>CM046436.1:54536384-55176272 GCA_025506505.1 Flaveria sonorensis | reverse complement strand
CCCGGTCCCGGGTACAAACCGGGTTTGGGCCCACCGGGTTTTTTGTACCCGGGTATTGGTGAACCCGGGTACGAACCCGGGTCGGGTTCAGCGAGATACAAACCCTACCCGTATACCCGGGTAGGGTCGGGTCGGGTTCGGTTCGGGTATGAAACCCGGGTTCAACCGGTTTTTTTGCCTTTTTTTTTTCTTTTTTTCTTTTCTTGTGTGTGTGTCGAACACCGGGTCGTATGTTTTTTTTTTCTTATATTTCTTTCCTTTTTTTTTTTTTTTTTTTTCCTAACCGGGTTCACTTGAATGACAAAAATTTAAACAACTTAATATATAAATATATACAAATCTTGAGCAGAAAATGTTACACTTATAATATACAAATATTAAATACTTTTTATATAAAAATTTGAATGACAAAGAAATTAAAAAGAACATGAAAGACATATAATATTAAAACAACTTAAAAATAACAATATCGTCTAATTTTATCTACTACGAGATGCTTGATCAAATGCTAATTCTTCATCGGATATGCCAGAAGATACTCCGTCTTCTACCTCTTCATCATGTACTTTAGCTTCGAGTGTAATCTCGTCTTCGAGGCTTGTTTGGTCTTGTATACGATCCGTTGCGTCTAAGTGATCCTTTAAACAAATGCACATCTCCACTGCTTCCGGAGTTAGTCTTTTCTTCGTAATGATATTACCCTGCCACTAAGAGAAAAAGCAGATTCCGAAGCTACCGTAGAAGCTTGGACGCTTAGTAAATCACGGGCCATAGCAGAAAGAATCGGAAATTGAGATTCTTTTCCTTTCCACCAAGCCAAATATCGAATGCACGATAATCTTCGGTAGTCATAGTGGAAATAAAATCCGTTCCACTATATCTACCGAGCTCACTTGTTGGGCCCCTTTGACGTTTAGCCGTCACATCCCGAACAACATTCAACATAGTCAAAACAGGGTCTTTAAGCGAGGTACTAGCACTTGAGGTTGATCCGCTTGGCATGGTTATTTTACGTTAGGCCCATATCTATTTAAATAAAAATTATAAATTGTTTTCAAACTATGATTAAAATTTTCTTTTGCCTCGTTTGAAAAATCAGGGTTTTCGTCATGCATATCCAAATTGTCATTTATCTCATCTATCAAACATTCAACCCCCGCAACATTTAGAAACGGATTTAAAGCGGCGGCACACATAAAACGGGTGGTAAGTCCTTAAAATATTTTTTAAACTTTTCTTTCATTGGTTCTATCATTTGATTAAACATATTATTTTTATTTTGAAAATTTTTAAAATTCAAAGACATAAAATATAGTTCTTGAAGCACCGAATAACTAGTGGAATAATAAACTCCCGATAATTTTGTTGTTGAGTTTTTAAAACCTCAAGAAACTCGGATAGACGTTGAAGATTCTCCCAACCCGCATCCGGAATGGGTCGGCTTCACCATTATCCGAAAGACTATTATGAAAAGCTTTCAAAGTGCCCTTTTGTTTTAAAGCACATTCAAACATGTGACAAGTCGAATTCCACCGAGTAGGTACATCCCAATTAGGACCTAAAAATCTAGAGTGCGTATCCTTACAAAGTTGTTTATAATCTTGATATCTTCTTCTACTTTTTTAAAAACGTCATGTAACATAAATCGAAAGATGTAATAAAGTTATTAACATATTGCCCGGATAGTCCGTCTTGCACTACTAAATTAATAATATGTGCAACACAACGAGTATGAAAAAAATCACCGTTTACAATCGGAAGATATTTTAATTTTAATTTTTCAACCGCGGTTGTGTTGTTAGAGGCGTTATCAAATGCAATTGAAAAAAGTTTATTTTCTAATTTAAAAGTACTTATTACATTATCTAAAAAGTAAAACAAAAATTCTCCGGTGTGTGGATGTGGAAAAAGATCAAATGCAATCGTACGTTTCTTCAATTGCCATGAATTGGGATCCACCCAATGAGCGGTGACGCAAAGGTACGATTCGGGTAAACCGTGTGGAGCCGACCAAACGTCACTAGTTAAGTTTACACCGGTATTTAAATTTTCAAATAATACAATTAAATCATTTTTGCTTGTTTCCATAATTTTAAACAATAACGTCTAAGTGTAGTACGACTTACGTGAGTGTAACGAGGTTGAAGCGTCTCTCGAATTAAGTTGGTCAACCGAGGATTGTCGAAGTGACTAAAAGGCAAAGCTTCTTGAATCACGAACTTCGCCATTCGATCTCGAACCGTATTAACATCGTAATTAAAGATTCCACCGTCTCCCCCCAATTGTGTTTGTTGCGAATCCGGATTACTTTTCAACGACTTACAAAACTTCTTGCTAATGTGTTTGTTTAAAGTCGTGTTAGAATCTTTAGCAAGCAAAGCTCCACAAAACTTGCAACGAGCCTTTACAGACCCGTCACTCAACTCAACCATATCCCAATTGCACCAAACATCCATGTTACGATTGTGTGCAAGAACACGAACGACGGTTGGAGCGTGGACGAACCTTGACCAACGGAAGATTGTGAGTGAGCCATATCAAGATTGAAGAGAGTGAAAGTGTAAAACGAGAGATGAACGTGTAAAATGAGAGTAAACGAGAGTATTTTTGCGTATATTTTTGCGTTTGTGACTTGGGTACTAAACCATATCAACCCACACCTATTTATACTAACTTATAGGGCAAAAGTGACCAAAAAAACGGTCACAAATCGAAGGTAACGGCTATATAGCCGTTAAAAAACGACCACTTTTTAAAAAAAAAAAAAAAAAACGGTCGAAACCGGGTCCAACCCGAGTTCAACCGGTTCCGGGTCGGGTTCTAAGAAATTCTAGAAAATCATACCCGGTTCCAACCCTACGGGTTTTTTTCGGGTCCAACCCGGGTATGCATATACCGGGTCGTACCCGTACCCGGTTCCGGGTCGGGTCCACCGGGTCGGGTCCGAACTCGGTTTTTATGGCCAAGTTTACTTCAAAGTAGCATCTGTTTTTTATTTCTATAATTTAACTAAATATCACATTTATTTATATTTATTTTAAATTTTATTTAAACTTCAACATCTTATTCTTTATTTTTATCTATATCCCACTCATATATACTTAACTAGACTTAGTAAACCCGTGTATTACACGGGTTGAATAAATAAAATATTAATATAATAAAAATAAATAATTATAAAATGATATTCAAAGATATGATATGATTGAAATTATATATGAGAAATGATTATAAGTAATAAAACAGTGATATCAATTTTTTAAAATTTTGTTTTTAAGTTTTTTTCCAAAAAAATAAACATTTTGCTCTAAAACAAACAGTATAAAAATATCATTTTTAAAAATTTTCTTATTATAACTCCTAAATTTGATTATTTTTGGTTTTTAAAAATACTAATTTTAAAATATTTCTTATTTTTAAAAAAGTTTTATGCTTTAGAAAAAAATATTATTTTATAAAAAATTATTTATTTAGAAATAACATTAATGAATAGATTTCTTTCTTAATTTATTAAATCTAAAAAAGTATTAAATAATATTATTAATAATTAAGGTAATTATTTAATATGAGAGAGAGGCGGAAAAATTTTAGTGAGAATAATTATGATGCTGCCACGTGTCATCTCAAGTTACTCTTATATTATAGTATAAAGAATAAAGATTTATTATTGGTTTTTAGACTCTTACAAAACGTACAAACTGATGGATAATAAATCTTTATGTTTAAAGAATCACTATTTATAAAACTCTAAATTTTATAAATAGAGATAGAGATGAAGATCCAAATGCAAATGCAAATGCAAAATACAATAAATCATTAAACAATATAGATGGAGATGGAAGTTCCATTGTGAGCGCTCTAACACTACTAGTTTTAGAGTTGTACAAACCGAGTTCTCATTCCAATTGTAAAACAATTCTAAATTTTTTGGTATATATAACTGTTCTTTGACGTGGGATATATCAAATTTCACTCCTAAATTCTGTACGATCTCACTAAATAAGGCACTCATCAAAGCATGTTCTGCTGGAGGCGGGTGTTCTTATTAGAAAATCGCTAATATAAAAATTATGAAGTGAAGCGATTCATCGCAAACCCATAATTAGAGTCAACCCCATTAATACCGTAGCCTCGAAGAATATGGTCCTACAAACTTTAAAATTATGCCCCTGAGGCCATAAAAGCATATGTATATACATCTTTAACGTCTAAACCAGGTCAAAAAATGATGTCAGCCTCCACTGAAAATCTTCAAAAAAAGACCCCCACAAACTATAATACCCTTGATCACCCTTCGAAAGCCCTTATAAGAAAAAAGAACAACATCCCCTACATATATAGGTTGCCATGTTCTGAGACTAAACAATAAATTTCCGACTCCCATACGTGATTGGAGCAAAAGAAGCTCATTTTGAGGGTCCCAAAACCATAAGAGACAACTCATCAGTTCCATAGCATGAGAAGCCTTTTTCCAGCCAAACTATTAATGAAACCCTCATCCTGGCTAAGAGCGCCCTCAAGGAGTTCGACACCTAACATCGGCCTTCCGATCTCGTAGAGAAACAAACCATCCTGCACCTTCACCCCATTGCATGATGGCAAAAATACTCAATTTTCTTTATGTTGAGATCAAGGCCCAACGAGATTGATTATATCTAAGGTTTTAGCTGACACTTTAATGTATCTTATAATCATACCATCATCAAGTTACCAAGCATGGAAGATAAGTTTGTAGCCACCCCTAATTCGATTAACAAGGGGATGCAAAACTAAGACAAAAAGAAGAGGCTCAAAAGGGTCCCCCTACCGAACCCCGGTGGTGGACCAAATATGATCATCACCCACATATAACCTAACCGACAGCCCATATAATAAATCCACCTATTAGGAAATGGATGGGAACGGGGTCTGAACCTCATGTAGTAGGGTAGTCCTATCCGTTAAGTTGAAGGGATTAGAAAAACTAAGAGTAAGCATAGCCAACGACCAATCTGAGTGAAACTTATTTTAGAACATGTTCACGCTATGGAGCATGACCTTTGCCCGATAAGGAACTTTCGCTTCAAATTGGAAGTCACAAAGGTTTTTAGCAATCTCCTTCCCAACACCTCTCATAGCCAACTTAATGACCAACCTCCTCCAAATCGCACCTACGACAATAGGTCTAATCGCATTATCAAGTTTTAGCAACAATATGAGGGAAGCAAATGCAACAAAAGCAACTCAGCAACAGTCTCAGATCGCTCACCGTAAAAAATAAAAAATAAAAAATAAAAAATAATCTAAAGTATGTTGGTCCCTCAATCTGTTTTGCCCATAGGAAGTCCCTTTGAAAAGATTTAAGACATCCAAACACATTATCAAGATCCACAACAAGAGAAGGCTTCGAAAGAAAGGAAACATTCATAATCGGAGGGAGCGAGATGGGATGTTAAGTGACTAACGCCTTCAACGTATCTTTATTGAAAGGTGGAACCTCCGAAGAGCATAATACTTTAATCATGGAAGTGAAATGTTCGTCCACAACTTTCTGCAAAACATTTTTTAACATTGGTGCATAGCTATGAGTTAGACCTAAGAACCATCTTATCACAACATGAGGCCACCGTTTAGGGTTGAGAAATGATAGAATAAGCTCAACAAAACCATCCCTATTATCCTAAGCTAGTAGTGACCACTAAATACTATGACATTACAAAAACTTTCTTTTATCAGACCCGTGCTCCGTGAAATTAAAAGGCCTGAAAACTCATAATGTGCAACGAGGTAATAACAAAAGTCCCATTCATGCCTTAATAGACTCTAGCATACTCGCCACCTTAACCAAGGCAATAGCTAAGACCTAAGCAAACGCCATATCAAAACTATAATGAATGCTCTTAACAGTTATGATAGGAAAGGAGATAACACAGACAAGGAGAACCTCATCCACCATCACCCCTCTCAAAGGACCAACATCCCTCCTAACATGAGGGTTAGAAATTCTCCATTATAAATTCCTTCACATCTTCCATAATCCACTTGAACTGAGCTAACCCATTTGCATGATACACGTCCAACTAAGAGCATGTAAGCACATACACAGCCTACACAACCATTGGCCTAAGCCTTTTAAAGCCTCACTAACCATAACAAATAAATCATAATATATGGAGACAGCCTCTTGCAAGTACCCCTTTTGATCATCTAATGACAAGTGAAACCTCTTAATATGTGCAACCAATTGAGTGAACCCCTTGGGTTCTATTGTACTATCTAGGCAATAATGCAAAACCTCTAAATGGACATGGCCAGTCGCCGGAGTTGCCTTGCCGGTTTAAACCTCCTGGAGTTCCTTCACCCATGGTGATTTGATCATGTTTGAGATGAAATTAATAGGTTTAGGGAAGATGATTATGAGATTGGATTAGGGTTTAAAGGTTTTCAGTGTCTTTCTATTCAAGAAATCGGAGAATAGGGTATGTGTTGTGGATCCATGGAGTACTATTACTGGGGCGGGTTTTATCCGCCCCGTATTGCTAGATTCGTTGAGATTCGGCTTATGGGCTTGCAATTTGCGGTTAGTACTACATTCAAACCTGAGAACTTTACTACTGAGAGACTTAAACGTCTAAGAGCGTTCAAAGTAGCATCCATTTTTTATTTCTATAACTTAACTAAATATCACATTTATTTATATTTATTTTTAAATTTTGTTTAAACTCCAACATCTTTTTCTTCATCTTTATCTATATCTCACTCACATATATTTATTTTATTATTGTTTCTCTTTGTTTGACACTCACAAAAGATATATAAACTAATCAATAATGAATCTTATGTTTAGAGAATTATTATTCACAGAACTTTAAAGTTTATAGATAGAGATAGAGATCCAAATAAAAATGCAAAATACAATAAATCTCTAACAATATAGATGGATATGGAAGTTCCATTGTAAATGCTCTAACACTACTAGTTTTAGAGTTGTACAAACCGAGTTCTCATTCCAATTGTAAAACAATTCTAATTTTTTTTTGGTATATATAACCGTTTTTTGACGAGGGATATATCAAAATTCCCTCCCGAATTCTGCACGTTCTCACTAAATAAGACACTTGTCAAAGCATGATGTGCTAGAGGGAGGGGTGTTCTTATTAGAAAATCGCTAAGATCAAAATTATGAAGTGACATGCGCAAGCGATTCATCGCAAATCCATTATTAGAGTCAACCCCATCAGTACCGTAACCTCGAAGAATATGGTCCTACAAACTTTAAAATTATGCCCCTGAGGCCATAAAAGCATATGTATATACATCTTTAGGCGAACATAAACCTAAACGTCTAAACCGGGTAAAAAAATTAATTTAAATTAATTTCGATTTACATGTGATTTTAGAAGACAAATTAATTTCGGGATTTCATGGAAATCGTCTGTATTTATCGGTTAACTATTTTTTGAAAATTAAAAAAAAAAAATTCTTTCAACTTTGATTTTGTAGAATCCATTTGTAATCCCTTAGTAAATTATTCGACAAAAATATATAATAATAATTTTTCTTTTTTGTTTTTGGATTTTGAGGGCGCATTAGGGTATTCATTGTTAAATTACCCCGATATTACAAACCATCTTATGATCACCTATATACACACCATTCCAGATACAAAATATGTAGTTATACCAAGAAGTTACACACAACGACGATTAACTAGATATCACATAGCGCGACCTCTAGCATCACAAACCTTAAACAACACATCGAGACGGAGAAACAACATTGTTCATCATCTTCATGAGCTGATCTATGGGTCAGTGGATCATATTAACTGCTAAGGGAAGAAGCTCTATGGTCCATATGATGATTACAATGTTGTTAACGGTACTTAAGTCGTGGCTATTTTTGCAGGAGATGAGGGAGAGCTTCTAGCGGACAGAGAGATGCTTCGGTAGCTTCGCTTAACGGCTTTTTTGCACTCTGATTTTCCCGTGGCTGGTTGTCGTACCTTCACTCCCCTGATCAACTGTACAAAGGATAATTACAACTAGTTGTGAGAAAATTCATCGAACTTATCACTTGCAACAACATGTTTGTCTAATTTGACATTTTTAAAACAACTAAGAGGCCTTAAGTGCAAATATTAAGTATGTTGTTGGCATAGGCTTAAGTATAACTACAAAAATACTTGAAGAAGAAACATAAGAAACAAGATACATACGTATTTTCCACACTTGACATCGGAGTATATCACGATGAAATCCCCCTCTTGGAGCCCGTTAGCTTTCACAAAATCACCTGATTAATCAATAAAGATAACTCAGAAGAACGAACAAAAACACTATGCTTAAGTGTCTAGTTAACAATAGTTATTTCTGGTTGTCATGCCTTTCACAAGTTTGATCATAACTGTGATTACTATAGTCATTGGCATCCTACATGCTTATATTACGAGGGTGGAACATGCATTTTTACAATAGCATTGCATGAAATGAAACATTTGTAAAAATCAAATGACTCAAGCTATACAAATTTTTTTTTTCATGCCATTATCCCTTATTGATAAACAAGGATTAAAAGGCAATTTTGATCCAGAATATATGATCTCAGTGCATTCTAGACCAAGAGATATAAATGGTAAATAATAATGGTGTATCGTGATGTTCACACGAAGTTGAATGAAGTCGCTAACCTGTGTTCTCGAGGAGATACATCCGACTTTTGTTGTTTGGCCAAAACCTGAGGCTCCACAATTCAAAAAAGAAACATAAAGAACCTCAATTAGATTGATGCTCAACAATTGAGAACGCAAAACTCTAAATATATGGTATTTCATGTTCTTAAGTTCTTAAAAAAGTTACATTTTTATCAATTGGTTGTATCATGAAAGATTTTCTGTCATCAAAAATCAATAAAAATACACATATTAATGTTAATTTTAGCAACGATGCATATACCTATAACGCATGTTCCACACTTGAGAAGTCCCGATATCCTCCATAGCGATTGAAATACCATCCCTTGAGTCGAGATCCGGGAGGTGACTCTCGGCTTCCTTCTGTTAAATTGAATCCAATCAAGGTTAAATTGCACAAAAGTTAATAAACTCAGTTCAAATAATTAATAAAATTATCATAAGTTATACCTTAGGCAGCACAATTCTCCCAAGACTTCCAACATCACTTTGCTTCAATACTTTCTGGAGCAAAAACTTCAAATTCTTCTCAGTCTTCAAATCCTAATGATCAGATTAAACAAATCAACAATCAAATTTCACCAACAATTCTATTAATAAAAACCAAAGTAAATTAAAGTTTGCACACCTGACGTTTGTCGGAGGAAGTTTGCTTAGACTGATGGTCACATGACTGAACAGGACCGCCGGAGGGTGGCCGGTGAGGCGCTTCCATAGGTGGTAGCGGCACGATGGAGGGAGAAGGGGGAGGGCCAGTACAACCAGTTCCCACCATGCGATTCCCTGAACAATTATCATCAACAAGCATTGCGTGCGGATGGTGATCGGTGTTTGCCCCATGATTGTGATGACTATTTTGGTTTTGCCTAGAGTGGTGGTGGTGGTGGAAGTAAGTCCGTCGTTGCCTCGCCATTCGTTTCTTTCGGGCCTCTTTAGTCGCCGACGAACCTAACCTCATTAACCGCTGTTCATCACCGCCACCAGTGGCATAAACCGTCTGGTTATATGGGTATTGATCAGGGTAACAAGAAGCTAGAGGCATAATTTGTGGAGCATAATTGTTACCCACATCGGGAAACTGGTTGTTGAACGGAGATGCAGCCATGGTAATCTGTGACGGGTTCCATGATGGTGCAGACTCAAGAACTTGGTAGTCACCCGAGTTGGTATTATTATTATTATTATACGGGTTCAGATTACAGTTCAGGTTTGAACTGTAATCACCACCCATGTAAGAAAATGTCGTTGGTGGCGGCACAGCTTGCACAGGCGATGCAGCCACCAGCGCCATTCCACTCCCACTCTGATCCGCCATGTAGGGCGGATAAGGTGGGATCCACGGTGGAGAGAATGTATTAGCAATCTCCCCACCTGGAACCCAGTTAAAAGGTGGTGGAGCTACAGCAGGTGTTGGAGGTGGTGGTGGTGCGAGTCCTTGAAAGTTATGTAAAGGGTACTGGCCGCCAGTGTTGTTACCGGCGGCCAGTAATTCACCACCACCACCACTATTCTTCCGCTGAAGCTGGTGCTGTTGCACCCACTCAAGAATCAACTTAAGCAGCTGTTTTTTACCTTCTTTCGAAGACCCTAATCGCTTCGAAGCACATTCAACCGTCGATTTCTTGAGCTTAATGTTTCTCATATCTTCGGCTGATATGAACTCTTTGTTCGATTTCAACCACTCGAAGAACATCACACCGAGTTCATCCAACCTCCCACCACCACCGCCACCGCCACCGTCACGGTGGCACTCCTTCATCTCACTCTCCTGCATCACCTCACTCTCCTGCTGCAACTCCGGCGGATTCGTCTCGAAAATCGACGACGGGTCCCAAATATCATTACCATCAATCAGATCCATATACCCAAAATTCTCCATTACATCCATGCAAACAATCGTCCCACTACCATCCGCCGCCTGCAACTGCGGTACACCACCACCACCGCCACCGCCACCTGCCACCACCGCCGTCGACACCACCGGCAACCCATCACCACCACCCTTCTTCCTACCACCACCGTCACCTTCCTCTTCTGTAACATACTCCGACTTCAACACCGCCCAAGACGCCGCCGATGACGTTGCAGACGACACCGACGACGCCGACGACGTCGTCGCCGCCGACGAAATCGGCTTCGCCGGTGCAGGATTTGACGACGATGAAGACGATGATGACATGCATGGGAAATCAGGGATCTGTGGGAACTGATCGTTGTAAAACATCGATGGATCGTTCATTTCTTGAAGCAAATTCTGCTGTTGAGCTCGAACATCAATCTCCCACATCGCTCGTTGATCATCGGTGCTCGTCATCATCGTTGTACCCAATGCATCAAATCCAGTACTTTTACAGTTTTCTTGATCTTTCGAATACATGAAGATAGTATCAGATTGTAACCAGATCGACCTTGATTTGCAGAAAGATTGAAGAAGACGATGAGGGTTTTAACTTACGAACTTGATAATAGTACAAAAATTAAACCAACATAAAACATCTGAAGTTTAAACTTTAAAGATCAACCTTAAACCAAAACCTCCAACTTGCTTATAAATAATAATATTATCCAACTTACACACACATATAAACACACATCGCTATCAAACAACCAAAATCCATCTCCAACACATAATCAAACCCGATCAAATTAAAACAAAAACCAAACAAAACCCACGAACACAAACAATCTGAAGATCAAATTGAACAGAAAAAGTCGCCGGAAAAGATGAAGAAACCACCGGAGATTGACAACAAGAAGAAAGATTGTTGAATTGGGTGAAAAAGGCTTGATTTTTAGGGGTATTTTGAAGGTGAGATGAAGAAGATAAGTTCAAAAGGTGTTTGAATGTTTGTTATTAGGAAATGAAAACCAGGGGCTGGTTTTAGGTTATAGTTTTCTCCACAAGACCGGATTGTACGCCAGAGGCCATGCGTCAGGCGGTGAGTGGTGGTTCGTAAGCGGTGGCTCTTTTTTTGTAATTGTTGACGGTAAGCAGCTCAATTCTCTTTCTTCTTCTGCAACTTATTATGGCATCAGGATTCAAGCAATGGCGATCCACATGCAGTTTTAGGTTTTATTATTATTTTATTGATTTTGTATGAAGTTTAAGTTGGAATGCATTTTGGATCTTTCTCAACATACTATGCATAGATTAATTAGCGTCATTAAATGGTGAGAAAATGGATTTTAGACATGCATTTTTTTTAGTTTTTTTACTTGTTTTTTACTGTATAAATACCATATTAGGCAATGTATTTTGAAAGTACTAGCGAATTAGACTCGTGATTCACCATGGTTTGATTTTGAATGTATAAGATAATGTCGCAATGTTAATTTTTAGGGTCATTTTAGGTTTGGTGAGTTCAATGATATAGACACTCTGATTCCCGTGTATATCTACACATGCTTTAGCGATTCACTATTATACCGTCATCATACTCCGAACATATGGTATTTTATAGGTCGTACATATAAGTTAAAACAAATGCGTTAGAAGCGTTCGAAGAAAAACTCTTATCAAATGTAAAATATCGTATTATAATTAATTTTACGTTACTATTTGTAAAAGATAGCTTTTTAATCACACTTGTATCTTTAGTTCCATTATAACTATCTCTTTAGATTGAAGTATACTATTTTTCAATTAAGATAATTTTTAATTTAAATAACATCTAGATATAAAAATATAAATAGTAAATATAAATTAAAATTTTAGTTTAAAATATTATAAATAAGATAATATTTAATGTAGTGAATTTGATAATCTTATATTATTTAATACTGTATTAATAATATAAATTATAAATTTAATAATGTATTAATTAGAAGAAGTATATTAAATGGTGGCAAAATAGAAATTATTGTGTAAAACATTTGTATCTCATGCTTTATAAGTTGTGTTAGGTGTTTTAAACATTATGTCAAATGACTATTTTGTCCCAAGTAGATGCTTCATAATATATAGTATAGATATAGATATAGATATAGATTAATGAGTTTAAAGGGAGAAGGAGTGATATTAAATTACCATACTCATTCACTTAAATATTACACTAATAGCCTAATACTATAATACACAAATCGAATAAATACAATATTAAATAATCTATAACAAAAATTAAAAAATATTAAAAGGATATTTGTAGATAAAAGATGATTGAGTTTATATAAATAAATACTTCAAGGAAAAGAACAATAATATTATTTTAAACTTTCATTTTATAAAATTATTTTTTAAACATTTTTTTTAATTAGAGTAAATTACACGGATTATCCTTGAGTTTGCTTAAATTTCACCTTTCGTCCCTATAATTGAAATTTGTGCAAACCTTAGGGACGATCCGTGTAGTTTAATTTTAAAATAATTTTATTTTTTAAATCATCCTTATACAACTAAAAAATGGTTTTAAAAGTAGTTCGTATTCTTAAGAAAGTTTTATGTTTAAGAAATTTCTGAATCTTATAATTTTTTTAAAGTGTGTTTTTTTTTATAAAATATTATGGTTTTTAATTTATACAATATCTATATTTAAATGTGGAAATGTTTTAAATAATATAATTACTATTTACTATTATCACTTATTAAGAGAAAGAAAGAAACAAGAAACTAAAATAAGAAAGCTTCATATTATGTCACCTCTCGTCTTAAGACCTTTATTTATTACATATAAAGATTTTTTTTTATGCTTAACTAACTCTCATTCAACTTTAATTCAAGGTTTGAAAATATGTCTCATTTCTCTTCATAACAACCTCTCTTAGCACTTTCAATAACACTCTTTCAATACGAGGAATGATTCTCATCAACCTGATGAGAGCTAGGAACACCACCCCTTGACTCCTGGGGATTTTTTTTTCACCAAAATCTTGTGAATATTCATTGATATTCACTGACTACTCCAATAGTCGTAAGACCATTTATAATTATTTGTTGGCTATTTAAAAAATAATTGTCTAAACTTATAAACATAAATTAGTTCTTAATATTTTTTACACCAATTTCTATTATCTTAACTTCTACTCCTACTCAACTTTCACTCTTTACTTATCCTAAAACTAGATCATCTTGAGCCAACAAAAACACTAACACAACGATTCTAAAAGCCTCGTCAAAAAAACAACAATCATCGCCATAAACGAACTCATGTAACACCCTGGGATAGTCCGTCATCCATTTGATGCCCCAATAAAACAAATAATTATACTACAACCAATACAAATATTTTTCGATGACACAACACCACTACAAGAAAAATGATTATTAAGGACTAAATTATTAGAGACTGATCTATCAGTCGCAGATACACAGTATCCAAAACTAATATATCAGTTACAAATGATATTTGAGATTGATTTTTTTATGTCTAATGCAGGTAACTGATAGACAACTTTTTAAACACTAAATTTCAGTCATAAATACACACACACTATAAAAAGTTTTTGGAGGGAAGTTGATAGTAACTGAATTTCTGTCCCAAATAAGATACCTAAATGATATCATTATATGAGTAACTGATAATCAGTTTTAATAAATAAGGCATATATTGGAGACTGAAAATTAGTTTTTAATATTCAAAATGCATATTGAATTAGGGACTGAAATTCAATATGTAATGATTTTTGCATTGGAAAAATATTAATAACTGATTTATAATCTCTAATTATTTGATTCGAATTATCATTTTAAGAAATGTACTTAACACTGAAAATCAGTCTTAAACATATTGTAATTGTTGTTATTTGGAATTGATATTCAGTCTTTAAAGAAGTTTGTAGATTTACTAATTGGGGAGTGATATTTAGTCTCTAATAAAAATAAATAAATTTACTATTTTAGAGGATATATTAGAGGTTACAAATCAGTTATTGATATTCGAATTGTAAATTGAGTTAGGGATTGACTTTCAGTCTGGAATGACTTTCGCATAAGAAAAATGATTAAGTAATGATTTATAGTTTCTAATAATATGATACAATTTATATAATTTTAAATAAGGTATTGAAGATTAAAATTCAGTTTAAACATGTTATGATTGTCATTTTATAAAATAAATATGTAATCTCTAAAGAGGTATGTAAATCTAATAAATAGGAACTGATATTCAGACTCTAACAAAGAAAACACATTTCACTATTTTTAAAAAAACATAGTATAGATTACAAATTAGTTACTAACATTCTTAGAGCAAATCAAAGCAGAAGCTTACTTTCAATTTGAAAACACTTTTATGTAGAAAACTATAATATGACCGAAATTATATAGTTATTAAAAGGGTATCAAAAACTAAAAATCAGTCTTTAAAGTTAAAATACTTCAAAACAAAAAATAATAAACTAATAGAAGAATATTTATGAAACCTGTAAGCTGCTATTAGTTACCGAAACAAAGAAATTCAATATACACATTTCAAATCAATAGTTTGTTAAAACGGTATATGCATGAATATAAGTTTAACATAACATATTATTCTCAAGTCCAATCCGATAAAATAACATAAAAACAAGTTTTAAATTAAACAAATACAAAAAAAAACTCGTTATCATCCAAACCAACTTGCAACAGCACCGTATCAACAATCTCTTTATGCCCGAGTAACACAAGCCTCTATAATAAGTTCTTTCGAAATTCAGCCTTATCACAAATCTGAAAACATATTATAATCAGGTTAGCTAAATCATTATATATAATTGTAAAAAATTTAAAATCACCAAAAAATATATAGTTTTTAATTATCGTGCATAACAGGACGTATTCATGTCAACCCGTAAATTACTTACGAGTACACCTGTATCACATACGGATCGGGTCGGAACGGATGCCACGTCAGAACAGGTTCGGGTCAGGACGTGTCGATTTAAAAAACAGATTAGGATTGGTTCAGGTTGTATTGGGTCAGATTGATTATATAAATAGCACAAAATAAATTCAAAAATCAACAAGTACACTAAATTTCATCAAAGTAGAAAATACCTCATATACCCAAGCTATTGAATCAAATCCAAATCAGAATCATCAATTTAGATAAAACCTTATTAAATACTATCTGCCTTCACATTTACCTACCACCATTAAGTACACAGTGAATGTTGGAATAATATGAAATAATTCTGTCAAAACATGTAGGTTAGAAATATTATTTAAGAAAATTATATAATAAAAGTCCTACAAAATTTAAAGACTTGAATATTACAAATCATCATCGTTTGAGTCAACATCTTCATTATCATTTTTAGATTAATCAGTGTCTGAATCATTCAGATTTATCTCTGAACCAAAATCCTCCATACTATGATCAGAATCATCTATCTCATCGCCAATAAAATCATCGCTTGATTGTGTACTTATTCATTTTTCTAATTGAGCTTCAAAATCGAATAACTAGTGGCCTTCATTATTCTCTTAGTTGTAATTCTGTCTATGAAACTTAACCCCTAGATTCATATTATTTAAAGTATATTTATCTATCCTTATTTAATGTTCTTAATTTTTATTATCATAGACAAATTGCGAGACTCAAACGCACCCTTCCCCATTTGAAGTGTATCACAAGTTGCATTTTAATGCTGAAAAACAAGGATGGCACACATTCAATATGTAAGTTATAACTCTCTAGGATCATATCAAATTGATTATACTTTTAAAAATATTAATTGTTTTTCTATACCTTTAATTTTGTTAGGAGAATATTATTCATCATAAAGAGAAGGCAGTGGCGAAGTTAACTTTAAAAAGTACTACTATAACGACTGTCATGCACCACGAGCTAGAAAAAGAGGCAATTCAAAGCGTGTGTGCCAAGGGGAAAACAAGAAAATCTGCATGGATGGTAGGCGTTGGACCGATGCTTAGAAAAAAGGATTTGTGGATGACATCAGAAGCTCAATCCTTTCAACATCCTTCAAGCGAGGCTGAAACTCTTCGAAATCAAGTTGCTTCACTCGAAGAATTGAAACAAAGCAATGAAAAGTATGATAAATTGTCGATATTCATGAGTTCGAAGTTTCCAGATTTTGAGGGTGTAACATCCGTAGCTGCGAGTAGTGGAGCAACCGGTTCGGAGGAGCAACTTAATGATAATGTTCGTGGCACTGACAGTTTGATTTAGTATGTTAGCTAAGACATGTTTTTATTGTGTTTGGTTGTTTGATATTTTTATGGTGTTTGGTTGTTTGTTTTTCATATGACAGTTTAATTTAGTACGTTATCTAAGACATATTTGGGGCTGGTTTTAAAACTAATCTTCCGATTCTAAATATATATATATATTAAAGATGGAAAAGTTAATTATAAGCTACTGATTATTAGTTTATAAAAAACATATTTGGGACTGAAAAGTTATTAAAACATACAGATTTTCAGTCTTTGATACATACGTTTGACACGATATAATATGACATCTAAGATTAAAAGTCAGTCCTGAAAAAACATATTAAATACTAAAATGGTATGTTATCAGTTACTAATTATTAGTCTCTAAGGAATACAGTAGAGACTGAATGGTTTGTTATCAGGGACTAAATCTCAGTCTGTACAACGTCTTATTAAGTACTAAATTGTCATGAAACCTAGATCTAGTTAAACGTATTTGGGATAAAATCGACAAGGTTTAAGAACTGATTTTCAATCTCCAAAAGACTATTATCAAAGACTGATTTTTAGTCACAAATGAAAGGTATTTGAAACTAAAATAACTTGAAACAGGGGGATAAATTAAGGACCGAAATTATATGGCTTAGAGACTAAATGTTAGTCCCCATTGGTGGCACACAATTGAAACTAACTAATTCTAGTATCTAGGACTAGGTATTTAAAACTGACTCGGGACTAGCAAAATCAGTCCCTGATATCCATGAAAGACTGATTTGAGAGTATTAGAGACTAATTTTTCAGTCTTAAATGCCTCTCTTTTTTATAGTGATATCCAGCAGTTCGATTAATTGTCATAACAATATTTATTCCACCTATTCGATTGATCCAACAATTTCCAAGATTATCTTCAATCAAATTGAGATGACTCTAATTCAAGTGAGGAAACCTTAGCTTTAACTCAACAATTACCGTAACTTTTGTTGGAGGAGACGGCGGAGGAGGAACCCATGCATGCAAAATTGCAAGAAGAATAAGACAAAAGCAAAATCGAAAAGGTGGACCAATCAAGAATAATAGACGTTAGCAAAAGCATGAACTCCTTGTGTGGAAGACCTGATTTTTCGCAATAAACAACGAACAGATGATTTTTGGAAAATATCTTACAATTTACATGTTAATTTAATATTATTATTTTTGAGGTTAATGCTCATCTTCAAGCACAACTCCAAAGCAACTAACAAAGTCTTCATCAAATATATTCAAAATAAAAAGATCTTATTCATGTTATGAAGAACTGAAATGGTTTAACTACAACGATCTAACATAGGCTAGAGTAGGGTGATGGGGAGGAAAGGTGTGATGAGGATAATAACTATGGACTAAAGAACTCCTTCAAGTGAAATGAATTCGCGCACATGGCCACGTGAGAAATTTTTCGCAATCATCTAGCGTGGGTCGGTATTCCTCCGATGAGTAGTGATTAACACGCAATGAAAATATCAAAAATAAATGAATCTGACACTACACCAAATCTTTGGAAGCTGAATTTCCCACACCAAACTCAATGATGATAACAATGACATTGAAGATGATCTAGGTGCCTTTGTAGAGCCCGAAAGACCAACTAGAAAAGGCATGAGATTGACTAGGGATAGCAAAAAAACCTGAGCCCGGTTGATATACCCGAAACCGGAAACATATGGGACGGGATACTCGAAGCCCGATTGGTATTGGGCCGGGTATGGGATTAGTTTTAAAAAAATTTGCGGGTATGGGATGGGTATGTGATTAGGTAATACCCGGCCCGATTACCCGAAACCATATTCCCGTTTACCCGAACATGAGCCCGAAGTTCTTTATTTTTTATATTAAAAAAAATTAACTAACTTTTTTTAATATTAAATATGTATTTTAGATTAAAACTTTATAAAATGAGAATACTTGTTAACTTATTATGACTATTTTGATGTGAAATTTTGAAACATTTATATGTTGTAGTTGTTTTGTAATCTTGATCAGAAAGTTTAAGCAATTTTTTGTAACTATTTTTAATGTTAAATTTACCTAATGAAGATGTTATTGTAGTTTTATTACACAAAGTTTTATAAATATGATCATATTTAAATATATAAAAATAAAATTGTATAAACGAACACGACAACCCAACAAGGATTGGTTGATAATCGCAGGTATACCCGTAACCCGATGCTAATAGGTATATCTGATACCCGCTGGTATGCTCGATACCCAACGGGTAATTACCCAACGGGTGATAAGTCGGGTATGGGACAAGATTTCAAAACCAGATATGGGTTTGGGATTATTAGTACCTGACTTGAACCCGGCCCATTGTCATTTCTAAGATTGACTGCATAATCAACATCACAAGAATTAATCAAAACAAGATCAAGAAGTTCAACCCCTTTAGTCAAGCTGAAGTCAAGATAGATCCCAACTTCAAGACGAGAAGTTTTGTGTTATGCTAAAAGAATAAGTTCGGGTGAATTGATGTGTAAACAACAAGAAGCACTGGACAAACAATGAGAAGCGTTCGAAGAACAACAAAAACAAGCAAACCTGGATTTTATAAATCCTAAAAAACTACTCTTAGTTTTCCAGGCCGATGTTAGAAGTGGTTTATAATGAAAACATGAAACATAACGTTAGGGACTTGGGGATAACATTACCCTTACTGGATATTATGTTTATTGAATTTTTTATTTTTATAAATTTTATTTTATATTGTGTTTTTTCAACTAATGAAACTATATTTTAAGTTATATATTGTTTTAGAACTAATTTAATTTTAATATATTAAATTATAATTGAATTAATAAGTTGAAATGACATTTGAAAAATTAGAGCATTCACAACCCATTACTTAAAAATATGTAAGTGGGAGTCCTTATATTATATGAAATGTTTTTGAGTGGTTGTGAGTAAAGGAGAGAGAAAATATATAACTGTTCATCTGTAAATTTAAGGATTTACTGTTTAACTTTTATAATTTTTTTTAAATATTTTTGAAAGTGGTTGTAAGTGAAGGAGGGAGAAAAGATAATGAAAAATATATAAAAATATATTATTTAATTAAAAAGAGAGAAAAGAATTGATATTTAATATAAAATAAGGATAAAAATAAAGAATGAGATGTGATTGGTCTCATAAAACTCTTAAAAATAGGAAAATGGTACAAATGGTAAGGTGGCATGACGTGATATGTGGAGAAATTATAGAAAAAAAAGGATTCCCTTCCTCGTAAGTGAGAAAATAGTTTTTACACTAAGCATAATATATAGTCACAAATTGATTTTAAAGCATAAGAGGTCTGTTAAATTTAAATTGTAAAAAGGAAATAACGTATATATGTCTATATATTTGAAAGAATCAAATATAAACAAATTTTTAAACACATGTGATGTTATATACATATAACTGGTGAGCATAACCCGCGCACAGCACTGAGCTTATTGAATTAATTAAAAGAATTCTCCATCGGAGTGTTAATATAAATAAGCACGTATGCAACAGTAAATTTGGATCCTATAATTTTAAAAACTAAATTAAAATATCATACATACTATTTTTAGATAACTAAATTCAAATCTATCATAATAATCATTTATACTTTTTGACACATGTTATTCTCACAACTACTCTTCAATTTATTTTTCTGTCTAAACTAATTATTCCATTCGAAAAATCAAATATTTAATTTTCATTTTTTTTTCTCTTCCTCTCTTTATATTATAGATCTAAGACCTTTTTTAATCAATAATTTTTATAAGTCATTATTTTATTAAATAAAAACTAAGAATTTTGATTAAAAATATATTTTTTTTCAAAATCAAAATTGCCTAAAACTATGAAATTTTTCTAAAACAGCAAAACTTTTTTATATTATGAAACATTTTAAAATTAATCTTTTTAAAAAATAAAAGTTTTATATAAAAATATTTATTTCAAAATAAACATTTGGTTTTAAACAAAGAGATATTGATAAAAAAAATTTAAGCAATAATTTTTTAAAACGAAAGTTTTAAAAATAATAAAAATATTTAATCAGCTAATCAAAGTAGTTACTAATATTACGATTCCTAACTCTTCATTAATAAATATTTAGTAGTTCACTTATATATGCCCAAACTAAATTTAAACTATCATATATACTCTTACAAACTTCTCAAATATCATATATGCCTAAACTAAATTTAAAATATCATATATACATTTTTTATAAATAAAATATATTATCTTTTCTCATAAAGTAATTTAAAATTTGTCCATCTTACCTATAATATTCTCAAAACATTCAAATTTTATATTCAGCAATTTAAAAAAAAAAATAAAATTTATCAAAAACTTAGTTATTAACAATGTCCAGGTGGAAACGATGTATATTTTTACAATCTAAAGTTTCTTAAAAATTTAGATTGTACTTTCAAGTAGTTACATGAGGTTTTAACATTTCAAAATTCTTGAAGTCCCATACAAATTTTAATTGTAATAAATTATCAAAATCTAGTAAAAATTCAAGATAAAATATGATAGTTTAATATAAAATAAGTGTTATAAGTAGGGCTGCAAACGAACCGAACGAACACGAACAATGCCTTGTTCATGTTCGTTCGTTAATAAATAAACGTGTTCATGAACTGTTCACGAACACTTACCGAACGAGATTCTTTGTTCGTGTTCGTTCATTAAGAAAATAAACATGTTCATGAACTGTTCACGAACACTTACCGAACGCAAATGAACACAAACAAATGCAAACGAACACAAACAACTGTTCAAGAACATGATGAACACAAAAAAGCTCATAAACACAAACGGATACAATTGATTATAAATTCATTTTAGAATAAAATTTATATTTTTATTACAAACATTACACAAAATTAATCAAAAATAAATAAGTACTTAACATAAATATAAAAAAATACTTGATTTAATAATCATAAAAATAAATAACAGAAAAATTAAGAATATAAATGAACACATTAACGAACATAAACGAACACATTATCGAACGTTCACGAACGGACATTAACGAACATAAACGAACACATTATCGAACGTTCACGAACATAAATGAACGAACGCGGCCTGTGTTCATGTTCGTTAATTTAACTAAACGAACAAATTTTTCTTGTTCGTGTTCGTTCATTTACTAAACGAACGAACATAAACGAACTTCCCGCCGAACGGTTCACGAACTGTTCGCTGAACGTTCAGTTCGTTTGCAACCCTATTAATGAGTAAATATATTCATCAAGGCTTTTAACTAGGTTAATGATGTGTAATATCATTTTTCATCATCTAAAATATAATATACTAATCAGAAAGTTATAGTTTTATGGTAAAATAATAAGAAATTATATATAATAAAGATAATATTAAAAATAATAATTATTAATAGTAAAATAAAAGTAGTAAATTGAAATTTGGATGTTTTGACAAATATAATATGCTGAATTATTATATTTTCATATTCCATTAAGAAAAATTAAAATTGATATCTGGTATATTAATTATCAAAAAGAGTATATATGATATATACTTATCTCAGTTTGGATATATATGATATTCGCAAGACTACTTAGGGTGTGTGTGTATGTGTGTGTATATACATATATAATTTGGTTTGGGTATATATGATATTTGAGAAGTTTATTAGGGGAATATATGGTTGATATGATAATAATTATACATGTTTACAATATATATTTCTTTGCATTTTAAGTCATTTTTGATACAAAATTCATAATTTAGACACTTATTTATGTTTTATTCGAATTTTGTTGTTATCGGATGACGCTCGGTGATTTTTATGAAAAAAACCCAAGATTTGAAGAAGTTCAAGAGGAAAAATACTTCTGATATGACCATATTGAAGCTGAATATGCCCATTTAAGCCGTCAAACTCTAAATAATTCATTTTTAAAGCTGAATATGGTCATATCGCTTCAGATATGGCCATATTCGGGCAGAAAACGGGTTTATAACTCTACTACACCTCATTTCCAACATAACTTTCATTTCTTTCAAAACCCTAGCCTTCCTCAAACCCGTAGGTGTTTTTGAGCATTTGTCAAGAGTTTTGGGGAGATTTGAAGGCCAAGATTGAAGATTTCACACTTTCAAGAAAGATCTAACATCAACCACCCCATTTCCACTCAAAATTGGTTTGAATTCCTTTAGGTTTACTATGAGTTCTTCCATGTTCTTGAGTTTGGGTGTGTTTTTTGTAAGCCTTATAGGCTAAACTCTTATTATCACTTGGATTATATGAAACTTAGCATGATTTAACAACTTGTACATGATTCTTGGTGTTGTTTATGTTAATGTCATGATGAAACTTGATTATTCTTCAATGAGTATGTGTGTTTGTTCTAGTTTGATGAAATATCCAACCTTATGGGTGTTGTAAGCATGTTATGTTGAAAAACCTCATGTTCTTACAAGATTTATGCATATGATTGCATCTTTGTATGTAATTTTGTATGTATAATTTTGTAATCGTGGTTTGATGTTCATGAGTTGAAGGGTAGTTATAGTTTTGTGTATTTTACGCAACTTGAGGTGATTGTCATGTGTTTATCGTGTTAACTTTTCAAAAATTTGTGGAATTAGATAACCCTAACGGGAGTCTAATTCATCTTTAACGTTGACATAATTGTATCATTAGTTCTTCATGGCATAACTTTATGTGGCTATTGTGTGTTTATTGTTGTAGCTTTCCAAATTGTTATATGTCTAGATATCCTTGATGGGGGTTTAGGCTACTTCCATGTATCATGTGTAAAAAATGGTCTCACCTCGAGTTTGTTCTAGTTGTTAATTCTATGCTAAATGGAATCAAAGTCCAAGTGGTATATTTAATTGATTGTGTATCTTCGTCTTTACTTCCTTAATTTATTAGTTTAATTAGTAATTGTTTGGTTAATTACAAATTTCAGAAATCCAAACTCAATTGATCGGTTAAATAGTAATGATGATTTAGTATTGGGAGCCGTTGTGTCCACGGATCGATACTCGGTTCTTACCTCGCTATACTACTATATGATTGATTCGCTTGCATATTGTGTGTAGTTAGTCTAAAGGTGATAATCGTTTCTTAAAAATTAAAACAAACTGTGTGAATTTTTATATCAAAAATATATATATATACTTTACACACATCAAGTTTTTGGCGTCGTTGCCAGGGACACGGTGATTTCAAGAAACATAGAAGTTGCTACTTTAACCATTTGTGTATATTTTAGATTTTTTTTATGATTTTGTTTATTTTGTTTTTTTATTTTATTTCTATCCGGTGCCCGTGATCTTTTTGTTTGAGTGTTCTTTGTAGTGACTTTCATGGATCACGACTACGGGAGTTACTATGGAGGATGCAATTTTAATCATGGCAATTACCATGAGGGTATTTGGTGCGAGATATGTGGAGGACGTCATTACACACCAGAGTGTTACCATTATCAGGGGTACCCCACAAATTATTATAAAAAGTCGTATCCTTACTTATAACCATTTGAGTAGTCTACCATGACGCCATTCCAAATCAAACCCCGTCCATTATTATATAAGTTGTTGCAACAAGGCATTGATATGTTTTCACAACCTACCATTAGTTGTAATCAAGATGAGGTTGAGCAGCAAGAAAGCTATGCTAGTGAACTCACTGAATAATGTCGTAGATTAGAGGCATTGAGTGTTGAAGTTCACAAATGTCCAGCTTCTACAAGAGAGTTCATCTTGCAACATAGATCTGAGCACTGATTTAGAAAAGAAGGATGGAATTGAAGGCAAGCCTGTTATATACTTTGATGTGTTAAATCAAGAATCAGAATTGGAGACAATAATGGATGAAGCACAAATCACAACTCCAGTTCAAAACACATTCGAATGTGATGAGCCACAATTAATTTGTCCCTGTGTGTTGAGTAATGACGAGCAAGATGTAGAGGAATTACAAAGGAAAGAACAATGTGAGGAGGTCATGGATGAGATGGAAGTGGTCATCCATAGTCTCATTGATGGGGAAACCACAAACCACATAATTCCATCTTAAGAGGACGAGTTTAGAGATGAGTTGGTGAGCATACGTCTTGTTGAAGGGAAAGGAGGATGGTTTGACGTTTTTAGTGACCTGGATGATTTAGAAGCACTACTTTATGGGAAGCCAACTTTGGTGATCAAAGACGAACCGCACCAAGAAGAAGATTTGCAAGTGGATGGGTTCACCAACGAACCAATGACCATGGTGATACTCGAGCCTCATATTTGCACCAAAGATAGCTGGCTTGTGATTGAGCATTATGATGATTCATCACATAAATCAAATGAATCATGAGAGAGGGCAAACTACTTCAAGGACCAACGAACGATGAAAATGCGACATCCTTTCATTAAAAATTGCAAATCAACAATATATTATCAGGATGATCGCCTCCTTCATTACATATGTTGTATCATTTTTGGTTCGGGCAAATACAAGTGTTGTTGGCACGACCCGTTTGCATCGTGTTTGGGTTAACCATTGGTTTCCTTTTTAATCGGTGGTGAATGCACTAAATCAAATGGGATGGATAAGTTTTCAAATATCATAAGCCATCCATTTGTTAATTTATTCCATTACTCGCCCTAGAATGTTTTGCATGTAGTCAAGCTAATGACTCATTAATAAACAAGCGCTAGGCAACCCGAGGTTTTGTAAGTTTTTCGTACTTATTTTCTTTTGTGTTTTTATTTAATTATCTTTATTTTTGTTTTCAGTTAAAGATCGATGTTGCAGTGTGATTCATCTTGAGAATGGATGGTTTTGGTTGGAATCTTAATACACGGAATCGTTTAGCGGCCATTTAAAAACTTATTGGGCAGTTGTTTCATGAACTTCAAGGGAGTTTTCTGTTTCACCTTTCTCCCCCACCCCTTATGTTTTTGCATTACATGTTCATACATTGGTACATTGAAGGCAATGTATGTTTCAAGTGTGGGGATGTCTGGGTTTTTGTGAACTTTTACAAATCTTTTACATATATCTCATTGCACCTTAAACCAATCCCAATTTTGGATAAATATCATTCATTTATATTTATTTTAGATCTTCAAGCATGATTGAATTGTTAACATCACAGAATTAAAAGAAACCTTGTGAATTATGATAACATGTTATGGATATTTAGTGAGCATTACAAGTTGAAAATATGATATTTATACACGAGTTTGAAACTTACCTTTATCCCTCCATTTCCGTAAGCTTATTTGTGCCTTTATCACATGAGATCATATGATTTAGTGTTTGCTTACATTTTTGTTGATTCTTGAGTGTGCCAGATGTGCTTTCACCTGAGAACTTGCCTAGGATATGCATTTCAAAACCATAAACTAAGTATTTGCATAAAAATGACAGAGGCATTAGGAATACGCTTCTTATAAGCCAATTTTCTTTTGTTTTACTTCACCCAATTATTACCATTAGTCATCATGTTGAGTCATTTTCTCTTGTTACTTTGTTATTACCCAAATCATCAGCCACTTAGCCAAATTAGCCATTTTTGTCTTTTAAACCATTGTGATAAAATTTCGGTTATTTCTAGTTGTTTAAATTTTGGTATCGAATTTGTTTAATTTTTATTTGTTTTAGTTAGGCGTCGATTGTTCTATGAAAAAAAGAGAGAGAAAAAGAAAAATATGAAAAAAATGAAAAGAAAAAAATGGAAAAAAATGTTATATGGTTATATTATGTTGTTTAGAATAAGAATAAATAAATGTGAGTTATTTGATACATAAAAAGAACAAATTTCATTCATAGCTCACGTTTAGTGGGTTTGTATTAGTTTAGTTATATTAAATCGTGTTTCCGTATTAGTGTAATGTATCATACTTATCATCTAGATTTCCGGAATTTTTATCCGTTTAACCACTTTTACCAAAAATTCCATACCCTTTTTACCCAAGCCATGTTACAACCCATTAAAAGTCCTCGTGATTTTTGCATTTTTTTAATGTTAGTTGGTGGATATTTGACACCTTTACAAGCCATGTTTGTATCATTGATTTCCATTGAGTGATTCACTTATACACTTATACATATAAATAACCGAGTGTTGAGTGATTTTTGTGAGGGGTTTACACTCATGCAGTAGCTGGACCAGAACCGAACCACCACAGTAGCTGGACTAGAACCGAAACCATTCTTAACTCGACCTAATAAGCCACATCAGAGCTGCTCTACGCTGCTACCATTATAGATGCGAACTCCACCACTGCCGAAGCAATGGCAATGGTGTTTACAAGGCTCGACGACACCTGGATTAGCATATACACTCACCATAATTGCCCTAGTGGATGAGTATGCCATTGTCGACACCACAAACCACCAGAAACTTGCCAAAAAAACTCAAACTCTCGTCCGTAACTTCCACCAATGAGAGCCCAAACCAAGAAGGAGAAAGAGATGTAGAGAAAGATCATACTAGTTCGGTCATCACCATTATCATAGAGAGGTTCGCCAGAACAATTCAAATTAACATACCTTTTAGTGTATAAATATAACTTTATTGATAATTATTATTTATTATTTACTAACAATTTCTCATTTTAAGATTTGAGGTGTTACATAAGGCTGGTGATATTAAATTGTTTTACATAGTTTACTATTCATGATATACACACTTGTAAAACTGCTCAAATATCACCAAACTTATAAATTAATGGTTATTTTGATTTTGAAAATAAAAAATGATTTTGTAATAATACTGATCATGTGTGTAGGCATGTGTGTGTGTATATATATATATGTAGCTTTAGTTAACTTAAGTCTATAACTAGAAGGCACTATTTATCAAGTTTTATTATATTAAATATGAACATTCGCATGTTACGAAAAAAGTCTAATGCATAAATTTGAGTGATTTTACAGACATATAATTTAGTTTATTTAGTCACTTTAATTTCAAACATCTAGTAAATTATTTAGTCTAGTAAAGGGGTTAACTCAGCTCGTTATTTTTATAAGAAATACTAGTGGAAATGCCCGCGCGTTGCGGCGGTACGACTGTTGAGCGATTTTTTAGGAATTCAGTTTTAGTCGGTATCGCCTCGGTGCGTTATGACGTAAATTAAAAAATCAAATTATAATATTAAAAAAATTGAATGAAAGAAAACAATTACGTATATTACAAAAGTATTTAAGACAATTATATTATCCAAACAAGATTAATGAAAGAATAAGTGGTATTTGTTGTCGGAAATCACTTATTACCTAGATTTTAGGGGGGGTTCATTTTATGAATGTAGGTTAAAGTTTTATGATCATCGGAGGCAGCTTTCGATGGTAATTTGCATAGACCGGAGAAAGTTAATGGAGAAATAGTCACAAAAAATTATCATCTTGATTGTTATTGAGCTGTTAACAACCGGTAAGGAAAAAGGAAAGAGGGATTAGTGCTCAATCGCAATGAATGAACGACATTGAAAGTAAATGACGGTTTTGTTTGGCCACGTGTATATGCTTTAGCATTTGTTTTATAAGCATCATATGTTATACTTTATTGTAAGGGCATAAATGGAATAAAATGGTTGATTTTTTATAATTTAAGCATGACTTTTTATATGGATGTCTTAATCCATATGTAAAATTATCATTTTATCTTCCTTTCACTTTTATTATAAAAGATATAAATAAATATTAAAATTATTAAACTCAAAATATGCCCTTAGAAAAATATTAGTATTATAGGTTTTATAAATATGAAGGTATATATAAGTTATATACTTACATATTTAAATAAAATAATAATTAATTTAAATATTATTTAGTTATAAAAATATAATTAGTAAATATAAATTTAAATATCAATTTATATAATTATAAATAAAACAAAATTTAATAAAGTGAATTAAATAATATCATATTATTAAATAATGTATTAATAATGTGTATTAAATAATTAAATAATTAGAAGAAGTTAATTAAATGGGGGCAAAGTGAAAATATTGCATAAAGCACTTGTACTATATGCTTAAAATGTTGTATAGGTGTTTTACACTTTGAATGAAATTAGCATCTTATCATTCTAATATGTATTGTATAGTAGTATAGATAAATAAATTTAGTGTTAAAATAAAAATACAAATTAAATCATTCAAACAATATGCTTGGTAATTATACTCTTTTGCTAATATTTAAAAACTAAATAACTTCTAAAATCATTTTAAAGCATACATACTTAAAATTATCAAATCTTAAGAAAACTAAAACAATGAATAATCAAAAGTAAAGAAAAATATATACTTAGAATATCTTTGGTTTAGAATAATTTAGTAAAAAAGAAAGTTAAATTGATTGTTTTTGTGATTTTCTCATTTATTTAGAGAGAGATACGAGAAAATAATTTTTTTATATCTTAGAATAATGACATGTGTCCTAATTATTTCTTTTATTCTATAATATAAATTTGAAAATTTGTTTAACAGTTTATATGATATTTGAGAAGTAGTGCTACGTATGGTATTTGAAAAGTTTTTAAGAGTATACATATGATATTTTAAATTTTGTTTGTGTATATATGATTATATTGGTGGTTAGGGTGATAGTAAAAAAATGTATTTAATATTAAAATATTAAGAATAATTATGGTTATTGTCTATAAATAGGAGGACATTTTGTTTATTGTATCAAATATGTCATATCATTGTGTCATATATCAGGTAATTGTAACAAATATTTTTCATAATTTGTTATATGTAATTGTCATTGCGTTTTATATTTTGGATCATTTTATGTTTTTTTGTTATTATTTTATATATATTATATAACTTATAGTTATTTTATGATTGTATTTTATAATTATAAATACATAATGATAATATTTCACCAATTTGTTTTTTAAAACTTATTGTATTTAAGAAAACACAATGACGAACAACAATGAGACATTTTATCGTCGTATTTTACACATTGTGTTATTTTTGTCATTATTTTTAAAACTTATATTATTATTGTATTTTGCATATTAGAAGTATACATCAGTGTTATTTTACCATTATGTTTGTTTTAGAATTTTATCATTTAAAAAAAATAAAATAGTGTTAAAAAAACACAATAATAAATGAAAAAACACAATGAACTAAACTAAAAACACAATATTGAGCGGAAATCATATGAGCTAAAAACGTAAATTTTTTTAATGTTTTTATATAACGATACTTTACTTGTTTTAATGATAAAAAACTAGTTTTCACGGTGCACTTTTTATAAAAAAAATTCATGTATAAAAGTTATTAATGTTTAAAAAGGTGAAGGAACTTTAAAAAATCTACCAAAGTGGTTATCCTAAAATAACATTTTAACGACCTTTTTTTTACATTTTGATCTCAATCATTGATTAAAAAGATTGATGGTTAAAAAAAAATTTCTTGTATTTTTTAAGTTTAAAACTCTATTTATTTGGATCATTATCTATATTGAATGTTTGTATAGATATACAAGGAATTCCTCAAATTGTAATGTAAAAGATTTTTACAAAACAGCCTTGTAAAATAAATTGGATCAAACAAAAAAGTCAAACAACAATAAACGTCATTATAAGACAAATAATTAAAACTAATAAAATGTATACAATACATATTATAACAAAATAACATAATTCAACCGCATTATGTTGTTGTAGAAATTAAATGAAAATAAGAAAAATCAGATATGATTGAGGAAAAGTGTTAGACACAACTCCCTTAACTATTCGCATCCGTTCTTCTAGTATACAGCAAGATGAACAATATTTGTATAGCTAGAGATGGCCAACTGGTCTCTGGACTGCACCAAGTTTAATTTTGGTTGAATGTTTCAGGATATCAAAACAAAAAAAAAATGCAGTGTATTCGGGTATATAGCGAGAGAGATTCGTCTCTTTTTTAGTTTTACATTGAAATTAGAACATCTTTTTCTGTGTTAGGTATTCAATAAGAGGGAACAATTTCCTTCTTGATTATTTATATATCAATTTCTTCTAATAAATGAACCAAACATGTTAAATAATTTTGCTCGCAATACTTGAGAGTAAGCTGTTTAAAATGGCATCACAACGGCTTGTTTGAGCCCGGAGATTTCAGTATAGCATTCGTGTCTACTAATTAAGGTTATAAATGAGGTAAGCCGAGCTAAGCCAGAGTGGGCTCTGGGCTCGAGCTTGGCTCGTTTAAAAACCAAGACGAGCTTGCTCGGCTTGCAGGGGCGGAGCTACATTGGAAAAGACGGTATCAACTGACATCATTCTTTTTTTCGGTTTTAAGAAGAATGTATAATACGTGAATTTTGAATGACACCTATATTTTACAATTGACACCATTGTTATCTGGAATATATATTCCTAGTGTGCATTGGTTTTAAAAAAAATTATATAATTTTTTCTCTAAGTTAAAAAATTATATATATATATGTATATGTATATATATATATATATATATATATATATATATATGTATATGTATATATATCCCTAGTGCGCATTGGTTTTAAAAAAATTATATAAAACTTTCTCTAAGTTAAAAAATTAATTAAAAATATATATATAGGTTTAAATAATTATTCTTGTGTTAGTTGTGTATATTGTATAATACTAGAATTAAAAACTCAATCTCTAGCCTTTTCTTATTTTCTTTTACCTTTGTTAATTAGTTCTACCAGCTGCAAATAAACATATTGAATACCTGTTGGTTTATCGTTTATTGAATTTAGCATTAGCTCTACCAGTTGCAACCCGAGTATTGAGATATGTTTTTACTCAATGAAGTATGTGAAGACAAATTTGTGTAATCGGATTAATAATAAGTATATGAATAATGTTTGTATTCCTATATTGAAAATAGTTATTTACAAAAAATATTATTAAAGATGTGATTAATCGGTTTCAAACATGAACTCGTAGGGAACAACTGACATATCCTGCCGATGGAGGAATTATCAGGGCGGACGAATGTAAACCGATTGCATTGTACATGATAGTAAACGCGTTAAAATAATATTAAATATCATTTTTATTGAATAAAACTAATCAAATATTACGTTACAATTAAATAGAAATTCAAGTAAACATAATGAAATTTTATTTAATTTTGACTAAGTCAAAGCCCTAAATGTGCATTAAGAAGTCCACTAATCTACACCCCTGAAATCATATGAAAAAGTAACGAGTCAACTAACTAATTTGCCGGTGAGTAAACACAGGGTTGCATGCATATATAGATTGATTAAAATGATTGAAAGCAATTCAATTCACATGGCAATGTCAAGACTTATAATGCAATAGTGTAACATAAAAGACAACCAACACAATCAAACCTAATTAATGAGTTACTTGGTCCATAGATGAAGCGTTATAGAATGTATGATTCCAGTTTCAATCACCACGCGAATAAAAAAATAGGGTTGGTTTGTCAAACCGATAGATCTATCATTGTTACCGTGGGTGCATAAATTAATGATTATGTTATCATCTAGTTTATCTAACTATACACACATAATTGCAAGTAATAACGTAGCATGTCTTGAATTGAAATTTGAAATAGAATTACAATAAATAAAAATTGATTGTATAAGTATCACATGATTTCCTCAAATAATAAACATATAAAAATGGTCAATGAATACTCACATTGTATAATGATGGTTGTAGGGTTTATAAGAAATTAAGTGTGGATGTTCAAGAGTCAAGGGTGATGTCTTAAAGGATAAAAAAATAACTTGAGTTCGGAATCCATTACAAAAAGTTTGGACATTTAGAGAACGCCAAAAAGCGAAAGCTAAATTGAAAAAGGATTATTGCATCAATTTTAGATTCTGGACAGAATGTTTGGTACATGTTTGAACAGGTTTTAAAAATATCAAACGGTTTCAGAAAATGATAAAAATATACGGTTAACTAGACTAGAGTCTCCCGGACAAGTTTTGTTTAGCAAATTTTTTATTAAAAAGACCCGAAAATAGGTCAAAACAGCAGCACAAGACAGAAGATGCTGAAATGCGCACTTATCTTGTGAAGGTTATTGTTGAATCGTCTGATTGAGTTTGAAGACTATAAACTATCTTTAAAAAGGTAGTTAGATGAACTTACCATTGGAGTTTGAGTTTACTCAAATTTAGTTTGTTATGACCAAGTTATGATTAGTTGAAGTCAAACTACATTCTGTCAAAATTTTAGTAATGAACTTATGTGCACTTTTAAAACTGTTAAAGCATGAAATGGGTTAGAACAAATCTTAATATGTCGATATATAGTATATTAGACTCCATTTAAGTTATAAATAACGTTCCAAGACTTCATCATAGCCATCATTTAGATAAACAATCTTGTGGAATAACCGAATACGATGACATAGCCGTCCATATGCAAACGGGATTCTTTGTTTACATTAGCGTGTTGTTAGCTTGATTTAGATATGTTAGTGATTGTTAGAAGGTTAGTGAATGTTAGAAGGTTAATGATCAAATGATCATGATTAAAATAAAATAAGATTTAGTAGAAGAAAGAATAAAAATAAGAACATAAAGTCATGAGAATAATAGGTGAAACAAATCATTGATAAACTTGTTCATCATTTATATTTATTACATCTATCATACAACAATATAGAATATGCTTGGATGTTAGGATGGTTCTTTAAACTAAAATAAAATAATGAAAATTGAAACAACATAAAAGAATGTATAATATAAAAGCAATATAAGATTACCTTAGCATTAGAAAATTCTTGACATTACTTGTAAAAAAGTTGATCAAAACCAAAGGATGAAAGAAAGGTTTGTGGGTGAGATTTTTAAAGAATGAGTAAATGAAAAGTGAGGCCTAAACTTGTTTTTATAGTTAAGGTTAGGAGGGGGTTATGAATGTTGTTAATAATAAGTTACTAGTCTTTTAAAAGGGGTTATGATTAGAATTTAAAAAAAATATAAACTTAAATAAAATAAATAAATAAAAGAATAATTACAATTTAAACTCTTAATTTATTAAAACCCTAATTTTAATTTACTCAACTTATTTTTTTTATAAAATCGTTATAAACTTTATAAATCTCACAAAAACTTTACAATTCGATTATTTATTTTAATTGAATATTTAAAATCTTATAAATATTAATAACCTTTTAAATTTTATAAATTTTTTTTATAAATTATAAAATAAAATTAAATTGATTAAGTGACACATTTATTGTATTTGGAGCACAAAAATAAATAAAATGACTAAATAATGAATTTGATTTACAAGATTGACTCAAACGGGTTATGGCTTTAGTTTAGTTTGAAAATGGATCAAATGTTGCAACAACTACAAAAGATATCTTCTTATATTTTAATAACATCATTTTTTTTCTGATGACAATTATTTCATTGTGTGACCCGACCTGACCTTCAACCATCCAGAAAACAATGATGTTTGGGTTATTAGATTTCAAGCACCATAAATACTAACACCATCATAAAATATTCTTGGTCCAATCACTATCGACTTGTTTATCTTTACGAGCTCAAATTGTGAGCTTGGGCTTGGCTTGTTATTAACGAGTCGAGCCGATTCAACTCGCGAGTCAAAATTTTTCCAAAAAAAAAAATAATTTTACTATTTTTATACATATTCGTATATATATTAACATAAAAGAATGTTTTTGCACATTTGCTCATCTTAACTTGTTAAAACAATTATATAAGATTGTTATTTCAAATACTCTATTCTTGTATGCATACTTTTATATTTAGTTTCTCATTAAAGAAAGGGTCAAAACATTATATATGAATGATATATTTTAAATAATATGTTATAATTTGGATTTGTAATTTCTAAGAATTATAATTTATGTTTTAAATATAAATTAGCTAATGAGCGAGCCACGAGCCGAGTTGACTTGGGCTCGAATTCAGCTCATTTACACATTGAGCTAAGCAGGCTTGGCTTGTATATAAACAAGCCGATTTCAAACGAACTAATTTTCGAGTGATCTTCAATCGAGCGTTGAACAAACCACGAGGCCCGAGTTTTTTGAACAGCATGACTATCAATACAGATTAAGTTCTTAGAGTATTCGTAGAGATTTTTATCCCTATCCAAATCATTTAACTAAAAATTACTATCCTCTTCATTTTATCTCATTTTAAAACACATCTCACGTATCATAGTACATTTTTTACAAACACTTATTTTATTATTATTTTCTTTCTTTTATACACTTGATCAAAGTAATTTAATGAAGGATGTATAGTAGTCCCCTAAATTTTATTAGTTATTGTAACAACTCATCACAATCTAATGATAAGGTTTAAAAATAGTGAATTCAATATAGTAATATTTTTATCAATTTCTTATAACTAGTTTTTTCCTCCGTGTTATAAGGGTGGAGTTTGGTCGTTTTTCACGCACTACGCAACGTAAATTTGGTCTTTATCGACTTGTCTTGTCGAAAACCATAAAAGCACATACTGATACTGGATCCGATAATACCGACATCGACAACGATAAGGTTTGCTCACTATCAATTTTATTGTAATGGTACCGCAACGATAACTGCATTCACTGTTGCTTACAATGCCAAAAAAATACTCGCTTTTGAATACAACTCCTTTTCAAGAAAAAATTGTATTTACCTGTTAATAAAAATAAACTAAAGACAGTAGTGCATTCCGGATTTTTAAGAAAAATTAATGAATGAAAATCCCCAACGCCACGTAATGGGAGTTCGATCCCCATCACCTCAGCTAATCGAAAATCATAAAAGTGAATACCGAAACCAATACCGATAATACCAATACCGATAACAATGATGTTCACCTATAATCGTTACGGTTCGTAACGTTATCTCAGCGGTAACTACACTCGCTATAACATATGATATTAAAAAGAAAATATTCAATTTTAAAGGCATCTGTTTTCAAAATAATTGCATAGGAATGTTGACAAAAAAAACTAAAGACAGTCATACATTTCATGTTTCTAAAAAAGTTCACGAACAAAAGTTATTCCTCATTGTCACGCAATGTGAGTTTGGTCATTTTTTTTCCGTTGCTGCATGGTGTGAGCTTGTTCGTTATCTTCTAGGCTTATCGAAAACCATAAAAGCGAATACAGAAAAAAATTCCAATAATACCACCACTAGAAACATTTTTCATTTTCAACCGATTCACTTTGTCACAATACCACAACGGTAAGTAGTGCTTGCTTATAGCTCACAATACCATAAAATACTAAAATTTTAATATAACATTGTTTTTGTAAAAAATTATACCGGGGTGTTTGACAAAGAAAATAATAAAAACAGGAACACATTTCATTTTCTTACGAAAAATAACAAGTTATTATAGAAAAATTATTATTAGAAAAAAGGTATAAATCGTATGATGAGAAAAGCTGCTATTTTTGTCACTACGTGCATCATGGTGTGCATCTTACAAGTTAGATGGAGAAGGGATTAAAGGTGTTGAAGAATGATTAGGTTTGAGGTTTTCTTGATGACAAATTCTTTATTTTGATAGTAAAGAAATATACATTCTAAGCATGTAAGATATAAACATTTTGATGATAAGAGTAATATACTGTTTGATAAAGATTATAACTTTAAAATTTTTCAGAATGCACATGTGATAATTCGAGAATGCAAAGGAGATTTAGAGTATAGAGCGTGACCATCGATAAAAAAGAAAAGTGAAATATACATTAGATTTAATCAGGGTCGGGAGACGGGGTGAGCGACCGCCTAAAACCCGATCTCCTCAAGGGCCCAAAATATATCTAAAAAGTTATATCATATTTTATATATATATATATATATATATATATATATATATATATATATATATATATATATATATATATAAATATAAGCCTCTATGTATTTTGTTAAACAATTGTAGTCATCAGGCCAATAACAAACTTATTATTATTATAATTATTATAAACCTAATAAACATTAGAGTTCATTAATATTTTAATATTTTAGCTCACTACCATTGATTTATTACTAGATTTTTAAATTCAATTTAAAACTCAAACAAAATAACTTGCGGTTTGAGGGCGAGGCGGTAGAAGAACAATCCGATCGAATAACGGTCTTTTTTTTACTCACACAATGCCTAAAATTTTATATAATAAAAGGCTCGTTTTTCTTTTTTTTCGACGATTCTCAAATACATCCCGGATGTGACATTAAACTTCATTAAGAAGATATATACACATTTTTTTTTAATAATTGAACATATCCTTACCTATCTATTTTTAGCATATAAAAGTTTGTATTAACTACAAACCAATAAACAATCAACTATTTTTTATTATTTATTATTATGTATGAAGTAAGCATATATTTATTTTGAGGAAGATGTTAGCTTGGAGGAGAGGAGATAAGGGTGTGGGTGGGGTTTGTTTGTCTTGATTCCTTTCAAACGGTGCCTTTCTTCTCCTCTCGCCACGTGTCCTTTCTTCATTCTCTCACTTGTGACGCAAATGATCGTACGTTTCCGTCCGTCCGATCAATCCTGATTTTCAATCCACTAGAAAATATCCACGTAAGCATGCATTCTTATGTCCACGATGTCGTAAACTTAAGTTCACGTGCATCCCTTTTCGACGAAGACAAAGGCTTTAAAATATTCCAAATATAATTTAAAAATGACCAGAAACCAAAACTAAATCAACTTCTTTGCTGGCATCCGTCTAAGTTGTAATTTTCTTTTTTTTAATTTATCATTCGGTGGCTGAGAATTAAGATTTGGTTTTTTCGAAAAAAAATATTAATTGGATTGATGAAAATGAGTTATAATTAATAAGTTTGTTTAATGAAAATAAGCCCGGCCCAAGATTTGTAGTTGGGTTGAAAGATAATTAGGTTAAAAGAGCTATAAATATATATATATATATATATATATATATATATATATATATATATATATATATATATATATATATATATATATATATATATATATATATATATATTTATTTATATATAATATAAAGTTCTTCTAAGAACTCTTATTTAAATGAACTAAAATCTCATATTAACCATTGATTATATTAATTAGTGGTTGTGATTAGAGAAGATTAAAATGTTAAATTACTAAGTAAATTAATAAGAATAATTGAGGCATAAGGGCATAATAGTAATCTTAACCTTTTAAGTGTTTAAATGCTATTGTGGGGCAATTCTCAAATATCACTCAACTACAGACTATCCTTCCAAAAATTGCTCCCCTCTTAAATAAACAAATAACATACACTTCATTTAACGAATTATAGATCATGAATATGTAAATCATACATATTCATAAGTAAAAAATATATATCCTTAAGAGAAGCCTTAGACGTAATAAAATTAGTTACATGCATTGCTGAACAATTCCCTTGGTGAACATGAATCGAGTAATAATCAGCAATCAATATTTATTGTACAAAACTAGAGAGATATAAGGTTGTTTGGACATTATATTTTGAAATGTATTTTTAACGGATAAGAAATTAATGAATCTGATTTAAACGTGTATAATTATTCATCTGTGTATGAGTAAGTATTGTAGAATGGTGCATGTATCGAATAGAAACAAGAAAAAATGTATTTTTTTGACTAAAAATAAAGTCGTTCATTATGACCTAAAAAAAGAGTATGAATGAGCTAATTAATTTCTAAAGCAATATGAATGTACACTAATTTGAAATATTGTGTTCCAACTAATTATTATCGATAACTCATTGCAACTTTAAGGTTTAACGTTTTGATTTTAGTGATTCATGGTTCTCACGAAGTTAATTATAATTTCTGTTTAAATTTCTTTGAAACCATCCATTGAAGATTTATTCACTATACATATAAGTGGGTCACAAACACACATGTAACTGGCTAAATTACCCATATTTACATGTATGTAAATGTTATGTGTATACGTAAATATAAAACTTGTATGTATGTAAACATGTTAGTTACTACGTGTATTTAAATATGTTACGTGGCAAACATATATAGATAATAATTTACATTTAAGTAAGTTATAAAATTACATATAAATTATCCACTTAAAGTTGCCATTTGTAAATACGTACATTACACATATGTAAATTACATGTATGTAAATATATAACATATTTACATATATGCAAATGTTATATGTATTTGTAGATATGACACTTACATGTAGGTAAATATGCTAGTTACATATACGTAAATATTTTATTTTATTAAAAAAATCAAACCATAAAACGAACATCGTTGTAGGTCTTTTACATAGATGTAAATATTCATACTAATCATCAATTTCAAACTGATTGTTTATTTACATATATATAAATATTCAAACTAGTTTTCTATTTATATATGTAAAAGTTTACAAATGTAAAAGAAAATATACTAGCTAATTTTTAAAGGTGTTGATGCAATATTGCTACTGGTTCGGTACGACATAATTCATTATTGAATGATTATATCCATTAAAACATTACTGCTAAAGTGACATAGGAATGATGTTGCCCTTACATTATAAGCTAATACTTAATATGGTTGTTGAATCTTCTCAAAAGTGTTACTTAAATTTTAAGATAAAGTTTCTACAGAAGTTGATATAGTACAAGAGCTAACATTGTTAGAGATGTTAAAACACCATATTTTAAAGTTCTTTCAACTAAAGCCAAAATGATAGTGAATACATCAATTAATGTACAAGAAATTGATAATATATTGAAGGAAACAAACAGGTGTTACATGGGTAACAAGATTCAAAGGACAACAAATAATAAACAAGAACAAAGGTAAGAAATAAGTTGATACAAGTGTTGGTAAGTAACAATTACAATCAACATACATGCATATAACTTAAGAAGCATCAAATTACATAACAATTAACATATATAGTAGCACAAAAGGAGTTTAAAAATATATCTTTTACATATACGGAGCAGTTGTTTGCATAAAATAGAATAAAACTTTACTTCTTTCCCATTGTTTTTTAAAAGCATCATCAAAAACTCTAATAATGACAATTATTACCAAGTCAGCAACACCTCACTCACTAGGTGATATTTTTTTGTAATTTTTCCTATATTTATCACAATCAATTTCTACACAATCTAAAACGTTTATCACTATATGACACTATGTAATTAACTCACACACATACACTCACTCACCTACACGAACACACTCGGCCCGAGTTTGGTTTAGGAGGATAAATTTTTTTTGAAGTAGACTCGACCTGAACCGGAAAGATATTACTCGTTTGGAGTCAACGACTCAGCCCTTGCCAAAGAAGTTATTCGTTTCGACTTGTTACCCGACCCGTAGGAGAAATCACGAGTTCTTCGTTCCACTTCTTGTTTTTGTCGTAATATTCCGCTTGAATGTTTTTTTCTTTATTTGATCGTGATTTAGAAATGACAATATTTAAAATAGGATTTTATCTTGATAAGTTTGATGCGGTGATTTAAACATACATAGTGAACTGTGAATTGTTTTTAATTTGATCATTTGAAGCTAATGGAATTATCTTGAATTTGATTTATGTTATATTGATTTATCTATTATTTTAAGGTGTAACGTGGGATGCATGCAAGAAGCAAGAAGAAGATTAGAGGGGAATCAGCCGGCAGCATATTGCCTCCAACCAGTACCTTTATTGGTATTTACTAACTTCACCTTCTACCCATATATTTTTTTTTCTTTTTTGCTTCCTAAATTATTTGTTAACTAACTTGATTATCTTTTAAAGGCGGGGTTAAGTAATAATAAAACTATTTGCAGTTACAATAGTGAAACTCCTTTTAAGATTAACTGTTTAAATTTCGCTTATGATAAGTTAATATAAATTAATTGTGATATAAAATTAACAGTAGGTTAGATCGATAAGTGAGTTGTCATTCTAAAAAATCTTAACATGACAATCTTTTATTTTAAAAAAATCATAATAAATGATTTTCAATCATTAATAATCCAAAGCGTTTACTTTTCGTAAGACATGGGTTTATTTTTATTAATGATTAATAAAATAATAATCTTTTATTGATGGATAATACAAAATTACAATACCAGGTACAAACCTAATGTAAGTAATTACAAAGTTTACATAAATTGAAACCAATTAAACCATAGTCTTTAGAGAGAACCTCCTTCACTTGATCATTGAACCTATAAAGATTCTTCGCAGCTTCACTTACGTCTGCACAATCAACGAACCAAAAGTTTGAGTGGTGGTCGAGGACTATTCCATAGAGGTCCTTTGGAACAGATTTCAAATATCTTCTCAAACGAACACGTCTGTCTCTCAAGATACAATAAAGAAAACAATATGTTTGTACTGCCGAAGATGTCCTTGCACCCGAGGTAATCATGGAAACGAATGTGTCTTGAAAGATGAAACAAAGAAGAAGATGAACTTAGAATGCAAAAGGAAAATGATTATTCTTTTTTTCCTATAGTAGTGTGGTTGTTAAGAATCATTAGAAATTCAATCAAACTTTCACAAGGAACATATCTTGTATATATATATATAGTGTATGAGCATGTAACAGTTTCAAGATAGTAATACCAAAGATCTCCTCATTAATAAAGTTATACCAAGGGTCTCATCATTAATAAAGTTATATCAAGGGTCATTCCTATATAAGCTATCACAAAAATAACTACACTAGCTGTTGAAATCTGGTTTTCTAAAGATAAGAATTAGTTGTTGAAGCCTGCCTTTCATCAGATACAGAGCTCCATCTACTGATTAGCAGATAGACTCGACAGCAGCTGCATTGAGTAGACGCACCAAGCAACACGCAACTGCTGTACTCACCTCTTATAGCTCAAAAATATTAAGGCGGTTCACAAGCAGCAATGCAAGTGTGAAAAGTGCAAAGTGCGCTATCAAAGCTTCACATTGCTCCCGCTTAAAAATCAATTGAAGATTTATTAGCCTTCCAATGTGGGACAAGAACCCATCATATACTCTATCGCTTCAAGGCTTGTTTTGTCGCTCCACCAAAGTGGAACCAAATCAACCACTTGCACTAATTCTATCAATTTTGATCATCGATATGTCATTAGTCTTAGCTATGTTTTGGACACGGTTTGATTTGTTGTGGCCCTATCACAAATTCACTAAATAATAATCATGTTAGTAACAAATACGTATATTTATTGGCGTCCAAAGTTAGTAAATAAAAACTCACTTTTTGTGAATAGTATAACTTTGCGTTTTTTAGTTGAACTACCAAACTTTTGTGTGTTATAATTTGACAACAAAAGTTTTCCCAAAACCCCTATACTTTGAAATTTTATGTTTGCGTACTATATTTTAATGAAGTAAGTTTTTCTTATTTTAACTAATTTATTTTTTTATCCATAAACTTTAAGGGCGGTGGAGACGTTGTCGCCATGAGGACGCGGTAGGGGCCGGTGCCGCGCGACAACACTGCCGCCGGTCCCTATGCCGCAAAATTCACACATCGAGCCACACCACCAACATTGCCACTCTTTTTTACTAGTTACCCACCCCACCCCACCAACGGTCACCACCTTCTCCTCCCTCCTTCGTTGCTGCCACCCGACGGTTGTATGGTGGTTGTTAGGGTTATACCTAGGTGTGATGGTGGTTTCAGTTTCAAGAGATGGTTTTGTGGTTGATGGTGGTGGCCGGCGGTGGTCAGGATGATGATGATCATGGTTGGAATATGGTGATGGTGGCTAGCAGGTGGTGATGGAGTTTAATTTATTTGTTTAAAAAATTTTTGTGGTGTGGTGTGTTGCGGTGAGGGTGCCTCCTCTAATTTGGTGTGGTGTGGTGTGGTGTGGTGTGACGTAATATTATGTGATGTGATGTGATAAGAGTGACATGAGCACCCCCACCACCTTAATAAAGTTACCATGAACTTTAATAAAATTATTTTTTTTTTCAATCAACCCTTGGTTTTTGCTTTTTATACTTTAACTTCAAAATTATACTTTATTCTTTTTAAACAATCCTTGCGTCTTGCTTATTTTTATATACGTTTTCAACTTGTCACGTAGCACTGATTATTACCCACTACTATTTTATAAGGCTACCTCTATCTTTAATGAAGTTACCATACGATTCCTGAACTTTAGTATAGTTAATTTATTAAAAACTAACATCAATAAATAGTAGCATGGTTGAATAGTAACAATTGAATATTATAATTAATTTTTATGATATTTTGTTTTTTTTCCAAACTTTAAAAATGTAATGGTTTATAAAATTCGAATAGACTACTATGACGTTTTTTTTTGTTTTTGTCTATTTTCAATATAAATTTTATTCAAAATCAAGCTGCATCATATATAATATATTTTTATTTTCAAATTTGAAAACATTTTTGTTTATTTTATAACTTTTGATCTATAATGTTTTATAAAATCTTGTAAATCAAATTGCATCATTACATTTTCAGTATGGGTTTCATTCAAAACCGAGTTGCATTAACGCTCATCAAATACACCGGATACATATTCAACAGGTGCTTAGAAAACACTTTTATAAAAATAACTCAACAACTTGAACAACTTTTCACCAAACGACACATCTCCTTTGGTTTTTCTATGCACCGATTAAGAGACATAAATTTGTTTGCCTATGTCGCATCACGGGAGAAATTTTTAATAGTATACATAATTTTTCAAAACAAATGATCAAAAATGAAATTTCGACTTACCACATCTAATTTACTCCAATAACAATATTACTATTTTTGAAGACAAAATAAAAGAGCCTGAAAATGTCCTGGGCCTATTTAGGCCCAATTGGGCTGAACTGGGACCAGATTATTGAACAAGGACCAGGTTTTGTTGGATCCTTTTAGGACTGATCTTTTTATGCTGGCCCAGAGATGATAAAAAGCAGTTTGAGACTTTGAGAATCGAAGTTGGTTCAAACCCGACCCAAAACCGATATTGAAACAGTTTAGATGAAACCGGATTGGTTGAAACCGAAACACCTTTTAAGACCGTTTTTAAACCCGCTCCCTTCAAACCGGTGAAAACCAAACCGGAACGCATAAAACCTGAACCTGAACTAGTTGGGCTCCAACCAGCTTAGAGAGAGAACTAAAATGTGCACCTCTAACCAACCCCACCCAATAAGACCAAGTTAACAAATGTTTAAAAAGAGATTCGGGTTAAAGCTTAATGGTAAGACGCTTAACAAAGGCTCGGGTTCAAGCTTAATGGTAAGACGATTAAAAAGGGACTCGGGTTCAAGCTTTTTCTAGGTAAACATTTTACGGCCATCCCCGTTAAAGAGAGAATTTTTTTAGCATTCAAATTCATTTATTTTCCCTCCAAAAACATGGAAAACAAACATCTAATTATAGAACTCTACAATCAAATCCCTAATTGAACATCTAATACCATCTACTGAAGTCCTTTTTTACCCGCATTCAATGATGAAGAGTACAAAAGCGATGAAGCAGAAAAACTCGAGTTATTGCTTTGAATGTACAAGCACTTCATTGCATCGGTTGACGGGCCTTCACTCGCCTTACGGGTTTCTTCTCCACTAACACCCGCACACGACCCTTTAAGGGTCATTTTGGGCTCGGGTTTTGAACCCTCTTCTCTATCGAGCCGTATTTCTTTTAACATTGCTTCAATGTCTTTCATGGATGGTCGGTCATCAGGGGCTGGTGCAACGCATAGTAAAGCCACGCCTAGTGTTTGCATCATCTCCTCAAGCTCAGGGTCGGGTCGAGCCTGCAGGCTCCTGTCCAGCACTTCGACACCACCTCGTTTCTGTCTAACCCAATCCACGATGTGCAGCCCGTTTTCTATGGTGGGGTCGATTGGCTGCTTACCGGTTAATACTTCCAACATAACCACACCAAAGCTGTATACGTCGCTCTTTTCTGTTACTTTCATCATGTATCCAATCTCTGCATATTAATATGATCTTGATTAAACCACAAGTAAAATAATTTGGGTTTTGACAACCGAAACTTTGACCATAAGTACAAAGATGTGTCAACAATTTAAACCCGAGTCAAGTTCTTATAAACTCGGAACTTGACCCTTTATTGTTCACATATGCGTTTTACTCTTTAATTACTCCATACAAACTCGACACATTTGCAGCCCTAAATTTTAAATAACAAAAAACAGTTAACTGTATAAAAAAGTAACCAACTTTGATTCGGTTTAAATAAATATTCGACTCTGTCAGCAGGTAAGTGGTACTTGACCAACCTTTCTAAGCTGTTGACCCGAAAAAACGTTAACTTTAACACTATAGAACTAACCTGGAGCAATGTAACCAAATGAGCCAGCAACTGTGCTTGAAGACCGAGCAAAGTCTCTATCATCAGCAATTTTTGCAAGACCAAAATCAGCAATATAAGGTTCAAAATCAAGCCCAATAAGAATATTATTTGCCTTAATATCCCTATGAACAATCGACGGTACACAGTCATGGTGTAAATATGCCAATCCTTGTGCTGAACCCAATATTATCTGATATCTTAAATTCCATTCCAAACAGCAACCACTATCTCCATGAAGAACACTGCCTAAGCTCCCATTAGGCATGTAATCATACATAAGCAGTCTTGTGTTTCGATTCCAACAGCAACCCAAAAACCGAACGATGTTTTTGTGTCGGATTAAACCGAGGGTTTTGACTTCAGTCGAGAAAGAATCACGAACTGTACTCGAGGGGGCACAATCTTTTTCACAATATGTTGGTGCCACTGTTGTTGGCCATAACTTTTTGACAGCAATTACCTCACCATGATTGAGATTTGCTCGATAAACTACACCCGAACACCCTTTTCCAATCACATTAGTTTCAATCAGACAGCTTAATATTTGATCCACTGTAAAATTAAGCTTTTGAAATGGTGTGAATTTCCAATTTGATGAACTCCAGTTACCAGTTTCAGAATCAGTATCTTGAGGTTTACCTTTTGGAACTCGGTAAACAGCTATCACACCAAGAATTACCAACGCCACAGCTGCGGCTGCTAATAGAGCGATCACAACTTTAAGTTTCTTCGACTGTGTGCTACCCCTGTTGTTTGAGGATCCCGTTTGACCATTTTGACCAACGAAACAAGATTTATGTCCTAACGGGCATAACCCTTCATTTCCCGCCAGTTCTTGGGTCGATAACTGGCGGAAAAGCTTGTTGTCAGGGAGAAAACCAGTAAAATTATTGTAAGAAACGTTTAACGACACAAGATTCACAAGCCCAGAAAGCACCATTAAGTCTCCAGTAAGCATGTTATGTGAAAGATCTAGTGCCGAAAGCTTGTTTAATGAAGAAATCTCAGGTGGGATTGTACCATTCAAGGAGTTCCAGCTTAAATTTAAAGAGATCTCTAATGCAACCAAACTGAAAAGTTCAACTGGAATGTTACCAGAAAGCCTGTTACCACTAAGATCAAGAAACTGCAGATTTGAGCAATGGGCAAGGGACTTAGGAATCGATCCGGAAAACAAGTTTCCACTAACGGAAAGTCGGTTAATGAAAGCCAAATGCCCGAAAGTGTCGGGAATTTGACCTGAAAACTGGTTGTTTGAAACATCTAAAGATTGAAGCTCGGTTAAAGAAGCTAATGAGCTAGGTAAAGTGCCAGAAAGAGTGTTATTGCTAAGATTCAGCATTTGAAGATGTGTGCAATTCCCAATTTCATCTGGGATTGCTCCTGTGAGATAGTTTTCAGATATATCAAGAAAATCAAGATCTTCAAGAAACCCAATTTCTTTAGGAATTTGCCCACTAATTTTGTTATTTACTAACCTTAATCTAATCAATGAACTACAATTCCCAACAGAAGAAGGGATTGAACCCGAAATGAAATTCGAAATCAAGAGAAGTTTTGTTAAGTTCTTTAATTCAAATAAACCCGAAGGTAAACCACCAGTGAGAAAGTTATGAGATAAATCAAGAGACTGTAAACTCTTCAAACCTGCCATTGTTGAAGGTATGCTCCCTTCGAGATTGTTCTGCCACGCAAAGAACACTGATAAATCCTGCAACATCCCCAGCTCAATCGGGATTGAACCTGATAACCCATTTCGATCTAGCTGTAACTGGATCAAATGAGTACAATTCGAAAGCACAGGTGGGATTGATCCCGAAAGATTGTTGTTACTCAACATAAGTTCTTCAAGCTCAACTAGATTTCCAAGTGAAGAAGGTATTCCACCAGATAAATAGTTTAAAGAAAGATCAATGGTCTGTAAACTTCTACAGTTACCAATCTCTGATGGAATTGAACCCACAAGATTGTTTTGCCATAATAACATCTTTTCTAACTTGTGAAGATTTCCCAACTCAGATGGAATCGAACCTGAAAGATCATTTTCATACAAATACAGATCAGTAAGCTCAGTACAGTTGCCAATTTCCTTTGGGATTTCCCCTGTAAGCAGGGTCGTATAAACCGATAAAGTTTGAAGCTTGCTTAAACTACCCAAAGACGTAGGTATCGATCCAGAGATCTTAGTGACTGCAAGACCCAAAACTTGAAGATTTTGACAGCTACCCAACTCATAAGGGATCTTCCCAGACAAATCTTTGTTCCCACCAGCCCTAATAACTTCTAACATTCGAAGATTCGAAAGCTCAACAGGTAGGTTTCCAGTTAACAAATTATCAAACAAGACAAGATTCTTCAAGCTAGAACAATTACCAATCTGTGGTGGGATGGTTCCCGTGAGTTGATTGGAGTTCAACACCAAATCTTGAAGGTTCAAAAGCTTACCAATAGATGCAGGAATACCCCCCACAAGACTGTTGGAACTTACATCGAACACCTGGAGTGCACTACAATCTCCAATCTCATCAGGTATCGTTCCGGTCAAATTAGCACCAGAAATGATGAGGGTATCGAGGGATTTTAACAACGAAATGTTTGAAGGAAACGGAAGCGCTAATTCAATCGACTGAATGTTGATCTGGGTGACATAATTTTGCGAAGAACAAGTGATGTACGACCAGTTACAAGGGTTCTGATCAGAAGGATTCCAATTTGAGAACAATGAATGCTGTTGTGAGTTGGGTGAAGATGAATGAAGCCATGAAAGCAAAACAACAGCTTCATCGTTTGAAGCATCAACAACAAAAACAAGAGTTGATAGGAGCAAGAAGAGATAGTGGTGGTTGTAGTTGAGGTTGATGTTGTGCCTCAACATCGGCATCTGCAAATGTGTGCGTTGGGGCTCGATTCCCAGATCAAACACCAGGGTTTGGTCGCATCGATGCATCTCACCCCTCTACAATGGTGTTAACTTAACTAGACAAAAAATCGCTTCAATCGGAAGCAAGAAAACGAACCACATAGAAATTGACAACAATAATAAACAATTAAAAACAGCTTCACATTCAAATTCACCTCCATTATTGTCTTCCACCTCGGGGTTCTGCAGTTTCTTGATGTGTGCGATGGTTGTTTCTCCTTTTTCGCTTTGTTTTTGTGTGGCGAATGGGCATCCGAAGAGGTGTGTGTGAAGGTGCAAGTGAAGGAAGCATGATGTACAAGCGATTGACCTCCATTGGGAACGATGAGAAAGATGAGATCATGTGGGAGTGTAGTGGGTTTTGCTTGGGTTTCTTCAATGGCGAATTGTATAATGGTGATGAGTGTAGTGGTTGATGGTTTTGCTTGAAAGTTCAACGTCTGTATGTGGTTGTGTGTTGATAGTTGCGCCTTATTTGAATTGTGAAGGATGCTTATAGATTCCCATATTTTATTTCTAGTAATTTCAGAGTTGTTAAGAGCGGTACAGTGTGTTTTGATAACTTGTATATCGTTATCGCTATTTTATATAAGTGTAAAATGTTAAATATATAGGGTTGTATACATTTCGTAATTGTTTGACGAGAAGTTCGTTTACGTTTGTTTGCTTAAAAAATTGAATAACATGAGCAATAAATTTTGTTTATTTAGTTAAGCGAATAAACATGAACATATGATTTGTTCGTGAACGTTCGGTAAGGTGTACGTGTTTGATCGTTTATATTTGTTTCTGTTTTGTTCGTTCATTAACTATTTATATATTTTGAACTTTTAATTTTAATTAATCTACTTAATCTTTATATATTTTTGTCGTTTTAATTTTTAATCAACCTAACATGTATACTTTATAATTGCATATGTTTGTGAACATTTGGTAATATTTTCGTTTATAATTATGTAAATGATCATTATGTTAAGTGTTTACTTTTTATTTATTTAGGATGTTCATGTTTAAGTTTGTAATTAAGAATGTTGAGTTTTATTATTATTTTTTTAAATATATGTTTGTTTGTGTTCATAAACCGTTCGGTTATGTTTTCTTTGTACCATTCAGTTATGTGTTTGTAAACCGTTCGACTATGTGTTCGTCAACCAAACGATTGTGTGTTGCTGAACCGTTAGTGAACAAGTTAAATTCCTTAAGAAACGAACACCAACAAAAATATACGTTCGGTTGTGTGTTCGTGAACAGTGAAAACGTTCAATTCTTAATGAATGAATATGAACAAGGCTTTGTATGTTTTGGTTCCGTACCGTTCGTTTACAGCCCTACAAAATGTGTGACCCTGCATGAAAATATGACACGAACCTAAATTGAAATATATGGGTTTGGGTTTAATCTAAACGAGTTCGAGTCGGTTTTGGTCAAACTCTTGAACACGTTTACCTAAAAAGGTCTTGTTCGTGTTTGTATGTCAATTTGTGAGTTGGCTATTTTAACTTTTATTTTTATAATTGTGTCGTGTTTGTTTCTGTGTTAGTTTCAATTAGCTAGCTAGAAAAACAAGTTTAGGGTCTTGAAAAATTATTAATATTTTCCTTTAGTGTAACAAAATGGGTCATCTTAGATAAATGTTAGTCTAATACCGAACTTGGTCTCATACCAAAGTACCAAACTTACCAATTACCGTCGTCAATACAAAAGAAAGATTTATGGTTCTAATTGTGTTGAATAGCAGACGCAGACTTGCACGTTGGAACGTTCGGTTTAAACTAAAAGTTATGTCGAGATGTAGACAAAAAGACAGACATCGTAACGAAGAAAATAAGGAGGACAAACCGTGACATTTTATGTGAAGAACGAATATGTGAAGTAGTTCTGATTACCTGTACATGTGTGTTTTAATTAAAATTTACGTCGAAACGAATAATAAAAATGGCTAAAACCGATTAAAATCTACATTGAAACGAACAATAATAGTGGTTAAAAACATCTACACATCGTAAGTTTAATAAAATTGAAAGAGCGGAAAAAATTCGTAACTAAAATTTACGTCGAAACGTATGATAAGAGTGATTAGCAGAACCATAAACGGTCGCCAAGCCATGGCAATTGACACCATTTTGCTCTACAATCATAGCCCTCGTAGCCCTCGATTTACCAACAACCAAAGGTCTCAGATGAACAATGATTCATCATCATCGACACACAAACCCAATAAAATACAACATGCAAACCGACCACAGAACCGGATCTCAAATGAGATAGTGCTCATCGTCATTGAAACAGATGTCAGAGACAAAAACATGTAAAATGAACCATGAAAAGAGGGGCCAAAAAACCGCTTACACCATCACCATCGCAACCGACCCCACCTCAACCGTGAAGGGAGGTAGAAAGGCTATAGGAGCAAAAGTCGTAGCTTCCGCGAAAAAAACTATCAGATCTGAAGACGCTAAGTTATCGCGTCATCAGATCTGAAAACCCTAGGTCATTGCGACGACAGCGATGACACTACTGCCGCAGCGACTGCCACTGACGGCCATTGAGGGCCGCACAACCCAAAAACCGGCGGTAAACCTTACCACCGTCACCACCGACATCACCCGCAGACCGCCAACAGCCCCACCTCGACCACAGAGGGAAGGCGGAGCGGCAACAGATCCCACCACCACCCCGACGAACAGTGATAAACAGATGCACGTAGTGAAACGGTTGCCATCATCGTCGCCTCTGCCATCGCCGGCGACCACCACAACACCTGGAAAACCCATTTTGTGGTTAAACCCCTTTTCTATCCATATAAACACACATGGGAGGGGGCAAAGAGGAAACCCTGTAAAGTTATGTGGTTAAATTAGAAAAAACACTAATATGCATCGCTCCTTCATTTGGTTTATAAATATACAGGGGAACTAGTATTGAGTCACCCGCTTTACGGTGGGGGCGTAAAACTGTGTCAAGTATCACCAATATCACACCATCGTTAACGAACACCAACAACGAAAGCTAGTATTAAAAAGGAAAGAAAAACAAAAAAAAAAAGAAATCAAAACAGAAAGTAGCTGTAAAAACATTAAACCACGCACGTGAAACGTAAAGAATTAAAAACAATAACTAAATCGATGTACGACCCACACTTTAAAATGATGTCGTCAAACGGGAACAAATAGTCGTAACAATGTTGAACCACACGCACATGTTACGGCATGTTAACTTCAAAAGTTTAGACCAAAATGTAAAACAAAAATTTTATAAATAATTAAAAGTATAGGAGACTAAAGTTAAAAGTGAAAAAGGTTAAAGTGTTAAAGATGTAAAAGTATGGGGTTTAAAATAAAAAGAACTTAAAAGAGTTAGATGGTTGTATTATATGCATAATAGTATGTAGATACAAGTTAGTAATTAGAATATATATCAAAGGAACTAGGGGTGTTCAATATTCGAATTTGGTTCGAAAAACTCGAAATTCGGCTCGATTTTCGGAAATCACCAACTAAAAATTCGATTCCAATTTTCACATTCGAATTCGATTCGATTCAAAATTTTTAATTGAATTTCGAATTTTTTATTTTCGTGTAACACACCGAAATTTCAGAAAAACTAAGGAAGACAAAGTTCTAACGTGAAGAAGGGGAGTTCTTGCGCAACAGGGGTTTCTCACACGAGAACCCAAGCGATAAGTCTAGGGACCCTATAAATTGATTAGAACACTTATTTGTCCCCATTCTAGCGTGAAAACTCCTACTGGTAGAGAGAGAATGACGCGAAGTTAAAGAGAGAAAGCAAGGGTTTGCAACTCGTGTATCGTACCGTTTATATATCAAGTAATGATTATTGATGGTTATAATGCATAAATGAGCAGTTTCCATTCGAAAGCCTCTCGGGAAAGTTGGTTGTGTGTTATAATCTTTAAGAGGTGAGTTTCTAGTCCTTTTTTATGCAAGTTTTCATATTTTGGAGCTATTATGCATACTAAATTGCTTGTTTATGCTTATGATGATGTTGTTTGCAGAGATGGTTATGTTATTTTAGCCTTAGACATGATTAAGTTGTGTTTAGGCGGTAATCCTTAAGTTCTCACGCGATAGTTAGCTTGGGTTCCAAGGATCTTCAAATCGAATGGTTCTCGCATGATATGTTAGTTCTCGCGTGATATGTTAGTTCTTGCGCGATTTCTTAGGTCTCGCGCGATTTAAGTAACTTGGTGTGCAAGGGTTGAATTGGATGATGTTCTCACGCGAAAGGCATGTTCTCGAGCGAAAGGCATGTTCTCGCGTGAGAGGTATGATGTCGCGTTGGCTTAGTTTTCGTGCGATAATGTATGCGTTATGTGTTATTTGTGTAATGTTTTAACCGTTTTCAAAATGATAAAGTTTTATGATGAACTTTTACTTAGTATGCTAAATATTACTATAAGTAAAGTATTATGTAATGAAAATGAAAGATAACGATAACGAAAAGAGGAACGTAATGAATGAATGAAAGTTTTGCAAACAAAATGAATGGAGGTGCACAACCTTGTTGTTGTTAGCTCAACTGAAGTGCGGTTTAACTAGCTCATGAGGATGCGTTTCAGGGGTCCAATCCTTGAGATTGGCCACAAATGATACAGGATCATTGTCGCTTTACCCTGGTATTGTAGTCAGCTTCGTGCAGAATTAATCTGGGTTTATTTATAAGCCTCGGCATAGTACCAGATTCATGCATAATGTTAGGGGTTTAGCATATGACATTGATCAATTACAATGAAAGATAAAGATAAAGAAATGAACATCTTGATATGTATGTATTGATGTGTGCTCACGTCGAAAAAGGCAATGGTTTTAATGAATGTAAAGTATTTTCTTATAAAACTATAACTCACTCAGCGTCGTTGAGTTTGTATGCATAATAGTTGGCAGGTAGTTGATGATATTGAGAAGGTTGTAGGCATGGACATGGAAGCTACTGAGATAGTATGAGTCTGGCATCCACAATTTTTGGAAACGATTTTTATATTAATACAATTTTGATGTTAAATGAAACGGAATAATGTTTAAACAAAATGACACGATTTTATGAAATCATTATTTGAATAGTGAAATTATGTTTTTCGCTGCAAATGTTACGTTTAGTAAATGTTTTATGCTATGTATGTCCAACTGTGAGTGTTCCTAGGTTCGGGGCCTTACATTTCGATTCGAAATTCGGATTGCAAAATATACATATAATTTTATATATATACATTATTATTTCATTTTATATTATATATATCCATATTTTTTATACATTTACTTATTTAGTTTATATTTTAAATTTCTATTTTTACCTCCTTAATCCTAATTTCTTTTTAGTTATTTTATATATTAAAGGTCAGTAGTTTTGAAAGTAAAATTAAAATAAAATTTTTTGAGTGAATTCGAATTCGCTTGGTATTTGATTCGAATTTGATAATAAAATTAGAATCAAATCGAATTCGAACTTGATTCTGAATTTGAATTCGAAGACAAATAGAATTCTTTGAATCTTCGGATCTAATTCGAATTAGAATCGATTGAAATCTAGTTTCAAAAAATCAAAATTTGAATAATTCGATTCAAATCTAGTTTCTAATTCGAATTTCGATTTGTTGAACACCCCTACTAGGAACCAAGAATCGTCTTAAGTATATATAGTAAATAAAGGTTTCGATTCATTTCGTTTTTGATTGTTACCCACCTAATTATTTCTTGCTCTCGAGGTAACTTAAGTAGGGCCGGTGATTGTGTTGTGTTGTGTTAAATAGATTGTGTTTGACACAATGCATGTAACATGACTATTGAACTCGATCATGAAATGTTTTTAAATTTTTTTTTTGAACAACAATTCCTATTACCAGGGAAATTTTCATCAAACCTGTACAGTGCAGGATTTGAACCCATAACCACTTGATTGGGGAACAAACTTTTTACCACCAAACTATCCTCTTGTTTTTAATTAACTGTGGCATTTCTTACACACTACCACAATTATATTTAATAAGCAGAGTACACGGCATGACATACTTAACATGATTAAATAAATCAGTTCAATAACATGAATGACATGACATTACACGTTTAACGATATTACATATAAGCGGTTCAATATCACGAATGACACAACATGTTTAACATGATTATTGACTCACCCTCGATAATATGACTAATTATTGACAATGGTTTATAAACATGTTGTGTCAACCTATTAACTTATTGATATGATAAATTACACATGTTATGCGTGTCATAAGCGGGTTAAATGGTTTAAACTCAGTTAGTCTAGATTTTAATGAAGAAAACAATGAGTATCAAAAGATGATCTTTTATTAGCGAAGCATTGAAGTACTCAAGATATCTCTTTTCTACCGAGGAACCTAACCGGATAACTTTGTTTCATTTTTAATCAAATAATGAAAGATGTTCGATAAGTAATTAGAAAAAGGGCGAAAGGGATCCGTATATGTTGTTAAGTATATCAAAAGGTACAGTATAGCAAACAATTAAAGGGAATTTCTACGTCTTTTATCCATCTGAATTCCTACTTCCTGCTTAAAAAGGATCAAATAATTTGTAGGTTGAGAAAGAAAGATCAGTTGGGTATGAACAAAATAAACTTTTGATTAATTATTGTAACTTGTACGTTACAATAAATATGACGCGTAAGCAAATCTGTATTAAATTCACTTCTTTTGTAGCTGAAAAAAATGATAACATTTTCGTTTTTTAAAAAGTTCTTAAATTTGTAATACTCGTATTAAATTGTGAAAACGAACTAGAGTAGCTTATTGTGGGGTGTGAATGTGTGATTCTGTAATACGGACGACAAAAGCCTATTATGAAGCTCAAGGGTTCGGGTCTATTTTACACGAGTTCGCTTGGTTTCGCGTCAAACCCATGAATACGGTTAACCGGGTCGTGTTTGAATTTACCTGACGGTTCTTAGGTTGGCCTGTTACCTGGTATATTTTTATAAAGTAATCAAAAAATATATGTTTTATAACATAAATTAAATGGACTGGATATTTTACGTAAACCTTTTTAAAATAAAAAGCAAGCATCTCGTTAACTCATTCTTCGGTATAAATACAATTATTTTATATGCATTTGTAATTCTAATTGAAAATATATCATTTTAGAGTATTATTATACAATAAATTAAAAAATGGACATTTTATATTAACACAAGTTTTGTTCACATCAACTGTCAACCCGCAAAAAAATTTGTCATGTTCAGATACATGTATCTATCATGATTTTATGGTTTTTGTCAAAATTTATGGTTTGTGTTATGTTTCACCCGCCAACACGACTAATTTAACAAGCTTGTATTATTAGTTTCAACTAAAGCAAAAAAAAATAACTCAAGTTTAGGTCTAGTTTGATTGGTTTTGACACGTATGATTAAAAATTATATATATATATATATATATATATATATATATATATATATATATATATATATATATATATTATTATATATATATATATATACATATATATATATATATATATTATGTATATATGTATATATATATGATATATGTATATATATATGTATATATGTATATATATATGTATATATGTATATATATATGTATATATGTATATATATGTATATATGTATACGTATATACGTATATGTATATATGTATGTATATATGTATATACGTATATATATGTGTATATATATACGTATATACGTGTATATATATATGTATATACGTGTATATATATATGTATATACGTATATATATGTGTATATATATGTATATATGTATATATATGTATATGTATTATATGTATATATATATGTATATATATATATATATATATATATATATATATATATATATATATATATATATATATATATATATATATATATATATATATATATTATATATATATATATATATATATTGTTTTAGTTTTATTAAACTATGTCTTCTTTTTAGGATTTAGATTTATATCACTAACATAAAAATTAAGTTAGGTTTAGGGTTCGTAAAAATGGAATTTTTATTTGTTCATCTTTCATAAATGGTATATTAAAGGATAAATACGGGAAAGTGAAACATGTTTTGGAATACAAATGAAACATTATTTGGGAATGAGAATACGTTACATTTATATTTTGAGTTTTTATGGCCCAATGCTAGTGAAAGTTAAAAAGAAAATATCTCATTACATAAAAAACGAGTATTTTGGAAACTCGCTAACAAGCTTGCGACACCTCATTCCAGAACGTCGCAGGAAACAATCGACTCATGGTTTTAAATCAAACCAATGAGTGAGGTTTGGACTCTACCCCACGACCACTTGATGTTCGGACCATGACTAACATTCTCTAGGCTGGGCACCCGATGTTTGATTAAGGTTCATTACATAACAATAAATTATTACAGAAACAAAAGGATTAAGCCTAATAGTTTAACTTTTTTTTATTAATGTTTCATACTTTTTAAATTTATACTTCTTACATATAAAGGGTAAAGTTATAGTAAAAACGATATTTAATCGAAAAAGTCTAAAAAGAATCGTAGGCTTGACACGTGTCTTTCTATTGTTTTAAAAAGTAGGGCATTTTAGTCATTGTGTCAAATAAATCAGCTTATTGTGTTATATACGTTTATTTTGTCATATATTTTACATAATTTGTTATATGTATTCATTATTGTATTTTACGTTTTATATCATTTATGTTATTATTTTCATTGTTTTAATAGATTATATAAACTTGTAATTAATCATTGTGTTTTACAATTAGAAGTACAAAATAATATGCTTTCACTGATTTATTTATTAAAACTCATATTGTTGAAAATAACACAATGTGTTATTTTTGTCATTATTTTTTCTATATTATATAAACTTGTTATTTATCATTGTGTTTACAATTAGAAGTAAACAATAATTTTATTTCACCAATGTATTTTTTTAAACTTATAGTGTTTAAGATTACACAATGACGATCAAAAGACACAATAAGACATTGTGTTATTTTTTCATTGTTTATAATGCATTGGATTAATTAGTTATTAATTTATTATTATGTTTTACATATTAGAGATACACAACAATGTTATTCAATTATTATACTTTTTTAAAATTCATCATTTTAGAAAAACACAGTAGCATTTAGAAAAACACAATAACTAACAAAAAGACACAATGATCTGCACTAAAAGACACAATGATGTGATATGAGGTTAAAAATGTAAGTAAGAATTATTAAAATTTCATATAACAATACTATACTCATTTTAAAGATAAAAAAAGCTAAGTTTTATGATTTAATTTTTATAAAAAAAATAACACCGTACATAAAAGTTGCGATCGTTTAGAAAAATGGAAAAACTTGCAAAAAGTCTACAAAAGTGGTTATTCCTAAAATATCCCTCTAAAAAACTTTACCATACAAATTGATCTCAACAATTGATTAAAGAGATGGATGGTTAAGATTACATATTACACTTTTTAGTTTTAGAATCATTTGTATTTGAACCTTTCCTACATATAAATGCATTGTTATGTACATTATAAACAACTAGTGGAAATGCCCACGCGTTGCGGTGGTATGGCTGTTGTGCGATTTTTTGGGGAATTTGATTTTAGTTAGTATCGGCTCGGTGCGTTATGACGTAAATTAAAAAATCAAAATATAATTATTGAAAAAATTGAATGAAAAAAACAATTACGTATGTTACAAAAGTCTTTAAGACAACTATGTTATCCCAACAAGATTAGTGAAAGCATGGGTGATATTTATAGTCAGAAATCACTTATTACCTAGATTTCAACGGGGGGCGTTCCGTTTTATGAATGTAGGTTAGAGTTTTATGATTATCGGAGACAGCTTTCGTGGTGATTTGCATAGACCGAAGAAAGTTAATGGAGAAACTGTCATCATAAATTAACATCTTGATTGTTATTGAGTTGTTAACAACTAGCAAAAAAAATGAGAAGAGGGATTAATGCTCAATTGCAATGAATGAATGATATTGAAAGTAAATGATGGTTTTGTTTGGCCATGTGTGTATGCTTTAGCATTTGTATTATAAGTATCATATGTTATATTTTATTGTAAGGGCATAAATAAAATAAAATAGTTAATTTTTTGAAATTTAAGCGTGACTTTTCATATGGGTGTCTTAATCCATATGTAAAATTATCATTCGATCATCATTTCACTTTTATTATAAAAGATATAGATAAATATTAAAATTATTAAACTCATAATATGCCCCTAAAAAATATTAGTATTGTAGTTATTATAAATATAAAGATATATATGAGTTATATACTTAGATATTTAAATAAAATAATACTTAATTTAAATAGTATGTAGTTATAAAAATATAATTAGTAAATATAAATTTAAATATCAATTTATAGTATCACAAATAAAATAAAATTTAATGAAGTGAACTAAATAATATCATACTATTTAATAATGTATTAATAATATGTATTAAATAATATAATAATTAGAAGAAGTCAATCAAATGAGGTAAAAGAGAAACTATTAAATAAAACATTTGTACTCTATGCTTAAATATTATATAGGTGTCTTACACTTTAAATAAAATTATCATATTATCTTTTTAATATCTATTATATATTAGTATAGATGGATATAAAATAAATTAAAGGGGGCAAAAGGAACTAAAAGGGAGGCGGAAAAAACTAAAATATGCACCAATGCCTTCACTAAATCAAACCAAATCACTTATGTATATTTACATGTTCAATTCTATTTTAAATCCTAAATTTATTTTTAGATTTATAAACTCTAAAATTGATGAGTTGTTTGTTTATGGAAAATTGTTTGATAGATTATTATTTGATAGGATAGTACTAAACTTATCGAAAAAAATAGATAAAAAAATATAAAGTATTATAATATATTTTGATTAATTAATATATAGTTCTACATGAGCCGTTCAAGGTCGTTAAGATCGGTCTAAGTTTGTGTGGTTTTTAACCTACTTTGACCCGGTCTATTTTTGACACCTCTGATTTTGCCCCCCATGCCGAATTATCCTAGATTCACCACTGACAACAAATACAAACGGATCTAACATAACTAATCGTAAATCCAATAAGCATGGGCAAATCATTTTTATGTATTAATCAAGTTTTATTTTGTATATCTTTATATTTTCATCTTTTAAATTTGGATTTCATCTTCTAAATTTTGATAGCGTTATAGTAAAAATATATTTGGTCTAAAAGTTTAAGAAAAATTATGTGTTTGACATGTGACATTTTATTTTAATTTTGACGGAAAGGCATTATGTCTAATATACCAGGTCATTATGACTAATATTTTTCAAATTCGTGTTTAAAATTTTAAATCATTTTATGTTATTTTTATTATTTTTTATGTATTATATAAATTTATTTATTTATTTACTATTACGTTTACAAATTAAAAGTATACAATAATATTATTCATTAATTTATTTTTTAGAACTATTTATTTTAGAAAACACACAAATGTGTTAGTAAGACACAATGACACATTCATTATTATGTATTATGTTTACATTATTTTGTATTACTTTATCATTATTTTATTGTATTAGATAAATTAGTTCTTGTTTTATAATTATGTTTTACATATTAGAATTCCACAATGGTGATAATGCACTAGTGTGTTTTTTAGAACTCATCAATTTAGAAAAAAACATTTAGAAAAACACAATGAAAAAAAAACATAATGATGTGTAAAGAGACAGAATGGCGTAATTTTTTAAGGTCGGTAAGATTGGTCCTAGTGTGTGTGGTATTTAACCTATTTTGACCCGATCTGTTTTTTACACCTTTGTTTTTGCCCCTCGTGCCGAATTATATGTTTTATAGATGAATGGTTAAAACTCATTCTTATAATTTTTACATGAAACACAATTGTTATTTGGACATTTCTCTTTAAATTTATTTATTATAGATTTTATTGTATTATATGTTTTATAAGAGTACTAGGGGTGCAACCTAAACTACCCAAATTAAATCAACTAATAACTGATTGTCATCTTATATTTACTTAAATTATACCAAAACCAGTAGTGGCACAATCCAAGCTACCCAAATCATTTTATCCAAATTCTTAACGGTCGAAAGATGGAAAAGACTCGGGTTATAGAAGCCGATTTAACAAACGGATTTGGCAAACAAGGGCTGGACGGTGTTGCCAAAGGAGCCGATATACCCGAAAGGGGCCCAGAGGTCCCCCTGAGCACCCTAATAGTTTTAAAAAAATTTGACAACAAATAGAAAATTACACACAAACATATTGAAGACAAATAAATAAAAATATTACTCTATAATTAAACATGAAGGGAAATGAATAGTATACTTATTTGTTTTTGTATTTTTGCCATAATATTTCTTAAATTTGCACTTTTCCCTCTCTCAACAGTATAGTTTTTTTCCTGAAAGGTTGCTGATGAATCATAGATTGAATCCAATAATAACTTTATATTTAAAGGTTGTGTGCAATAAGAAATTCAGGGTCTATATTTGTGTTAAAAATGATAAGAATAAAATTATATTTTTCATCTGATTGAAAATATTAAAAGATGTCAGCTCTATAAGAAGATGGAAAATGAATAGTATACTTATTTGTTTTTGTATTTTGATCACAATATTTATTAAATTTGCACTTTGCCAAACGGTGTAGTTTTTTTTGAAAGGTTGGTGATGGATCACGGATTGAATCTAATAACTTTATATTTAAAAGTTGTGAAATAAAAATATAACTTATAAACAGCGAAAGTCAAACATAAGAACAATAATATGTTATTTCAATAAAAATATATAATAAAGAGATGATATTGCGTATAATATACATTAACGAAAAAATATTTACTCATGTTGACTAATATGGATTTTATAAAAAAAACCGAAACATGAATAAAGAAAAATATATATAAAAATGAATTAATTGGTTTGTGACATTACAAAAGTATAGATTTAGGAGCTTGTTTATTAAGAAAATATGGAAACTATTTGTTTACTAAAAAAAAAAGAAGTTTAGCCTTAGGTAGCTTTATCGTGATTTTTCTTTATTCAATTAAACATTTATAATTATAAAAGAGGTTTAAATACAAAGTGTATTTTTGCTACAAAGTGTAAAAAGACACAATGAGTAAAAAAAGTCACAAAAAATTATATCTCACAATATAAATCAAATTTCAAAAAAGTGATTCCGAGCTTTTGTTGCCCTAGCCGTCCTCACTAAATAAAAAATAAAAAAAATTAACGTTTTTTATTGTGTCATTTATGAAAGACATAATGACGTCATTGTGTCATTATGAAAGACACAATGAAGTCATTGTGTCATAAAAGACACAATGATTTTTTTTTTATTTTTTTTATTTTTTTTTAACAGAGGCTCATTGTGTCTTCTCACATTTTCTAGCAAAAATACACTTTGTAGCAAAAATACACTTTGTAGAATAATCTCACCCTATAATTATATTTCTTTTGTGAAACAAAAAATATAATTTTTAATGAGATGTGTATATTTTATTACGATAGAACATATTTTAGTAATTAATTAAATGATGTGAATAATTTGCAGATTAAAAATATTGCATTTTGTAATACAAATTGTAGTATTATAGGAAAAAAAAATACAAGTGTCTTTTTAAGAGTCTATACAAAATAAAGTTATTACTAATAGGAAGAATAATATAAAAATAAGGTGTAACTTTGTAAAATAGTAACCAACTTTTAAAAGTATTCCAATCAGGTGACTTAAGTTTTAAAAGTATTCTAATTAGGTCGCTCAATTCTATATTTTATATAAATTAAAAGTCTTAACATGTTTTTTTAGCATGTTATACTTTTTGTTTCAATTAGAAAATATTTTTTTCTATCTTTTGATGCTGATATGGAACGTTGACGTAAATTTTAAGTATTTTTTTTTCATAATTAACATGTTTTTTTATTTTTTAATATAATTTTATATATTAAAAATTCTGACCCCCACGTCTTCTCCACCGTTACTTTCTTGACATAAGAAAATTTAATGATGACTCGATTTGATCGTTTCGTGGTCAAATTTGAGAAAATATTCATGAGTGACTAAATTATAATACTTTTAAAACTTGATATATTTTCCCTAAAAAAATATTAACAACCTTTCTTCTTCTAATAAATAAAAATAATAGAGGATACGTGTTGGTTTTATAGATCATCTAAAAGTTGATTTTCTTGTCTCTCTCTTCCGTTAAATATTGGATGACACGTGTCAACTTTTTAGTAATTTGACATTTTGATTTCACGCTTCTCTCCTGTTAAATAATAATGATTTTTTTTAAATTAGTGAATAATATGTTTACATCATAAGTCTTATTTTTTATAAAACGTCTTGAAGAAATATATGATCTGTTGATCAAGATAACTATTTCAAGACAAATTTGTTTTACCTGTGGAATACATAAGTTTTTAACCTAGTAATATTATAATTAAAATATCATTGATTCGGATTAAAATTTTATTGGAAAGAGATGGCTACATTTAAACGAAATATTCATATAATGAAACAAAATAAAAAATAAAAAAAAGTGGCTTAGGTTTAAATTTTATAATAGAAAAAAACTGGTGATCAAATTTTTTTTTAACTTGATGAAACATAAGAATTTATATATTTTTATTATAAAACTTATTTCAAACCTAATAAAATCATATAATCAACCTATTTTTATAAGTAAAAGACACTAATTTTAGGTCTTTTTTTTATTGTTAACTTTTTAATTAAAAGGAAGTACCTCTCAAACTTGAAGCTGAAGGAGCATGTGATGTTTTTTAGTGTTAAAATAACATAGATCTAACACCTTTCAAGGCTAAAGGACCATGTGACATGTTATGGAATCATTTTCGTGAAAAGATTCCAAAACTTTACCCATTTATGACATGAGTGTGCCATAGTACCATCATACAATTCATGTGCTTTGATTCCCTGTTAACTTTCAAACTCAACTTATTAAACACTTCATATCCATAGTTCACTGAAGCAAAGGCCAAGCATGTGAATTTGAAGCATTGAAGTTTAAGTTTGAGTCAAATATGATCCATGATAATATTGGTTCTTCCCTAACTTTTCTTTTAGTGAATAACTTACATCTAGACCTTCTAACCCTACTTTTAATTTGCATATTTTGTTTATATTAGGACTTGAATCCTCAATCATGAATAATGACATCTTTCCTACACATCTTGATACTGAAAGACCACAATCTCTTTTGTTTTCTCATATGTAGATGTCTTTAACTAAGCCTTCAGTTAAAGTATCATGGCGGACTAAAACAAACATTCGAGAGGACTTGACTAGGGTGTGAGACGCTGCACCCGTTGGAGGATAAATCGATGGCATGGTCAAAGGATGCCAATACACATATAGGCTACATATGGTATGTGAAATTTATTGTATGAAGTTCCATATGAACACTAAAGGTCTAAATGATAGCTAAGAGATCAATCAGTCAATCAAGAAGATGATACATCCATGAAAATTTAAGAGTAGATTTTTTTAATTTCATTTTACTAGAATAAATCTCATGATGCACAGTAGATTAACATCTCCTACACTTATCTTTTTTGTCTAGTTTATACTAACAATCGTTTCCGTTAACTTTCATATATAATCTGATCAAAATAATATCAGATAGTTAGTTTATACGAACATAATCAAAATGAAATTCAACAAGTTAATTTAATATCCTTCAATTCAAGTTTTTTTTTTTTTTTTAATATCACATTTAGGTTATCATTCTGTAAATTTGGTAGGCCATGGGACATGCCCAAATTAGAGGTGAAAGGAAAAACTGGTTCGGGATTTGAAAGCAGATTCGAAACTTATAGCAAAACGGCTATGGTGAAAATGGTCTCAGTCAAACACGCAAATCGAACCAAACTACAAAAAGTAGTTTATACTGGTTTGAGATTATAGGCGTTGAAACCGGTTCGATAGAAACCGATTTGGCAATCCCGTGTGGATCCAAATTTCATTCTAACTGTCTTTTATTGTGTTTGATCCTTTTGCCCCTTATTTTATTAGCATATATAGGTGTTTGGATGTTTTAGTTTAATCACATCACTTAAAAGCACCCTTTAATACTTCAAAACTTAAAAACTCTCTCTAGTATCTCAAACTCATAAACGCTCTTTAGTAATGACATCCGAATGTGGACAATCACAATCCATTAGTGTTGGATTTTTGTCAAGCAACTTAACAGTTATTGCGCTTATTCCCATAAAAAGAAGCCTAGCAATTTGGCAACAATTCGATTTGTGTGAAATGACAAGCACTAAAAAGGGGCCAATGCAAGAAATACGGTTCATTGTTAAGGATATGGTAATTTGATTTTAAGAAACCATACAAAGGTGATGTAATCTGATTTTGCTCGGGATCAAGCAACAAGGTTGAATGATGACAACATTTGGGATTTCAAGCAGAGTGTGGTTTGAAATAGGATAACAAAGTTCGTTATTTAAGAGAGTCTATCTTTCGAAAACCCGCTAATGTAGCTCATCCAATAAACTTTTCAACCGTATTGTCATGTAAGTCGCACAAGTCTTAGACACAATTGCATTAAGATGTGGTAAATTGCTAATGATTTTAGGTGTTGAAAGGTTAAAAACCAAAATAAGTTTAACTTACGATTTTTGGATAGCTCTACATAGTTCCCCAGATTCGTACCTTTGCATAACCTCTCATCAGATAACTAGTACTTACATTACCACTCATTGGTTATTGCAATTACTTTTAATTTTCAAAATAAGAAAAACTAAAAATCACCTGTTTTTTGAACCTGATTCACTCGATCTGGTTGCTCTCGCTTTAGATTGTTTCGTTATTAATTAGTTTTAATCTGAAGTGGTTTGGCCTAAAATTTATTTTGACTTCCATTTTTATCAAATGAGAGCATCTTTTAAAGCCGATCCAATGTGGCTCAAAATACGATTTGTGCAACCCTAACTAAAGTGAAAAAAAACTGGTTCATGAACCCAAATCGTCAACCTGAACCAAAACCGGTTCAACTCCAACCTAGCCATCATACAAACTTTGAAACTGCCTATTTGAGACTACTTTAATGTTTCTATAGACAAAACCTGGTTGAGATTGGCTTCTCCCAAATCCATTTTGTAATTGACCATAAAAACCGGGCCGAAACCATTTCGAGTGGTTGGGATTTTTTTGAACGTTATCACAATGGTTATATAGCCTTTATCTAGCCTTTTTTGGGATTTATGAACCAATTTTCCACTATATATATATATATTAGTATAACTAGTTATTTGACGTATTACTTTGATGATAGTACTCAAAAATGCAAGAAACACTTTAAAAACACTCAAATAAATGCTATGGCTTTGGAAAATGATCAATCATTATCATCTGTTGGTGTTTGTGCACACCATAAGTAAAGCTTTCGTTGGGGGGGTTATACCAATGACATGAAAACTTTTTATTTTTGGAAAGAAAAGTATCTAAATTTCAGATCCATTTACTAAGTGTCCAAACAATTTACGGTAACTTCAGCATCTATAAGTTTTTAGTAGCAGTGGCTTATCATACGAAAAACATGACTTACTTCGGCGGTGATAGAGATATGTATTTGTTTAAAGAATCACCTAGACGAGACAAAACGTATGCAACACATTTCTACTCTCTAAGACGAAATAAACATTGAAAAACAAATACATAAGGAAGATGTGACAACCGGAAGAACTTCTCTCATATTTGACCAAGAACTCACCTACGATTTGTTAGTTTACATCGATAACAATAGTTTCGACGAAAAAGAAACACTAATTTACGGCGCCAAATAAAATCAAAAGATAAAATGTATTAACATTGTAATTCGCAAAATTATGTTTTTTTTTGTAAAGATTTATATTTCCTTATTTACAAACGTTTAAAAAATAATAAAAGTTGAATGTTATGTTGTTTATTATTTTATTTTCTATTTAATGTATTTATTTTTTCCTTAAAAATATATCATTTAAAATTTATGTTTTTAATAAATTTAACGGAGTTTACGTTATATTGTTATAGAAGTTTAAACATAAATAAAAGATTAATTTTATGGGTAAGGTTATAGTAAAAAAGTTATTTAATCTAAAAAATTAAAGAATAATTGTGAGCTTGACACGTGTCATTCTATTGTTTTAAAGAGTAGGACATTTTGGTTATTGTGTCAAATGAATTAGCTCATTATGTCATAGATATTTATTGTGTCATATATTTTACATCATTTGTTATATGTATTTATCATTATATTTTACGTTTTAGATTATTTTTTGTTATTATTGTTATTGTTTCTATAATTATATTGTCATTTTGTGTTATTATTGTCATTCTATTGTTTTAAAAAGTAGGACATTTTGGTTATTGTGTCAAATGAATTAGCTCAATATGTCATATATATTTATTGTGTCATATATTTTACATCATTTGTTATATGTATTTATCATTGTATTTTACGTTTTAGATCATTTTGTGTTATTATTGTTATTGTTTCTATAATTATATAAACTTGTTATCTATCATTGTGTTTTACAATTAAAAGTGTACAATAATATACTTTCACTAATGTATTTATCAAAACCCATTGTATTGAAAATAACACAATATGTTATTTTTGTCATTATTTTTTATACATAATATAAACTTGTTGTTAACTATCATTATGTTTCACGATTAGAAGTACACAATGATGTTATTTCACCAATGTATTTTTCAAAACTCATAATGTTTAAGATTATTGATTACATAATGACGATCAAAAAACAAAATGAGACATTGTGTTATCTTTTTATTGTTTTAATGTATTAGATTAAATAATTGTTAATTTACTATTATGTTTTACATATTAGAGATACACAATAATGTTATTCAATCATTATATTTTTTTAAAATTCATCATTTTAGAAAAAACACAATAGTAATTAAAATAACACAATAACTAACAAAAAGACACAATTAACTGCAATACAAGACATAATGACGAGATATGAGTTTAAATACATAAAAAAATTATTAAAATTTTATATAACAATACTGTACTCGTTTTAAAGATAAAAACACTCATTTTTATAGTGTAATTTTTATAAAAAAAGTAATATCATACATAAAAGTTATGAACGTTTAAAAAAATTAAAGAAACTTAAAAAAAAGTCAACAAAATTGGCTATACCTAAAATACCATCTAACAAATTTTTTCCTGCAAATTGATCTCAACCATTGATTAAGGATATGAATGGTTAAGATTAGTTCTTACACTTTTTATTGTTTATTTAATGTATTTATTTTTAATTAATTTTCTTAAAAATATATCTTTCTAACAGAACCGGTTTTAAAAGTGGTTGTTAGTCCGAACCAGTCCCCAATCGCCCAGAGTGGTTCCCAAAATGGTTCCTACCTGAAGTGATTTCTCCCTTAAACCGGATTTGACTGTGCCGACTTGAAACCGAATCGGTTCAACACCGAATCTGTTCAGAACCGAACCGGTTTCCAAGAGCAAACCGTTTCTAAAGCCCAATAGATAAGCCCACTTATCTACCCATCTTCCTTCCAAACATCTTCTTCCAAAACACACACTTGATAAGAGGAAAACATCTAAAGACAATCAGTATACTTTCAATGGCTTCTATCTTCAATCTTCATACTTTACACTCTCCAATCTGTTATTCATCAACAACTTTGACTTACAAACCTCAAGCACTAGCTTTAGGGCCTCAATCACACCGCCAATCGCTTTTCAAATCGAATAAGCGTTTGACGAGTCCGATTGTTCAAACTAGAAACTGCAGGTCGCAAATCTACGCCGCTCAATCCAACTTTTTCAGAGGTATTTCTCGAAATCAGTTTCGAATTCTGTTAGAAATTTGGAATGAGTTTGTTTGTTAATCTGATTGGTTATGTGTACTTGTGATGTCGTAAATCGTTTAGTGTGTTTTGTTTTGATTGGTATGAGAATTGTGTGGCTATCGTATGTGCTGTAATTGATCTGTTAAAAACTTGTGATAACGTTGCCTTTGATGAAAGAGTTTAATTGAAGGACGTTCCTTGAAATTGAACAATTTTTTTTTTGTTGTTATTGGGAAGCTTAAACACCTAATTAGTAGTAATAATGTGAAGTGATGATGTTGATTTGGAGTTATAGGTTATTTCTGGTCATCTGGAAATGTTATTTGATTGCAAAACAATGTGCATCCTGTTAAATGGATTGTGTAGACATAAAACTGATGGTCAAACAACTGCATGAATCATTTGTTTACAAATTTCGGTAATGTTAATTGCTCTAAAGTAAAATATGAGAATCCTACTTCAAATTTGGGAAAGTGAACTTCAGTAAAAATGAGTTAAGTTGTGCTTCAGTTCAGAAATGCATAATCAAATGACTTTGATTCGTTGCTATCACATGCTATGTATGACATAAACAAACAAACATACCGAGCAAAATCCTACTAATATAGTAGGATTTGGAGAGGGTGAGATGAGTCAAACATTACCTCTATCACATGGGATAAAGAGAGTGCTCCTAGATAGAGACCCTACCATATAGTTTGAACTTTGCATGTTCTCCTAGTTAGAATGAACAATTTTGTGAGTTTTCATTTAGGATTCATGAGTTAGTTTCATATCATCAAACTTTTAGACTTTAAATACGATAACGAGTCTTGAGGGTGTAATTTGCCCATATGACTATTTATTTTCAAGAATTAGAGTAACCAAGGAAATGAATTTCTCACGCCAATGAAATTTTAATCTTGAAAAATGTTGAAGTGAAAAAAGATGTTAAAAATTCTCTGGTAAAAATTTTAGCGGCAAACACTCAATTTGCATGCTTGGTGAGGTGATCCGAGGCGTATAGCCGTTTAGGCCTAAAAAAAGGTGTGAGGTGTGAGGCATGTGGCATGAGGCGAGAGCTTACGTGTGTTTGTAATCTTTATATATAGAACATGTCATTGTATTGTAATCTAGTCTCTTGAGCTTAATAAAATACCTAGTTGCAGAGAGTGGACGTAGGTCATCTTGACCAAACCACTATAAATTCTCGTGTTCTTATTGCTTTCGTGTGCGTACGTGTGTTTTGTGTTTATTTCCGTTGCGTAAAGATACCTAACAACTGGTATCAGAGCATCAGGCTCTTGATTATTGTTTGAAGATTTCGTACGAAACACGCCGTCGTGTACTTAGGGTTTCTGCCGCCGCCTAGGGTTGCCGCCGCCGCAATCGCCTAGGGTTCTGCGCAGCGGCCGCCTAGGGTTGCGCAGCGCCGCCGCCTAGGGTTTTTGCGCAGCGCCGCCGCCTAGGCTTTCTGCCGTCGCCGCCGCCGCCTAGGGTTTTGGTTGGAAGTACCGGATTTGGTTTGTCTATTCTTTTGTTGACTGGTTATCAACTTTTCAGCGTGCCTATTTGTAACAGCCCAGCGTAACCGCACCATGATATTGTCCGCTTTGGCCGGGACGAACCACCATCGCCTCACGGTTTTGTCTTCACCTGGACCGGGACGTACCACCATCGCCCAGGCAAAACGCGTCACAGTGGGGAAGGTCTCAAGCCCCTTATAAAGAAGCCTTCGTTCACCTTCCCAACCAATGTGGGATGTTACAATCCACCCCCCTTAGGGAGCCCAGCGTCCTCGCTGGCACACCGGCCCGGCCCTGGCTCTGATACCATCTGTAACAGCCCAGCGTAACCGCACCATGATATTGTCCGCTTTGGCCGGGACGAACCACCATCGCCTCACGGTTTTGTCTTCACCTGGACCGGGACGTACCACCATCGCCCAGGCAAAACACGTCACAGTGGGGAAGGTCTCAAGCCCCTTATAAAGAAGCCTTCGTTCACCTTCCCAACCAATGTGGGATGTTACACTATTTCTTTTGGTTTTTATCTCTGTTTTGCTATTATGGCTGAAGACGGGAAGACTGTGATCGAAAAGTTCAATGGTACTGATTTTGGTTGGTGTAAAATGCAAATAGAAGCATTACTGTGTCAAAAGGATTTGGATATGGTACTGGAAAAGAAACCGGAGAGTATGGAGAAATCTGAAGAAGTAGTTTGGAATTTCAAGGACAAGAAAGCTAGAGCGACTATTATGTTATCTTTGACGAAGAGCGTTGCTTTTAATTTTATGAAAGAAACCACTGCAAGTGGTATGATGTTGACTCTGTCAAATATGTATGAAAAACCGTCTGCTGCTAACAAGGTGTTCTTGATGAGGGAACTGTTCATGACGAGAATGAAAGAGGGAAGCTCAGTCACCTCTCACATTAATGATCTGATGTCTATTCTTACCAGATTAGAATCAGTGGGAATAAAATTCGATAATGAGGCTCGAGCTCTGGTGTTGTTATCTTCACTGCCTGACAGTTGGTCCGGGGCTGTAACTGCTGTTACAAATTCTATGGGGGCTAACGAAATGACATTTGAAAAGATCTGAGACATTGTGATAGGTGAAGACACACGTCTAAAAAGTGCAAATGTTGGTTCATTTTCTGAGATGTTACATGTTGGCAGGGGAAGGGAAAATAGCCGAGGCAGTGGGAGTCGGGGAAAGAGTTCAACTCGGACTCGGAAAAATATGAGGTGCTGGAACTGCAACGAAGATGGATATGTTAAGAGTCAATGTCCAAAGAAAGGTCTGAACACTGCTGCTGAGGATGTCAATGATGGTGCGTGTTAATTTTTGAGGCTGAAAACAGTGTGGACTCTTGGATCATGGATTCTGGTTCTTCGTTTCACGCCGTACACAGCGGTGAAATGATGGTGAATCTGAAAACAAGCGATTTTGGGAAGGTACGTCTCGCTGATGGCAGAATGCTTGATGTAATGGGCATGGGTGATATTTTTGGTGACTCCATTGGGAACTACATGGAACCTGAAGAATGTCAAGGTGATTCCGGGTTTGAAGAAGAAATTAATTTCTGTTAGTAAACTGGATGAACAAGGACTGGAAGTCAAGTTTGGTGGTGGTAAATGGAGGGTAATCAATGGGAACCGGGTGATTGCTCGGGTGATAAGCATGGGTCATTGTACATGGTGGAGGTACCTGCTGAGGGATTGATCAACCCGGTTAAGCAAGTCAAAGTCAGGTTCGCTAAATCTGCTGCTAAGAGAGTTCATTTTGCAAACATGAAGTCTGGAGCAAAGATTGTAGCTGAATGGGGTCAGAAGTCTAAACCAATCAGAGGATTTTGTGACAGTGGGAGCATGGGGCATGTTCTGGATACAGTCAAGAAGAATCGTTGGGTTTTGAAGACTAAGACTGGAAAATTCTTTCCTGGTGATTGTTTGCTGAATTTGGAGAGTGTTAGTGGTTCTTGATGTATCTCTGAATATGGTGGATCGTGTAAACCAGTTGAGACAGAGGATGGGTCGTTGGTGGAATTTGCCACGACTGGGTTGGAGCTCGGGGGAGCTTCAACAGGCCCTTTCAAGTAATTGATGAAAAAGGGGCCTCTGCAACTAGGGGATTTGGATTGAAATCTTAGCTTGTTCTTTGGAATTGAAGGCTTGGAGGATTTCTGTTACTTGAAGATTACTGATGACAGGGTTGCTTTGTACTTAGATGGTTAGCTGGAGTATTCGCAAGGCCATCAAGTGGGAGATTGTTGGGGTGTGAAGGCCTTTGGGCTTTTGGATGGAGTTATGGGCCTGGCCCATTGAAGCTTCTTGAAACCTCAATTTATCTTTATATATAGAACATGTTATTATATTGTAATCTAGTCCTTTGAGCTTAATAAAATACCTAGTTGCAGAGAGTGGACGTAGGTCATCTTGACCGAACCACTATAAATTCTCGTGTTCTTATTGCTTTCGTGTGCGTACGTGTGTTTTGTGTTTATTTCCGCTGCTTAAAGATACCTAACATACCATTCACCATCATGACAATAGTATTTTATATCAGATGCTTAAACATATTATTGGGAAGTTTATTTCTTGAGATCAGGCATCTAAGTCTTACTTATGACAATTTCCTGTAGCTTCTGCGGTATGCAACTGTTATTCGATGTCAATCACTTTTTATAAGAACACGTCCTCTCTGTTTTATCATGATCAAAATGCATAATAGACCTTGTGTCATACTCATTTAGAATCCATACTTGCTAAATGAAGTATTATGTTTATCATGTGATCTCTCATACTTGCTACAAATGATGTATTATGTTTATCATGTGATCTCTTAGTCTTGTGCTAACTTTTATGCCACTATGATGTTGATAAAGCGCTTCAAACAGCATATAAGGTTGGAAAGGATGCAATTGAAGCAGGAACCACTTTAGTGCCAGTAAGTTATCTTAATTCCATTTATATCTTTTTTAATATAGAAATAAACTCATTTATTTATTGAAGTTTTCAATTGTTGAGAATTATATTTATTGCTAGTTTTATCGTGTATTTTAGGAGTCGATTCCAAGACCGATTGCTCGGATATCTGTGGCTGTAGTTGGGGCAACTGTTGTGCTTTTTCTCCTCAAATCATTCTTATCAACTGCCTTCTTCTTTCTGGTAAGTTTGCACCCGTAGATTCTATAAGCTTAGTTTGAATAATTACTTGATATACTTGGCAATTTCATCGTGTTACTTATGGGTTATTCGGGTTATGTTTTATCTTTAGGATCAAAGGGGTGGTTGAAAGTTTTCCAAAGAGTATTTATAAACAAAACCCCTTTAACCAGTTAATCAAAATATTCATATTTTGATAATATATTTTTGTATTTTTATTCGACACACTACTTATTTTGTAATGAAATTAATAATTTGTGAAGTGTTTTGGACCAACCCGACCTGTTTTAAAATTTCCCACTTTGACTCTAAACTGTTTTGACTCATTACCCAACTTGCTGTTTTTGTCACCTCTGCTACCTTATCTTCTAGAGGCATACAAACTCTTGCTGATACACTTCATCTAGTTTCAAAACACAAATATTCACTACATATAGTGAAAATTACGACAGATTATTTTCATCAAATATGTGGATTATTGTTTTATAAAAATGCCATTATACAAGAACCTTCCCGAATTGGCATCATCCATAGATTTTGTATCAATGATAACACATAAATAGGTAACTGTTACTTTTAAGCTTCACTACATAGATATGTCAAGAAATTCTTATGGATGGTGTGCATAGTTTGGTTCGGTTTTACCTTTCAATTATTGGAAAAGCTCAACTAGTCGGCTCGGTTTTCGTAAAATATACAAAATGGTTATGTTGGATTAACCTATAACCATTGGGGCTTGGGCTTCATTTCTAGGCTTGTCCTAATTAGGTCAAGTTTAATACAGATTTGAGCTTTGACAAATGACAAATATAAAAGATTTCAAGAATTCAATACTTATTTGGGCGTAAACTTTTAGATTTATCATTAGAGTTAATTACACGATTGGTCCATGTGGTTTGCCCATATTGTAATATTGGTCCCAACTTTTGAGAAATTACAGGTTTGGTCCCAAATGTTTACCAAACCGTAACAGGATTGATCCCTATCACTAAATTCTATTAAGTTTCTTAGTTAAGTAGAGGTGAGAAGACCTAAATACCCCCAACATAATTTAATAATCTCTATATATTAATTATTATATGTAGGACCCACTTTATTAAATAATTATATATATATATATATTTTAATAATATATACACACAATACACATTGCCGTCCCCGACGCACCACCGCACCCTCGCCGCCGCATCGTCGCCGGGGCACCACCGCACAATCATCGATCATCACTAGCTCCACTGCTGACCATCATCAACATGACCATATCTTATTGCCATTCACCATCATAACTACCATCGCCTGATTACCCCTACCAAAATCACCATAACCACCTCCGACCACCATCACCATAACCATCTCCATCTCCACCACCCTCCATCGCCACAGTAAAAATCAAACCCCAATTGTTAAAATCACGACGGAGCTTATAAAATTGGAGCTAAAATCGAACAGGGAGGAGACCACCACCACCATTAACGAGAAGGGGTGGGCGTGATGGAGACGGTGGTGGTGTTGCGACCAGATCTGTAAACTTAACCAGCAGGCAACCATCGATGGTGATAGTTATGATGACGATGGTGCGTTGATGCGGCTGTGACGATGGTGGAGTAGTGCTGTGGCAACGTCGCCGGACGTGATGATGGCGATCAGTGAGATTTGGCCGGCGGTAGCGTCGCCGGACGTGGTGGCGGCGATCGGTGGTGTAACCGGACGTGGTGGCGGCGATCGGTGGCGTCGCCGGACGTAATTTCGGCGATCGGTGGCGTCGCCGGACGTGGTGGCGATCGGTGTCGTCGCCGGACGTGGTGGCGATCGGTGTCGTCGCCGGACGTGGTGGTGGCGATCGGTGGCGTCGCCGGACGTGGTGGCGGCGATTGGTGGCGTCGCCGGTGGATGTGGGGATTCGATGATGGTGATGTTGACATTTTTGTTCTGCGTCAGTGTGTGTGTTAATATGTATATTAAAGAAACAGCGTCCCACATTAATTAGTAATGTTTTTTAGTTCAGGGGTATTTTGGTCTTTTTACCTCTACATAACTGAGAAACTTAACAGAAGTTAGTGCTAAGGACCAATCATGTGACGGTTTGGTAAATAGTTGAGACCAAACCTGTAATTTGACTTATTTCTCAAAAGTTGGGACCAATATTGCAATATTAGCAAACCACAGGGACCAATCGTGTAATTAACTCTTATCATTAGTTAAAGGTTTTTAACATCAAAAACAAACATTCAAACAAGAACACAATCCAATATAAAAAAACAATATCCTGTCCGATTTGGTTTTCTTCACTACGAAATAAAATTTGTGCATCGGTTTGGTTGGATAATTTAGTTATTGGTGTTATGTGGTTTGCAATTATGTTACATCTTGTAACTGACTGTATTTGTTCCATTTTCGATAACAAAGAACTATCGTGTGTACCAAAGGGCTCGTACAATGGTATGCACATAGTGGTGTGCATTCTCAATAGCTTAAGGGTTCAGGTAAGGCTGCAAACGAACTGAACGTTCAGCGAACAGTTCGTGAACCGTTCGGCGGGAAGTTTGATTATGTTCGTTCATTTAGTAAATGAACGAACACGAACAAGAAAATTCCGTTCGTTTAGTTAAACGAACGAACATGAACACAAGTCGCGTTCGTTCATTTATGTTCGTGAACGTTCGATAATGTGTTCGTTTATGTTCGTTAACGTCCGTTCGTGAACGTTCGATAACGTGTTCGTTTATGTTCGTTAATGTGTTCATTTATATTATTAATTTTTCTGTTATTTATTTTTATGATTATTATATCAAGTATTTTTTTTTATATTTATACTAAGTACTTATTTATTTTTGATTGATTTTATGTAATGTTTGTAATAAAAATGTAAAATTTATTCTAAAATAAATTTATAATCAATTGTATCCGTTTGTGTTTATGAGCTTTTTTGTGTTCGTCATGTTCATGAACTGTTGTTTGTGTTCGTTTGCTTTTGTTTGTGTTCATTTGCGTTCGGTAAGTGTTCGTGAACAGTTCATGAACATGTTCATTTCTTAATGAACTAACACGAACAAAAAGTCTCGTTCGGTAAGTGTTCATGAACAGTTCATGAACACGTTTATTTCTTAACGAACGAACACGAACAAGGCCTTGTTCGTGTTCGTTCGGTTCGTTTGCAGCCCTAGGTTCAGGTATTATAGTTGAGGAGTAGATTTAGGAGTAAGAGTAGATGGGTAATGAAACCATTATATGTATCCTAGGTTTTATATTTAGAAGTTATTATGCTACATATCTTTCTTTTGCTACCGGTGAAGATTGCAATTAATGTATATTTTGTATATTTATGAAACAGGCGACAATGGGGCTAATTTACTCGGCCTTTATCGCCTTCAACAAAGATGAAGGCCCTACGACGGGCAGTGGTAGCATCACCGGCAGCACCACCACCACTTCAACCGACGAGGAAACCCTTGAAGAAGCTAGAAGAATTATGGAAAAGTACAAGTAACGATATTAACATTCGCTAGTTTTAAACAACCGATATAATAATATTATAGCTATTTAAATGTAAATATAAGTTTTGTAAGTCCCTGAACTTGTTTTATATTTTGGAGTATATATATATATTTTTTTGCACGGCAAATGTGCGATCTGCTTTGGAGGATAGGTGTTAGATTAATTGGGCCCACTTATCCATTTCCTACCCGGGACCGCACCCCCAACCCTCTCAAGAGGAAATCCATTACTGAGAAAACTTACTGGTTCAACTCTGAGCAGTTTTGTTCAGAGTAAAACTTGAATTCATGACCTTCTCATATTTACATGTTACGGGTACATTATCTTAATCAGTTGGGCTAAAGATAATTGGTATTTTAAAGTTTATATATTTTAGCTTATAAATCACCTCTGTTAGAGTGTGAAATGAAGGTTTATATATTTCCTGTGTATCCTATACAAGCAATGTATATGAATATACATAGATAATGGCTAACCCCAAATCCTAAACCCAATCTAGGTGAACACATTAGCATATTGGAAGGCTGATGAAACATGAAAAGTGTGAAGTGTGCGTATTGTCATTTTTTCACTAACGAAACACGAATGTCAATCTTAATATGCTTGCTGCCTTGATGTTGTACTGAGTTAGTAGGCTAATAGACAATATTAACGTTGTAACAACAAACAATAGGGGCATGAAGTATACGAGAATGAAGCTCAAGATATAGATCGAGCATCCAACATGTTTCAATAACAAAGTTAGCTATTTTGTGATATTTAATATTAGCATTGAAGCAAGAGACTATTTAATGTTAGCATTGAAGCAAAAGACAATAGCCTAACGTTTAAAAGGCTTAGATGATAAGTTATCACCAAAAACACAAAATACTCTGAAGTGGATTGATATGTATTCAGACAACCTTCCCAACGTGCATCTAGATAGGCTATATGACTAGAAGTGGATGTCACATACACTTGAACCTATGATCCAAGATGCTACTAACGAACGAAGAATACGTTTGAAAGCGTTACTGCCTTTACATGGTCTCTCTTGCAAAAAATAACGAGTGGTTTTAAATTTAATAGAAAATTTCACGTTGACCTTTTTAATTCAAATAAAATTATAACTAAAACGTTTTGTTTGATTTGAATTGTAAACATCTCTAGAGTTATTCCGTATTAATCATAACTAATCAAATGGATTAGTCAATGTATATACATAAGTGTGGTTTTTAATTCTTTATATTTTTCTTATTTTCGGCTTACAAATTATTTTGTTTTCTTAATCTTTGTTTATAATTTTGTTTATCAAATATTACTATTGTCTAACTATAACCTATGAATTAATATTGTATTTAATATCATATATTAGTTTCGGTTATAATTTAATTCCGTATTCATTATCTATACATGTTTTAAGTTTAATCAAAAGATATTGTCACTTTCATCATACCATGTATAATCGTTTTGACCTAACTTGTTTTGTTTCGACCAATTGAATATCCCATGTTTCCCCTTGCAATTTCACTCGTGCTCTTTTTCTTTTGATCACGAATTCCTGCTTGATAAGGTTGCAAGTGTTGTTATATCCAAATGTTATAAATGTTTCTGATGACAGACTTTGAATCCTAAATTATATGCGAACGTTATACATATTCAATGTTGGATGGTTTGGTTACTTTCAAATGAAAAGCGGTTATTAAATCCCTTTTTTTATTCGTTTACTTATGAGCAGGTATCTAGTTTACGTTTTATCTCAAACAAATCAAATATGAAACAGAAAAATGAGTGTTACGAACTCATTAACAGGCATGCCCCAAGCCACCCCAGCCGAAGACGCAAGAGGCAATGCGGGCTATACAACGTTAGAGCCAGGCGCGGGGTTCAAACATCCATCTTTGTCCCACAAATCACACAACTGACAACGCTACTTACCTAGGCCTTTAACGCTATGATCATCACTTATGGACTAGCCACCACAAGATGCACCTAGGAAGGATCAAACCCAATTCTAGTCAAAGACATCCGGTCAATCTACTGATGGCCATCTAAGTTTAGCTGAAAAATGGAGGTCAGGAGTCATCCAAACTATTGTTGACCATACTAAATACTAATTATATTATTATTCTAGAAATATAACTTTTGTACACATAGTTTAGACACAAACTTGTTATAGAAAAGTTGCACCAAATTGTGTCCCGTCAGTTCTCTCGAAACCAACTTGTTTCAACCCGCTATCCAACATATCAACCTGTCAATTTGCCACCTCTGTTCTGTTGTCTCTAATGATATTTGCTCACATTGCACAAAAACACCACCGTTTAACTCATCAATAATTTGCCTAAATTTATTGACAATATTTTTACAAAAAAAAAAAAAAAAAGAAGAAGAAGATCATTAATGAACAACTGATTGTTTAAACTTTCATAATCAACTCATTACAATGTTGACAGACATATTTATAGTTCACAACGTATGTTAACGAACATGTTAACAAAGGTTTACAACACAACTACTAAACACACTTGAATGCTGTTCACTTCCTCCCTTGATCTATCAAGAGAAAATTATATGTAAACAACTACGAAAATTTACAAGGTAATAATAGAAAAAGGTTTAATTAATCGTAACCTTGAGCAAATAGTAATTACATAGCAGCAGGAAGGACTTAAATTTTTGTCCTCCGGTGACTTGATTGCGCTCAATGCAAGCAAAAGCACGAACGAAACGGAGAAAAATAAACACTTCTCAAGTGTTTCGTTCGAATGCAGGGTAAAACCAAAGAGAAATGTTTGGAAAACTAGATTTCTCAAGAATTTAAATGATGAGAGATTATAAATTTACTGTTTTTGATAAATTTATTTATTTATTTAGCACTGTCTGCCTCTTCGACAAACAAGTGCACCGGATCCTGAAGTAAGTGCGGCCACAACTGATGATGGTTTAGCACTTAGACTTGAGGCACGGGCGTAACTGGCTCCTGCACCTTTACCGGATGGTGTAAAGAATGCACCATTTAACATCAGGTCTCCTTCTGATCTCCAGTTCCAGTGTCTCCATCTTCCTTTTGTCATTACTCTATGGGTCACCTGTTTGATTTTTGAAATTTAAATACACAAATTTGATTGATAATCAAGTTAACGAGTACGTTTAATATAAAACCAATTTTAAGTTGATAACTACGAGTCTACGATAAACATATTATGCGTTTATACATAGTGTTGAATGAGTGGAGAGAGAAGAAAAGAGTGGAATAAACGGTTATATAACTGTGTTATGTAGCATTCTAAAAACAATATGTAGAAATGCCAATACGGTTTTCTGGTAGCTTTCTACCTAAAACTAGGAGGGTATCAATTTCAGGTTAGCACGTTGAATCATTTGACGAAACACGACCACTAATTTATTTGTGTCAAAAGACATTAAACCTAACCAAAACACATCTAAATCGTGTAACTCGAACATGACCCATCTAACCAAACATGTAAAATGGGTTGGTTGGTAGTAATCACGTTGTAAACGTGTTAATCAGGTTGATGAGTTGTAATAAATGAGTTTCACATGTTGACTGGTCAACCTTTTAGTTAAGCACGTCAATCCAAAAACGATCTGTTTAACCAAAAGGGTCAACCTGAAATGACCTGTTTATCAGATGTATTATATACGTCAACCTAAAACTTTATCAATTTCGCGTCGTGTTATGGGTTTATAAGTTTATGGAGAACAAGATTGGTTTTTATTTTACCTCTTTAGCATTAGGGTTAGCAGGGGCAAGGTATCTGTTCCCTTGACTGTTAATAGTCGGATCCGCGCTGCCACCGATAGCATACATTTCCCAGTGTGTGTAGTCATTATTTACGACATGGAAATAGCCGTGCCTGCACCTGCAAGTACCAAGCAAATATACATATAAGGTTTGTGGTACTTTTGCCTAAAATGGTAAACTTCGGTTTTCGGTTAATAAAAACATTCAGTTCAGCTCGGTTTCAGATTTCTGGTTTTGTTATATAAATAAGTTATGCATTAGTTTTTTAGTAAAAGCATCTGTTTGTATCATTAAGTGCTATGCATACGCACCTGGGCATCCTTTGAACAAGACCTTCACCGAAATGATTGTACGCTATAGTAACTTGCATAATCTTGTCCCTGTGGTAGGTGTCACTATGACCCAATAACATAACCTGTTTAATCAAATCACAATTAAGTTGAATCAGCAATGTTTTAAGCCAGTTAAGGTTAATAGAGCTGTAGATTAGGAGTAAGGGTGTCAATTCAGGCTGAACTGGTTCAAAAACCGAACCTCAGTCGGTTTTTAACTTGAGTAGACTGAATAAAAACCAGGATTTGATAGGTTATGGTTTAATTATTCGCGTAGGTTATGGTTTAATTATTCGCTTCTTTCAGCCGATATTTCTTCAACCTAGTTAGAAACTAGGACTAGGGGTGTACATTGGATCAGTTTTCGACCTATGAGGCTAATTCAAATTTGACACTCTTTAAACTAAATTCGAATTAGAATTCAAAAATTTTGAAATGGTTTGATTCGAAACATGTATTTTTATAAGAAAATAAAATTATTTAATTTGTGACTTAAATATCTTGTTGAATTGATCCTAAATTTCATTCAGATGGTAACCCGATTTAGAAATTCAAAAATCAAATTCTAAATAATCTGTTTCAAATAATAAAAACACATGAGTAAGAGTTTGAAGTACCTCATTGTGGTGGGTGAAGTAATTGTTTGAGATGGTAATCGCAGTTGACCCCATGATGGCATCAACGAGCCCATCAGCGCAATTAGAAAGTGAATTATGATCTACCCAAATATGGCTCGATCCAAATATCGAAATCGCATCACCATCCGCCATCGTTCTCCATCCATAGTGTGACGGTGAGCTTCGAACCATGGCATTTCCGGTTGGTTTGCAGTCGTGAATGTGCAAACCATGGATGATAACATTAGTAACATATTGAATTGTGATACACCCACCATTTGCAATGTGAACATTCGCCCCACGAGCATCGATTGTTTTGAAACTGTTCATAAGTAGCTCTTGTTTCAAGGTTATAACCATGTCTCTCTTGAAGATGATCCATAGAGGTTGATCTTGAATGACAGCGTGTCTTAGGGTTCCGGGTCTAGGGTTTACAGGGTCATCGTCGTTGGGGTCGGTAACGACGTAGTAACGTCCGTCACGACCACCAATGGCGTTACGCCCAAATCCAATGGCACAGTCCGCTAGGCGCTTGCGGTTGCGTTGCCAGTTCCGGTCACACCGCCAGCAATCGTCGATTGGGTTTCCAGTCCCGCATGATAAAAATCCTAATTTCCGCCTTTCTGTACCATTCCGAATGCTCCTGAAATTTTTCAAAACCTTCCAATTAGAAGTCACATAATGCATTTATACATATTGTTTTTTATATGATATACAAAAGGTTATGTGTCTTAGATGCTGTTTGACACTATCTGAATCTAGCTTTTAAGGATTAAGATGTATGAATGGTTCAGTATTTAATGGTTTAGACTGTTTGTTTTGTGAAAAAATGTCTGAATGGTTTCGACATTTTCCTCTGAATGGTTAAGCATTATACTAACGCTAAATGGTTATGAGGACTAATGCTAAATGGTTAAGACCTCTTATATGAATTGGTAAGTCATTTGCCTTTCAATAGTTAAGCGATATAATTCAGACCTCTTAATGATTCAACATTTAATGGTTCAGACCTTTTAATGATTCAACATTTAATGGTTTATACCTCTTATTGGTTCAACACTTAATCATTCAAAAATTACCAAACACCCCTTAGTATTTGCCTCACACTACTTGCGATCCTCTTTTATATACTACATACAGTACATTACATGGTTTTTGCAGTTTTAGATATGAAAAGAAAGGAACCAAACTAAGGGTGCAAAGGAGTTGAGCCGCTCACAAGCTACTCAAGATTGACATGATAAAAAGTTTGAAATGAGTTGAGTCTTATTGATCAGCCCGAGCCTAAAAAAAACTCATTAAATTATCAAGTCTGAGCCCAAACTTCACATATCGAGCTCAAGCTAGCTCGCGGGACAAATGAGCTTTTTAATTATTTAATTGTATTAATTTATTAAATGTATTTATATAAATAATAACAATTATATATCAAATTATGATAAGGACGATCAAAAAATATATATAATTTAATATATAAAATATATATAATTATAAATATATATAAATTTAATTATTAAAATATTAAAATAATAATAATTAAATAATAAACGAGCCAAATCTAATCCTAGCTCAAGTTTGTAAAGTATTTGACGAGTCAAACTCGAAACGAGCTGAACTCAGACTTGACATGTTACCCAACAATACAGAGTCATTATTATACGGAAAAATGAATACGGATCATACGGAAAGTGAAGCAACATTATTTTCTAGGTGCCAATAAATGATACACGACGTTGGGGAAGTGTAGCATTTAAATCATTAAATACGTTCACGGTTGTTGTCGGTTACGAAGCTAATAAACAAATCCACCAAGTGATGTGAACGTGATGACCAGATCTAGTATTTTTCAGACTTGGATCGGGCCCACAAGGGTCCATTGTGGGACCGGTTGAAGATGGTTAAAATGTGGCATTTTGCATTCAATCTTTTTAAAAGTACCATCAACCATGCATGCAGATCTAAACATTGTTAAGTGATTTTAGGGTACAATGTGAAAAAAAGAATATTTATCTTTTTCTTCAAATAGTATGATGATAAACTATATCTGGTGTTTTGATATAGAAAATATGCATGCAAGTGGTTAAGTCGAATTGAAAATAATAATTATTAAATACTAATCAAGATTTATATTTGTTTCGTTTATTTTAGTTAACTATATTTTTGAAAACATTTATAAAAAAATTTACAAGTTCAAAACACCCAACAAATATTGAATGACCTCATTCCAAAAAAAACAAAAACTTCTAGTTACTTAGAAAAACAATCAGAAAACTTGATTACTCTTGTATGAGTTTTTCTCGTGATAAAATTGTGGAAAGAAGGTTCCAGTTCACAGGACAAAAGCAAATAAATAAGAAGTTAGTCTAATAAAAGCACAATAAAATAGACTAAGCATAACTAATGAAGAAAATGGTGGAATCAGAAATTTTTAATCAGCAAGTCACAACATTCTTTTTTCATTCACTCCTCTTACTCCACCGGCCGGCAATTTGAGACGTCAAAAAGAACGTGATAACTCTGTTAACAGAAAATTTTGTCGGTGGGAGTGTAAAAACCATCAAACCCATACTCATGCCAATGTGATTTTAGAATAATAATGTTAACCCCGGACCAGTGGGAAAGACAAAAGAGATGCTATGCTTATTAAATGCTTGATTTGAGCAGGCAACCCAGCATGTGACATGTGGGCACGCTGGCACAGAAACATACTAGCAAAATAGTAAAGAGATGCAACACCATAAGAACATGGGGAGATCTTGTAGTAATATATTAATTTCTTGTTTATAAAAATAAGTTTAATTAGAAAAACAAATAAACTTGTAAGTTGTATTATGATTAAAGTTTTATAAAGTCAACTTTTGTATGTGTAGTTTTTATAAATTTGTATATTGTTTTGATTTGGAGTGAGGTTCAAGAGTGATCATATAAAATATTTACTAATTAAAGAAGGATAAAAGAGGTAGAAATATGTGTTACAATGTAATTTGAAAACGCACATTACTTTTGATCTGTTTACTGATTACATTCACAAGATCCCCTAAGATATCGACTCAATGTTTTGACAAAGTTTCCCTAGTTTTACCGTTTTATGTGATTTCATTATTAATTGTAACATGTGAGTAGGGATGCAACTAATTCACATGTTGCCTTAGTCGTCTAATTTAATTCTCATTCTGTGAGTTCAATTATAAATATCACAATTTGACATTAAATGCTTAGTTTAGATTCTAATTTTTTGCCATTAAGATGGTCAAAATTAAAAATTAAAAATGTCTTATATTAGTTGTTACTTCTTTGTAAAGGGGAAATTAAAGTATGACCTACAATTGTATGCTAATCCATAAACTTTAAATGAAAGACCACTCAATGTGCATATAAAGCATTAATTTAGCAGTTGTTAAGTAATTTTCTGTAGAAACATAAGAAACATATTCACACATTTGTTGGGCATGCTTTAATTGACATGTTCATCTTACTAAGCAAAATAAATTAGGCACATGTTAAATAGGTTACTAATCTCTCTATGAGCTAAACACCAACTATGGTTTCTAAAATATAAAACATAAATAAAAGAACAAACTAGTCAGTTGGGTCAACTGAACCGGATGGTTTTAATTAACCGTTTCCAAAATGAAATAAATGAAAATTTGTAAACAGTTGGTTTAGTTTACACAGTTGGTTTAAAGTTTCAAACAGTATATGTATCAAATAGCTTGGTTCAGATTAGACACAGGTAAGTCAGTTTTAGCAATTTATAGACACCCTGTATAAAATATTAATTTATTTATTTACAAAGTTGTTTAAGGTGTGATACATGCAAGAAGAGAACATGAAACAAGATGATGTTATTCTTTTGTTGGTGTTCACTGTTCAGAGCTCATGTGATCCTTTTCATAAATATTCTTTTATTAATATTAAAATCATTGATTGTCAGTCAAAACACATGAATTTATGCAGATAACAAGTGAAGAAATCAAGAGAATAGACTCACATGTCAACCATCGAAGCAACCATTTCCGGATTCTCGTCAACAGCTCTATCATTCTTTTCAATAGCAACATCTTTAATTCTCCTGCAAATTGTTAAATGCAAACTTTAATCCACAAAATACACGTGAAGATGAACTTAAATGAACATATTCAATAACAATTAAGAAAATAATTTGATATCCGAACTGAGGTTCTGGATTTATACACTGTAAAAGATCGTTTACATAAAGTAATTCGTAGTTTACAGTCATTTGATCAAAGATAAATGATCGTTTACATAAACTAAACTGCAACTGGTGATTTGATCTGAATAAAAAGACATATGTGTACGATAATTCAGATCAATCGCTGATCACGAGATCTCATCTTCTCGTTCAAACCTGTTATGATCGAGAAAGCAGGTGGATCTGGTAGAAACTAAAATCCTTAAATCCACACCATCTAATTAACCAAAATTGCTATTTCGTAATCAAATGTGTGTTCGATTGTGATCAACTTAATCGTTATCAGTCAAATTCAATCAGCAATTACAGATCACCGGTAATTAAACAGTATGATCGTACTAAACTCATCTCAACTCACCTTTCCGCCATTGTTGAGTTGTGGATCAAGCTCTGCAACTCGATTTTCTCATCAACGCTGCAACAGTAACGAGCACAATTACACAATTACTTCAACTAGTCAAATTCAACGCATAAATCGAAACACTCAACATCAAATGATTCGTTTAACTATCAATTTCACAAATAAAGCAGAGAAACACAGTGATTATCTATGATTACAAGTGAAATGCTTCAACATTGTGTGAAATTACCTTGATACGGCATTGACGGTGACGGAATGTATGAAAATCAGCGATAAACAGAGAGCAAAATATCTGAGATTAATCGCCATTGGAGGTTGAATTCGCACAATGTGTTGTGCGATTGTTGAGGGAATAATGAAGGTTTAATTGAACAGAGATTAGGGCTCAATGTTGGAGTTGTTTAAATAGGGAGATGGTGAACAAATGCCAGTATTCCATCACGAATCCATTAACGTCTTCTCCTGAAATAACTCGTAAGATTGACTCAGGGTTAGGTTAGTTCCTCTAACCATGGTTAGATAACTTCACTTTCTTATTGTTTTCTTTTAGACGTTATATTAACCATCCATATTAATTTTTAAGCTTCAAACCTGATTCTACCAGAAACATCAAGGATATCACAACTATGAAAAAACTCTCCCGTTAAATCAAACTTAAATCTAAAACCTTAAATATTCCAAATCTAAACTATTATTTTTATGTCACCTTCTTATTGTTTTTGGAATTAACTTGAAAAACCAATTACATAAAAATTAATGTCGTTAGCCTATTTACAACGCAGCACATATTGTTTATCATCAATAAATTAGTGCGGTTTTCAGTATTACAAATTAAGCAACAAGTGGATTTTAGAACTATATTCTAAAGGTTCATTAGAAAAATCGTAAATACGTATAAGAAAAGAATTAACAAATATATTACGAGCTTATTATGTATCTCATTAATCACATTTATAATTGGACATTTTCATGTAGTTATGGTTATATTTCTTAAATAAAATTATTATTAACTAGGGTTAATTTGTTAAGCTTTGTCAATATTAGGTTATTTAATATGTTTATTTGATATTATTATCATATATTTTCAGTTGATAAACAAAGATAATTGTTTAAGGGATTATAATGTTGTTTTGGAATTTTAAAATTAACTAACTAAGAAATTTGATTATTTGATTTAAGGTATATGCTGTTGTTAAGTGAAACTGAATTTTAAAAATTGGTTGATAATAATTCATAATATTAATTTGACTGGTAGTACTTTTAATTTTTACTTTTGTTACTGCTAACAGTCACAATAATATAATTATCAAATATTTATGCTTAATTTGCATTTGATTTCACTCATTATAACAATTATGAACAGAATAAAGTAAAATCCAAGCGAAATTGAGCGGATGTTAAATGCAAAGTTGGTGTGAATCTACGATGCATATGTTATTGAGATTGCACTGGTAATAAAATTAAAAGTTGGAATTGCCATATACCAAAATAATTGTATGGATTATTATCAGTAAATGAGTAAAAACTTAAGATTATTTAATTCAATTTGCCTATTTTTAAAAACTTGTTAGTTTTGATGACCATCCGGGTAAAAAAAATCTCTCTAAGTTAACAAACATTCAAAAACCGATGTATGATAACATTGATGACAAAAATTCTCACATTAAACATTCATGCTTTATCAGAATCAATTTGGATATGTTTAAAAGTGAATGAGTCGAATCAAGCTCTTTGTTTTTAAAATTTTAATATAGTTTAAGTTCGGCAGCTTCATGTTGACATTTCAAGCTCAGCTCATTATGATTTTTCAAGCATGACATTGACCTATTATGATTTTTCAAGCTCAGATTTGAAATCGGGCTCGACTCGTTTACAACTTATTGAATATTTAACTATATTATTTATATACATATATAAGTAATTATATATATAATTGTAAATAATATAGACCAATTTATATTATTTAATTATTTTTATTATAATTTAATTATAATAATTATCATGTATTTATATATTATTTACATAAATAATAAAATATTATATATATATATATATATATATATATATATATATATATATATATATTTATATATATATATAATAAATTTGTTTAGTCTCACCAGCCCGGTCATACTTGACATTTGAAGCTCAACTAGAAGTGCTTTATAAAATAAGTTTTAATTTAAGGTTTGAGCTCGTTTAATATCAAACTGAATTCAAGCTAATAACAAACCGATTTCAAATAACGTATGATCAAACTCAACTCATTTAGATGCTATCTAGATTACCCATAATCAGCTCTAAGTGCCATTATCCTAGCTAAATGTACAAACGCTACTAGTGTATGTTTGACAACCATACAACCTTGGCTTTGTGAACTCTTTAACTTATCTTCTTTTGAGAACAAAATATGAGTTCTATTATATATCCATATACCAATGATCTTTAACCCAACTGGTTAAGATAAGGTACCCATGACATGTAAATAAGGGGAGGTCATGGGTTCAAGTCTCACTCTAAGCAAAATGCTCAGAGTTGAGCCAGTGGGTTTTCTTAGCAATGAGTTTCCTCCTGAGGGGGTTAGGGGTGCGGTCACGGCTGGGATACGGATAGGTGGGCTCGATTAAGATAACACCTATCATCCGAAACAGGGTCGTACTTTTGCGGTTCAAAAAAAATTATATATCCATATAAAATATAAAAAAGTTCATTATTGGAGACTGAAAATGAGGTGGATAATAAATAAGTACATATAACTTCATATCTACTTTTTCATTAAATGGAGATCGTCAATTAAAATAACTGTTATAATTATAAATATTTAAGTGTATTTTTTCTGAATTGTTAACTTTACTGTTAACCTTTATTATCACTTAATTTACAAACAAAGATATATTTTTAATAAATGTTAACACTTATAGATACAAACACATACATAGATGTTTTTTTCTCTAAAACGGTGGGTGAGATTAAAGTTATAAAAGTTGTTGAATGTGTAAATGGTACAAGTGAATACTCGGTATTAAACCAATTCTAACACATTTATTGGATTGGTTGCATATTGGGTTCAATAATTTGGTTTGCAAAAAAGATGGTTGCAAAACCTAATTTACACAATTTTATGATGCATCTAAAATTTATGACTTTGGATTTGATTGCTTTGTTTTTGTATTTATTTGGAATTCTAAGGTTTAAAGGTTGTATCACACAACATGTATGTAGTGTTATGTTATACATGGTGTTTATGATAATATGTATGTGTGAATTTATATTTATCTTAAAATTTATGATATGTGTTTTATGTAATATAAGCAACTTAAATACTAATTGAATGTATATGAAAATGGTACAGATGATAACCTATATTATTATATAAACAATTTGAGGAGAGCATCATTGTAGTTTACCTAAAAGTTTAAGACGTTTAAAACAAATTATGTTGCATAGAGCATAAATTTTCTGTGCAATATAAAACAAATGTCTGATGCAACTTTAAAAAGCCGAGTCGTCGTTAATAAAACACGACAACAATAATATACGCATCTGATGCACCCTATAAAATCGGACACACCATTTAAAAATACCGATGCACATGTACACATCTCCACTTTGACGTGCTCTGAAAAAAATCTTTTAAATAAAGTATAAGATTACATTACTCAAATTATAAATAAAACTGCTTGATTTTATGAAATAACTTTTTACAAAAATATTAATGTATAAAAAGTTATTCACATTTAAAAATAATAAAAAAGGAAAAAATGGGTAAAATATGAAAATAACCCTTTTGCCCTCCTTGACAAATCTTGAGTGAAAATAGAGTCTATTTGCCACACTTTTCATCCTAAACCATAACTAAGCATTATTTCTGGATGAATATATATCATCTTAATTATCCTGCTTCCTAATTTACATCAACGTGTAATAGTCGGAACTCGAATCTTTTAACCGCAAATAAACTTTTATCCCTTTAATTTTAACAGATTTTATTATTAAACACAACCCCAATATACACATGTCTCTCTATACTATGTTATATATTTTTTTACAAAATGAAGGAGATTGAAGTCAACTCCCTAATGATTATACGACCATTTTGTCATAAAACAAACAAAATTAATAGCATGTTATTATCTAGGAGATTAATAATACTTAAAAATTAAGAATTTAACAAACGTACGTTGTTAGCATGTGCCTTTAACCTACCTATAATCACAATGATTCTAATAAGCGCAATTGTCGGTTACAATAATGCTAGGTATAAAACAATAAACTAGATGATGAGGTTTGTAAAGAAGACTTAAAAATAGAATATACACTTGGTGAAATAACATAGATTGTAAAGTTGATCATGTATTTATAAGGTTAGATTTTGTTAGGTTCAGAGTTGGCCCGTAATAAGACCATGTGTAATACTGGCGCGAGTGTGAATAAAAAGTAAGTTTACATACGCGTCACTCGGGTGGTAGTCGTGGTCACGCTTACAATCGCTATAATTGTGTAATATATTAGTGAGTGTGACTTCTATTTTAGTAATCATATAGTCATTAGGTCACATGGTGTCGTTCCGTTCTTTGCGGGTACACATCAGCTTTTTCCATTTTCCTCGAATATTTTCGGTTTTAAAGGAACTCGTCCCATTTTTTATCTTTTTACCTCACATTTGCCATGTGTGAGGTATGGTACCATTGTCAATGCGTATATGTGACCGGTGATCCCCGATGAAAAATCATCAGGTCTGGGGATTATTTTGCTCATCAAGTTCCGAGGGTGGTTTTCCCACCTGGGGATGGGTATAATAAAAACGTAAATAAAATTAATTAAAGAAAACATAATATTCTTAAATAAGACATAATTAAAAAAAATAAGAAGATTATATTTCTCATTTCTCTCTAATTTCTTGTTTCATCTTCTCGGCTTTTTCATGATCACGCACCGTCAATTGATCAATATTAGCCCACAAAAGTCTCGTATCCGAGTTTTTTTCTCTTTTCATCTTCATCTTTTCTTTTTTTATTTGGAACTTTTCTGATGTTTGGCGATTAAACTTTTGCTTAGCAACTTTGTTTGTAGTCGGGTCACTAGTGGAATATGTTGGCTTTTTTTCCTTTGTTGTTCCTTCCCAACAGCCGAGTATGTTCCACTTCGAATTCATTTTCACAATCAGTTTCATTGAGGTTAATTCCTCTTAGGTGAGAACCGGCATGCGAAGTAGCCTTATGAGGACTTGTATACTTGTTGGATGATGATGTTTTAGTACACTGTATTGACTATTCCATTGATTGGATGTTCTAGCGCTTGGGACAAGTTTTCATAACTTCCCAACATTTGACTAACCAATATTAATCTTGCATTTCTCACACAAATTATTTCAAAAGATGAAACAACGAACCAATATTAATCTTGTATTCCTCACACAAATTATTTCGAATATACTAGACGCGTGACTTGCTTTTTTGTTGTTCTTGTTCTAGTTGTAGATCGCATCAAACTTGCCAACTTTAAGATTAATGTCCCTCCATTTAGAAGTTATCATATTCGCCATACGGTATTCTTCTTGACTCATTGTCTAATGAAAAATGTCACGAGCACCTTTTCAAATTTGCTTAATGTTTGATTGTTTCATACAAAATGATAAACAATAGTGATAGTCTTAACATTAAAATATTAATGTTTGATTGTTTCACTAGAACTTTAAAATTAAATATCACTACAGAAATAAGAATGTTACCATTATTTGGATCCCGGACACGTTGACCCAAGCTCTAGCCAAAACTTTCTTCATCGATTGTTCACCTCTCACACCGGGTGCTTACGGTCCCCTTGGTAGAAATTTTCTTTTTGTGTCTTCATGATGTGGTTCTCGGTTGAGTCGCGGCTACAACCTTGATATCGGTTATGTTCGGGTATAAACTCAAGTGATATGCAGATTGGTGGTAGGTGGGTGGAGGTTGTGCCTAATTTTCACAAGTGTACATGTGTAGGCACTACAACAATTTAGCTCTGTCCCGACGACATCTATCCGACGACATATGTCGCCGGTATAGATTGGTTTATAGCGACGACATGTCGTCGCTATATAGTAATAGGGATTTTTGACTGGTCAAACTCTATACCGACGACTTGTCGTCGGTATAGAGTTGGCGGGCTGCTAAATAATACGCGGGTTTTATGAAAATACCTATGCCGACGACATGTCGTCGTGACAGGTGAAGTTATTTAATTTTTTATTTTTTTCTATCTCGACTTACAGTAATAAAAAAAAAATTAAAATCCAGTTTTCCCGACGACATGTCGTCGGGATAGATAAAAAATATAAAAAAATAATTTATCTGTGCCGACGACATGTCGTCGGGACAGGTTTTTTTAATTTTTTTATTTTTGACTCTATAGGGACGACTTTTTTTACTCTATAGGGACGACATGTCGTCGCTATAGAGTGCAGACCCCTTAAATCGCATTTCAGACCTTCTGCTCTATTTTTCACACCAAAAAACCCAATTTTTCTCTCGATTTTCATCTCTGTTTATATGCGTATTTGGTATCAAATTGAAGTGTTTGAAGGTAAGAATGATGTTTATTTTACTATAATGAAGTTATATAATCTTGTTTTTATAAGTTTTATCTAAATTTTTATGTTTTGGGTGAGATTAAAGTTTAAAGCTTGAAATTAAAAGATTTGAAGATTTGAAGGTATGAAATTCGTTTAAAGCTTATGATTTAAGTGTTGTTTAGTGAATATGTTTGTGATTAGGTTTGTATGATTGTAAAAGTGTATATATATGTTAGTGTATGTAAGTTTGATGGTAGATTAGGTTATGCACACCAAGTGTTTGATGAAATGTCACTATATATATTTTCATGGTTTTAAGTTTGTATGTATTTTCATGTATATGCCACTATATATAGTTGTTTATGTATATGTTTATATGTATGTAATTATGTAAATTTTGTATGTGAATGTTTGTATGTATTTATGTTTATATGTTTGTTCATTAGTATATTATATGTTTGTTTTTTGTAATTGTGTATGTAAGTATGTTGTATAGACTCACTTTCTTGTAGTGAGGCCCGGGTTTGGTTCTATTGGGGGTAGTAACATATTGATGGATCAAAAGGGTTTTGGTTGGGGCATTGCATGTTGGGTTGAACAGAGTGTGCTCGTAGCACAAGTCTAGTAGAAACCTTTATTTCGGTTGAGGGATTCATGAATATTTACAAAAAGAATGTAGGTTGAATATAATTATAGGAGACTGCTTGTTCAAAATTTGTAGAAAATAACGTGGGTAGTGTGTGTAATACACTTAAAAAATGTTTTTCGAATTGAGCCCACCGGGGTATTCTCTAGGAAAAATATCCCAACGGCTAGTTTAACCTCCTCCACGCCTGTGAGTAGACCAACAATGACCTCGTCACGCTCATGCCCATGGAAAGGCGACACAATGTTTCACGGTTCATGCCGCCTACATGACATGACTCTTTTTACGCAGATATTATAACCCTCTAAAAGCAATAATTGCATGTAAACGCCCATTTAAATGTTTGCTTTTGTAAGTGTTAATGTATATATTTATCGGTTGTGGAGAGAACATGAAAACAACAAAACATAGTCTTGTCTCGTGCTCTCTCACAATGAAAGTCTACGGACCATCTAGAGAACATGGAAACGTATGATCACCACGAAGATAATTGAAGAAAACCAAAGCTACAACAATATGGAGTGGGAGCTAGACATCATAAAAACCGTTTTAGATTTCCTAACCGGTTATCAAACTGATTCCGCAAGAAAAAACCGGTTAGGGCCAATATGACCCCATCTAGTGCTAGATCTTTGGTTGTTGTGATGCCTCTTCAAACAATAAGGTGTTTCGAGTTTTTCCTACGAAAAAGAACCAAGAGAGTTTGGTGCAACTATGATTTGTGTGAGTTGTCGTCGGGTCCAAACAAGGCTCGTGCAAGTTGTGTTTGAAAATTTTTCAAAGGATGTTAATTCTAATTTAAAAAACCACATCTAAATAAAATATTGTAATGCTTTGAAAGGAGAACCGCCTCGAGGTCAAACTTCGATGACAAATGAAGGCAATTTATGGGCTTACAATATTGTTATAGTTCAAGAGCAAATAGCGCATTTTATGATCCAAGAAAGCTTACCAATCAAGCACTTTGACAATGGACATTTGACTCGACTAATTCAATGAACTCTTCAATCTCGTTACATACATGTAAGTCGTGCTACACTTAGAAATGACTGTTTTAGATTGTGGAAAAAAATCTAAAAATGATATGGTTACTTATTTTGAAAACTTACAAATCGATATTAACTTAACTAGTGATTTTTGGTCGATTACACGGTTCACTGGACTCGTACATTGATGTCACCGCCTATTGGATAGAACCCGAGTCATGAAAAATGATGAAATGTAAGATTGCATTTGAATTGTTCGATTATCCTTACTCTGATGAAAATATATTTTAACTTATCAACAAAGTTATTAAAATGTATCAATTGGAAAATAAAATTTTATCAATATCTTTTGATAATGCGTCAAGTAATACTCTTGCAACAGAAAAACTTAAAATTTTAAATATTAACCGACTTGTGACGGTGTTGTTTTTTCATTGTGGATGTGTTGTACACATCATAAATTTGGACGTCTAAGATGGTTTAAAAATGATTGAACCAACTAAAGAGGCTTTCAAAAGAATATTATATGAGATTCTTAACAATAATCAAAGATTTAGAAAGTATCATAAGTTTTATAAAAGACGTAAATTCTAAATGTTTAGGTCCGAATTGGTACGTACCTACAAGATGAAATTCGACTTTTAACATGTTTGAAAATGCTATCGAGTAAAAAGAAAGTCTAATAGCCTTTTATAATACTTTGATAAGTCAGGGAAGGGTTCGTCTTACCATCTATCGGGTTAGGCTACTATTGAAAAAATAAGCAAAATGTTTAATGTTTTCAAAACAGCAACTACGTACTTGTTTATCCAGAGTTTATTATCTAACGAGTCCATTATTATTTCAAAAAATATACTTAATGACTTTAAAAACAAACGAGATGCCATTTAGGGGTAGATCTTATTCGGATATACCACCAATAAAATAACAACATAAAAAATATCTAATAGATAAATATAATACACGTCAACGTAGTAACACTCCGAGTAGCGAACTCCGGATGTATGTTGGGACGAATTTTTTATCGACTATGACTCCAAAAAATTATAAGAATTTTGACTCATTGGCTTAGTAGAAAGATAATGAAGATCAATTTTCCATTCTTCCTCCATTGCCTGAGATTTACTAACGACCCAAGTTTTCACAATAGTTTTGGAATCTGTCTTTTCTGTTAGTGGCAGGATCAAATCAATACGAAGACTCGATTTACTCCTCTAACGTTTGAAATGTTCATTTATTTGAAAGATTATTTGAATGTCACCGAGAAAATACAAGACAAATACTCACTTGAGTGAGAATTTGAATACAAAGCCGAGTTATAGAAGACCAAGTAAATGGTGGATTGACACACAGAATGATCGATGATGAAGCGGCTTACGATGATTACATTAGAAACAGCTCGGGTTTGGGGGTCGAAGAATAAAAACATAAATAAAAAAATTTAATTATTCGTATTAATGATTATTCCAAACTGATTAAAGTAGGTTCGGTTAACCAAAGCATCAAACCGATTTGAAAACCGAACCGGTTTGAAAAAACCGGTTTCCTTAAAAAAAAATTGGTTCAGTTCTCAACTCGAACAGATTTGAAAAAACCAATCGGTTTGCCCACCTCTAGTGGGAGCAATGTTGTTCTTTAAATTTGGATTCTTTATTTTCATTTTGATTTTTGTACTTCCTTTATTTGTTTTTCTCGTGTCTGTTTCACTAACTTCTCACTAGCTTGATTGGGTTCGCTTTGATATATTCTGTCAGCCATTCAAAAAATATATGTGTTTGTTAGTTCGTACAGTTTCATTAAGTGATCATTATAGATTAAAATAACAGTGGCACTTCAAAGCCCATGATGAAAAGCTTATACAACTTCAATCAAAATAAAAGTGGATAATGTTTATGAAATGGACAAATGTTTTATAATCACTAAAAATGATTCGAAACAAACTTAATACTGCTTTGATTTTGTGGTGAGTTTGTTATTGGTCACAATGTCTTTCAAATCATTTGTGATTTGTTGTTTTAATTGTTTGTTTGATCCCCAAACTGTAACTTTTTTATTTACCAATACAAGTATGTGTGAAGTTTATTATTCGAAACCCTAATTTAACAAACTAATGATCATTCTAAACATAATCTCACACCAACGAAAGGTCGTATAATAGTTTTAGATTTGCTAACAACATATTAATTTAGAAAAAAAATGATTATGTAGACCGAGTAATGACTATGGAGCAACATGTAAGATTGCTGAAATATGTAAGTTTGCGTTTATAAGTTTAAGTCGTGAAAACAATCTCCAACTACGTATATCAAATCACGAGCAAATTCAGCCCCTCTCCAGGCCCTACGCAAATTAAGCAACATGTACATCCTCTTATGATTACGTAAATCATGAACTCGATTACTAATAATGTCAATATTTGTTAAACAAACAAACAAACACATCTAACAAGTATATGTAGAGAGGGTGAGATAAAAAACAAACATTACATTTTTCTCGTATAAGATATACGGTTTCCGAGAAACTTATACATAACCTAGTTTTTGTTTCCTCTTCTGTTTATCAAATATCTATTGTATGATGACACAAATTTGATTAATGTCTAGAACCAATGTTATTCGATAGTACAAATTATTAAATATGTGTATATTGTATAACTTAAAAGAGAAGATAATGATAACATAATGGAAGCAAGAACAATAATTATGAATGGGAATAGGATAGCGTGGGGGCATAAGAGAAGAGGCCACGTGTCCATGTGCATTTGTTGTTTATACGGGGTAAGATATTCCCTAGGCACGAGCTTGCCAGCCAATTAACTCACTCATCGTCTATTGGCCTCTCTGTTCATATTGCTTGCACTTGTTTTTCTACAATAGGTCATTATTATTTATTACACACAATGTATAATATATTGGCTGCGTTAATATGATTTTAAAAATGATGAAAGTGTGTGTGAAAGATATAAATTCATGTGTACTCAAGTTCGATATATAATTCATTTGTCAATGCGTTTTCATTGAAATAAATTCATTCATATATATTTGTTCATGTTGGGTTGGTTTTAGTTGTAAGAAAGTCAGATCAAATCCTGTTTACTGGAAAACTTTTTATTAGAATCAAAACTTGACAAACGCTAATAAACACTAAATCAATTGGTTTGAGAGTATTGGCGAGCCGGGTCATTAGCTCTGTTTGTGTTCATGGGCGTGGGTGACCTTTTTCCAATGGGTTTACCCAGATGACCAAGCTTAAAATATTTGCTGGCGGCTCTAAAAATCTTGACAGGATCGTATTAGAATCGGAGCGCAAAACTCTTTAAGAAATGATATGTAAAATCTAATCTCCACGGGATCACAAATCTATTTTTAAGAAAAAGAACTTACAATAATATTGTGGAAAGATTAATCATAGATGAACGCAGTAGATGATGAAAACAACTAGAGATCAAAGTGATGAATCCATGAGGGACAATTTGTGAAAATGTAATTGGATTCTTTTAAGAGAACATGTTGATCGAATACATGGAGTAGCTATAAAAACTACCAACACTAAGTTCTCACCCTAGCATCACATCTATATTCTTGATACCAAAAGAAAATTATACCAATAGTTAATGGTTTAAATACCGCAATATATAAATATAAGTGGTCAATAAAAATTAAGAAAAAAGAAACTTACTATCATTCTAGATTTGGCTCATATATTCAAATCTATTGTCAGCCCAACAGCATTGAGCCCACCAACATCGGTTCTAGTCCTTTAGCAACTTATCAGTTATGACTTTGAGTTATCACCCCTTCGGCCCTTCATAGCTTTGAATCATTTGCAATTTAATTGATTGTCAACACAGACCTTCACTCTTTAACATGTAAAGACTTCGAATATATACTTCAATATACTTCAATAAGACTAATAAACAAACAAATTACCCAGTAGATCTCATTTATAGCAAAACTATTAGTGCGGTGTGAGGGTGGAGTGATGACAAACATTTCATCCATCGTAAGAAATTAAGAGAGCCGTTAAAATCATCGGCTTCAAAATACTATTTAGTTTAAACATTTTAATAAGACTATATCATAATATAACTTGTTTCATTATCAAAACCTCATTATTCTTTTTATGTGTTTGTCCAAGTAAGCCACTTTTATCATTCCAGATTTTTCTCATCAAATCTATTATTAGCCAAGAGCATCAAGACCATCAACATCACTTCAAATTATCCTCTAGCGACTTATCACTCGTCCATAGCTTTAATCATTTACATTATAAATAATAACCTACATTTACATCAAATCTTTAACATGTATCAACGGTTTACAAACAAACGTACCCGATAAAACTCAAATAGCAAAACTATTTGTAAGATCAAGAGGGTTGGATGATTGTAAAATTTTCCTTTATCATAAGAAATAAAAAGGTCACTCTCATTGAAACATTCGACTCCAAAATATTATTCATTTTTAATATTTCAATAAGACTATATCATAAAATAACTTGCGTCATTTAATATTGTTTCATTAAAACATTTTGTAAAAATTAAAGATCGAAATGATTATGCATTTCAACAATTATTTAAAAAAAATAGATAGAACCAACAACATAATTACATATAGGTTTGGTGGGGATACAAAATTATTGACAACAAACCTGTAGTAATAAATCCAAGCATTTATTTATCAAACAATACTATTAAATTTAACAAAACATGCAGGTTTAGTAAATTAAGAAGGTATATGAGAAGAATCTCCATGAGCGAGTTTTATAGGTGAGAGGTATTTGTGTAAGGGGATTTCTGTCACATACAAAAGCATCATGCAAATAAGATATATGAGAGCTGTCAAAATGTGTTGTGTTGTGTTAAACAGGTTGTTTTTTACAAGAGAACGTCAACCATGACTAGTGAAACGGAAGATTACATGTTTAACTAAACATGTCATTTTCTTATTTCACGATACAACATGTGTACCACGATTATTTATTGGCAGTTCAATAGGACGAATGATACGACACTTTTACTGACACAATTCAGTAAACACATTAAGAGATAGTAAGACAACAATAACATAATAATTTTTTTTTATCAAAATTACAATTAACATTTATTTATAGGACATTTACATATTTTCTCTTTCTAAAACCATGGGTTACATATTTTTGTAGATTAAAAAATCAATTTCATATTTTCTATTCCTAAAACATATATATTACACAATAATCTTTTTCATTAAAACTAACTTAGTGAATAACTATTTTACCCTTATTTTCACATATTAATCCATATATCATTAATGTAAATACAATGTGAATTCAGGATAAAATATCCAAACATGATCATTAATGATATAGAAGTCCTTTTGATTGTCAAAATCAAATTGCTTGGATCAATCAGAAGAATCAAAAACACGAAAACCCAAATTTTCAGTTAAAACATCTTAATTATAAAGAATAAAGGGGGCTTTTGGGTTATTAAATGAAAATAAGGGACTAAAGTTGTCAAAATAAAGGGAATGTTACCATACAACTTACTATAAATAGCAAGGTAGTTGTCACCCACCTTCTCTTCATTTCTTCACTTGCAAGTTTCTAGTGAAAGAAATAACTAGTGAAAGAAAGCTAGAAACCGAGCAAAGAGGTAAGATTTACATCCTTATTAATCATGCTTGTATAGATCTAGCTTTAGTATGAATATTAAATTATTGACAACAAACCTGTAGTAATAAATCCAAGCATTTAGTAATAAATCCAAGCATTTAGTAATCAAACAATAGTATTAAAACAAACAATACACGGTTAAAAGATGATTTTTTGATGCTTTTTTTTCACATAAATGTTTTATGTTTCGAGCTGGTATGTAGACCTGTAACCATAAATAATATAGATCTAATGATCTACATATAAAGTTTGAATCTTGAAGTATGTGTATTTTAAGGTTAATCTTAAAACACATGATTATGTGCATGCATGCATGTATATGAATGCAAAAACCCTAATAACTAGAATGTTTGATCTAATTGTATGGTAATGGTATGATATGATGATGATAATGTAAACACGGTAACTACCTTTGTAGGTGATTCATTGTCCTTGTAAGTGTACACCACCTCTGCAAGTAATGATGAACCCCTTAAATAAGTCAACCTTCACAAGTGATGATGGTCCTTGTAACTAAATGAAGTTATGAGAAAATGGCTAAGTGAGAATCCTTGTAAGTACTATAGCTCCTCTATAACTAATGAGTCTCAATTAGAAAACCCAAGGCAGGCTACCTACGGAGGGGTCATAATCTCCATAAGTAAAATTTTCCTCTGCAAGCAGTGGAATCCGTAAGAAAATAACTCATATGTATCTATCTCTTGACACTGATAGGAATACCAAGACAAGCTAGTTGTAGCTAGTATATATGACCTTCATAAGTAGCATATATCTCTACAAGTTACCTATGTCTATGATAGCAAATACTTAGCCAAATTTCTTAAGTTATGTTACTTACAAAGAAAGAAGTAACTTTATGTAAGGAATACACTTAAAGGCTGATGCAACCAAAGAACAACCAAAGAGCTCTCAGCATGCATATGTGAAGTACTAGAAAAGTACTTTGGAAGATTTGATATAACTTAGTGAATTATGCTAAGTATCAAATCTTCCAAAACCAAAAGACCAATTCTTCCAAAGTCAAAGATGAAGTCTTCCAAAACTTCAAAGACAAAGTCTTCCGAAACTTCCAAGACAAAGTCTTCCGAAGCCAAAGACTGATTTCTTCAGAAGACGGAGAAGTCATGTCTTTGCTAACATACTTTTGACAAAAGCTGAAACACCTTTCCGCTGCCATCTCTGATGACTCACCAACTAGCATAAGTTGGTGAAAAGTCCATGCTTTTGTCAACGGTAGATTAAGGTATTGAGTCTGTAACTTTCCAACTATGTACTTTTATCCTTTTTGTAATAGATAATGATACGAGCTATGATATTTCATAGTTACTAGTCAAAAGGCAATCTGCCTTTTGACTCTACATTGATCTTGTTATGTAGATTAGTGTTTCTAGTTGGCCTTCAAAGTATGGCCGACTGTAGGATGTATAAAGTATCTCAAGTACTTGTATTTAGATTTAAGCTTTGTAATACTTGTAAGAACTTGAGAGCAATATACAACATTCTTGAAAATCATATTATCTTGTTCTTGTTCTTGTTCTTTCTCCAAGTGTTCTTTGTTTCATCCTAACCGGTTCCCTATTTGATCTGCTAAGTGTTCCAATTCTCTCCACCTTGTGAAACTGTTGCATTGACCTTCCTTCAACGGTCCTGCAATTGGTATCAGAGCATTTTAGGCTCTTGATTGTAAGATCTCACCATCTTAGATCTCTTTAGTTTCATAAAACACTTATAAACTCAAATAGAAGCTATCTTTAAGGCTGATATGGAAACCGGTACCATGACAAAGTCTCCACTGATCACTCCTGATGACTTTGATACTTGGTGCCAACGTATAGAAGGGTTCATCAAGTCTTAAGACAGCAGGATGTGGAGATCTGTTATTGAAGGACCTCACATCCCAAGCACCTCTTCAGCCATTGCTGGAGGTTGGATGATTCCAAAGGAAACAACTGACTACTCTGAGGAAGACTGTAAGAAAATAGATGTAGATTAGAAAGCCGTAACCATTCTCCAAACTGCTATTCCAAAATCCATATACAAAGGCTTCAAGAAGTGCAAAACTGCCAAGCAACTCTAGGATGCACTAAAGCTCATGTATGAGGGGTCTGAGGAAGCCAAGAAAAACAAGAAAAACATTATGAAGCAGCGGCTTGAGAACTTCACGTGCAAAACAGGTGAAACCATGACTCAACAATACTTCAGGTATGTTGAGATTATGGATACTCTAATGGATGTTGAAGTCAAGCTTGAAAATAGGGACATAGTGAGGAAGTTCATGTTTTCTCTTCCCAGACAATGGACTCACTACTGTGTGGCTATCAAGAGAACTGAGAACCTCTCCACTCTTACTCTGATAGAGCTATATTGTATCCTTAGTGGTTACCAGATAGAGATGAACCTGCAAAATCCATTAAGCAGCTCTTCCAACAATCAGCAGAGCTCAACCCTTCCAACAATCAGTAGAGCTCATCCCTTCATGTGGTTGAAAGGGATAGCAGAGAACCCCAACATCATCTCATGTACTTCTATGATAACTCACAAAAGGGTCCTTTCATCACCTTCCCTGAGACACCAAGGGAAAGCTACATCTAAGGAAGCCTATTCCAAGAGACAAGCTCTGCTCAAGCCTTTGTGTCTGCTGATGAAAGTTGTGCAAACTTTCTTTTCACTCTTGAAGACTTGGATTGCATCTATCCAAATGACTTGGAGTACATGGAAATAGTTTAGCAGATGGCTTTTCTCACTCATAGAGCCAAGAAGTTCTACAAGAGAACAGAAAGAAAGTTCCCAAGCAATATAGCCAATGGAAAGTTTGTCCTGGATAAAAGCAAGGTGAAGTGTTACAACTATAACCAAATGAGACACTTTGATAGAGAGTGCAAGGCACCAAGGACAAACGATGGCCAGGCATAATCCAGGCCAAACTACAATGATGCAGCTCCCAAAACTGAGAAGCCAAGCCAACCTAAACAATATGCTGTTGTTGCTATTGAAGAAGGAGGCTTTGACTGGAGCTTTCAGGTAGAAGATGCTTCTCCAAACCAAGCATTGATGGCTGATCATGAAAAAGCCAAGGTATTAGAACATCTTTATACTCCTAAATGCATTGCTAAAGTTAATATGTACATGTCCTACAACTTGGAAGTGAGATATGATCTTAAGTCCTTAAACATTTTAAAAGCTGATTTTAAAAGAGCAGAAAATGATTATAAACTTAAAATTGAAGATTTAGAGAAAACCATTTCTACTTTTAAGCATGAGCATACAAACTACAGGATTCAAATCAAAGACCTCATAACCAAGTTAACTGAATGTCAGGCTGAGCTTGTGATCAGTAATGCTAAGGCAAAAAAATGTATTCTTGAAGAGGAAACCTTCAAGAACATAATATCCTCATCCTTGATTGAAAAAGTTTGTTACCAAAACAGGCATAGACTAGGATCAAGTAAGATAGCTCCTCCATACACACTCCTATCTATTAGATCTCCAAGGTGTGGAACTTGTCTAGATGAGCTGCCTCTTATTGATCCTATCCAAGAGAAGGATGAAGATGTAGAGGAGATAGTGAAGGATGAACCTGAGGTGAGTGACAAGGGTTATCCTAAGAAGGGACACTATTCTCCTGGAGAGAATAAAGAACCAGGTATGACCATGTCTGCATGGAAGAACTTGATAAATAAAGCCAAAAGAAAGTCAAAGAAAGCCCAAGAGATCAAGGCCACCTTCAACTCCAAGCAAAAGCAAGTTTTCACTTCTGTTGGTTTTGAAGTGGTAAAGACTGAAGACTCAATAATGGACTCTAGTACCAGGAGTCCTAGTTCATGTGCAAATCATCCTGGTCAAGGGAAGAAGGTTGATCGAATATGCACCACTACTGTATAGCCTGAACAATCCAGTTCCAAAAGCAAGCCTCACCCTAAGAAGCCTACTGCATCATCTGAGAAGATGAAGAAGAAAGTTTGAAGTGATCAAGCTCAGCCTCCTACTCAAAAGAAGACTCTTAGAAGCATGCCAACTGAATGCATCATGTGTGGAAGTACTTCTCACTTTGGCAAGGATTGCATCTACAATCCCAAAAGTACTATTCATATGACCAAGAAGAAAACTTCTGAGAAGAAGAAGAAGAAAATAATTTCGAAAGAAAAATTTCTTCCTTTCAGAAGTTCCAAAGTGAAGAAGAAGATAAGTGAAAACTTACCTTTGGAAGAAAATTTGGCCTCGGAACAAAAGAATGCTTTCGAAGTACTGAAGTCTGCTGTAGTGGATGTAAAAGCTTCTGAAGGTTCAGTCTCCAAAACTTTCAAAGTCATTAAAACTTCCAAAGTATTGAAGGCCAAGTTTAGTCTTCCAAAGATGGTGTGGAAGATGAAGGAATGCCATGTGACTGAAAGTTCTTTATCAATAACAACAAATAATCCTCAGAGCTTGCATATAGGATCAATTACTGTTGCATTATCTTCAGTTCACTTTGACAAGCCCAAGACCAATGAGGTTGTTTCCAAATGTAACTAACCATCTCTTTATGTGCAAGAATAGCTAACGACCAAAAGAAATGTATGGATCATTGACAGTGGCTGTTTCAAGCACAAGACAGGCAATGGCTTTTTGCTTCAGAACTTTGAGAAAAATTATTAGGGGCCAGTTGCTTTTAAAGGAGAATCAGGTGATTACATTACTAGAAGGGATAGGGTCACAAATGGTAAGCGCAACATTGAGAAGGTAAATTTTGTTAAGGAGCTTGGGTAGAATCTCTTGAGTGTATCCTAATTTTGTGCATGAGTGCATTGTTCTAAAGCCTAGAGTGGTCATTCCTTAAGAGCATATCCTGATTAGAGCCCCCAGGAAAGAGAATATGTACAAGATGGATTTGCAGGAAACAGCCCCTTCAAGAGAAGTTTCTTGCTTTCTATCTAAAGCCAATTGTGATGAGTCTTTCCTTTGGCATAAAAGAATGTGCCATGTAAACTTAACAATATGAATAAATTAATTAAGAATGATTTGGTAACTGAAATGTCAAAGAAAGAGTTTACAAGTGATGATCATTGTGTTGCATGCCTGAAAAGGATGCTACACAAAGTGTCTCACAAGCCAAAGAAAATGAACTCTATCACTACTTCCCTACACTAATTACCTATGGATCTCTTTGGCCCCACTAGCGTAATGAGTCTAGGAAGGACCTTATATTGCTTGGTGATCACAGATGACTTCACAAGATACATTTAGGTCATTTTCCTTAAAACTAAGGTTGAGACCCTTGAGATCTTAAAGAGTTTCATTCTAAAAATTGAGAATCAATGTGATCATAAGGTCAAAATCATAAGATATGATCAAAGAACTAAATTCAAGAACCAAATCCTTGATACATTTTATGATGAGAAGGGTATTACAAGACAATACAGTGCTTCAAGGACTCCTCAGCAAAACGGTGTTGCTGAAAGGAGAAATATGACACTTATTGAATCTGAAAGAACCATGTTATCTAACTCTAAACTGACCATTACCTTCTGGGCAGAGGCAGTCAACACTGCCTGCTATGTGTAGAACAAATTTTTAGTAGTCAAGACTCATGGTAAGACCCCTTATGAAATGTGGCATAAAAGGAGACCTTTCATTGGTTTTCTCAGATCATTTGGATGTCCTTGCACCATCTTGAATACCAAGGATCAAATAGCCAAATCTGCTAAGAAATCAGATGATGGACATTTTATTGGATACTCTTCCCAAGCTAAGGCTTATAGGGTATACAATCTCAGAACTAGAGTAGTTGAGGAGTCAGCCAATATGACCTTCAATGAGCACACACCTAGTGTGAAAGGTTTTGGTCTTGATTGGTTGTTTGATCTTGATTTAGTTACCAACTGTTTTAACAAATCTTGTGAAGCTGTTTTAGGATCAACATGTAGCTTATCAACAGGAGATTCTAATCCAAGATTTGAACTGAGAAGACCAAGTGTTCAAATTACTTCAGCTCCAGTGGTAACCAGCCCTGCAGTTGGAAATCCTGTCAGCACAACCATGCCAAATTTTTCAGCTGATACATCTGGGGTGCCTATAAATTCCAGCACAGAGGCATAGAACTCAAAGGAAGGAATTTCCAATGTAGGAGGAGATAGAGGTGGTGATAGTGATCAATAATTTCTTGATACTGATAATTGTTCTATAGAAGACAATATCGATGATGTAACACACTCGTTGGATCAAGTTTCTCTTGATAAGTGGGTTGATGTGGTGGATGACACTTAATCACCAGATCTGAATTTCACTAATTTAGATCTATCCAACCAACTTGCTGAGATTCCTTAATTGAGAATCCATAAGTCACATCCCACCACAAACATCATTGGAAATATTGGGACAGGGGTGAGAACAAGAGGACAAACCCATGACAGAAATATTTGTCTTCACTCTTGTTTCTTGTCCTAGATTAAGCCTAAGAAAATTAATAAGACTCTGAAGGATGGAAGTTGGGTTAACACAATGCAGGAGGAGCTGCTTCAATTAAAGTGACAAAAGGTTTGGAACTTACGTCCTCTTCCTCAAGGGAAGACTACTATAGGTACCAATTGAGTATTCAGGAATAAGAAAGATGATAGAGGACTTTTCATCAAGAACAAGGCAAGACTAGTTGTTCTAGGGTACACACAAGAAGAAGGGATCGACTACACAAGAAGAAAGGATTGACTACACAGATGTTTTTGCTCCTGTAGCAAGACTTGAAGCTGTCAGGATATTCCTTGCCTTTGTTGCATCTAAGGATTTTAAGGTTTACCAACTTGATGTCAAGTGTGCTTTCTTATATGGGGTGGTTGATGAGGAAGTGTATGTCTGGCTTTGCAGACCCAGATCATCCTGATTATGTCTGCAAGCTTAACAAAGCTCTCTATGGGTTGCATCAAGCTCTAAGGAAATTGTATGAGACACTATCACAGTTTCTCTATCAGCATGGATACAAGAGGGGTACTATTGATAGAACACTTTTCATCAAAGAAACAGGAAATGACTTGATGTTGGTTCAAGTTTATGTAGATGATATCATTTTTGGGTCAACTAATCCAAAGCTTTACAAAGACTTTGAGAAGCTAATGAAGAATAGATTTGAAATGAGAGCTATTGGGGAAGTCAATTTCTTTCTAAGAATTCAAGTGAAGCAGGTTGAAAATGGCATCTTCATAAACCAATAAAAGTATGTGCAAGACATATTTACCAGATTTCATCTGACTGAGTGTAAGGTTGCTAAGACACCCATAGCTAAAAATACTCTCTAGGACCTGATCTTAAGGGGGAGTATGTTGATGAACATCTATACAAGGCTATGATTGGGTCCCTAATATATCTCACAGCCAGCAGGCCTGATATCATGTTTGCTACATGTATTTATGCAAGATATCAAGCTAACCCCAAAATGTCACACCTGGTTGCTATCAAGAGAATTCTCAAATATCTCAAAGGTGCTCCCAAACTGGGCCTTTGGTATCCAAAGAATTTTGAGTTCAATCTGTATGCCTATACAGATAATGACTATGGTGGCTGCAATATCATTGTAAAGTCTACATCTGGAGGATGTCAATTTCTTGGTGAAAGGACAGTCTCATGGCAATACAAGAAACAATCCTATGTGTCTGCATCAACTGCTAGAGCTGAATACATTGCTGCTGCAAGCTGCTGTGCTCAAGTTCTTTGGATTCAGAATTAGAAGCTGGACTATGGATTCAACTTCAAGGAGACTCCCATCCATATAGACAACAACAGTGCTATCTCTGTCACAGAGAATCCTGTCCAGCACTTAAAGATAAAGCACATCAACATCAGGTATCATTTGACTAGAGATAATTTTGAAAAAGGATTGATAAAACTAGTCAAAGTTAACACAAATGAACAATATGCTGATCTGTTCACAAAAGCTTTTGATGAGCAGAGATTTAAGTATCTTGTATCAGCTATTGAGATGATCGACTTTGAGTAGATTTTTCTTAATATAAACTCAAAAGTATTTTTTAACATGTGTGTCTTAATATGTGTATATCATCACCTATATAATCCCAGTTTACTTGGAAGAAACTTTTCAAAATTGATATCCCTTAGAATTTTGAGAATTTTGGATATATTTTCCTTCGGAAGACATCAAGTTGCCTTCGGAAGAAAATTTTGTCTTCAAAACAAATAACTACTTCTGAGAAATCTACCTTCGGAAGAAATTTTGTTATATCTTCTGAAGTTTATATTTGTCACCAAGTACTTATGTGTTAAAGGACTATTTTCTTCCGAAAAAAATTAAGTCTTGGAAGCTTTATTCTCTCTTTGAATAAAATTTTTGATATTTGATATCTTTCGAAACAAAATTTGTCTAAGAAGTAAAAATACTCTAAGTATTTTTCTTTCGATGCAAAATTTTTGAAAGACTAAGGAATATCTTCCGAAGCCAAATTGGCTTCAGAAGTTTTTCTCAAACCTTCCGAAGACAAATTACCTTCAGAAGATTTTAGACTTCCAAGAAAACTACCTTTTTGGGCACTTTTTCAGAGGTGGGACCGACATCCGGATTTCAAAGTTTATCCTTTTGAATTAACTTTATATCAAATCCAATCCATATAAATATACCTTTAATGGTTCCCCCTCTTTCACTTTTTTCTTCATATGCAAAAGTTCATAACCTAAATTCACCCACAAACCCCCTTTGTTCTTATCTTCCTTCACTTCTAAGCTACTAAAAATGGTCAACCCTGATCCCCAAAACCAACCCGATTTTTCCATGCAGTTACACAAGAAACACAACCAAGTTACTCTTTTATCATTAGAGAAAGATCCAGGTTTCTCAGATGTTTGCCGCTTCTTGTCTCTTTCAAACTACCTTACCGCACTTACCATTGACTATCCCTTGTACGAAGATCAACTTTTAGAGTTCTGGAGGACCTTCCAAGAGGTCATCTTGGACGGTGAGAAGGCACTAGCTGCCACAGTGCAGGGGAAGACAATTTTCATGACTCCAGCCACCGTCAACTCTCATCTGAGGCTGGATGATGAAGAAGGCGAATTGTCATTCCCCAAATCTGTGATAAACAACTCATTCTGACAGATAGGCTATGAAGGGGACTACTCAGTAAAAACTTTCAAAAAGGGTAAGGTTTCCTCCCAATGGAAGTATCTCCTCCATATGATCATCCATTCTTTGTCCAACAAACATGGAGGTTGGGACCAAATTCTTAAGGACTTATCCTACATAGTCCATGGAATGGTTCAAGGGGTCAAGTTCAAGTACTCTTAATTTGTTTATACAAACTTGCTTGCTAACTTGGACTCCTTAGAGTATTACATGTTCCCTAGACATGCTCAACACATTCTTAACTGTGAACTGGGCTCACAGTTAAGGGGAACATGTAACACTCTTAAAGTGGGACAGATGAAGCCTAACATCTTTAAGACGATGAGAAAGTCCACTATTGGCTTCTCAGGGGTAGAAACAGCCCTGGTCCCAAAAATGTTAGAGCTCATTGCTCAAGGTGACAACTTGGCAGCACCAGTCAATGTTGAACCCACACCTTCTACATCTGCTCCACCTACACAGCCACAAATAATCATTACCTACCAAAGAAAATCCAAACGAACCCCTGCTCAGTCTACTCAGGTTGAGTAGGTCCCCATATCACCACCCTTGCAAGAAGAAGTGGAAACAAGAGCTCCCACTTCTTCTGAGGAGCAACCCACTCCTATCATTTCTTTAATCAATGTTGAGGTTCCTAATGCTCAGCCTGATGAGCTCACTAACCCAGCCTTAAGCCTTCACTCTGAATCTCAAAACTCTAGTGATCAACCTTCAGGGGAAAGTTACCATCCCTAGCCTTTAGATCTCAACCAACCAATCCCAAACCTTGAATTCTATGATGTTGAGGATATGGGATTCAATGAGTACCATGAGTCTCTCTTCTCCACCCCTACTCAAGGAGAGATGAGTGCTCCTACATCACTCATATCCAGCCCACATCATCCACCCACAACTGAGGTGGACCTCCCTAAACATGTTTAGGAAGTCCATATGGAAAAGGCTCTTACTTTTGCAAGTGGTTACATCATTAAGACCTCAACCATGGCAACCCAACCCATTGACACTTCTCTTGAAGCTATCATGGTGCAGGGGAAATCCTGCAGCCAAGAATCACTAGCTGGTGGTAAGGAAGAAGACTTTGGTCCTATTATCTCACCCCCTATGATTCTTCTGATGAAAATGAGGGGAGTCTGTAACTAAAGGTGCAAAAAATATCAAAAACATGTACCTATTTAGTTTCAAAGGTGAGTCACCTGGAATCGCAGGTGGCTACCTTACAAAGAAAGGTTAATAAGCAGCAACTTGAGATAACCGATCTCAAGGGCAAGTTAGCTGATAGACTCATTCGAAGAACTCAACCAGGCCCATAAGAACCTGTGGATGTGGTGGACCTAACCCTTAGCTCCTCTGTGCAAGAGGGTGATGCTACCAAAAAAGGGGAGAAAGTTCTACCTACAATCAACCTGGGAGTTCCTCTCAGAGTATGGACATGGAGGACTCACCACCCTCACTTGTAGTTGTCCATATTCAACAACCTTCTTAGGTCCACATTGATGTGGACTCACTCATTCAAAGCTTGTTTGAGGAGGGTATACCAAGCGCAATGCCTACTCCATCTCACCCTATTGAGAATCCGATAGTGGGATGGAAGTATGATACTGAAAGGAGAGCCCTGATAATCTTTAGGTCTTAGGGACAACAAGAAATCTTCAATTTCTACAACCTGAGATACTATGAGAGCTTCTCTCTAGTTGACTTGCCCTTTACCAACCCAAGTTAATCCAAGAAAGTTGCAAGGTTAGCTGAGAGAATACAAGAAAGGGTGCTTGAAGAGTTCAAGCTGAGATCCAAATTATATAGACAGAGGCTAGCAGGCAAGACTGTGGATCAACTAGATGCTGAGGTGGACCCTAAGATTAGTTTCAAAGGGAAAAAACCTTGGCTGAAGGCCTAGTAATTAAGCCTGCGAACCTTGAGACGGGAACTGCTTTAACACTCATTACCCTCGATGAGGCACCAGCTGGTAAAGGTGTCTCATAGCCTCTCTCTGGCTAGAGCTCAAGTGCAGCATCGAGCAATGAAGTCCAAAGCTCTCTCCACCCTGAGTCACACAGGACTGTGAGTGACAAAGGGAAGAGGAAAATGACCTCTAAGGAGATTTAAGAGGAGAAGAGAGAGAGGAAGAGGAAGGCAAGGGGAGAGAGTTTAAGTGGAACCACTGGCTTCATAGAAGCTACAATCAGGGCTGCCCACAGGCCAAGCACTTAAGTTGATGAGTTAAGGGTAGCCAGATTAAACTATCTAGGGTTTAGAAACTATAATATTGATGAACTTATCTCTCTCCCTTTGGATGAACTAAATGAACTGGCTGACACGGAAATGTCAATGGAGAGAAGGGAAGCTGAAGATGCAGAATTGCTGCTCAAGATCAAGGAAGAAAGGAGGAGAAAAAGACTCCACAAAGCTCCTACCCTCTCCCTAGTTCAAGAAAGTCCTGAGGCAGAGGTTGTGGCTACTGAGCAACAAGCTCAAGTAGGTAGGGAACAAGACAAGCAAAACATGATAACCTACCTGAATGCCACAGGTCTCTATCAGGTAGCAAATTCTTCCCTTACCATATGAATACATTGAGTTTGAATAATTCAAGAAGCTTGAGCAACAAGTGCCAAAAGAGCAAAAAGCTACTAAGAGGAAGATGAGGGAAGAGGCTGCAAGGTCAAGAGCCACCATCAGAGCAAATTTGAAGAAGTCTGCTGATAGACAAAAGATGGTGAGCTTCTTAAAGATGTATGGATTCTTCGGAAGAAGACTTGGTCCAGTGTCTCTATCCACTATGAATGAGAAAATTAGAGTGATCAAGCAGAAGATCAAAAGGGGTGAGCTGGTAGACTTGCATTCTCCACCAAGTCAGGCTGCACCTGAAGCTGAGGTCAAGGTTAAACCCTAGGAGATAACACAACCTGGACCTAGTGTTGCATCATAGCCAGCTTCATCTTCTGATTCACAGTAGGGTCCTGATCCTTCTTTTTTTAAACCTATGAAGGATAAGGACCCAACTGAAAAGGACAAACAAGAACAATCTAGTACTGCAGGCCAGTCTTTATCAGTTAAAGTACAGAAAGAGGAAAAGGATGGCCATAGGAAAGGACAAGAATAAGAAGAAGTCCAAGGCATCCACCTCTGCACCTCAGGATGGATCAGAACATCCTGAGGGTGCTCACGAAGAGGCTGCTCAACAAAGTCCACTCATATTAGAGCCTTTTGCTGCTGAGAGACCCATCTTGTCTTGGGTGTTTGCTACTAACCCAGACAGATGGTATGTCACTAGAGATCAAGGAGGTCTAGACATGTACTTCTGGCAAAACATTCTTGATCTCCCTCTACATGATCTCTATGACATGAGGAGATACTTTGAGAGTCTGAGGAATCCTGACCAACTGATAATGAAGGGATTGGTATTGATTCTGATGAGAACCTTCAATAGATGAAGATCAAGACTCAAAGGTCTCTTCAGTTTTGGTAGTATCAGCCTAGGGGGAGTTTGTAAGGAATACACTTAAAAGCTGATGCAACCAAAGAACAAACAAAAAGCTCTCAGCATGCACATGTGAAGTACTAGGAAAGTACTTCAGAAGATTTGATATAACTCAGTGAATTATGCTAAGTATCAAATCTTCTGAAGCCAAAAGAACAATTCTTCCGAAGCCAAAGATGAAGTCTTCTGAAGCCAAAGACTGATTTCTTCCGAAGATAGAGAAGGCATGTCTTCTCTGACATACTTTTCATAAAAGCTTACACATCTTTTCGCTGCCATCTCTAATGACTCACCAACTAGCATGAGTTGGTGAAAAGTCCATGCTTTTGTCAACTGTAGATTAAGGTGTTGAGTCTGTAACTTTCCAACTATGTACTTTTATCCTTTTTGTAATAGATAAGGCAATCTGTCTTTTGACTCTATATTGATCTTGTTGTCTAGATTAGTGTTTCCAGCTGGCCTTCAAAGTATGGCTGGCTGTAGAATGTAGTATAAAGTATCTCAAGTACTTGTATTTATATTTCAGCTTTGTAACACTTGTAAGAACTTGAGAGCAATATACAACATTCTTGAAAACTATATTATCTTGTTCTTTCTCCAAGTGTTCTTGGTTTCATCCTAACCGGTTTCCTATTTGATCTGCTAAGTGTTCCAAGTCTCTCCACCTTGTGAAACTGTTGCACTAACCTTCCTTCAACGGTCCTTTACTCTATATTTAATCTTATCATGGAGGAACATTGTATTCAGTCTCCCATTGATGAACATTGTATTATAGAGAGTTTATTGCTTTTTAGTCTTATCATGGAAACTAGCCTAAAAAGGATTGATGACCATACCATCATAGAGTCATTATTTCTAGGATGTTAAAGTTGCATTTGTGACAACATTGGCCTATAACTTAACTATTTAACACAATGACATTGTTTTATTATGTTTTTGCTTATGTTGTTTTGTTATTTTTAAAAATTGTCTGTTTATTGTTACTCTACATATCTTGTTTATAGGTCCACATAATTGCATGTATGGAATATGGATATCATGTCAATTGATGCAAGTTCAATTTGATGATATAACTGATGCTTATATGTTCAAACAGGGAAGAGCACACTACTAAACTATCTATTCCGTACCAATTTTAAGGAAATGGATGCATTTAAAGGAGGGCAAGTATCTATTTTCTTTATTTACTTCTTTTTCTTCTTATCAATCTCAAGAAAATGTATGAATTATGTTTCTATCAGGTCACAGACCACCAAAGGTATCAGGATGGCTCAATGTGCTGGCATTGAGCCTTGCATTATTGTAATGGATCTTGAGGGTACTGAAGGAAGAGAAAGAGGAGAGGTTGCAATCTGAATTCTTTTTCATACTTACAAGCTTCTAAATTCAACCTTGTAATTTGTAAAGTACAATGGAATTTAGAGTTTGTAGGTTAGGTTATTATTGCTCTATGTTGGTTGTAGTAGTACTTGAAGACTTGCATCTGATGACAATTTATGATATGTACCCATGACGTTTGCAATAATCTTTATATCATTCTTGTGATTTAAAAATTCTTTTAGGAAATCTAAGTTGAAGTCTTGAGGATGATTAATTTTGTTTTAGTGGAAGTACGTGTGGCTTATTATTGCTTGCAACTAAGTAAACGTTCACATGTTTCGGGATGATACTGCATTTGAAAAACAAAGTGCACTTTTTGCGCTTGCTGTTTTAGACATAGTGCTTATAAATATGTAAGTGTGCTAACATCTCAAATACACTGTTGTACATAGATTGAATAAAGTCATTAAGAAATATTTATTTGATCCATAGAAAATGTGTTATTGCTTAGATGGTGCCATGATATTGGTCGTGAGCATGCTGCAAATAAGCCTCATCTGAAAATCGTATTCTAGGTACATGGTTTATAAATCTTTTTTTTATCCTCGTCTTTGATTGGTAATTTCCAATAGTAAAATTATGTTCCCTTTTCAGGTCATGATGAAATTATTCTGTCCATGTAAAACAACTTTGATTTTTGTTATACGGGATAAAACAAGAGAAAGTTTTATAGCTGTTGTAAATCTTTTAATATATTCATCTGGTGATTTTCTTTTTTCTTTTTTTCCTCTTAAGACACATTTGGAAAGCTTAGAGCCTATTTTGAGTGAAGACATCGAGAAGGTAAACTTTGTTGAAACATATAGTAATTTTTAGTATGCTCTTCTATCTAGTAATGAAAGTGTAATTTGTAGTATGCTCTTCTATCTAGTAATGAAAGTTATTATTAATTATCCAATCCTTTCTTGGCTACAGATATGGGATTCTGTTCCAAAGCCAGAAGCCCGTAAAGAAACACCATTGAGTACATTCTTTAATATAAGAAACCGATCATATTGTTCTTTGTTGTATTTTAATAATATATATTTGTTGCAATCAATTTGTCGTGTCTAATCATTTTAATGGTTATTTCCTTTACTGATTAATTGACCAGATTGCAATTGTTGCTTTTTCTAGTTTTGAAGAGAAGGAAGAACAATTCAAAGAGCAGGTAGGATATATCTTATGAGGGATGCAGACCTTAAATGAAAGAATGTTCATCTATGTATAGTATTTTGGATACCATATGACTTCATGTAAATTATGTCATTTTCTATTTTTATAGCTAAATCATTTTGACATTGTGAGCTGTAAAGTTTTCTGTGATCAATTAATACCTTATTTCATATTTACAAGAGATAGGAATCTCAATACTTTAATATAGAAATGGGCTCTATTTGGGTTATGTTTATAGCTAACATACCAAATGGGGTAAGCTTAATAATTTAACTATAACGGAAATGGGTCAAACAAGCCAAAGGTCATCCAATATGTGTGCAATTGCATATAACCTCATAAATCAATTCACTAAAATAGTATTGATTATTCTTGTAATAATATTGCTTTTGCAATCAAATTAACACAGAATGAAAAAGTGCATGGGTCGGCTCAACCTGACTTGTACAAATAGTAGTCGCCCCTTATAATTATGACAATTCATGGACAGGTTGAATGATTGTTTACTATTATTCCTAGTATTATAACGGGCATTTTAATTATGTACTTCTTTTAATGTAAGGTTGACAACTTGAGGCAAAGATTCTACCATTCTATTCACCTGGAGGGCTTGCTGGTAATAGGCAGGGAGTTGTTCATGCTTCAGACTTTCCTTTAAGTGTAGAACAGATTTGGAAAGTTATTAAAGACAACCGAGACCTTGACTTGCCATCTCACAAGGTGTTAGACAATAGTTTATATACTTATATATGTTAAGGATTGTGATTAGGCTAGATTACAGTTTACTATATTTAGCTGATTGTGACTAGGGTAGATTACAGTTTACTATATTTAGCTTATTGTATTCTATAAAAGGACTCTTTTGTACATATTTGAAATACAAAATATACAATTGGCAATCTCTAATACCAAGTTTAATTTGGTATCAGATCTATCTGTCGATCAACCCTAATCCTGCTTCTGTTTCTTCTTCTTTTCCTTTTCTTTTTTTGACAGCCTTCAACCAATCAACCCTAATCCCATATCAATCAGTCCACAATAACCATCATAGCTTTCACTACAGAACAGAAAAGATATCATAATTCTCACAAGTTCGGGTTCAAATTAAGCCCTACCAACTATGGTGTTTGGAAAACAATGATCCAACTCGTTCTAATTACCAATGATCTCTTTGGCTATGTCGATGGATATATTCCATGCCCAGACAAAACAATCACCGGTAACAGTCCAGCAACAAATCTGAGTTCCAATCCTGAATATTCAGCCTGGATCTCTAATGATGCTCATATCCGCATGTTACTTCTTTCAACAATCTCCAAAGCTTCATTTAAACATGTAAAAGGAGACACCTCTCATGATCTGTGGCTTGCCTTGGAACGTGCTTATGCACCTCACACTTCTTCACATGAATACACTCTCAAAACCCAACTACTAAAGATCGAGATGAAGCCTGAAGAAACGTCTGCTGATTATATCACACACGTTCAACGGTATGCAAACGCTCTTCTTAACATCAGCGAGCCTATGAAAGAGAAAGATGTCGCTATGTTGGCTATTTCAGGTCTTCAAGAAGAATACAACTCCTTGAAGCCGACTCTTATTTCAAGACAACCCTCGGTTACTCTGTTGGAACTTCCCAGCCTACTTGCTGATCATGAATACATGGTCAAAAAGCCTGATCCCATCGTGCCTACTGCTCAGGCCTTCATGGCTACCAGCAACCGTGATTCAACAAGTATCCAATTTCCACTAGAAATAGTTTAGTCCCTACAATAGTAGCTGACCCAATTGGGTCTTACTGTACAACCTGCACAACAGCAAAATCAGGCCCTTTATACCAATCGGGGAACACCAAACCATGGTTCCTACAGTCGACATGGTCGTGCAAGCTGTAACAACAACAATCTAAACAATCGTCAGGCTGCTCCTCCTACAAGTATAAATTCTAGATTTGGTTGGACATCTAATCAAAATACAGTCTACGGTTCTTGCAACAGGTGTGGAATTGGACATATTCCTTCACAATGTCCTAACCATGATCCAACAACAGTTCATCAACCAAGGCAGGCTCCTCAGTCAAACTTTGTTGATCAACGTCCAAGAATCATCATCATGGCTGCCGGACACATGTGCAAGTAGTCATGTGTCGCCTGATCTATATGGCTTTGACAAATCTGAGCCGTATCATGGTAAGGATACACTTATTGTTGCTAATGGCAAAATTTTACCCATCCTTCATATTGCTTCTACCAAATTTAATTCTCAAAATAAAACCCTTTCACTCACCAAAATTTTACACTTTCCACAAATCAAACATAATTTTCTCTCTGTGCAACGTTTCTATCAAGACAATAATGTATTTTTTTTGAATTTCACTCTTCCTTTTCTTATGTGAAGGATATGACTACTCACACTATCCTCCTCATGGGTCCAAGTAAAGATGGCATCTACTCCTTCCAACTACCAAAGTTCCATCATGTGTCCAATGTTGCTTTTTCAACTGTTCGAGCATCTCCCACAACTTGGCATCAACATCTCGGACATCCCCATTCGCAGTTGTTAAAGTCTATGATCTCAAAAAATAATCTTCTCGTTACACTTAATTTTGTTGTCTGGCCCCCATTTCTTCCTTTTAAGGTCTCCTTTATTTTTTACTCTGTGTGGATCATTTTACTAGGTATATGTGGTTGTTTCCTATAAAACAAAAATCCGATGTTTTGATTACCTTTCAACAATTTCACAAAATGGTTGAAAGACAATTTCAAACACAACTTAAAGCTGTTCAAATAGACAAAGCGGGAGAATTTCGAAGCTTATCCTTTTTTTTCACAAATCAGGGGATTATACATCGCCATTCCTATCCTCATACCAGTGAACAGAATGGTTTTGTTGAGAGAAGACACCATCATGTTGTTGAGACCTGTCTCAGTCTTATGGCACAATCGGGTGTTCTAAAGCGTTTTTGGAATTTTGCCTTTGAAACGGCCACATACTTGATAAATTGCATGCCCTCTCGAGCCTCCTCAAATATTTCTCCATTTGAGCATCTTTTCAAACGTAAACCCAACCTATCCTTTCTTCGTGTCTTTGGATGCCAATATTTTCCACACCTCCACCCATATAATCCACACAAGATGGATTTCCACTCCCTACCCTGTGTCTTCTTAGGTTATAACCCTTCTCATCACGGGTATCATTGCCTTGACCCTACCACTAATCATATTTATATCGCTCAACACGTGCGGTTTCATGAGACACATTTTCTTTTTCTCCACTCCTCCTTATCTCCATCACACACATCCACTCTTGATCCGTACTTGTCATTCTATCCATCTTCTGTACCACAAAACCGACCACCTACTACAGTATAAGAATCCACCAGCCCAAACAACCTGAACAACCCAATCCACCAGCCCAGACAACCCGAACATCCCAATCCACCATTCATCCAGCCCACCAGATTCACCAGCCAATAGCTTCAGCAGCTCCATAAGCCCAACAGACTCACCAGCCAACCCAACAGATCAAACCACCAGCCCACATCAAACCAACAACACCCAAAGCAGTCCACCTTATTCTCCACAGCCCACTAACCCATCATCCAACTCTTCCCTAGACCATAATTTACCTCAACCACCTCTCTAATACACCTACAATCAATGACATCCAACCCAACAATCACCTCAACAAACCACCATAAATGAAAATAAACCACGTCCACGACCGGAAAATCTTTGACAAAATCCCAAACAAAGAACTCTTTACAATGCCATTGCCTTTCAAAGCACCACACAATCTTCTTTAACTGAACCGCCCTCTTTTGCTATTGCCAACAAAAGTCCATAATGGCGTGTTGCAATGGCCAAGGAATTCAAGGCCTTAACGAGAAATGACACATGGACTTTAGTACCACCTGTTCCTGTTGCTAATTGTAAGGATTATACTTAGAGGCTAATGTAACACAAGAGCTCTTAGCATGCACATGTGAAGTACAAGGAAGTTACTTCGGAAGATTTGATACAACTCAATGAAATACACTAAGTATCAAATCTTCCAAAGACAAAAGACCATTTCTTCCGAAGCCAAAGATAAAGTTTTCTGTAGCTTCAAGACAAGGTCTTCCAAAGCCAAGAGACTGGTTTCTTCCGAAGACAGAGAAGACATGCTCTCTCTGACTTACTTTTGACAAAAGTTGAACCACTTTTTGCTGCCATCTCTAAAGACTCACCACCTTATATGAGTTGATCAAAAATTCATACTTTTGTCAACTGTAGATTATAGTCATAGTGTCTATAACTTTCTACTTATGTACTTTTACCCTTTTTATATTAGATAAGGATGTGAGCTATGGCATGTCATAGTCACTAGTCAAAAGGCAATCTGCCTTTTGACTTTACATTGATCTTGTTGTCTAGATTAGTGTTTCCAGCTGGCCTTTAAAGTATGGCCGATTGTAGGATGTAGTATAAAGTATCTCAGGTACCAGTCTATAGGACTAAGCTTTGTAACACTTTGTAATAACACTTGAGAGCAATATATAGCATTCTTGAAAACCATCTTACTGTGTTCTGCTTGCTTGTGTTCTTATCTGGTGTTCTTTGTTTCACTTTAAGCCGATTCCCTATTTGATCTGTTAAGTATTCTAAGTCTCTCCAAACATTGTGAAACTGTTGTATTGACCCCCTTCATTGGTCCTACAATTGGTATCAAAGCATTTTAGGATCTTGATTGTAAGTTCTCACCATCTTTAATCCCTTTAGTTTCACAAAACACTTACCAGCTCAAGTGGAAGCTATCACAAAAGCCTATATGGAAACCGATACCATGACAAAGTCTCCAATAATCACTCCTGATGACTTTGATACTAGGTGCCAACGTATGGAAGGGTTCATCAAGTCTCAAGACAGCAGGATGTGGAGATTTGTTATGGACCTCACATCCCAAGTACTTTTTCAGCCACTGCTAGAGGTGGGATGATACCAAAGAAACTGGCTGACTATTCTGAGGAAGATTGGAAAAAGATTGACATAGATCATAAGGCCATGACCGCTCTCCAAACTGCTCTTCCAAACTCTATATACAAAGGCTTCAAGAAGTGTAAAACTACGAAGCAGCTCTGGGATGCACTGAAGCTTATGTATGAGGGGTCTGCTGAATCTAAAGAAAATAAGAAGGACCTCATGAAGCATCAGTTTGAGAACTTCACCTATAAATCAGGTGAAACTATGTCTCAACAATACTTTAGGTATGTTGAGATTGTAGATACTCTCATGGATGTTGGAGTCAAGCTTGAGAATAGGGACATTATGAGGAAGTTCATGTTCTCTCTTCCCAGACTATGGACTCACTACTGTGCCACCATTAAAAGAACTAAGAACCTCTCCACCCTTACTCTTTAGAGCTATATGGTATCCTTAGTGGCTACCAGATGGAGATGAACATACAAAGTTCAACCCTCAATGTGGTTGTACGGGATAGTAGAGAACCACAACATCATCTTATCTGATACCTTGACAACTCATAAAAGGGCCCTTTTATCATCTTCCCTGAGACACCAAGGGAGAGCTACATCCAAGAAAGCCCATTCCAAGAGACAAGCTCATCTCAAGCCTTTTTGTCTGCTGATGAAAGCTGTAGTAGCTTTCTCTTTACTCTTAAAGACTTGGATTGTATCCATCTAGATGACCTAGAATATATAGAGATAGTCCAGCAAATGACTCTTCTCACTCATAGCGCCAAAGAAGTTCTACAAGAGAACTGGAAGAAAGTTTCCCAGCAATGTATCCAGTGGAAAGTTTGGAATGAGTAAAAGCAAAGTGAAGTGTTAAACTGTAACCAGATGGGAAACTTTGCTAGGGAGTGCAAGGCACCAAGGACTAATGGTGGCCAAGCTCAATTCTGACCAAACTATATTGATGCAGCTACCAGATCTAAGAAGCCAAGTCAACCAAAACAACAAGTTACTGTTGCTATTGAAGAAGGTGGCTTTGACTGGAGCTTTCAGGTTGAAGATGTTTCTCCCAACCAAGCATTGATGGCTAATCATGAAGAAGCCAAGGTATTAGAACATCTCTATACACTTGAATGCATTACTAAAGTAAATATGTATAGGTCCTATAACTTGAAAGTGAGATCACCTTAAGTCTTTGAATATTTTAAATGCTGATTTCAAAAGAGCTGCAAATAACTATAAACTTACAATAGAAGATTTAGAGAAAACAATTTTAACTCTTAAGCATGAGCAAACAAATTATAGGAATCAAATCAAAGATCTCATTACCAAGTTAACTGAATGCCAGGCTAAGCTTGTGATCAGCAAATCCAAGGCAGAAAAGTGTGTTCTTGAAGAAGAAACCTTTAAGAACATCATATTTTCATCCTTGCATGCAAAGATTTTTTATCAGAACAGGTAGGGTTTGGGTTCAAATGAGATAGTTCATCCACACACTTTACTATCCGTAACATCTCCAAGTATGGAACTAGTCAAGATGAGATGCCCCTCATAGACCCTATCCAAGAAGATGATGAAGATAAAAAGGAGATAGTGAAGGATGAATCTGTTATGAGTGAGGATCATCCTAAGAAGGGTCACTATGCTCATGAGGAGAAGAAAGAACCAAGGATGACCAAGTCAGCTAGGAAGAACTTGATCAAGGCAGCCAAAAGAAAATAAAAAAAAAGCCTAAGAAATCAAAGCCTCTTTCAACCCTAAGCAAAAACAAGTCTTTATCTCTGCTGGGTTTGAAGTGGTGAAGACTGAAGACTCAGCTATGGACTCTAGTACCAGGGATTCTAGTTCATGTTCAAATCATCCTGGTCAAGAAAAGAAGGTTTATCAAATATGCACCACTGCTGCACAGCCTGAACCATTCAGTTCCAAGAGTAAGCCTCACCCTAAGAAACATGCTACATCATCTACAAAGATGAAGAAGGAAGTGGAAAGTGGTCAAACTCAACCTTATACTCAGAAGAAGACTCTCAAAAGTAGGCAAGTTGAATGCATCATGTGTGGTTGTACCTCTTATTTTGCTAAGGATTGCATCTACAATCCCAAGAGTACCATCCATATGACCAAGAAGAAAACCTCTGAGAAGAATAAGAAGAAGATAGCTATGAAAGGAAAAATTTTTCATTTTGGAAGCTCCAAAGTAAAGAAGAAGATAGGTGAAAAATTACCATCGAAAGAAATTTTGGTCTTGGAAGAAAGGAATACTTCCAAAGTACTAAAGTCTGCTGTAGTGGATGCAAAAGCTTTCGAAGGTCCAGTCTTCAAAACTTACGAAGTCATCAAAACTTTCAAAGTCTTGAAGGCCAAGTCTAATCTTCCAAAGATGGTATGGAAGATGAAGGAAGGCCATATAACTGAAAGTTCTTCATCAACAACAGCAAATGATCCTTAGAGCTTGCATATAGGATCAATAACTGTTGAACTATCTTTAGTTCACTTTGATGAGCCCAAGACCAACAAGACTTGTGTTTTCAAATGTAACTAACCATCTTTATTTGTGTAGGAATAGTTGAAGACCAAAGGAAATGTATGGATCATTAATAGTGGTTGTTCCAGGCACATGATAGGTAATGGCTCTTTGCTTTAGAACTTTGAAAGAATTGATGGAGGGCAAGTTGCCTTTGGTGAAGAATCAAGTGGTTACATTACTGGAAGGGCAGGGTCGTAAATGGTAAGCTTAGCATTGAAAAGGTAAACTATGTCAAGGAGCTTGGATACAATCTCTTGAGTGTATCCCAATTTTGTGATCAGAGACATAACATGCTCTTCACTAAGCATGAGTGCATTCTTCTCAAGCCCGGGGTGGTCATTCATCAAGAGCATATCCTTCTCAGAGCCCCTAGGAAAGAGAACATGTACAAGATGGATTTACAAGAAACCTCCCTAACTGGATAAGTTTCTTGCTTTCTTTCTAAAGCCAATAGTGATGAGTCTTTTCTTTGGCATACAAGTGATGACTATTTTGTTGCATGTCTGAAAGGAAAGCAACACAAAGTGTCTCACAATTCAAAGGAAAAGAACTCCATCACTACTCCCTACACTTGTTACATATGAATCTCTTTAGCCCCACCAGTGTAATGAGTTTAGGAAGGACTTCATATTACCTGGTGATCACAAATGATTTCACAAGATACACTTGGGTCTTCTTTCTTAGAACTAAGGATGAGACCCCTGAGATCTTGAGGAACTTCATTTTGAAAATTGAAAATCAATGTGATCACAAGGTCAAAATCATAATATATAATCAAGGAACTGAATTTAAAAACCAAATCCTTGACTCATTTTGTGATGAAAAGGGTATTACAAGAAAATACAGTGCTCCTAAGACTCCTCAGCAAAATGGTATTACAGAGAGGAGAAACAGAACACTTATTGAGGCTCCAAGGACTATGCTCTCTGACCCTAACTACCCATCACCTTCCAGGCAGAGGCAGTCAACACTGCCTGCTATGTGCAGAACAGAGTTGTAGTAGTCAAGACTCATGGTAAGAGTCCTTATGAGTTGTGGCATAAAAGGAGACCTTTTATTGGATTCCTTAGATCATCTGGATGTCCTTGCACCATCTTGAATAACAAAGATCAGATAGCCAAATTTGCTGAGAAATCAGATGATGGACACTTTATTAGATACTCTTCCCAAGCTAAAGCTTATAGAGTATACAATCTAAGAACTAGAGTAGTTGAGAAGTCAACGGATGTGACCTTCAATGAGCACACACCTAGTGTGAAAGGTTCTGGTCCTGATTGGCTGTTTGATATTAATTTAGTTACCAACTGTTTTAACAAATCTTGTGAAGATGTTTCAGGATCTACAGGTAGCTTATCAATAGAAGTTCCTGACCCAAGATTTGAGCTAAGAAGACCAAGTCAAAAAACTACTTCAGCTCCAGTGGTAACAAACCCTATAGTTGGAAATCCTATCAGCACAACAATGACAAACTCTTCAGCTGACACATCTGAAGTGCCTACAAATTCCAGCACTAAGGCACAGAACTCAAATGAAAGGGTTTTCAATGTAGGAGGAGATGGAGGTGGTGATAGTAATCAAGAATTTCTTGATGCTGATAACCACTCTATAAAAGACAGCATCAATGATGTTACACACTCATTGGATCAAGCTACTCTTGATAAGTGTGTTGATATGGTGGGTGACACTCAATCACCAGATCTAAATTTCACCAATTTAGATCTGTCCAACCAACTTGCTGTGATTCCTCAACTAAGAATCCATAAGTCCCACCCCACTACCAACATCATTAGAGATGTTGAGAGTGGGGTGAGAGACAGAGGACAAAACCCATGACAAAAATGTTTGTCTATACTCTTGTTTCTTGTCCCAGATTGAGCCAAAGAAGGTTGATAAGGCTCTGAAGGATGGAATTTGGGTTGAAGCAATACAAAAGGAGCTTCTTCAATTCAAAAGATAAAAGGTTTGGAACATATGCCCTCTTCCTTATAGGAAGACACCAATAGGTACCAAATAGGTTTTTAGAAATAAGAAAGATGATAGAGGACTTGTCATTAAGAACAAGGCAAGACTAGTTGTTCAAAGGTACACACAAGAAGAAGGGATTGACTACACAGATATTTTTTTTTCCTGTGGCAAGACTTGAAGCTATTAGGACATTCTTTGCTTTTGTTGCATCCAAGGATTTCAAGGTCTACCAACTGAATGTCAAGTGTGCCTTCTTATATGGTATATATATTAGGAAGTGTATGTCAAATAACGACCTTGCTTTGCAGACCCAGATTATCCTGACTATGTCTGTAAGCTTGACAAAGCTCTCTATGGGTTGCATCAAGCTCTAAGGAAATAGTATGAGACACTATCACAGTATCTCTATCAGCATGGATACAAGAGGGGTACTATTGATGGAACACTCTTCATCAAGGGAATAGGAAATGACTTGATATTGGTTCAAGTTTATATAGATGATATCATTTTTGGGTCAACTAATCCAAAGCTCTACAAAGACTTTGAGAAGCTAATGAAGAATAGATTTGAAATGAGTGCTATGGGGGAAGTCAATTTCTTTCTAGGAATTCAAGTGAAGCAGGTTGACAATGGCATCTTCATAAACCAGTCAAGTATGTGCCAGACATACTTACCAGATTTCATCTAAGTGTAAGGTTACTAAGACACCCATAGCCAAAAACCACTCTCTAGGACCTGATCTTGAGGGGGAGTGTGTTGATGAACATCTCTATAGAGCTATGATTAGGTCTCTTATGTACCTCACAACCAGCATACCTGATATTATGTTTGCCACATGTATTTGTGCAAGATATCAAGCCAATCCCAAGATGTCACACCTGGTTGTTGTCAAAAGGATTCTTAGATATCTCAAAGGTGCTCCCAAACTAGGCCTTCGGTATCCAAAGAATTCTGACTTCAATCTGCATGCTTATACAGATAGTGACTATGGTGGTTGCAAAATGACTGCAAAGTCTACATCTAAGGTATGTCAATTCCTTGGTGGAAGGATAGTCTCACGGCAATGCAAGAAACAATCCTGTGTATCTGCATCAACTGCTGAAGCTGAATACATTATTGCTGCAAGCTACTATGCTCAAGTGTTTTGGATTTAAAATCAGATGCTGGACTATAGTTTAACTTCAAAGAGACTCCCATTCACATAAACAACAACAGCGTTAACTCCATCCCAAAGAATCATGTGCAACACCCAAAAACAAAGCACATCAACATCATGTATCATTTGATAAGAGATAATTTTGAAAAGGGATTGATAAAACTAGTCAAAGCTAACACAAATGAGCAATATGTTGATCTTTTCACAAAAGCTTTTGATGAATAAAGATTTAATCATCTTGTATCAGATATTGGGATGATTAACTTCGAGTAGTTTTTCTTAAATTAATTTCAAGATTATTATTCAAACATGTGTGTCTTAAGTTTTCTATTTTATCACTCATATAAGCCCAGTTTACTTTGGAAAAAATATTTTAAAATGATATTCCTTAGAATTTTGAGAATTTAAGATATGTTTTCTTTCAGAAGACATTAAGTTGACTTCGAAAGAAAATTATGTCTTCAAAACTAATAACTATTTACTAAGAAATTTACCTATGAAAGAAATTTTGATATATCTTTCAAAATTTAAATATGCTTCTAAGTACTTATATGTTTTGAAGGACAAATTCTTTTCGAAAGCAATTAAGTCTCGGAAGCTTTATCAATCCTTTAAGTAAAACTTTTGAAGTTGAATATCTTCCGAAACTAAATATATCTTGGAAGAAAAATACTCTTAGTATTTTTCTTCCAAAGCAATTCTTGTAAAGCTAAGGAATATCTTCCGAAGTCAAATTGGCTTTAGAAGTTTTTCTCAAAAAAACTTCCGAAGACAAATTACCTTTGGAAGATTTTAGACTTCCAAGAAAACTACCTTTTGGGGCACTTTTTCAGAGGTGGGACCGACATCCGGATTTCAAAGTTTATTCTTTTGCATTAACTTTGTCTCAAATCCTACCATATAAATATCCCTACAATGGTTCCCCCTCTTTCTTCTTCCTCTTCATCTGCAAAAGTTTTAACACTAAATTCACCCACAAACCGACTTTGTTCTTAGCTTTCTTCACTCTAAAGCTTTCTAAAATGGCCAACCCTGAACCCCAAAACCAACCAGATTTTTCCATGCAACTTCACATGTAACATAATCAGGTTGCTCTGTTATCATCTGAGAAAGATCCAGGTTTCTCAGATGTTTGTCGCTTCCTTTCTCTATCAAACTACCTCACTGCACTCACAATAGACCATCCACTGTATAAAGAACAATTCCTCGAGTTCTGGAGGACCTTCCAAGAGGTGATCTTGGATGTTGAGAAGGCATTGTCTACCATAGTGCAAGGAAGGACAGTTTTCATCACCACAGCCACAATCAACTCTCATCTACGGCTGGATGATGAAGAAGTCGAGCTGTCCTTCCCCAAATCTACTGTTAATGAGTCATTCCAATTGATGGGCTATAAAGGGGACTTCACAGTCAGAACCTTCAAAAAGGGTAAGGTCTCCTACCAATGAAAGTACCTCCTCCATGTTGTCATCCACTCTTTATCTAACAAACATGGAGGATGGGACCAGATTCCTGAGGACTTACCCTACATAGTCCATAGAATGGTTCAAGGGGAGTTCAAGTACTCACAGTTTGTCTATACAAACTTGCTTGCAAACTTAGACTCCTTAGAGTACTATATGTTCCCTAGATATGTTCAACACATTCTTAACTATGAACTGGGCTCACAGTTAAGGGGAACAGATGCTACTCTTAAATTGGGAAAGATAAAGCCTAGTATCTTTAAAATCATGAGAAAGACCATCGTTGGCTTCTCAGGGGTAGAAACAGCCCTGGTCCTAAAAGGTTAGAGCTCATTGCTCAAGGTGACAACTTGGCAGCACCAGCTAATGTTGAACCCACACCTTCTACATCTGCGCCACCCATAAAGCCACAAATAACCATCACCTACACTAGAAAATCCAAACGAACTGCTCAGTCTTCTCAGATTAAGCAAGTCCCCATACAATCACCCATGCAAGAGGAAGTGGAACCAAGAGCTCTCACTTCCCCTGAGGAGCAGACCACTCTTTTAGTTCTTTGATCAGTGTTGAGGCTCCTTATGCTCAGCCTGATAAGCTCATTGCCTACCTTAAGCCATCACTCTGAGTCTCAAAACCCAACTGATCAGCCTTCAGGGGAAAGATACCATCCCCAGTCATTAGACTTAAACAACCCATCCCTAACCTAGAATTCTATGATGATAAGGATATGGGCTTTAGTGAGTACCATGAGTCTTTTTTCTCCTCCCCTATTCAAAAAGAGATGAGTGCTCCTGAATCATCCATGTCTAGCCCACATCATCCACCCCTAACTGACGTGGACTTCCCTGAACATGCTTAGGAAGTCCATACGGAAAAGGCTCTCACTTTTGCAAGTGATTACATCATTAAGACATCAACCATGGCAACCCAGCCCATTGCTACTTCTCTTGAAGCTGTCATGGTGCAGGGGAAATCCAGCAGCCAAGAACCCCAAGCTGGTGGAGAGGAAGAAGAATTTGGTCCTATTTTCTCATCCCCCCATGATTCTTCTGATAAAGATGAGCGGAGTCTGCAACTAAAGGTGCAAAAACTATCTAAAATCTGCACCTATTTAGTTTCAAAGGTAAGTCACCTGGAATCTCAGGTCGTTACCTTGCAAAGGCAGGTCAGTGACCAGCAACCTGAGATCACTAATCTTAAGGGAAAGTTAGCTGAGAGACCTTCCAGGCAAACTCAACGAGGTCCATAAGAACCTATGGATATGGTGGACCTAACCATTATCTCCCCTGTGCAAGAGGGTATGCTACCAAAAAGGGGGAGAAGGTCCTACCTACAATCACATAACCTGAGAGTTCTGCCTAGAGTATGGACATAAAGGACTCACCACCCTCACTTGCAGTTGTCCATACTCAACAACCTCCTCAGGCCCATATTGATATGGAAGTTCTGATTCAAAGCCTATTTGAGGAGGGCATACCAAGGGCCATATCTACCTCATCCTACCCTGTTGAAAATCCAATAATAGGATGGAGGTATGATGCTGATAGAAGAGCCTTGGTAATTTTTAGATCTCAGGGGCAACAAGAAGTCTTCAACTTTTAAAACCTGAGATACTATGAGAGCATTTTTCTGGTTGACCTGCAACTTGCCAATCCAAGTCAAACAAGGCAAGTTGAAATGTTAGCTAAGAGAATTCAAAAAAGGGTGCTTGAAAAGTTCAAGAAGAGGTCTAAATTATATAGACAGAGGCTAGCAAGAAAGACTGTTGGTCAACTGGATACTGAGACAGACCCTAAGATTAGCTTCGAAGGGAAAACTTTAGTTGAAGGCCCAGTAGTTGAACCTATGAACCTTGAGACAAGAACTACTTTAGCACCTAGTACCCTTAGTGAGGCACCAACTGGTGAAGATGTCTCACAGCCTCTCACTGGCTAGACCTCAAGTTCTACACCAAGTGATGAATGCCAAAGCTTTCTCCACCCTGAGTCATACAGGCCAATGACTGATAAAGGGAAGAGGATTATGACCTCTGAGGAGATTAAGGAGGAGAGAAGGGAGAGGAAGAGGAAGGAAAGGGAAGAGAGAACAAGAGAGACCCTAAGCTTTATGCAAGCTACAATCAGAGCTGCCCCCAGGCCAAACACTCAGAATGATGAGTTAAAGGCAGCCAGATTGAACTATCTGGGGTTAAGAAACTACAACATTGATGAAATCATCTCTCTTCCCTTGTAAGAACTCAATGAACTAGCTAAAAATGAATTGTCAAAAGAGAGGAAGGAAGCTGAGGCTGCAGAGTTTCTCCTCAAAATTAAAGAAGAAACAAAAAGAAAAAGACTTTACAAAGCTCCTACCATCTCTCCAGTTCAAGAAAGCCCTGAGGCAGAGGCTGTGGTAGCTAAACAGGATGCTCAGGTAGGTAGGGAACAAGACAGACAAAACACAATAACCTACCTGAGTGCCACAGGCCTCTATCAGGCAGCAGACCTACTTCCCTTGTCATATGAGTATGTTGAGTTTGAATACCTCAAGCAGCTTGAGCAAGAACTTCAGAAAGAATAAAAAGTTGCTAAGAGGAAGATGAGGGAAGAGGCTGTAAAGTCAAGATCCACCATCTAAGTGAATCAGAATAAGTCTGCTGACAGAATGAAGATGGTGAGCTTTTTGAAGCTGTATGGGTTCTCTGAAAGGAGACTTGGTCCAATGTCTCTATCCACCATCGATGAGCACATTGGTGTGATCAAGCAGAATATCAAGAGGGGTGAGCTGGTAGACTTGCATTTTCTACCAAGTCAGGCTGCACCTGAAGCTAAGGTCAAGGTTGAACCCTAAGAGATAACACAACTTGGACCTAGTGCTGCATCTCAGCCAGCTTCATCTTCTAACCCATAACAAGGTCCTGATCCCTCTCCTTCTAAATATAGGAAGGAAAAGGACCCAACTGAGGATGAGAAACAAGAAAAATCTGGTACTCAAGACCAACCTCCTTAGTTAAAATACAAAAAGAGGAAAAGGATGGCCATTAGAAGGGACAAGAAGAAGAAGAAGAAGTCCAAGGCATCCACCTTTGCACCTTTGTATGATCAAGAAGAGGCTGTTTATCCAACTCCAATCCAAGTAGAGCCATTTACTGCTGAGAGACCCATCCTGTCTTGGGAATTTGCTACTAACCAAGACAGATGGTATGTCACTAGAGATCAAGGGGGTCAAGATGTGTACTTCTAGCAAAACATACTTGACCTTCCTCTACATGATCTCTATTACATGAAAAGGTACTTTGAAAGTCTAAGGAATCCTAACCAACTGATGATGAAGGGAATGGTCGTGATTCTGATAAGAACTGTCAATAGATGAAGATTAAGATTCAAAGTTCTCCTTTAGTTTTGGTAGCATCAATCAAAAGGGAGTTTATAAGGATTATACTTAGAGGTTGATGCAACCAAAAGCTATCAGCATGCACATGTGAAGTAAAGGAAGTTACTTCGGAAGATTTGATACAACTCAATAAAATACACTAAGTTTCAAATCTTCCGAAGCCAAAAGACCATTTCTTCCGAAGCCAAAGATGAAGTCTTCTAAAGCTTCAAGACAAAGTCTTCTGAAGCCAAGAGACTGGTTTCTTTTGAAGACAGAAAAGACATGCTTTCTTTGGCATACTTTTGACAAAATCTAAACCACTTTTTGCTGCTATCTCTGAATACTCGTCAACTTATATGAGTTGATAAAAAATCCATACTTTTGTCAACTGTAGATTATAGTCATAGTGTTTGTAACTTTCTACTTATGTACTTTTATCCTTTTTGTATTAGATAAGGATGTGAGCTATGGCATGTCATAGTCACTAGTCAAAAGACAATCTGCCTTTTGACTTTACATTGATCTTGTTGTTTAGATTAGTGTTTCCAGTTGGCCTTCAAAGTATGGTCTGTTGTAGGATGTAGTATTAAGTATCTCAGGTACTAGTCCATAGGACTAAGCCTTGTAACAATTTGTAAAAACACTTGAGAGCGATATACAACATTCTTGAAAACCATCTTATTGTGTACTTCTTGCTTGTGTTCTTTGTTTCACTTTAAGCCAGTTTCCTATTTGATCTGTTAAGTGTTCTAAGTCTCTCCAAACATTGTGAAACTATTATATTAACCCCCTTCACCGGTCCTAAACTAATGTTGTTGATTGTAAGTGGGTGTACAGGTTGAAATGTGATGAACAAGGTAATATTAAACGCTACAAAGCTTGTTTGGTAGCAAAAGGATTCAATCAACAACCGAGAATCCATTACCATGAAACATTCAGTCCGGTGGTAAAATCAACCACCATTCGTGTGGTTCTATCTCTTTCCGCGATAAGGAAATGGTCACTTAGACAATTGGAATTGCATAATGCATTTATACATGGTGATCTTAAGGAAACTATTTATTTATGCCAACCACCAGGCTTCATTAACTCACAAAAGCCAAATCATGGGTGTCTGCTTCACAAGTCCCTATAAGGGCTTAAACAAGCTCCGAGGGCTTGGTTTAACCGTCTTTCAGAGGTTTTATTGCATCTTGGATTTCATGGATCTAATACTGATCCATCTCTGTTTATTTACTCACACAACGGTTCCTTGATGTACATGCTTGTTTATGTGGATGAGATCATCCTAACTGGCAACAATTCTCAGTTGATTAATCATACTATTCGAAAGCTTAGTAGCACATTTGCGATCCAAGATATGGGCATTGAGGTTCTTCACAAGGACAATGACTTGATTCTTTCACAACAAAAATGCATTCATGGTGTCATTCAGAAAGCAGATCTCTCTCAATCGAAACCGGTTGACTCACAGATGAACACCAACTCAAATTTAGCCATTGCTGATAGTTCACCCTTTGATGATTCAATCAAATTTAGACAAACGGTTGGAGCTCTACAGTACCTAACTCTTACCAGACCTAATATTACTTTTGCAGTCAACAAAGTTTGTCAATTTATGCAATCTCTGACAAAAAATCATTGGTCAGCCGTGAAAAGAATTCTTCGGTATTTACAAGGAACCTCACACTACGACATGCTGGTTAGACAAAAATCAGCCTTGATGATTCATGCCTACACAGATGCCCACAACCACTCTCTCGCAGCCTTTTCTGATGCAAACTGGGTTGGATCTCTTGATGACCGTCGATCCGCTGAAGGATATGCTATCTACCTTGGATCAAATCTCATTTCATGGTGTGCTCATAAACAACATACTGTCTCTAGATCATCAACAGAGGCAGAATACAAAGCCCTAGCCGACACTGTTGCTGAGTTAACATGGCTTGAAGCACTTCTAAAAGAACTTCACACATCTATGACATCAGCTCCAATCTTATGATGTGACAATCTAGGGGCCACTTGTCTCTCAACCAATCCAGTTTTCCATGCTCGCACAAAACATGTGGAGATAGACTTTCATTTCATTAGAGAAGAAGTCACTCAAAGAAAGCTCTTTATACAATTTATTAAGACTGATGATCAAATTGCAGATGTGTTTACAAAACATCTATCCTCTCAACGATTTCAACTTAGCAGATCCAAGCTACAGGTCGCTCCCCGGCCTTAGCTTGAGGGGGAATGTTAGACAATAATTTATATGCTTATATGTGTCAAAGATTGTGATTTGGCTAGATTACAGTTTACTATGTTTAGCAGATTGTGATTAGGCTAGATTACAATTTACTATATTTAGCTTATTGTATTCTATATAAGGACTCTTTTGTACATCTTTGAAATACACAATATACAATTGACAATCTCTAATACCAAGTTTAATTCAAGGTACCGGATTTTGCAAAATTTACTCTTTTAGCATATTCTATTTTAACCAATTACATAATCAATCAAAAGGTGATAAGGATACAAAATAAAATTTTAACAGAGAATGGTGAAAAACTAAAACTTTAAAAACATAAAAAATACCCATTTTTGCAAATTTCTCACTATGTGATGTTTTCTGCGGGTGAAGGTGGCCACCGTGTGTTATGAAGAGATTGCTAACGAGAAATACTATGTCTTTGTTACAAACAAGGTTCATTGTTTTTATTGCTGCTAGGTATTAGTTAACAGTAATTCCGTTCCTTAAGGTATTGGAACTATTTTTTTTAATAATATTACAGGGTTAGTGTGAACTAGAGGATGCTGTGAAATCTCATTTGGTGCTAGATTTTGGGAAGAGACCTAGTTCAATGCCTGAAACTTGTTTTTCAGGGTACGCACATTTATGATGGCACATGTTAAACCATTTTAAATGGAGACCTGATTATAAAGTTATGGTCTACGCAAATATGCCTTGCATCACTATAATGATATACTGATTTTGTATACTGATTTTGTAGGATATTATAAGCTATCTTTTGTTGTAGTCTTATGTCTTGTTACTTTCACTTTTGTAGATTAACATCGACTCAGTAGACAAATTTATTATAATTTGTTGTTGGTTCCGTACTTGTCTTCATATGTTTATTTGTTATGAAATCGTTTTTCAGCTATGATGCTGAGACTACGTTCTTTGAAGGAGTTAGGGCTGCAAAGCGAAAGCAGATGGAAGAGAAATTATTGCTAGTAATGTTTCTCTCTGACCCTTCTCAAGAACTTTTGGGTTTTAAAAAAGCTTTTTTTAGTAATGCTATATTGCTATAAGTGGATCAATTCTCGTAGATGCTTGCAAGTTGTAACATTTGATTTTGCTCATCTTTTGGTGGACATTAACCGACCAATATCATAAACGAGTTTACATTCTTACAAGGATGACTTAAGTAGCTAGATATGTTACATAGGTGCGATTTTTTATGAGATACAACTTATATCACTGCCCCTTATTGCTTTTTTGATATTATTTCTTTTAGCTTGTTCAAGCGGCCTACCAATCAACTTTGAAGCATATAAGGTCTGAGACACTGGATAAATTCAATAAAGCATTTGACAGTGCTTTGAGTGAAGGACAAAGGTTTGCAATAACTGCTCGTAAATGCAAAACATCAATCATGAAACTATTTGATGAACAATGTGAAGGTACAACTCTAGTTAGTGACAATCTTTTAATGGGTCGAGCAGGTTATGTAGTGGGTCAAGATATGTCATTTTTAGTTGGGTCATGTTAACCCAAAAAGTCATTTGCCCCTTTCTTAAAAATCACTTAGACTAAAAACTATTTTGTTACAATGATAATCAGATTATATGAATAAAGCAGTTAGGAAGCTGTATGCATAAAAAATTCTGTACTTTGAGCGAATTTCAATCTGTTTGATTTTTTTTAAGCTAAATATTTTATTGGGAAGAATAAAGTTCAACTTCTAAATAATTAGTATTATGGTGTTATCATCATACTAGGTGCCATCATCAAACAAGGTGAGTGGGATTCATCAAAAGAAAGGGAAAAGCTTTTACATGATCTTGATGCACATATTGCTGATGTTCATAATACGAAGCTATCTCATCTATCTACACAATATGAGGTAACGGTAGTTGAAGATTTTGATCTTTTTGATTGAATAATAAGGATTACTCTTTGTAAAGTTTATTTTTAGGGCATACTACCCGATAACTAACAAAAATACATTCTCATAAATCATTTTGTTTAAAGTTCAGATTATTATTGTAAGAATATTTTTCTTGTAATCGTTACTAACACGTCAGTTATTTTAATACATACAACCTCACAAACTATTTTATTTGTAATTGTAATTCATATTTTTATTGTAAGAATTTTAGATTTGTAATCATAATCAACTCATTAGCTATTTATAGTCTTTTAGTTATATAAAAAAAATATTTTTCAGATCAAACCAGCTTGGCCTGGACTGTTTCAACCATACTAATAACATACCGGTTCAACCAAAAACCATTTTGGTCCGTTATCCAACTTGTCTGTCATGCCCATTTTGTCACCTATACTCATGTATGCTGTGTTAGTTGGAACTAATCTTACTTTTTATGTGATTATATATTTATATTAAAAACCATGCACAAGTTTACAAGCATATTTAATCATGATAATGATCAAAGGCCTCGGGTTTGGACCGGAAAGGAAGATATTCGAGCAATTACTAAAACAGCTCGTTCTTCTGTAAGAATCTCTGCATTAAAGATTAGCTTCTTCTATTTTTAACATGTTACTTGTGTTCTTATTTGTTAATTTGAAAATCTTCAGTCTTTAAAGTTGCTATCTGTACTGGCCGCAATTCGTTTGGATGGAGACGTTGATATAATTGCAGATACACTAGTCCATACTTTATTGGATCCAAAGAAAGTTGCTGTTAAGAGCTCTACTTCAAATGATCCATTAGCCTCAAGCACATGGGAAAAGGTATCAAATGTTGATGTAGATCGTATTATTAAGTTCTTTTATTTGATATGTAATATTACCGCAGAAAATCAGGACCAAATAGAACTAAATATTCATCAAGCATTGTGTTTTTAATTGTTTTTTGAGTAAGCAATACATGAATGGATCAATTTGGGCTATGTTTTTATCAAAAACTACCATAGTTAAAAAGTAAACGGGTCAAAGTTGTCCAAACTACATTGCTAATACAACAAAATAAAGTCACTTTCTCAATAAAAGTAGATAATTGTTGTAGTAATATTTTTTTATAGTGATCTTTAACGCAAATTGTTTTGGGTCACTCGACTCAACTTGAACAAACCATTTACAAACATTTACATGTTTTGATTGTACCCAAACCATCTGAACTGCCTTTTTTGCTGCTTTTATTTTATATTATCATACTTATGTTACATATTTGCAATATGTCTGTTAAAACATAGGTCCCGGAATCAAGGACGTTGATCACTCCTGTTCAATGCAAATCTTTGTGGAGTCGATTCCAGAGAGAGATCGAGTATACAGTCACTCAAGCTATTTCTGCTCAGGCATGTTTGCTATTATGTTATTCTTCTTTAATATTATTTTAGGATGATTTAAACAGTTATAACCAGAAACACGGCTCTTAATAAAAGTACATTTAGTAACATATTCCTTGTATCATCTCAGATATTCCATTTTGAGTCAGGGTAACATGATTAGCACTTCACCATGATTTCATATCTCCTTTCGAGTCCGCTGGTCTTAGAACTTTCAAATCAGAAACCATAGTCCAATAGAGCGGTTTCTCTTGTAGTCCAACCACAAGTCAATATGATTTTCAACCTCCAAGTAAACAGTGACCCGGTCACAGTAAGTCAACAAAAGAAGCCTTGATATCAATAAACAGTTATAGACTGCTTATTTGTAATATGAAAAGAACTTGAGTTTGGTTAGATGGTTGTATAAGCTCAGATGATAATTGGTTTTATGTGCGATTGGAAAATGATTATGTGATTTTGAATACTCATAATGAGTATTTCACAAATTGTGATTAGTTAAGGAAGTGATAGATAAAATGACCAAAAGGGACATTTTGGTCATGTTGTGAAATGGGAGTAAAAGTCTTAAGTTAGGTTAGAAGAATAGCGAAATGCGTAACTCTTAGTGTACTTTATATAACAGTTTAGTTGCGGCTTCTTAGATGCCGACTACCCAAAACTGTCACCCCAAAATAATCATATAAACATAACCAAAATTTGTTTATCCTAACATATAAAGCTGATTATTGTGACTTCAAACCGTACGTAAGGGATGATCAGCTGTTTCAAAACGCAAATCCCAACACCCCGTTCTCTTTAATGTTAAATTTCTTTGTCTGATGTATGCTTCTTGTATGATTCTTCAGGAAGCTAACAAGCGAACCAACAATTGGTTACCACCTGCATGGGCTATTATGGCTTTATTTGTTCTCGGTTTTAATGAATTCATGACTCTTTTGAGGTTCTTTTGGTTTTAGCTTTTCTCCATAATTCATATCCATATTCTTTTTGCATTTTTTCTATCTTGTATGGGGAAGGATCCATATCCATGTTCTTGATTACCTCTGTGACTAAACTCTCTTCATATGCCTTAATTTACAGGAATCCGTTGTATCTGATTTTGATTTTCGTCAGTTATTTGCTTCTGAAAGCTTTGTGGGTTCAACTAGACATAGCTTCCGAATTCCGAAATGGCTATGCGAGTGTTAGGCTATGTTTTCTCGTGCTAGTGGGGAGGCAATATATTTACGTTGATAACTTTAATCTTGAGTTATTTAATTATGAAAGTTTGAGGGTCTGTTTTATTAGTTCATTAAAAGTTTGGTTTTATTTTTGTTCAATGATTTTGAGTCTATTTTTGTAGTCGATGTTTTCCTTGTTTGCCAAGGTTATGAGTCGGTCTAAATTAGTTTAAATAGGAGTAGATTATTTTCTAGTTCTTGTACCTGATCGTTTGATTGTTGATTAATAGAAAGAGTCGTGGGCTATCCTCCCCAAAATCGGTGTTTGTTTGTTTGATTGAATGGCCAATTTTCAACAATTGGTATCAGAGCACCGATGAATTAAAGGACCTGTCTAGCATGAGTTCAAATCTTGTATGAGTTCAATTAAAGGATCAATTAATAGAAAGAGTCGTGGGCTGTCCTCCCCAAAATCCTGTGTGTGTTCAAATCTTTACAAGTGCAGGATTAGATGGTATTTAGGATTAAAACAAATTGTTTTCAAAAAAGTGTATCATTAATCAATAAACTATTCATATACCTGCAAATTAGACACAAGTAATATGATTTACATAAACTAGTGAATATATAAATCAACGAAAAGATTTTAAAGTATACCTTTATTTAGGAAAATCTTTACGTATATGTACTCTATCTTATGAACTGTAATCTGATTTAATCCAATGTCCAATTGATTAGTGAGATCATTTGGTCACTTTATCATGAGTTGGTTAAATCATTCTAAGCTCAACTATTTCTCATTATAATTAAACAACATGAACGGTTTCCAACATTAAAATCACATTTCCATAAATTTTGACTTGTCAAAACTTCTAATATTTGACTTGTCTCTAGGAGGACCATTTGTTTATAACGATGCTAAAATGCAATAGAACCCGTCGAGAGACATGTACGCCTTGCTCGAAATCTACTAATGAGATGCTTTTTTGTTTGGGCATTCGGATACAGCATGCCCGAGTCCCTGACATCGAAAACAACGTCGTTGATTTCGAGGGCTAGCGGTACGTGTCTCGGTCAAAGGGTTGGGTTTAACAACAGCGTTTGTAGCAAGTTTAGAAGTGGATGGAGTTTTAGTGAAAGAGGAAGGTTTATTGTAGATACGGTTGTCAAAACGGCCTTTAGATTTCAGTTGGTTGTTCACTTTTGAGCAACATTGAAAGCTCTTCTAGAGTAGAATAAAGGAGTAACTCACAGCTCTAATTCGCCCAAATAACGAACGAGAGTTTGAGGTTCATCAGCCGGAACATCATACTTCATAAGCATGTATTCGAACTCCCGAGTGTACTCTTAGAGCATTCACACTAGCTTTCTCATCCACATCCCCATATTTACACTAAAACCCCTATTTTTTTCTTTCTCTTTCGAATATATAATATTTTTATATCTTTATGATTACCTAATATATAATATTTTTATATCTTTATAAATTACCTTTCTATCTCCTTTACTCACAAACACATTAAAAAATATTAAAAAGTTTATAAAGGTTGTATCGTATTTTCTCATATTATATGGGGAAACACGGTCAACCCTTATAAATTTTCACTCACAACCATCCCCAATAATATAGGACACACTCACATAAAAATGAGGAACCTAGTGTGAATTCTCTTAGTCGGTTTTGATCCCTTGCTTCAATGCATGTAATTCAAAAAAACTGGACTGAAGGTAGTAGGAGGGCATAAATTTTTGTTTCATTAACTTTTTCATCTTGGTCCAAGCACAAACCTCCGATTCCCCATACGCTCACACTGTAAACAAGTGTTTGCCCCCTATATAGATGCATATTTTCGCAACTTTAAGGCGATTATCTTCATTGTTTTCCTCTGAAATTTGTTTGTAATCAAAGACTCGTTCAACAGTTCAAAGCCTCTACACAAATTCATGAGGGTCTAGTCTGCCATCATAGTCGCTCAGGTTTGTAAACCGGTTTCAAATTAAAAATACCGGTTAAACCGGTATAAAAACCAGTTTTACTAAAAAAAATACCGGTTTCCAAGCAGGTCCAAATAGTTTGAGCTGTTTGAGGATTCTTGATGAAAAACCGGTTTGAAACCGAACCGCTGAAAAAAAAAATGGTTTGTACATATTAAAAAAAAATGTCCGGTTTAAAAACCGAACCGGCTTGGCAAAAGAAATTGGTTTGTACACCTCTATGAGTATCCATGTTAACACTAGTTAGAATACGTAGTGAGAGTGTAAGAGGAACTATAGTATCGACGAGAGCTAAGGCTTTGATACCAAGATGTTGTATATCATATCTATATCTATATCCCGTCTTCGAGTCCTGTTCGAAGAAAGCCCGTTAGAGAACCAAACTTGGATCGTGATACAGATTTCACCACACGAAATCCCAACGTAGGGCAACCCAATCAACAATAGATATAGAAGAACACCTCTAGCGCTTTGAGAGGATCCAAAAAATACCTTTTACGCTCTGTTCCCCGAGTTTAATAAACGAAAGAAAAGAAATGGAAGTAAATTAGCGAGAGAAAATAAATGAAGAGAAAGAAAATTAAAGAGAGAAAATAAATGAAGAGAAAATAAAAGACATAGTAAATTTTCGTGTTTCAGAGTTCATAGAAAATGAAAAAAAAATAAGAAATTTATATGTTTAATTTCTTTTATTTCCATTTCCTTTCATTTTGAAAGGAAAATTAAAAGTGCAAGTTATTTCAAATTTACCTTTCATTCCTTTCTTTATAATAAATCGGTAACACAAAATTTTTTTGTTTCCTTTTATTTCCCCACTTAAAAAAAACTTGGAAACACAATTCTTTTTTATTTTCCATTCATTTACTTCCATTTATCTCTTTAAAAAAGACTCAAGAACATAGCATTACTGTGCCACGAGTAAAGTAATTCTCTGTGCCCTTTCATTGATCTGATGGGTAGGGGTGTGTTTTTTACCCAAACCCGAATACCAAACCCGATCCAAATCAACACAACCCCGGTTTTAAAACTAAACCGAACCCTATGTAGTCTTTAGGGTCGGTAATTGAGTTGGTATTTTTGTTAATCGGGTTAACCCGAATAACCCGATTGTGGGTTTAAAAATCAAAGGCTGACTTTCTCTAGGTTTCAAGTTTGTATATCCATCTTAGATACTATTTTTATGATACTTTAGGTTTATATATTTGATGATACATGTGTGTTCGTAATTTATTTTTTGATCTACTTTACCTCATACAATGACTAATCAGTTTAAATTTTGTATATTCATCTTAACTCTCATTTTGTTCTTGATCTAATTACCGCATATATGTACATATTTAGTCATCGTCCCAAATAAGTATCACATAAATAATTCGTGTAATCTAAATTTGGTTAAGATGGTGCTAACAACTAAGTTGACAGTTTATTTTTTCGTGCTTATCAAAATTCATATGCTTGAATTTGATCTAATTCTTGTATGCTTTTGTACTTATAGATGTCAGAAACATGTGATTCAGCTGAAAAACAAAGGATTGACCTTGATGGCAATTAGGGGTGTTCATCGAATCGAATCGAGTCGAATTCGAGTTAATCGAATCGAATAAGTCGAATTTTGAAATTTTCAAACTGGATTTGAATTTGATTCGTATTCCAAAAAAAGTTCGAATTCAAATCGAATTTGAACTTATTCGATTCGTATCTTATAAAAAAATATTTAATCGAATTGCTTTTTCAAAATTCATTCGACAAATCCAATTTCAAATGCTCAAAATATATAAACAAGCATAACATATGAAATATTACAAGTTTCAAATAAGTCAAAAAGTATTAATTAGACTTTAACATTTTAGATTATATATTTTTTAATCTTATAATTCTTAATTTCTCATATGCATATTCATAAATTAATATACTAACTAAATAAATGTATGTGCGTGTATTTGTAATTCGAATTTCGAATCGAATCGAATCGAAAATCACAAATTCACTAATCGATTCGCATTCAATAATTAGATCTCGAATCGAATTCGAATTTGAAAATTCGAATCGAATTCGAATTTGAAAATTCGAATCAAATTTCGAATCAATAATTTTCGACTCGAACCGAATTTTGAGTTTTTCGAATCCGGTTTGAATATTGAACACCCTAATGGCAATGATGATCAAATTCCACAAACAACTAAAGCAACTAAGAAGAAAACTAAAAAATACCAACCAAGATCACGTGTGGGGGGGTGGGGGGGGGGGGGGGGGGTTCGAAAAGTTCGCTAATAAAGATGGTGTTAAAAAAACTAAATGCATTCATTGTTCTTAGGTGTACAAGACTGACTCTAAATCTCAAGGTAAAACCAATCTAAGCAATAATTTAAGAAAATATGCCCCATACCTAGCTAAAATTAGTAGTGGGCAAAAACAAATTGCTTTTCAATATGGGGATGGAAATAAAATGACCTCGTGAAAATTTAATCAAAGAGCAATTAGAAAGGCTTTATGCTATATGATTGTAACTGATGAGCTGTCATTTAGTTTTGTAGAACAAGTGGGTTTTAGGTATTTCATGAGTGTATATCAACCATCTTTTAATGTTTCAAGTAGGACCAAAACTACCAAACACTTACAAGTTGTTTCAAGAAGAAAAAAATGAAAGTTCATGATTTTATAAAAAAAAATACTAGTAGGATTTGTTTGACCACTTACACTTGGACTTCTAGTCAACAATCCAGTTATATGTGTCTCGCCGCTCCCTTTATTGATAATGAGTGGAAATCGAGGAAAAAAATTTTGCACTTTTGTCCTTAGCAGAATCATCGTGGGGTAGACATTAGGAAAGTTGTTGAAAAATATTCACTAGAATGGGGGATTGAGAATGTTTTTACAATTTCAGTTGATAATGCAAGTTCTCACGATATGGCAATTGAGTTTTTGAAAATAGTACTTCAAAATTCCAACAAGTGTTTTTAAAAGGTGAATGAACACATATTAGATGGTTGCACACATTTCAACTTTGTGGTCCAGGAAGGAATAAAAAAAGTTAATACGACAGTTGAAAAGATTCGATGGGTGGTTAGGTGGATTGGGCAATCGCCTTCAAGGATTGAGAAATTCCATAACTTTGCTAAGTTCGTTAATGCTTATACAACAAAACACTTTGTTAGAGATATACCAACAAGATGGAACTTTACGTACCACATGCTAGAAGTTGCGCAATCTTATGAAAAAACCTTTGAGATATATGATCTTGAGGAGTCTGACTTTAGATCTGATCTTGGTAATGCGGGTTTTGGGGTACTTACACTTACTGATTGACAAAGCTTTAAAGACTTGTGTCATTTCTGAAACCATTTTATGATGTTACATTGAAGGTCTCCGGGACACTTTATGCGACATTGAACTCATGCATAAAAGAGATATACTCTATTCGTATTGTATTGGATAATGCTATTAAGACTCTGAGCCTTTGTCAGATTGCATTGGCAATGGAGCCAAAGTGAGCGAGAGAGTGAGCCAGAGCGCGAGGGGGAGGGGGAGGGGGGGAGGGGGGGGAGGGAGGCGGGGAGGGAGAGAGAGAGCACCGGCGAAGCTTTTAAGGGGCCGGGGGGGGGGGGGGGGGCGTCTGCCCCTCCTCTTTTTTTCGTCAGTAGTGTTAATTTTCGGCTCGCCAGTGTAAATTTTTGGTCCGGTAGTGGAAAATTTTTAATAAATATAAAGTTCGCCCCCCCTAAAATAGTTTACTTTCGCCCCTGCCCCCCTAAAACGTGGTTCAAGCTCCGCCACTGGAAGAGAGGGAGGGAGAGGATTACAGTTTTTAACCCACTTTTGCCCACTACACATAACCGATAGAAACTGCAAAGAAACTAACGACGTGCAAAATAAAGACATGCAAATAACATATAATAATACCCACTCATGCAAACTACTCAAAATAATAATTAAAAAAACAAGCTCATGTAGCAGAAGATGGCACGTGGGATTGGAAACGGATCATGGGTCGGTGCACACAATTGATGCCCATCTGCTTTGTTAAGTAGAACTTGGCCCATTCAAAGGTGGTGTCATGATGCAATCGCTATCATCACAACCCTACTAACCACAGTCAAATAAGAAACAATATATAGATCAAAAGACCTTTATAGGTCAATCTATACAACATTGTACTCACAATATGAGCTTTTATATAAACCGAAAAAAACAAAGCAAAATCATGGGTAAGCAAATGAACATAGGTCAGAGGTCAAGATGAACGTTTACTTGACACATTTAACACCATGACAGGCAGAGAAAAATATGATCAGAATCAATGCAATGATGATTCCTAAAACTAACAGTTTGATCTTCATATTCTTCAACCACATTTTCCTTCTCAACTGTGTACCCTGCGTCCTAAAACCTTGCGCCTGCAACGTTACGACAAATGGTAAGTAAAATCGTTCTTCCGTTTTATTTTTTTCATTTATTATAGTTTTGAATCTACTACTTACCTGAGATTGAAGTGTGTCTGTTTTATCAACTAGAAGATCAATCTTCTCTCCACGGTCAAGAACCTACAGGGTTGATTATGAAGATCAGGTAAGAAGGTTAAAACTAGAATTAGCAATTTTCATTCAATTGCCTATGAATGAGTTTGTTCGAGTCATTTTATTTTTGTATCTAAAGGGCCGGTTAAAAATTAAATTTAAAAATAAAAACTTAGCTAATAAGGAAACAAACATAAGTCATCCGAAATGTATTTTTGATGTATACAACCACATAAACTGCAGTATTCATAAATTAAGATTATGGTGAATATTATAAATAATGGACAAAAAAGTGTTTCTTAATCAACCCAACCCATTTCAACTAACGCGTGTTCCCAAACCATAACGATGACCCACCCATTTTGTCACATCTAATCCTACACGATAGGAGGAAAAATGAAAGGGAAGGGCGGGTTTGGTAATTTCAAAATGGGTTATGGTCAAACCGTTTGCATTTTATTGCCTCGTCAATATTTTTTCATTTCTTAAAAAATTCAAATAACTGAATATGATTACAGAACTTATTATTAGAATGATGATAATTGTTATGAGGTTGTATGCACTAGATCACACTTTTTAAATCTTTAAGTTTTCTCAAGGTGTTTTCTTTTTACCAAATATAAAAAATATAACTTTTGACATATATAATGTGGGGTGGGTGGGTGGTGGGGGGGGGGGGGGGGGGGAGAACCCCTTATGACTAACCTTCTCAATGTTCTCTATCATCACACCTTTGACTTCTGAAACCTGGGCCTTGACTTTTGAGAGCTTGTTCATCTCTTCTGGATGGTCCACACAATACTGCATCTGCTCCTTCAGCTTGGGACTGGTATCAACAAATTTTAGGCAATTCACATATAACACTTTGAATGATATAAACAACCAAAGGAAATCAAAATTAGAAAGTGCGATTACCCGAATTCTTTATTCAGACTATTGGTAACAGCTGTTGCAGCTCTCCCTCCAGCATACTTTTTGGTAAAATCATCCTTGATTCTTTCAAGAAAAGCCATTGGAATTTGACGACCAACAGATTCTATGGCAACCACACAGTATGCTTCATAATTCAATAATTAAGAAGTTTTAGTTAGTTGATATACGATGAAGAACAAGTGAAGCAAATGTGCAGGGAATGAGGAAGATCCATTACTTCTGAATTTTGTCTAGCAACTCAAATGGACTCAAATCTACTTATTATATCAATCATATTCATCATACCGATTTGAGTTTTACATACTCCATTGCTCATATTCATCATATTCACTCGAGTTTACATACTATATTGCTCATATTCATCATACTGTCTCAAGTTTACATACCATACTGTCCGTATTAACTGGTTTACATACCATACTGTCCGTATTAACTGACTGGAGTTTACATACTATATTGCTCATATTCATCATACTGCCTTGAGTTTACATATCATATTGCTCAAATTCATCATACTGACTAAAGTTTACATACTACATTGCTCATATTCATCATACTATCTTGAGTTTACATACTATATTGCTCATATTCATCATAGCGACTCGAGCTTACATACAACACTGCTCATATCCATCATACTGACTCGAGTTTGCATACTCCACTGCTCATATTTAACATAGCGACTCGAGTTTATGTACTATGTTGCTCATACTCCTCATACTGACTCAAGTTCACAAACTATATCCCCCATTCGCTCAGCTCTTCATACTTACTGAGAACAGATGCATAGCAAGCTCTGATCCATCATATAAGAAGAGTAATCAGAGAGCCTAGCATCTCAAAATTCGCATAAATACAAAATGACATCAAGTAAATCAACAACAAACAAAGCAAACTATCAACGATCATCATACTGTTGATAAATACCGTGATAAATTGAGAGTCGCGAAACGCTATCAGATTGAAACTATTTGGGTTCACTCCAAATTTTCAACGGATAAAACTCAATTCGAAAAACAAGTATGGATCTAAGTGTGAGAAATTCGTGAACTAATAAAAACAAGAGTGACCATCAATTGATTCGAAATTCGCATTTGCAGGGAAGGGATGAAACTGCCGGAGGCAGTTTTCATATTAAAATTTTACACTTTTTACCCTCTAATTTCACATGTGAAATTTCGGGAAAATCAAATTTTAATGCATTTTTGATAAAGCAATGTTTATCAAAATAAAAAATTTCCAAGCTGACCTGGCAGCTCGACCCCAGCCAGGGGCTCTGCCCCTTGGACCCCGCCAGGGGCTGCCGCCCCTTGGACCCCGCTCCCCGGGGGCGCTGCCCCCGGACCCCGCCAAGGGGGCTTCAATTTCGAAGATCATAATACACTCAAACAAGCGTGTGCTCCACACCTCCTAACTTGTTTGATGGATATTATGATCACATCAATAAAATATCTAACACATACGAACTCTAACTACCAGAACGAATTCTGAAATGAGAACAAATTAAGCACGATCACTAATCAAATCGATCATAACAAATCATCAAACAGTTCAAAATCTCAAATCACATCAACACAGAATTAACAAACACACGAACAACATAACTAAATCAAATAAAACTCACTGAATCCATCCTGAACGAGATAGTTAAACGTGTGGCCATCGCACGAGTAAGTGAACTTATTATTCGTCGTCGGAAGCTTCTGGAGACACTGAGCGGCGATGCTGGTGAAATTACCGGTGAACTCCGTGTACTCCGAGAGAATCACCGTCCCTCTCGCAACGAAACTGTAGATCATCGACTGTTGCCCCATCGTAAGTCGTAACCGTCAGTTTTACGTCTCCGGCTACCGGAAAACCCTAGCACCGGTAACCACTTTGGTTATCGATGAATTGTGTGTGTGTGTGAATTTGGAATTGCGTGAAGTGGAAGTAAAGGTGTTGTCCGACGGTGTGGTATTGTTAACAAAGTCGCCATGGAAACTAACGGAAACCTCCAGCTGTGATCTGTTGCATCGAACTTTTGGATTTATGTTATTATTCTTTGATGATATTTATGTAACGTTTTTTTAAAAGGTATTTAATCGAATTCTTGTGTGTGGATGTTTAAACTATTGTAAGTGTTCGAAGCAAGAGCTTAAGTTTTTATTTTGATGGTTTAATGGTAGTTTCGTAGGTCATTAATAAAATATTGGTATTTTGAATCGTTGAGTGTTAAATATATGAACCTTAATTCTTAAGTACTTAAAATCACGCAACATAAAGGCAATTCATTCTCATAACAATTAACAAGAGCACAAGTGCACCAAATACACAAAACAAGTATAAACTTTTTTGGTGCTCATGTCCATAAGGTCTATGGTAGTGTTTGTACGTGTAGATATGGGGTTATTAAGGGTATCCATGCGACCACACACCGAATGATCTACATGTACTCGTCAAATTCTTTTTTACATACTACAACTTTTATACTTAAATTCATGTAACCCAAATATAACCAAATTAAACCATTTATCTAAAAGATCCAAATTGATTGACGGATTACAAATGAGTTGTAATCAAGTTGTAAACATATTAAACGAGTTGATCGTTGATAGGATGTAATAAATGAGTTAAACAGGTTTACGGAGAAAACTATTTATAGTTGCCTATTAGTACCTATAAATTTGTGGAAAATAAACCACCCACAATGATTCACACTTTTTTCTCTCCTTCTTAGTTCTTCTCTTCAAATTATCTAATCAATTTCTATGCACTTTCTTTGGAGCATTATGACACCCCTCCCACCTTCTCCCTCCCAATATTTTGTCTCCCAAAGTTGGGAGACAAATTGCACTTTGTAGATCAAATAAATGAGTTCTTCTAATTGACGCATTAAACACTCAAGAATTACAACTATGGGGTCAAATCTGATTGAAAACTGATAATATTCTTAAGTCAAAACACATATAGATTGCATTGTCAATAGCTTTTTGCCCTTTTGGATCCAACATTGGAGGAGATAAAACAAAGGGATTGATCAAACATATTATAACTGTTTTCGGGTTACTTCCGTAAAGAAACATGGGTTGTTTTTCGTGTTTTCCGAGACAAGAAAAGAAAGAAAACATGAATACGAACTGTTTTTCGTGTTTTTCAACCAAAGGTTCCACAGTTGGTTTGACGGGAGGGAGACGAAATATAAATTGTTTTTCATGTTTCTCGACGAAGGAAAGAAACAAAACAAGAGTTACTTTTCATGTTTTTCGGCGGAAGGAAGAAAACGCAACAGGAGTTGCTTTTCATGTTTTCTGATACAAAGTATGCCAGAAGGAAAGAAACAAAACGTGAACTGTTTTTCGTGTTATCAGGCCCGAGAAGGGAAGCCGCGGAAGATGAATTGTTTCCCATGTTTTCGGACACAAGATTTGAAACTAGAGATGACGGATTTGACACGAAAAAAGAACTGTTTCGCTTGTTTCCAGGCACAAGAGTCGACACAAGGAAAGACACGAAAAATCAAATGTTTTTCATGTTTCCAAACACAAGATTCTACGCAAGAAAAGACACGAAACACGAATTGTTTTTTGTGTTTTCAAGCACAATACTCGAAACCAGAAAAGAAACATAAGAAACAACCGAAGAGACTTAACATCAAGTTATTTCCCAAAAAAGCAAAGAAAGATTTTACACAAGGGGAAACCCGAAAAGTAAAATTTTTTTTGGGTTTTCACATTGAAAGGAAGATTAAATGTAAGTGGCTAAGAAAGGAAAGACGGAAACGCCTCTACATTCCATTAAGTAAGTATCAATTTTCTTTAACCATGGTATCATTTTACAGAGAACAGGATAAGGGTTTCAGCAGAAACCCAAATCCAGGATCTCGTTTTCCCAAAACGGGCCCGTAACAAGAATGACACTAGAAACCATGCCAACAAAGATATGACAGCTAAAATCTTCACCTTCAAGGAGCTAGCAATCGCCACGAAGAACTTTAAAGAAGAATGCCTTCTTGGGGAAGGAGAATTCGACCGAGTTTACAAAGGAAAACTTGATAAAACTGGCGAGGTGATTGAATGACATTTAAGAAACTTAATTGTGACTTATGCTTATATTGACATAATTGCTTGATATCATTTACTTTTTGGCTTAGGTTGTAGCTGTAAAGCAGTTAAATCGTGATGGAAGCAAGGAAACCGAGAATTTCTTGTGGAGGTCATGATGCTAAGCCATCTTTGTCATCCGCTCTTGGTAAATCTAGTTGGATATTGCTCAGAAGGAGATCAGAGACTCCTTGTATATGAGTATATGGCTGCAGGTTCACTTGAAAACCATCAACTACGTATACTATATTCTTTGATCGGGTATGTAAATTTTGACCCGTTACTAATAAACGGGTCTATAGAAGTTAGTTTGTAATTCTAACGGGTCAAACGGGTAAGTTAAAGAAAAAAATGTTCAATGGAACAGATCAAAAGTTACTCAAAGCTTTGTCTTAATGCATACAATATTTGTATGGTAAACAAGGTGGCTTAACAAGCGAGCCGAACCAAGCCAGCAGGCTCAAAGTTAAACAAGTTAGCTCAAATCAAAACTATTACGATCAAAATTTGAGTTCAAGCTCGCCTAAGATGAAGCTTTTTGAATTTTTGAAATTTTTATATTTCTTCGAAATAGATGTATAAAGCAACAAATACAAGACAGGGTGAGTTGGGCTTTATTAACGGCCTACTTGAGCAAGCCAAACTAGAGAGCTCAACTCAAATCTGGCTCGGAAAAAAAAAATCTAACTCGGCTCAGCTTGTTTTAAGCTAGTTTCAATTGGGCTTTCTTCAAGCAAGATTAAAGTCAAGTGCTATTTGAACATCGCTAATTGCACGTTCTGTATGGTTTATAACACTAATTGTGTGCTGAAGGCTTTGGACTAAATATGTTCTATATCAACCCGAACAAAGATACTTTATTCAAATCTACGAACCACCCAGTTACCTCAACTTTTAGGTGATGGTTTGTTCTTGATTCCAAATTTGTAGATCTTTTGCCCGGGAAGCCCCCACTCGATTGATCAACAAGGATTAAAGTGGCCATGCAAGCTGCACAAGGATTAGAGTATTTGCACGAGACCAACAACCCGCCCATTATCTATCGTGACTTCAAGTCATCCAACATATTGCTTGACAAGGATTTTAATGCCAAGATATCTGATTTCGGGCTAGCCAAGCTCGGCCCGGTTGGTGATAAGACACGTCTCATCAAGAGTGATGGGAACACTTGGTTATCGTACCCGAGTATCATAAGACAGGTAGATTAACCGTAAAATCAGATATTTACAGCTATGGAGTCGTGTTGTTGGAACTCATTACAGGTAGGAGGGCTGTTGATTTGACAAGGAAAAGTGAAGAGCTACATCTCGTTCATTGGGTAAAGCTCATAGTTTAGTCCTATTTTGTGTTATACATTATGCCAATTTAAGCCAAGTGTTAGCCATAGCAGCCATGTGTCCGAGTATGGATCCATCAGTCCACCCATCAATCAGTGATGTGGTTTCAGCCCTTGCTTCCCTTGTGCAGGATCCGATACCACCACAATGACTGTTCTGCCCCTCGAAGCACTGCCTTTGTAGACATTTAAATAATCAGAACAAGGGGTTTAAATGGTCATAACAACCAACTTGTTGAAGACGAGTTCATAAATTGGTTGTATGATGTTCCAAACACAAGCACATAGTAAATGGTGAAGTGCATGCAACTACCTCGTGCAGACATGTGTTTTATGTAGAAAGTAAATAAAGTACTGATATGTTTGTGTATTCATGAGTTACATAGATCAAATATTTTTTGAATAGATATTATCGGACGGAACATTTAAGAAAAACAAGAACACAAAACCTGTTTCAGCTTTGTGCTGCATTCACGTGCCCGTATTTCTGCATCACCTTCTTGGTTGCCAGCGCTGCAGCCTCGCTGGCACGCAGGGTCCCACTTGCCATGATGGCAGCAAACTCCTTTCCAATCTCTTCTTGCACTTTGTTTCTTGCATCTCCAAGAGGGTCAACTGCAGGTTTCTCTTGTGGTGTTTTAGCTGGCACGACAGCAGATGGGGCCACGTTTTCAGTTTTTGACTTTGCATCACTGCTGGTTGCACTATCATTTTCCTGTTTATTTGATGATTCGTCGGCTTTCTTTGATACTTGAGGAATTGAGCGAACTGCTGATGGCCTAAATTGAGGAGCTTGTGGGACAGCACCCGCCCTTAATGTGGTCTCTAGATTCTGTATCATAGGCACTGCAATACATAGCAATTTAATATTTGTAAGAACTAAAAGTCTAAAAGTGGCATTTTCGACCCATTTTACTCATGAATGGGTTGATTCAGGTTGTGCTTTATCTCTAACAGGTCAAATAAGTATAATAAAAAATAGCTTAAAATAAAACGGCTGCAAACGTCACCTAAACTGTAATTTAATGCAAAAAACTTATTGCCTGTTATATTGAAAAAGATAGACTAGTGCTAAAATAGAAAAAAAATTTGAACAATTGAAGAAGACAAAAGTGATTCGCATCGACCCAGCCCGGCCCGACCCAGGCGAAAAATTACATATTTTGAGCCAACCATTCGTCTCATATAATAAAACTTCACAAAAGCTTTAATTGATGCATATGAACATAAGAGCTCAAAAGATAAGGAACTTACGTATGAGTGCACCCATTGGACTACTCATGACTTCATTAGGGAGATTGAGGATGTAATCAGGTATGGAGGCACCCACCAAAAACTGGACAACCTCGTTGCTAAAATTATTACAGTTGTGTGTCATTAAACTGTAGCTTTCTTGTGTATAGCGTGGGCTTATTTCCTGTAAATACATTTCAAACACATCTTTCGGGACATGGGTAACACCCAAATCAATCACTCGGAGTAGAGATCCGTATGGTGCTGTTCCAGCTGGAATTTGTTGGATGCCACCCCCAAAATAGTACTCATTACTATATACCACCACACCCGTGTGCCTGTTTTTTCAAAAACAGATTGTTAACGGGGAAGTGGGAACAAGTGAACGATTGTCAAATGGCTAGACTTCAAAAAAGAAAAAACTTAACGAAAACAGGTTGAACGGGTCAAGCATAAAACCTCATAACTTCTGATTTTTAAAGGAACACTTATCATTGTAATATAGAGTTTTTTAATCATAATACTCAACATTAATGATTTAGAAAATTAAAAAAAAAAGGTGAAAAAGTTTTTGCGGGTTGGCCTGCCTGTTATGACTGATCACATCACCTGCCCAACCCACAAGGAAGAAGATCATGATCATTACCATATGGCTTCAATAGCCTTCCCCAGTAAGGACATGGAGAGCTGGCGAGCAAGGCCTCTGCTTAAATCATACACATGCAAACTCACTTTATAACCCTCCTGTTAATGAAATTATAAAGTGATTATTAAATATCCGAAATTGTAAATCTAGACACAAACAAACCCAAGGTAATAACTGAATGAGTAGGTTAGGCACTGTACCTCAGCCATATTTCAAATTTAAAATGTAAATGAAGTTGTGTGGTTCAAGTAAGGTTTGTGCAATATTTATTGATAGTGAGCTCTGTTCAAACAAAGAGAAGCCCAGTAAGAACATAGGAACATAATTATTAGTAAAAAAACTAAAGAAGTAAGGAATATAATTCAAGACACTAGAAGGCAAAAATCAGGCAATACCAACTAACATACAAAACATATTAAAAGACGAATTTTGGTATCCTTGTTTTTTTTCTAGGAAATTTCTTATTAATATAAGACTCTCTTTGATTCTAATTTCTTATTTTTAGTTTTTCAAGTTCAATAAAAACAAGTCCTGGAATTGGAATTCCAGAAATGTGTGTGATATCAACGAGAATCAACAGTGCAAATTACAGAAATAATTAGCAAACTTCACTAAATTATATGGCAAGATGCAGATTAGAACATAATGTCTCAATAGAGTAAGTTCACTTTTCTTCCATTAGGATATACAATAAGACCACATTTCCGGTACCTTGGCCCCTAAGACACTCTGTAAAGCCTCTTTCAAAAATCCTATGTGACTTCTTTTTCTGATGCTAAATTGTTACCAAAGAAAGAATATCCCTGAAATGTGATATTTAGTATATTTGAGTAGTAAGTACTTGAAAGACTCACAAATTCAAGCCTCATACTTCATATATGCAAACCTACCTGCTTGCCTTCATAAACAATTATATGTTGTAAGCCTTCCTTTATAGCAAAATCTCTGAGTCCAATGCCCAAAAAAACTCACACGTTTTGTAAATGCTAAGACATCTACTCTAAGTGATGTTTTCTACAAGCAATCACACTTGATCTCCAAATTACTCACTAAAAGAAACAAAAACATCATAAACAATCCATGTGTTTTTCCACTGAACCTGTTAATCTCAAATCAAAACATCATAAACTCATCATATTGCACTAAGATCCCTGAAAATAACTAGAAGCGGACAAGAAACCCTAAAGAACTGCAAACTACATACACTGAAAAATCATACATAAACCGTCTCACACATCAGTTGCATTTGGATAACAGATCACAGAGATCGATCAAATTCTAATAGAATGTATATCAATTGCGAACATCAGATTAACCCTACTTATAACAACTCACGTATCAGCAGCAATTGATGCAGTAATTACGGAGATTGATTCAAATTCAAAGCATTAGGGGGGAATTGAGATCAAACATACAACAATCCAATGTGTATGGAACATTTGTAATTGAATAAACAGAGAGAAAGAGAGAGAGAGAATGTGGTTCATATTTCATACCGGAGATTTGTATGTCAAAAAAGAGGAGCGCAAAGTGAATCAAAAACCCTGAGGTTGAATTTATATGGAAGGATGGGTTCAACTAACGGACAGTTGGATCTTGTATACAACTTCTAGAATCTATCGATGTGGATTATTTATTAAGTCACGTTTTTGTTTAATGAAACTTTGGAAATTGGAAATAATATATTTACTTAGGTCAGGGATTATTTGACTGAAAAATATTTTTGATAAAAATAATCTATTAATTTATTATTTTCTAAAAGTAATTTTGATAAAATGTTTGAATTAACTTATAAACTAAAAGGTTGTAAAATAATCAAAAAAGTAATACATTTAACAATAAGAAGGAGTTAATATGAGATAGTAGAGTGGTATATTAAAAAATTAAACTAAATAAAGTTTTTAAAAGTTAATAAATAACACACTTTTTACTTTTCAAAACCTTTTTATTATCTTATATGAAAAGTAAGTTTGAAAAGTCCCTTTGAAATTACAAAACATTTTTTTTATTTATTAATTTCTCAAAAGTTAATAAGTTAAAAATTAATAAAAAAATAAGTAATCCCAACCATGTACTTAATTACACACTTAGGTGCAATTTGTTTTTTCAAAGAAAAAATGTTTGCAGTCTGCGTACAACATCTACAGACATCTGTTAAGAAGAGGTGGACCAAACATTTGCAATATGCAAGAAAAAGATTGTTTGTTATTAACTTCTATAAAGTATTAAAATAAATTGAAATTTAAATAAACTAATTTTTTAAACTTAAAAGAGTTTTTCAACATTATAGTTTAAATAATAGTTATACAATATTTGAGTAATTACAACCTACACATTTAGAAAACTTAATCTATGCACAAAGTCACAAACTAATTACCTGTCATAAATGAATTGAAGCGACGCCGACGGCTAGGGGTGTTCAATATTCGAATCGGATTCGTAAAACTCAAAATTCAATTTGAGTCGAAAATCACTGATTCGAAATTCGATTCGAAAATTTTAATTCGAAATCGATTCGAAGTCTTATTATCGAATTCGAATCGAATTGCGAATTTATGATTTTCAATTCGATTCGATTCAAAATTTGAATTAGAAATACACACACTTCACTTACTTATATTATATATTAATTTCGAAATATTTATATAATAAATTAAGAGTTAAAAGTATAAAAAAAAATAGAGAGTAAATTACATTTTTCGTCCTTTAGGTTTGTAGCAAATTTCAGGTTTCATCTTTAAACTAAAGAAATTACAGTAAACATCTTTTACATTTAAAAAAGCTTACATTTTTCATCATTTCCTCTAACGGACGTTAAATTTGTCTGTTAAATTTAATCATGTGACTTGCACATGAGGGCAATATAGTCTTTGTTACTTATTTGATTTAAAAAATAATAATAAAACACATCTCCTCTATCTCCCACCCTAAACCCAAACTAAACACCACCCATCCAGTCCACTACCGAGCACCACCCATCGTCACCTCTGTCACCGACCACCACCATCGTCACATCCATCAAACCCCCAACCTGCAACCACCCGACCTCACATCCATCAAACCCTAACCTGTGACCACCGAACACCATTGTCGTCACCTCCATCAAGACCCAACCTATGACCATCACGACTGCCACCTCCATTATCCCCCAACCTACAACCAACCAACCACCACCATTGTCACCTTCGTTACCATGAGATGGGGTGTGAGATATAGAAGGAGAGAGAGACATCAAGAGAGGGGGAATTGCAACAGTGAGCGGTGATGGTGCTGGAGATCTCATCATCACCTTCGGTGCTCTTGTCTTTACCACCGATTGTGGCTCCATCGCCTCATGTTTACAACCCACCATCACCATCCCCACATCTTCTATTTATTCACCCCCATCCTCACCACCAGTTATATCTCCACCATAAGTTTATTGCCTCCGTCTCTACCTCCTCCTAACAACACTACCTATACCAAAATAGTGTTGAAGAGATTGGTAGTTTTTTATGGTGATAGATGTGGGGTATCTAGAGCGCGAAAGGGGAAGGATAGAGAGAGAGAGGAAAGAAAATGAGAGATGGAAAGTGAGTTTTAGTTAGTTTTAATTATTTATAATTTACTATTTAAATGAAAGGTAAAAGTATCAAAATGCCCTCATGTGCAAGGCACATTACCTGATTTAACGGACAAAATTAACGTCCGTTAGAGGAAATGACGAAACGTGCAAGCTTTCTTAAATGTAAAGGACGTTTTCTATAATTTCCTTAGTTTAAAAACGAAACTTGAAATTTGCTATAAACCTAAAGGACGAAAAATGTAATTTATTAAAAAATATATTGCCTAAAAATTTTTAATTATAGTTTGGTACGTTTTGACTTGTATGAAAATTGGACTATTTTGTATGTAATGCTTGTTTTTTCTACTCATTTGAAATTAGATCTTCGAATGAATTTTGAAAATATTATTCGATTAGTTATTTTTTAACTAACCACGAATCGAATAAATTCGATATCTATTCGAATTTGAACTTTTTTCGAATACGAATCGGATTCAAATCTTGTTTAAGAATTGCCAATTCGAATTCGACTTATCTTTTTTGAATTCGAATCATGTTTGAAAATTTTAAAATTTGACTTATTCGATTCGATTAACTCGAATTCGATTCGATTTGTTTCGATGAACATCCCTAGTGGTGACGGTGACAAAGCAATGACAACAGAGGCGAGAGGTGGTAGCAGATAGTGGTGATGGCTGACCTATCTAGTAAAGGTGAGGGCGGGAGGTGGTAGCAGATGGCGGGAGGTGGTAGCGGACGACGGAAGGTAGGTGGCAGACGGTGGGAGGTGTATGGAGGTGAAGTTGTGTTGATGGAGGAAGGGAGGTGGAGGTGGAGTTGTGTTTATGGTTTGAGGGGTCAAGAAGAGATAGGAAGATTTGAGAAGTAGAAAGATAATGTCAGCACCAAGAAAAAGTTTGGAAAACACTTTTTAATGAAGTATCTTTTAAAAAACAAACACCCTACATATCTAAATGTCTGGGCGTAGTCTGCGCTACACACACAAAAGAGGTCAGGAATACCTTTTTTGAAAAAACAAAGACTATCTTGGTTCATGTGGTTTGCCTTAATTTTACCTTCGTCTTTAACTCTTAAAAATCACAAGGTTGTTTTAAAACTTTTCATAAACGTAACAAAAATAGTCACTAAAATGAACATCTATTAATTTTGACTTTTAATTTTTTAAATAATTAATATATCCCTATTTATTAAAAACCAAGTAAATATCTAAAATAAGTGGCACACATTTAATATATATTTAATATAAAAAAGGACCATTAATCCCCAGTTTCACCTCCTACGATGGGAAACACCATCAAATTGGCCGATATCCCGACAATCTTTTCTACTCACCAACAATCGATCACCGTCACACTTCTTCTCCGCCACCTGGCCACATGTCTCCTTCAACGACCACGCTTGCTCAACCCATCTGCCAACATTGTCATCGCCATCTTGTTTCCTCCATCGACGTCGCCATCACCATCACACCACACCCCGATAACAATCCAAATATGTTTTGTATCTATTTAATTTGCTAAAGTTTAATTTCTCTTGTTAGTTTTTTATCGAGATGATGGTGGTGGTTATCAATGCTTAAGAGGTAGAGGAAAATGAAATGAGGTAAGGTAGTCACTAGAAGTGGGGTTACATATAATTTTTAATGCTTTTTATATGGACTTAATTACACGGATGATGACTGTGGTATATCTTGATTTCATTTTTGGTTTCTTACTCTTTGAAATTAAAAGTTTGGTCCAATAGTTTACCCAAACGTAACATTAATGGTCCCTAAAGTAAATGTCTGTTAAGTTATTCTATTAACATTTTAAAAATGACTAAAATACATTTGTATTAAAAAATAATTTTTTATTTAACCTACTAAAAACCAAAAACAAACAATATTATATATATTTAGTTATAGCCCAGTTGATTAAAAACCAAATACATAAAATTTCACCTCATTGGCTTCCCCAGCCCACCTGCCACCACCTTTATCCACCACCATCACCGGCAAACACCAGTGGTGCCTTGTTCCGGTGAATCACCGGTGACATGTCATCACAATACTTCTTCTCCCATACCCGTCTCCCTCAACGACCACTCTCACTCAACCCACCTGCCACCACTATCGGTCACCACCGTCACTGAAAACACTATCAACCCACCCATCACCACTTCAAACACCATCATATCCAGCAAACACTGTCAACCCACCTACCACCTCCATCATGGGTGGACATCGTCAATCAGCCACCCCATTTCTTCTCTCTCACCCTTCTCCCCCATCACTTAACCCACCCCCCTTCATGACATCTCGACTAGGAAATGATGGTTTCTGGCGGTAACGAGGTGTAGGTTCAGCCGGTTTTACAAGTAGATAAGTGGTGGGCGATAGCAGCATCGCTGACAGAAGGTGTTGGTGGTAGAGTTTCAGGTGACGATGATGGTGATTACCCGCGTAGTTCAGTGGTGCGGTGGTAAAAGGTAGAATCTAGTGGGATGAAAGTTGCGGTGGAGTTGGAGGTGGTGGTGGGGTGAAGGTTTTCGACGGCGGTGGTCGGTTTCATGAGTTTTCTCGGCGGAATTACGCAAGAAGAAGAGGGTGGGGTGGGGTGTTATTGGTTTGTAAGGCCCACAATCTTCATTGTTTTTCTAATTGATGAGGTAGTGTATATACAATTTAATTTTTATTTTTATTAAGGGTAATTTAGTCATTCATACCCACTTAACGACAATATTTAACATCCATCCAACTTAGGGACCATTGGTGTTACGTTTGAGTAAATTATTAAATCAACCTTGTAATTTTAGAGAGTTAGAGACCAACAATAAAATCATGGTATACCACAGGGACCATCAGTGTAATTAAGTCTTTTATAATTCAAGGGTTATTTACTCATTTCACATGAAAATCAATGATCAATCCACCTCAAGAAACAATTATGTTATGTTTAGGCAAACTATTGGACAAAACTTGTAATTTCTAAGAGTTAAAGCCCAAAAGTAAAATCAAAACATACCACATGTACCATCCGTGTAATTAAGTCTAAAATGTTTTCTTTTGATGTTTCTCTTCCAAGAGCGGTTCAAAAGTTTTAGTGTTTATTAAAAATTTAAAATTTGAAGTAAATTTAGACTAAAGTAGGTTTTCATCCCCGTGCATTATGTTGGTATCCGTCATGATTTTATATATTAAAACACATGTATAAAAACATATCTCAATGACTATCACTCCCATGTAAAAGCCCTAACGCTTTCGTAAACGCTAGTGTCAAATGATGTTGTTCACTTATATATAGTTGTATTTATCATGGTAGCAAAACAGTAACAACTGTTATAGTTTGTGGTACAAAAAAATATACTTTATTTTTAATAAAACTTTGTAATTAAATTTTTTTTATCTGAATGTTGTAAAAAAATTTAAATACAGTCACGCATTTTGTTTTTAAAAAAATTACAAACAAAAGATATTACATAAAAATAAAATTATTATAAAATCAAATTGGTTAAAAACGTATATTATATATAGTAAAATAAAATTATTTAACAGGAACAAAACAAAATTAGGACATGACATGCGGTTGCCCCTGTTAGAGAGTTTTTTTCTCACATGGGTGTTTATCAAAAACTTATTTATTAAAATGGATGATTTGAAAAATATTAATCAAAATGAGTGTTTTTTAAAACTTTTTTCTTTATCACTCCTAATGTTATTGGATAAACCAAATTGTATTTAAAATAATGTTTTTGTTTTAAAAATGCTTAGAAAAGTATCTAATAAAATTAAAAATACAAATTATAAGTATTGTACTAACATATAAGTGGGTATGAAATATTTTACAGATTCTGATAAACACTTCAAAAATATTCATAAGGGTGTTTGTAAATTAATATTGCGAGGACAAATTATAAGTGTTGTACCAACCAAATATTTATAAGTGTGCATGCAAACTTTTTATTACACATTTAAAAAACTTCTTATAAAAATAGAATAGAGTTGTTCACGACTTATGAGCATAAGATTGAGAATGTAATTTTAGAACATCCGCTCTTGATGAACACTTATATAAAATATTTCTTATGCACTTTTAGAAAACAAAAAAAAAAGATATAAGAGTTTAACACTTTATTTATATTGAATTTAACATATATGTAAGAGAAAAAATTCGTGAAAGTTGACAAAATTTTACGTGACGTTTTAGTTATATTACTTAAAGAATAAAAGAACTACAATTTTTTACGAAACCTTTTTAAGAAAATGAGGATCCAATAAACTGTTTTATTGATTTTATTAGAAATTTTTTTAAAGCAAAAACATTATTTTAAATATAATTTGGTTTGCCCAGTAACATTAGGAGTGAGAAAGAATTTGTTTTTAAAACACTTATTTTGGTAAAAAAATTTCAAATCACCCATTTTTATAAATAAATATTGTTTTATCAACACCCATTTAGAAAAAACTACCTGTTAGATGGGTTACTATTTTAATCATTCTATCTTGAAATAGAATAAAATATAGAATATTAACTTTTGAGAAACATGAAGGATGTAACTGTTGACATAGTAAAAATTAACACATATAAATACGTATAACAATATTATATTTTAATACTAACTAGGGTTGTACATGAATGCGCGTTCCGCGTTGGATGCACAGATTAAATCGAGGTTCAGATAAAACGAATGTTCTCATCTTTATCGCCATCATCACGTCGCAGGAGACATACCAACTAATGAAAACGACATCGACCTCGTGAAAAACAACTTTAACGCAAACTTTGGCTCAGAGTTCCAAATGTGATTATTAACCAATGGCTGCAAGGGGGTTTAAGAAAGACGGACGACCGATAGAGAGAAAACGACGGGCCAGGCGGAGCGGCCACCGCCTCCCCCACCATCGCCACCGGCACCATTGATTTATCTCTAGAACTTCCAGAACATACATATCTATGGTAGGTATATGGTAGGTGAAGAGGACCAAACTGCAAATACTCAACAAAGATGTGGCCAAAACATAAAACCCATTAACATATTATTCCTTCATTTTGTTTTTAAATATATAAGGGAACTAGTATTAAGCCTTTCACGTTGCGACAAGGGATGTAAAACCGTACCAACTGGTACCATATCACATCACTGTCGGTGACTACCAACACAAAAAAAATCGTATTAGAAATAAATAAAAACAAAAAAATAAAACCAAATATAAAATATACATGAAAACGTTGAACCACACACGACATTTAAAACATAAAAATATTAACTAAGTCGATCTATGAACAGGACGTTGTGAGGGGGCAGTTAAACGAAAAAAAAATAAACGTAACAACATTGAACCTCACGCGCATGTTACGATGTGTTAAATCTAAAATTTTATACCAAGATGTAATACGAAAAATTTATAAAAGATGAAAAGTATAAGGGAACAAAGTTGTAAGTGAAAATTTACAGGGGTTAAGTTATAAAATATGACACCTCACTCAAATACTTTATGTCATTGTAGTCAATTATTAACAGTAAGGTAATTTTTGAGATGAAAATTCTTTTAATATGGGGTTTATGTAACATTTGGTAATTTCTGTTACCAAAACTTCATTAGTTCTGTTAAGTCTTGTATACACGTCACGTAAGCACACACAAGTTTTCCATGAATGCTGGAGACTTAACAAACAATTATTATTAATCTAACTAATATTAACTTGATTAATAATTGTTGATATTATTATGTGATTATGTGAAACAAAGGTGTTATGTGTACTTTTATGATTTGACGTTTTAGCACATTGCTATGTGAAATATATAAGGAGAATGTGAGATAATTAACGTTTTAGTTAATGATCTATAAAACTCAAAAGTTAAGAAAATAAAAATGATTTATTAAAAACACTTAAAAGTAGAATTTACAATTTATAAAAATTAAAAAGGGTTATAAGTAAAAATGGGGGTGAGCATATAAATAGAAAAACGAAAACCCTAGCCCCATTATACCCAAAATCGGCCAAAACCCCCACCCCTTACTCTTTGTGATCAGCCACAACACACATACCAATAACATTCTTTTTTGCGTGATTTATTTAATACAACCTGTTAGCAAGCTCGGTTATCGATCAACAATACGTATTAGGTATGAATTACTAATCATTTATTATGTTTTTCACAAAGTTAGTCTATGAACAAAACCCTAGTTCAATCCTCTAATAAAACTTGAAATTGATGATATTGGATAATATAGTTGTCTTAGTTTGATTGTATTGTTGATGTTTTATATGAACTATGTAAGAAATTCATTTTTTACTGTTCAATTCATAACTTACCCATAATGAAAACTTTAGCTTTTAAGAAGTCGGATTTGAAAATGTTTATTGTGTTCATATAGATTAGCATGATCATATAATCAATGAATTGATGATTGGATTATATGATGTTATCCTCCCAAAGAGGAAACTTTATGTGAATAGGTTGCATGATAGTGACATAGTTACTCACCACTTATGATATTTGAAGTGCTAGAGTAATTTTTGATTGAAATGTAGATGTTGGTTATTTGTATAGATTTATATGTGATGTATGATAGGTTTTGTTGGTATAATAATCCTATTAGAGTTTAGAATTCACAATGTGCAATACGTGGATGTTTTTGGATTAAACTCCTGAATACTTGGTTTGCTATGTGTAAACAAACATGATTTCACTTAACATGTCACCAACGGGTCAAACAGGTCAACTAGGTCAAAGTGGTCAATATTTACTAAAACGCATAAATCAATAGGATTGATTGAACACTTAGGGTTTGTTAAACCATCATGTCCTGCACGTACTTATGTACTTATATATTCTAGGTAACCTGTGATGGGTTGTCTTTCCATCTAGCTTTTGATTTGCATTGTTCTTGGCATACGCTTAAGGTGAGTTCATTGTCCCTCTTTTGAATACTCCTTTATAGGAAAAAGCATACTTATTAACACTTATTTTTATAAATTCTGTATGGAATGTATATAGTGTAACTACCATTGAAATTCCTTAATCTTTCGAATCGTTAATTAAGGACTGGAGGTCTGACAAGCCCTTAATTAACATTGTTTGACAAGCCCCACCCGTATGACTGGAGGTCAAGCGGGTGCAACATTGTCCAAAAGGACTAACACATTGTCACGACTCGATAAAATAGTGGTGGAAGAAAAACAAAAGAACACAGTCAGCTTCGATTAAAACAATATTGTTATACTTATGTTATAAATTAGCTATCTGTTACATTACACATTACTTATTATTACTCAACTATTTTTGCTTGCGTACCAACTCTTGAACTCACCAACCTGATGTTGACAGTTTAGTATGTCTTTCTCAGGTTGCTAAGTTCACAGGTGCATATAAGAAGCACATCATAGGCCTTTTAGCATGCAAACATTCTCATAACATTAGTTACGCTTTTTCTTATCTAAACTATGATTTTTTGTGCGTGTTTTGCGTATTTACTTTCATACCTCATGGTTTTGAATATCTAAACTTACACTTCCGCATTATTTGAATTTATAAACTCTGAGATTTGTTTTGAAAACTCATATAATGATCGTTTAGAGTAACTAATGACTGAGATCATGTTTTGTTCACACGCTTTGCTTGTAAATCTTCATACGCGGATTTTACAGGTGTGACATAAAAGATGTAAAAGTAGTGAGTTTATATTAGAGAATTAAAAGAAAAAAATAAAAGATATATAGATCCTTTAATACTCATGGTACATCAATTAATGTAATCTTAAGTTGCTAATGAGTATATACTAATGACACATAACTAGATGAACTAATGATTTTAATTGGTTCTCGTGGTTTTAGTAATACTTAGAGTTCCAAAGCTAACTATTTTCTATATGTGTATGTGTGTAAGTAATTTTTATTAAACTCATTATAATGAAACTAAGATCAATCATGTTTTAATCATTTTATGACATTTTTGTAATATAATAGAAGTTTAAGGATTAATTTATCAGGGTAAATAATAAAATTGAAGAATCATTGTGACATCAATAATCAATCCTTAAGATTTCTTACACTTTCTATGCACTCTCTCTTTGTTTCCTATCTTTCCCTCATAAAATTATATATTACATGTTAAACTGAAAGAATCTCATGAAAAAAATAGAAAAATATAGCATCTCTCCTTAAATAATCAATTACGGATTAAGCTAAAAGAATCTTAAGGAAAAATAAAAAGAATATAGTCAATCAATACTTGAGAATCCATACAAATTTCGATGTTACATATACTCACACATATAACTATCCGACTAGCAAGTAGCTAGATGGAGAAAAAAAAATTATAAATAAAAAACCAAGTCTTACAACCATACAACCAAATTAATATTCACCTAATACTTCCTATTAATATTCCACAAATATGGATAATTAGCAATAAGATAAAAAAGTTTATCCCGCGAGTTAATGATGTTCCCATGTGTAGTGTCGTTTTGAAAACTCCATAAATTACATCAAGTCGTCAAAACAGTTGCATCAACCAAACCTTTCCTTACCTTGGACCAACTAGTCGAATCCATATACGTAAGCAAATTGACTAGAAGATTAGACTTTGGAAAATCCAAACCCATCCACCTTGCAAGAGAAAATAATATCCTAATTGCAATATCACGTTCACGAAACAAATGCGCCAATGATTCCAGCCCTCTCTCACAAATAGACATAAGGAGGTAGAAATATCAATACTTTTGTTGAATGACCTTAAAGGAGTAGGCAGCTTGTCACTTAAAAACACCAAGCCTACATATTTACCTTCCTTAGGATGAAATGATTCCATCTAGCTGGTGACTACCCTTCCAAAAGCAAAAGATGGTCAATAAACTTTCTTGTTAACACTAAAAAAAAATCAAATTCACCATTTACATTCGTAGACCACTTATCTTGATTCTTCGACAAGTCACGCTCTCCAACTCTTGATTGAGATCATTCAACTACTAGGCTTCGGCCCCACCCCTTCTTTTCCATCGCCAAGACCATTTCCAATCACTGTTTCCATAAGCGGAGCTTAGTGAGGTCTGGAGGCCCCCCTCCCCCCTCCTCTTTTTTTCATCAGAAGTGTTAATTTCCTGCCGGTAGTGTAAATTTTCAATGCATTAGTTTAAACTTTTTAATACATATAAAGTTCGCTGTAACATTTGACCCATTTTCAAACCATAAACCTAAACCCGGTTCCGTTTGAGTTAATCTTGTAAATCAAATTCATTATTAAGTCATTTTATCTATTTTTGTGTTTCAAATACAATAAATGTGTCACTTAATCAATTAATTTAAGATTATAATTTATAAAATAAATTTTATAAATTTTAAAAGGTTATTAATATTTATAAGATCTTTAATATTCAATTAAATAAATAATCAAGTTGTAAAGTTTTTTTCAGATTTATTAAATCTATAAAGATTTTATAAAAAAATAAGTTGCTTAAATTAAAATTAGGGTTTTAATAAATTTAGAGTTTAAATTGTAATTATTTATTTATTTATTTATTTTATTTAAGTTTATATTTATTTCAAATTCCAATCATAATCCCCTTTTAAAAGACTTGTAACTTACCATTAACACCATTCATAACCCCCTCCTTACTTCAACTATAAAAGTAAGCTTTAGTCATCACTTTTCATTTACTCATTCTCTAAAAATCCTACTAACAAACCTTTTTCATCCTTTGATTTTAATCAATTTCTTTTACAAGTAATTTGAAGAATTTTCTAATACTAAGGTAATCTTATATTGCTTTTATATTATGCATTTTTTATGTTGTTTCAATTTTCTTTATTTTATTATAAAAAAACCATCCTAATATCCAAGCATACTATATATTATTGTACGATGATGTAAGGAATATAAATAATGAACAAGTCCATCAATGATTTGTTTCACCTATTGTTCCTATGACTTTATGTTTTTTTATTCTTTCTTCTACTAAATCTCTTTTTATTTTAATCATGATCATTTTATCATTAATCTTCTAACATTCACTAACATTTTAACAATCGCTAACATGCCTAAATCAAGCTAACAACGCGCTAACGTAAATAAAGAATCTCATTTGCACATGGAAAGCTATGCCGCCGCATTCGGTTATTACACAAATGGAGTCTAATATACTATATATCGACATATCAAGATTTGTTTTAACCCGTTTCATCCTTTAACAGTTTTAAAAGTGCACATAAGTACCTTACTAAAATTTTGATAGAATGTAGTCTAATTTCAACTAACCATAACTTGGTCATAACAAACTAAATTTGAGTAAACATAGACTCCAATATTAATCTTATCAAATTTTCTTTTTAACGATAGTTTATACGTCTTCAAACTCAATCAGACGACTCAACAATAGCCTTCACAAGATAAATGCGCATTTCAGCATCTTCTGTCTTGTGCTGTTGTTTTGACCTATTTTCGAGTCTCTTCATAAAAATGTTTCTAAACTAAAGTTGTCCGAGAGACTCTGCTCTAGTTAACTTTCAATTTTTATAATTTTTTGAAACTGATATTATTAAAACCTGTTCAAACACGTACCAAACATTCTGTCCAGAATCTAAAATTGGTGCGATAATCCTTTTTCAATCTAGCTTTCACCTTTTGGCATTCTCTAAACCTTCTAACTTCTTGTAATGAATTTCGACCTCAAGTTATTGTTTTTTTATCCTTTAGGACATCACCGTTGACTCTTGAACATCCAAGCTTTCTTATAAACCCTACAACCATCATTATACAATGTGAGTATTCGTAGCCCATTTTTCATGTTTTATATTTTGGGAAAATCATGTGATTTATATTCAATTATTGTTATTCATTGTTATTCTATTTTAAAATTCAATTCAAAACATGTTATGTTATTACTTGCAATTATGTGTGCATAGTTAGATAAACTAGATGATACACAATCATTTATTCAGGAAAACATGGTAACAATGATAGATCTATTAGTTTGATAAACCCACCCCATATGGCTATTCGAGTGGTGATGATACATCTATTGGTTTGACAACCCACCCGGAATATTCGAGTGGTGATTGGAACCGGAGTCACTCAATCAATCATAAAGCTTCATCTGCGGACTAAGTCAATTCAATCATTTGGTTTGATTGTGTTTGGTTTGTCTTTTATGTTATACTATTGCATTATAAGTCTTGACATTGCCATGTGAATATTTGAGTGGTGATTGGAACCGAAGTCGAGCTCCGCCGCTAAGTATGTTGCATCTCTGAACTTTGATTAAACAATCCTTTTGAATCTTAAAATTAAATGCTATCGAAAACATAATAGAAAAAATGAATATTTCCAACCTTATAATAAAGACAAAAAGGCAGTAGACTCATTATTTCTAATTCCTTTCCTCAAATTATACCAAGAGATAACACATTTAACGTATTAGATTTAACAACTTTGTTCCAAATTCCATAACCTATAGCATCGTGCGAATCACGAATAGTGCTCGCTTTTTCCCCATGAGTAGACTTTAAGATATTTAATCTATAATCATTATCATTAAGTTTCACATAAGATTTAAATTGCTATCCATTCATTGCTCTTATAGCTCTAATGCAACAACTTATTTTAAATCAGGAAAGATATAAAGATTGTGAAAATGAGAGTTACCACACATTGGAGTTGGAGATGAAGGCGATGAAGATGGAGTGGTGAAGAATTTGCGGCTGGTGATTTGGTCTTCTGTGTTCTAAAAAAAGTCACTACATAGATATAGTTATAATGGACCTAAGTTTGAGCTTAATTTTCAATCTTGTTACAGGATTTCAAGCCCTTACGACTTGATTAGTTTTGAGCTCGAGCCTAATTCAGGCTGGCTAGCTCGGGCCTAATTTAGGTTGGATCGAGTTGCTAATTGAATAACCCTAAAGTAGATGGTGTATTAGTGTCTTTAGACTGATGATGATAAAAATAAAACATCTTTCGTTGTTAGTATATGGATTAATGAAGTTATCATTGGTCGTTAGAGTTAAAATATATTTTTTTTTCAAAATAGTTTGTAAAATTTGATTTACATAATTGCATAAGCGATGATTTTTGAACGACTGATTGCTTGTTCTTTTAGAAAATTAAAAGCTTTATAGTGAAGTTTCATGTAGTAAATCCTTTTAAACGTAAAGCCTTCTAGAGAACAATTATAAACATAATTTTTTTCATTATAACACTTTTTATATTAATTTAAAAAATTATTAACCAATTTAATTTCGATGATCAAACATATCTGAATTAATATATAGTTAATATATAGTTAACAGATGATGGACATTGTAAATGTTTTTTTGGATCATCACTAGATCGATCATTTCAGGCTTTCATGCATGAATGAGGTTTTCATGGATTATATGAGGAAATTTGTACTGGTTTTTTCCGATGACATCTTGATTTACAGTGACAACCTAGATAGCCACTTGCAACATCCAAACGCGCTCACAAGGCGCACAATAAGAATAATACCAATAGAGACTTCATAAGGGACCATTTGAGTTGCAGATCGTAATGCTCCTAGAAAGGCATATTTCGAATGTAAAGGAGTGAAAGTTCCCAACAACCAATGACTTTTTCATTTCCTTATATGAACCGTACGAGCACGTCCTTTGTCACCCCCATCGAGCTTATGGCTCTATACCCCAACCCAACTTGCTCTGGCCCCGGGTCCTTTCTTTTTATTCCTCGGTAAGCGGGCCGTAGGAGCATGGGGTATCTGCTTTTGATTGATAGAAAGCATCTCTTTTGTCCCTCCTGACCAAACCAGCAAAAAATAGAAATAAATCAAGTTTTTCATGCCGGGAAAGTTGTGTCGGAGATATCTTTACCTGAAGAGGAGGCTTCGTCGTCCGGCTCCTCATAAATGATGTTAGGATGGGCCAGCCCATCCTCAGAATCCTAAAAAAAAAGAGGGAACATAATTACTTTCTTTCAGTGACATATCTAATCAGATTGAATAGGATTTTAAGAGTTGTCACGATCATTCACATCCCTTTTAGTAGGCAGGAAGGGAGCGGAAGCTACCCGTTCTAGAATGCAAGCAAGCTAGCGACTCTCCTAGTAGTGAAGGAAAGGGGCATTCGGGAAGCGATTAGTCGCTTCTTGCAAAGCTTCTCGAAGGCCGATCACTAGGTAGAGAGATCCATTTTTACCATGATGTTTACCCCTAAGCTTGTTATTTAATATATTACCTTTCTATAGTTATTCTAGTTTAATAGTTCTAAGAAAGAAGCATCTCATACCTATGATTGCTTTAACTTCCATAGTTCCAAAACAAATTATCATATGTGTAAGGTAATATCAGAAGATTATAAGGCTGATGCAATCAAAGAAGCCAAACAACTAAGAGTCTTCCTGCATGCATGCACTGAACGTATAAGGTAGAAGTGCTTCGGAAGTTTTACACTCTACATCAGAAAATACTCTAAGTGTAAAATTTTCCGAAGCCAAAGTCCAAATCTTCCGAAGCCAAAGATGAAGTCTTCCGAAGCTTTAGAGACAAAGTATTCCGAAGCCATTTTGCTGTGAAGACTGATTTCTTTCGAAGACAGAGAAGACATGCTTTCTCTGATCTAGTTTACAGAAAGCTGACACACTTTCCGCTGCAACTCTGAAGACTCACCAACTTGTATGAATTGGTGAAAAGTCCATGCTTTTGTAAACTGTAGATTAAGGTCTTTGTCTGTAACTTCCTACTTTTGTACCTAAAACCTTTTTGTATTAGAAAAGGATGTGAGCTATGGCATGTCATAGTCACTAGTCAAAAGGCAATCTCCTTTTGACTTTACATTGATCTTGTTGTCTAGATTAGTGTTTCCAACTGTCTTTCTAAGTATTGATGGTTGTAGGATGTAGTACAAAGTGTCTCAGGTCCTTGTAATTCTTTTTATGCTTTGTACCTTGTAATAGAACTTGAGAGCAATATACATCATCCTTAAAAACCTTACTTGTCTGTTCTTGTTCTTAGTTCTGTCTTACTAATTACTTGTGTTCTTAGTATCATCATACTCAAACCCAGTTCCCTATTTGAACTGTTAAGTGTTCTCATTGTGAGACTGATTGTATTGACCACCCTTCACATGGTCATGCAATTGGTATCAGAGCTTTTTAGGCTCTTGATTGTAAGATTTCACCATCTTTAATCCTTTCACTCTTATAAAATACTTAACGTATCAAATGGCAGCTATCACCAAAGCTGACATGGAAACTGGTACTATGACTAAGTCCCCACTGATCACTCCAGAAGACTTTGACACTTGGTGTCAAATAATGGAAGGTTTCATTAAGTCTCAGGACTCCAGGATATGGGGGTCAGTAGTCTTTGGACCTCATGTACCATCCACCTCTTCAGCTACTATTGGTGGTGGCATGATACCAAAAGAAGTGGCTGATTATTCTGATGAAGACTGGAAGAAGATTGATATAGATCAGAAGGCAATGAGCGCCCTCCAAATTGCTCTTCCAAACTCTATCTACAGAGGCTTCAAGAAGTTCAAGACTACAAAGCAACTGTGGGATGTACTGAAGCTAATGTATTAGGGGTCCAATAAAGCTAAAGAGAATAAGAAGGACCTCTTGAAGTAGCAGTTTGAGAACTTCACCTTCAAAGCAGGTGAAACCATGACTCAATAGTACTTCAGGTATGTTGAGATTATGGATACTCTTGTTGATGTTGGAGTAACTTTGGAGAACAGGGATATTGTTAGGAAGTTCATGTCCTCTCTTCCCAGACAATGGACACACTATTGTGTGGTCATTAAGAGGGCTGAAAACCTCAAAACCCTCACTCTCACTGAGTTGCATGGCATACTCAGTGGCTACCAGATGGAGATGAATATGCAAAATTCAGCTGGTAACTCTAGCATCCAACAGAGTTCAGCCCTTCATGTGGTTGAAAGGGATAGTAGAGAACCACAGCACCACCTTATCTGCTACCCTGAAACCTCTCAGAAGGGGCCTTTCATCACCTTCCCGGAGACACCAAGGGAAAGCTACATCCCTGGAAGCCTATTCCAGGAGACAAGTTCTTCTTAAGCATTTGTGTCTTCAGATGAAAGTATAGACAACTTTCTCTTCACTCTTAAAGACCTAGACTGTATCCATCCTGACAATTTGGAGTATATGAAAATAGTCCAGCAGCTGGCTCTTCTCACTCACAGGGCCAAGAAGTTCTACAAGAGGACTGGAAGGAAGTTTCCCAGTAATATGTCTAGTGGAAAGTTTGGACCGGACAAAGGCAAGGTGAAGTGTTACAATTTTAACCAAATGGGACACTTTGCCAGAGAGTGCTAGGCACCTAAGTCAAATAGTGGCCAAGCACAAGCCAGGCCAAACTACACTGAAGGAGCACACCAGAATGAGAAGCCCGAGCAACATGCTGCAGTTGCTGAAGAAGGAGGCTTTGATTGGAGCTTTCAGGTGGAGGATGCTACTCCAAACCAAGCACTTATGGCAGACCATGATGAATCCAAGGTATTGGAACACCTCTGTAATCCTGAATGTATTGCTAAAGTCAATAAGTATAGGTCCTATAACTTAGAGATGAAATCAAATCTTGAGTCCTTAAATATCTTAAAAGCTAATTTCAAAAGAGCTGAAAATGATTATAAACTAAAAATAGAAGATCTAGAAAAAACCATTTCAACTCTAAAGCATGAACACACCAACTACAGGACTCAGATCAAAGATCTCATCACTAAGTTAACTGAATGCCAGGCTGAGCTTGTGATCAGCAAAGCCCAGGCAGAAAAACTTGTTCTTGAAGAAGAGACCTTCAAGAACATGATATCATCATCCCTACATGCACAAGTTTGTTATCAAATAAGCAGGGACTGGGATCTACTGAGATAGCTCCTCCACACACTCTTTTATCTGTAAGATCTCCAAGGTGTGGAACTTGTGAAGATGAGCTTCCCTTCATAGACCCCATTGCTGAAGAGGATAAGGAGATAATGAAGGATGTGTTTGAGAAGAGTGAAGATGACCATCCTAATAAAGGACACTATTCTCCTGAGAAGAGAGATGAAGAAGCTGGGATGACCAAGTATCAAAGAAAGAACTTGATCAGGAGAGCCAAGATAAAGGCAAAGAAGGCTCAAGAAATCAAGGCCATTTTTAACTCTAAGCAGAAACAAGTATTTATCTCTGCAGGGTTTGAAATGGTGAAGGCTAAAGACCCAACCATGAACTCTAGTACCAGGAGTTCTAGTTCAGGTTCAAATCATCTCAGCAAGGAGAAGAAGACTGATCAGCTATGTACCACTGCTACACAGCCTGAACCATCCAGCTCCAAGAGCAAGCTTCTCCCTAAGAAGCTTGCTGAATCATCTATGAAGGTGAAGATGGAGAAGGAAAGTGATCAAGTTCAATCTTCCTCTCAGAAGAATACTCTCAGAAGGAAGCAAATGGATTGCATCATGTGTGGTAGTACTTCTCATTTGGCTAATGATTGTATTTACAATCCTAAAAGTACCATCCATATGATCAAAGAGAAAACTTCTGAGAAGAAGAAGAAAAAACAAGCTTCAGAAGGAAAATCTGTTTCCTCGGAAGCTCCAAAGTGAAGAAGAAGACAAGTGAAAACTTGCCTTGGGAAGAAATTTTGGTCTCGAAAGAAAGAAATGCTTTCGAAGTACTAAAGCATGCTGCAGTGAAAGCAAGATCTTCCAAAGGTCCAGTTTCCAAAACTTCAGAAGTTGTTGAAACTTTCGAGGTGTTGAAGGTCAAGTCCAATCTTTCGAAGATGGTGTGGAAGATGAAGAAAGACCTGGTGACCGGAAGTTCCTCATCAACAGCAACTAATGATCCTCAAAGCTTGAATATATGATCTGTTACTATTACATTATCTTCAGATCACTTTGAAAAGCCCAAGACCACTGAGGCTTAGGTTTCCAAGTGTAACTAACCACTTCTTTTTTTATGCAGGAACAACTAAAGACCAAGGGAAATGTGTGGATCATTGACAGTGGTTGTTCCAAACACATGACTGGAAATGGTTCTTTGCTTCATAATTTTGAGAAAATTGATGGAGGGCCAGTTGCTTTTGGAGGAGATGCTGGTGGTTACATCACTGGAAGGGGCATGGTCACAAATGGTAGCTCACCATTGAGAAGGTAAATTTTGTTAAGGAGCTTGGATACAATCTACTAAGTGTATCCCAATTTTGTGATCAGAGACACAACATGCTCTTTACTGAGCATGAGTGCATTGTTCTCAAGCCTGGGGTGATTATTCCTCAAGAGCATATCCTGCTCAGAGCCCCCAGGAAAGAAAACATGTACAAGATGGATTTGCAGGAAACATCTCCCTTAGGAGAAGTTTCTTGCTTTCTATCTAAAGCAAATAATGATGAGTCTTTCCTCTGGCATAAAAGAATGTGCCATGTAAACTTTAAAAACATGAATAAATTAATTAAGAATGATTTGGTAACTGGAATGCCAAAGAAAGATTTTACAAGTGATGATCATTGTGTTGCATGCCTGAAAGGGAAGCAACACAAAATGTCTCACAAGCCAAAGGAAAAGAACTCTATCACTACTCCCCTACACTTATTACACATGGATCTCTTTGGCCCCACCAGTGTAATGAGTCTAGGAAGGACCTCATACTGTTTAGTGATCACAGATGATTTTACAAGATTCACTTGGGTCTCTTTTCTTAGAACTAAGGATGAGACTCCTGAGATTTTGAAGAATTTCATTCGGAAGATTGAGAATCAATCTGATCATAAGGTCAAGACCATAAGATGTGATCAAGGAACAAAATTTGAGAACCAAATCCTTGATGCATTTTGTGATAAAAATGGTATTACAAAATAGTATAGTGCTCCCAGGACTCCTCAGCAAAATAGTGTTGCTGAGAGGAGAAACATGACACTTATTGAGGCAGCAAGAACCATGTTGTCTGACTCTAAACTGCCCATCACCTTCTGGGCAGAGGCTGTTAACACAACCTGCTATGTGCAGAATAAAGTTTTAGTAGTTAAGACTCATGATAAAACTCCTTATGAGCTATGACACAAAAGCAGACCATTCATTGGTTTCCTTAGGTCATTTGGATGTCCATGCACCATCTTGAATACCAAAGATCAGGTAGCCAAGTTTGCTGAGAAATCAGATGATGGATATTTTATTAGATACTCTTCTCAAGCCAAGGCTTATAGAGTATACAATCTCAGAACTAGAGTAGTTGAGGAGTCAGCCAATGTGACCTTCAATGAACACACTTCCAGTCTGGTCCGGATTGGCTATTTGATCTTGATTTAGTTACCAACTGTTTTAACAAGTCTTGTGAGGATGTTTCAGGATCTACAGGTAACATATCAACAGAAGATCCTGACCCAAGATTTGAGTTGAGAAGACCAAGCAAGAACACTACTTCAGCTTTAATGGTAACTAACCCTGCAAATGAAGATCCTATCAGTACAAACATGACAAATTCAGCTGATACATTTGAGATGCCTTCAAATTCCAGCTCAGAGGTTCAAAACTTAGGTGAAGGAGCTTCAAATGCAGAAGGAAATGGAGGTGGTGACAGTGATCAAGAATTTCTTGATGCTGATACCACTCCATAGAAGAGAATATAAATGATGTCACACACTCATTGGATCAAGTATCACTTGATAAGTGTGCTGATATGGTGGGTGATACTCCATTGCCAGATCTAAATTTCTCTCATTTGGATCTCTCCAATCAACTTGCTGTGATCCCTCAACTAAGGATCCACAAGTCACACCCCACCACAAACATCATTAGAAATGTTGATATAGGGGTGAGAACAAGAGGACAAAACCATGACAAAAATGTTTGTCTACATTCTTGCTTCTTGTCCCAAGTAGAGCCAAAGAAAGTTGATAAGGCTTTGAAAGATGGAAGCAGGGTTGAAGCAATGCAAGAGGAGCTGCTTCAATTCAAAAGACAGAAGGTTTGGAACCTATGTCCTCTTCCTCATGTCTTCCTCATGGGAAGACTACCATAGGAACCAAGTGGGTTTTTCGAAACAAGAAAGATGATAGAGGACTTGTCATCAAGAATAAGGCAAGACTAGTTGTTTAAGGGTACACACAAGAAGAGGGAATTGATTACACAGATGTTTTTGTTCCTGTGAAAAGACTTGAAGCTGTAAGAATATTCTTGGCTTTTGCTGCATCCAAGGATTTCAAGGTCTACCAAATTGATGTCAAGTGTGCTTTTCTGTATGGGGTGATTAATGAGGAGGTGTATGTCAAACAACCGCCTAGCTTTGCAAACCCAAATCATCCTGATTATGTCTGCAAGCTTGATAAAGCTCTTTATGGGCTGCACCAAGCTCCAAGAAAGTTGTATGAGACACTATCTCAGTATCTCTGTCAACACGGTTACAAAAGGGGTACTATAGATGGAACTCTCTTTATCAAAGGAACAGGGAATGACTTAATGCTGGTTTAAGTATATGTGGATGACATTATCTTCGGTCAACTAATCCAAAGCTCTACAAAGACTTTGAGAGGCTGATGAAGAATAGATTTGAAATGAGTGCCATGGGGGAACTTAATTTCTTTTTGGGAATTCATGTGAAGCAAGTTGACAATGGCATCTTCATAAGTCAGTCAAAGTATGTACAAGACATACTTACAAGATTCAACAAGACTGATTGTAAGTTTGCTAAGACGCCCATAGCCAGAAACCACTCCCTTGGACCTGATCTTGAGGGGGAGTATGTAGATGAACATCTTTACAGGGCTATGATTAGGTCTCTTATGTGCCTCATAGCCAACAGGCCTGATATCATGTTTGCCACAAGCATCTGTGCAAGATATCAAGCAAACCCCAAGATGTCACACCTGGTTGCTGTCAAGAGTATTCTTAGATATCTCAAAGGTGCTCCTAAGCTTAGCCTTTGGTATCCAAAGAATTCTGACTTCAATCTCTATGCTTATATAGATAGTGACTATGGTGGCTGCAACATGACTGTAAAGTTTACATCAGGGGGATGTCAGTTCCTTGGTGAAAGGATTGTCTCATGGCAATGCAAGAAACAATCTTGTGTCTCTGCATCAACTGCTGAAGCTGAATACATTGCTGCTACAAGTTGCTGTGCTCAAGTGCTTTGGATTCAAAATCAGATGCTAGACTATGGATTCAACTTCAAAGAGACTCCCATCCACATAGACAACAATAGTGCTATCTCTATTACAGAGAATCCTGTGTAGCACTCCAGTACCAAACACATCAACATCAGGTATCATTTGATTAGAGATAACTTTGAGAAGGGATTAATCAAACTAGTCAAAGTTGAAACAAATAAACAATATGATGATCTGTTCACTAAAGCCTTTGATGAACAGAGATTCAAATATCTTGTATTAGCTATTGGGATGATTAACTTTGAGTAAATTTTCTTAAAACTTAAATCAACTTTATTTCTAGAACTTGTGTGTCCTAAGTTGTCTATTTTATCACCTTCATAAGCCTATTTTATTTTGGAAGAAAATTTTTAAATGATATTCCTTAGATTTTTGAAAATTTCTCAAAACATATTTTCTTTCGGAAGATTTCAAGTTGCCTTCGGAAGAAATTTATGTCTTCAAATCAAATAACTACTTATAAGAAATTTACCTTCGGAAGGAATTCGAAGAATATCTTCTGACGCATAAATATGCTTCTAAGTACTTGCATGTATTTGAAGGACAAATATCTTCCTAAAGCATTTACGTCTCGAAAGATTTATTCTCTTTAGAATAAAACTCCCAAGTCTTAATATCTTCCGAAACCAAATATGTGTCGGAAGAAAATTTTCTCTAAGTATTTTTCTTCCGAAGCCAAATTTTCACAACTCTTAAGAATATCTTCCGAAGCCAAATTGGCTTCGGAAGCTATTTCTAAGATTCTTCTGAAGTAAAATTGACTTCGGAAGCTTTTTCTTAAAAAAAAAACTTTCGAAGCTTAATTACCTTTGGAAGATTTTCAACTTCCAAAATAACTACCTTTTTGGGCACTTTTTCAGAGGTGGGACCGACATCCGGATTTCAAAGTTTATCCTTTTTGCATTAACTTTGTCTCAAATCCATTTCATATATATTCCCAACGGTTCCCCCCTCTTCTCACTCTTCTCTTCATCTGCAATTCTCTAACCTCATTTCACTCACAAACTGCCTTCGTTCTTATCTTCCTTCATCACAAAGCTACTTCAAATGGCCAACCGCCGAAACCATCCCGATTTTTCTATGCATCTTCATAGGCAACATAATCAGGTTGCTCTGTTAGACTTTGAGAAAGATCCAGGTTTCTCAGAGGTTTGTCGTTACCTTTCTTTGTCCAACTACTTCACCTCCCTCACCATTGATCCTCCTCTCTATGAGGATCATTTGTTGGAGTTCTGGCGGACCTGCGAAGAGGTCACCATGGACTGGGTGAAGGCACCGTCTGCCACAATGCAGGGGAGGACAATCTTCATCACTCCGGCCATCATAAACACACATCTTCAGCTGGATGATGTAGAAGGTGACTTGTCCTTCCCCAAAGCTACAGTCAACCACTCCTTTGTATAGATAGGCTATGAGGGTGACTTCTCAGTCAAAAGCTTCAGGAAAGGGAAGGTCTCATCCTAATGGAAGTACCTCCTCTATGTTGTCATACACAGCTTATCACACAAGCATGGAGGATGGGATCAGATTCCAGAAGACCTATCCTTCATAGTCGATGGAATGGTTCAAGGGGTCAAGTTTAGGTATTCTCAATTTGTATATACCAATTTGCTTGCTAACTTGGACTCCCTAGAGTATTACATGTTTCCTAGATATGTACAGCACATTCTCAACTATAAACTGAGCACACAGTTGAGGGGAACAAGTAATATTCTAAAACTAGGACAGATGAAGCCTGACATCTTTAAAATAATAAGGAAGCCAACTGTAGGCTTCTTCGGGGTAGAAATAGCCCTAGTCTCAAAAATGTTTGAGCTCATTGCTCAAGGTGACAACCTAGCAGCACCAGCTAGTGTTGAACCCACACCTTCCACCTCCCAACCACAAATACAGCCCACAATAACCATCACCTACCAGAGAAAAATCAAACTAACCCCTGCACATGTTATTCAGCTTGTTAAGGCCCCCATATCACCAACCATACAGGAGGAAGTGGACACTCGAGCTCCCACTTCCCCTGAGGAGCAAACCACTCCCATATCTCAAATGATCAGTGCTGAGGTTCCTCATGCTCAGCCTAATGAGCTCATAACCCAATCAGCCTTAAGCCTTCACCCAGAGTCTCAACACTCTAGTGAACAACCTTTCGGGGATAGTTACCATCCCCAGCCGCTGGATCTCAACCACCCAATTCCCAGCCTTGACTTCTATGATGATGAAGACATGGGCTTCAGTGAGTACCATGAGTCTCTCTTCTCCACCCCTACTCAAGGAGAGATGAGTACTCCTGTCACACCCATGTCTAGCCCACATCATCCACCCCCAACTAAGGTGGATCTTCCTGAACCTGTTAAGGAGATCCATATGAAAGAGGCTCTTACTTTAGAAAGTGATTACATCAGTCAGACCTCGACCATGGCAACCCAGCCTCTTGACACTTCTCTTAAAGTTGTCATGATGGAGGGGAAATCCAACCGCCAAGAATACTATTCTGGTGATGAGGAATAAGACATTATTCCTATTCTCTCACCCCCCCGTGATTCTTCTGATGAAGATGAGGGGGGTCTGAAACTAAAGGTGCACACATTGACTAAAACTTGCACCTATTTAGTCTCCGAGATTAGTCACCTGGAATCTCAGGTGACTATCTTACAAAAGAGGGTCAATGACCAGCAACTTGAGATCACCGATCTCAAGGGCAAGCTAGTTGAGAGACCATAAAGAACAACTCAACCAGGTCCATAAGAACCTGTGAATGTGATAAACTCAACCCCCAGCTCACTTATGCAAGAAAGTGATGCTACCAAAAAGGGGAAGAAAGTCAGAACAGTCACAGAACCTGGGAGTTCTTCTCAAAGTATGGACTTTGAGGACTCACCACCCTCACTTGCAATAGTCCATACTCAGCAACCTCCTCAAGTCCACATTGATGTAGACTCACTAATATACAGCCTATTTGAGGAGGGTATACCCAGAGCCATGTCTACCCCATCTTTTCACTCTGAGAACCTAATCTTGGGATGGAGGTATGACACAGAAAGAAGGACTCTTGTCATCTTTAGAGCTCAGGGTCAACAAGAGATCTTCAATTTTACAACCCTGAGTTTCTATAAGTGCATCCATCTGGTTGATAGCTAAAACAGACAAGCTGAGAGATTAGCAGATTGGATTCAAGGAAGGGTGCTTGAAGAATTCAAGATGAGATCAAAATTATATAGACAGAGGCTAGCAGGTGAGATTTTTGGCTAATTGGATGTTGAAGTGGACCCTGAGATTAGCTTCGAAGGGAAAGCTTTGACTAAAGGTCCAGAAGTTGAGCCTATGAACCTTGAGACAGGATCTCCTTCAGCACCCAGTACCCTTAGTGAGGCACCAGCTGGTGAAGGTGCTTCACATCCTCTCTCTGGCCAGAGCTTGACTGCTGAACCAAGCAATGAAGGCCAAAGCTCTCTCCACCCTGAGTCACCAAGGCCTGTGCGTGACAAAGGGAAGAGGAAAATGATCTTTAAGGAGTTAGAGGAGGAGAAGAGAGAGAGGAAGAGGAAGCTAAGGGGAGATATTTTAGGAGGGTCCTCAGGTTTCATACAAGCTGCTATCCGGGCTGCCCCCAGGCCAAACACTCAAGATGATGAGTTGAGGGCAGCCAGGCTAAACTACCTGGGGACCAGGAACTATAATGTTGATGAACTCATATCTCTCCCCTTAGAAGAGTTGAATGAGCTGGATGACACTGAGTTGTCAAAGGAGAGGAGGGAGGCAGAGGATGTAGCATTGCTCCTCAAGATTAAGGAAGAAAGGAGACTAAAAAGGCTCTATAAACATGCTCCTGTCCTCTCCCCAGTTCAAGAAAGTCCTGAGACAGAGACTATGGCAGCTACACAACCTTAGGTAGATAGGGAAGCTGAAAGAATGAATATGATCAACTACCTAAGTGCCACAGGACTCTATCAGACAGCTGCACTTCTTCCCTTATCCTTTAAGTACATTGAGTTTGAATATCTAAAGTAGCTGGAGGAACAAGCTACAAAAGAAAGAAAAGCTGCAAAAAGAAAGTTAAGGGAAGAAGCTGCAAGGTCAAGGGCCATCATCCACAAAAGCCAAAAGAAGTCTGAAGATAGACAAAGGATGATGAGCTTCTTGAAGCTGTACGGATTCTCCGAAAGGAGGCTTGGTCCTATGTCTCTATCCACCATGGATGAGCATATAAGAGTGATCAAGCAGAAGATCAAAAAGGGAGAGCTTGTAGACTTGCATTCTCCACCAAGTCCAGCTCAACCTAAAGTTAAGGTGAAGGTTGAACCCCCTAAGACAACACAACCTGATCCTAGAGCTGCATCTTAGCCAACTTCATCTTCTGATCCATAGCAGGGTTCTCCTCTCTCTTCATCTGAACTTGTGAGAGAAGAGATCCCAACTGAGAGGGACACAACAGAACAATCTGGTGCTGAAGACCGATCCTCTCAGTTGAAAACTTCAAAGAGGAGGAAAAGGATGGCTAGGAAAAGTGTTTCAAAGAAGAAGAAAACCAAGGCATCCACCTCCACACCTCAAGATGAGTCAGAGCATCCTGAGGAAGTGCATCAAGAGACTGCTCAACAAACTCCTATTCAAGTAGAGCCTCTTGCCATTGGAAGACCCATCTTGTCCTGGACCTTTGCTGCTAATCCGGACAGATGGTATGTCATCAGACATCAAGGAGGTCAAGATTTCTACTTCTGGCAAAACATGCTTGATCTTCCTCTACATGATCTCTATGGCATGAGAAGATAGTATGAAAGTCTAAAGGATCCTGACCATATGATGAAGAGAGGCATGACCTTGATCCTAATGAGGACTGTTAACATCTGAAGAACTTTTTTGTTTTGGTAGCATCAGCCTAGGGGGAGTTTGTAAGGTAATATCAGAAGATTATAAGGCTGATACAACCAAAGAAGCCAAAACAACCAAGAGTCTTCCTGCATGCATGCACTGAACGTACAAGGTAGAAGTGCTTCTGAAGTTTTACACTCTACATCAGAAAATACTCTAAGTGTATAATCTTCCGAAGCCAAAGTCCAAATCTTCAGAAGACAAAGATGAAGTCTTCCGAAGCTTCAGAGACAAAGTCTTCCGAAGCCATTTTGCTGTGAAGACTAATTTCTTCTGAAGACAGAGAAGACATGCTTTCTCTGATCTAGTTTACAGAAAGCTGACACACTTTCCGCTGCAACTCTGAAGACTCACAAACTTGTATAAGTTGGTGAAAAGTCCATGCTTTTGTAAACTGTAGATTAAGGTCTTTGTCTGTAACTTCCTACTTTTGTACTTGTAAACCTTTTTGTATTAGAAAAGGATGTGAGCTATGGCATGTCATAGTCACTAGTCAAAAGGCAATCTGCCTTTTGACTTTACATTGATCTTGTTGTCTAGATTAGTGTTTTCAACTGTCTTTCTAAGTATTAACGGTTGTAGGATGTAGTATAAAGTGTCTCAGGTCCTTGTAATTCTTTTTATGCTTTGTAACATTTGTAATAGAACTTGAGAGCAATATACAGTATCCTTGAAAATCTTACTTGTCTATTCTTGTTCTTAGTTCTGTCTCACTAATTACTTGTGTTCTTAGTATCATCATACTCAAATCCAGTTCCACATTTGAATTGTTAAATGTTCTAAACCTCTCCTCATTGTGAGACTGATTGTATTGACCACCCTTCACACGGTCTTACAATATGTTCATCAACTAGCGATTTATGAATTGGTTTATTCATCTTAGGATGATATTAAAAATCATACATGTTATAACATGTGCATCGCACTTGCTTCCTCCACCAAATCAACAAACATAGGTGTTGTGTTTTGACACGACTTGGGTAATATACACTCACAACATCAAAAGTAATCTAAGTAATCATGTTTGAGTTGGTTATTTAAACCATTTAATAAAAAAATTTATGTTTAGCTTGATATTTTTAACTCTTTTAATAAACAAGTAATGTTCAGATTTTAGTAAAATTAAACATGTCGGCTTATCAACCTGTTTCAAAATAAAAATAAAATAATTTAAAACATATATCTCTCAAAATTTACCTGTCAAGCCGTTTATATTAGCCAAACTCGTTTAACCTATCAACCCATGTCGACCACTTATAAACTAATTTGACTCATTTGTATCTTTTATAAAAAAATGGACAACTCAAACATCCTTTAAAATACTTCTAAATATGCACCAACGTCAACCATGAGACTATAAAATTCATTTTTTTTAACAACGACAAACAACTACTTTAGTAACAAACCACCACAAAAGCATGACACAACTTGTATATAGCAAAAAACCAAACATTAAGGAACCACCGGAACAAGAAATAAAGACAAAACTAGGAAAGAGCCAAAGAAAGAAAACAAAAGAGAAAACAAAAGAAACAACACTACATTACATGATGCAAGAGGAGCGTCATGCTAACCTGTGACACCCCGTATTTCCATGTTAACGTCGTCAACTCAACCTTTGTTACTTCAACGCCCTTCAGTGATATTTAATTATTTAACTTCGTTATGTAATTAAATTAATAAAAGTAAGCTTGGTTAAATTAACTATATTAACTCGAGGGGCCTTGAGTGCCATTTCGTTAAACTTGATTTATCAAATTAGAGGGGCCTAAGTACGATGTTGATTTTGGTTTCAATTTGGCTCGGCTAGTGCATGGTGTGGATGTATGTTCCTGTTTTGTTAACCGATTGTGGCTCTGCGTAATGTATTGTTTGTCGTGTGTATGAGTTGTGTGTGTATACTTTCTGTGGGGGCGCATGATTGTATCTTTCTTCGTTGGGTGCGTTTGGTGCACATGTGGTCCTCGATGGGCAGGGCTTCTTGGGTTTTGAATGTTTTCGTTTTGGGGTTATTGGGTGCAGGTGTAGGGCTATGTGTGAGCTGGCCGTGTGTGTCTGATCTGCGTGTGTGTGTACCTTGGTATGTTTGAAATTGTATTATATGTATGTATGTTTGTGCATGAGATCTTGCATTTTATGTTATGGAGTATTTGAGTATGTATATATGCTTGTTGTTGCGATGTATGTATGTATGTCTATGGTAAATTTTGGTTCATCTTTATGGTAGGTGTTTGATACTTGGTTGGTTTGAGCATGCATGTATGTGGGTGTGTGCATGGCAGAATGTATCTATGCATGTGTGACCTATCTATATATGTGCTGTGGGTGTTGATAATCATGTGTCTGGGTCATATGGGGGCATGGACTCAATGTGGGCATGCATCTAGGCTAATTATATATATATGTGTTTATTATACATATTTATGTAATATTATACATATTTACGTAATATATGTGTATTAATAGTGAAATATATATTTTCAGCGTATAAATTCTTGTGAGTACAGGTATCCTATTTGTGCTACGTATGAATCGTTATGTATATTGGCATGCATGTGCATGGTAACTAAGCTTATTATGGGTGTGTTCCACTTAGTGTGTACTTTTCATATGTGTTGGTGTAGTATACATATGATGTGTGTGTCCGAATTTGCACCGCAGCCGAGTCGTGAAAAGCGAAACCATACGATTCTATTTCTAATATTTAATTTGAATTAAATATTAATCGTGCATTCAGGTTAATTGGAACCCAATCTTTTGTTCTTGCATTGCTTTATTGTTGTGCTTTCAAGGTGAGTTCTCAGCCCCACTTTACTCGTACTCTTTTGGGGGAGAGAAACATGTGTTCTAAACGTATTTTCATTTGATCAGTATTACTGTAATGTCACTTGCTTACTAGTGTTATACCAACTTAAGTCCTCATTCTAGAACCGTTAATTTATGTATTTTAGCAAGGTAATTCTGAGTAGATCTACTGGGTTTGACAAACCTCACCCGGGCTAGTCGCGCTAACACGACTGCATGTCAAACGGGTGTTTAATTGACCTAATTTCTGTTACTACGGCCTGGTAACCATAGCCGAGGCCTTCATTTACATTTCATACACTTAGTAACTTGTTAAATAGACTAGCTATCTACTATATTACTTTGTTTACTGTATCCGTTACTATTATGTTCTGTTTATTAAAACCTATGAACTCACTAACCTTGTGTTGACCCTTTAGCATGTTTCTTTCAGGTTCTTAAGGTGCGCACGATTTAAGATCATCACACGCTGCATTCATCATTGTTGGGTCAAATGAAACATTTACATTTTTACGAACTATATTTCATTTGATTTGCGCGTGTCTGCCCCATTTGATTTACAAATTATTATGCTTCCGCAATTACTCTTATGTCTACGTATTTAACTCTGTTTTTGGGAAACCCTCATGTTAATGAGCAATTATATTTTGTAAAAGGTGTGTCGTTTGGTGTAACTAGTGGCTGAGATCCTAGTATGTTACACGCCTAACTGTAATATCCAGTTTGTGAAAATTAAGGGTGCGACATAACCGGTTAGTATAACCAATCTTGGAACGATTAGAAACCCATGTATAGCTCCATAAGTTGATCACTTCCACCATTTTGGCTTAACTCCACACGTTATTCTTAAAGACCTCATCATTCCTCGCTTTTCAAATGATCCACATAATGGTTAGTAGAATTTGATAAACTCGTTTCTTAAAATTTTTACAATTGCTCTGCAAAAAGAGCATCAAGATATTCAAATAGCGAGTCAAGATTGCCCCGAGATAATCTGCACTATTAGAAAATCATTGTCCATGTGTAACCAGCATGTTTAAGTTTAAAAAATGAGTGTGACATTGATTCCGATTCAATTCCCCAAAGTGCACACAAAGTTGTAGGGTTGCCCACCCCCTCTTTTTGACAAAGCTTTATTCCATCTAAAAAGGTAAGGGTTTGATTCCGACCCAACAGTTAGTCTAAATGAAGAGGTTGCCACCGCAATCACCTTTAGGCTTTGTTAATTCAACCAATTTAAACGATAACACATTAACACTTAAATTTACAACCACTTAGAAAATATGTCGATACGTACAAGACATAAAATGTGACACGTACCCCGTACGAGTTATGATCATTAATTTCAACCCGTACATAAATCTCCAACTCACATAATTGACGCATACACAAATCAGGACCGACCAACAAAAGTATAATACGATTTACAATTCATTACAGCCTTAATATTTTTACCGATTTCAGTCAAAACCTGACAACATTGATTGCTTCTGCTGCGGAAGATCAACAATGGAAGATGACACCGTATTGGACCAAATTTCTGATCATTTTACATGCGCTGTTTGCCTGTAACATCTATACCTTTCGATTTCAGCTTTTTCATTATTTGATTCGCATAAAACTCGTGATTTCTTCGGTTTTCGTTTGAGAATTTACGATTAAGATTGTTTTTTTTCATTTAGTAGCTTGATTTAGGGTTTGTACTTGCTTTGATGTGTGAGATACGGTTATCGCATTAATTTTCTCAGGTTTCTGTGATTTTTGTTGGAATTACGGTAGCTTAAATGCTTAATCTGATCTGTTGGTACGGAAGCTTGCTAATTCTGTGAATTAGATGATATTATCTGGTGAACTATTTAGATTGCTTATTTCATGACAGTATCATAGGGAAATCACTACCTTAGTTTTTTCATAAACATGAACAGATTTGAATCTGGTGATTATATATTTGTATTCACCATATTCTGGACAATGGTTGTCAAAGGCTAGCAGGTGCAGTGTAGCAAAAGAGCCTTGCGTCAATCAAGGCTCTCAGGCGCACATTTCGGCCAAAACTGGTCTGAAACATGTAAAATTGGTCAGAATCATCTAAAATTGGCTTGCAACACATTTAAACTAGATAGAGCAGCCTAAAACATGTTTAAAACCCCAAAAAATGGCATGTTTAAACTGTGCGCCTGGCTTAAAAGAGCTCTTGCTTTCTGAGCGCCTTGTGCCTAAGCTCAAGGCTCACCCTTTGCGATTTGAGTGCGCCTTGAGCCTTTGAAAACTATTTACTGGACTAACAATTCATGAGTGTGAATTAAAAAAATTTCTTAGAATACTGGAAGTAAATTCTTTTCAGTTTTGTTGATTTAACCACATGAATTAAGCGTTGTTCTTATTGATTTCATTAGTACTTTACTTCTTTGATTAAAGTTGCTATCTTCTTGTTGCAGGGATGTCCTATACAAGCCTGTTGTTCTAGGTAGGAAGTGATATAAACAATTACAATATTGGTAATGGTGATGTATTTGTGGTTGACTCATATCATTGGCAAATTTGTGGTTGCAGTTTGTGGCCATGTCTCGTGCTTCTGGTGTTGCCAACGTTCAATGCATTGGAGAAGTGAATCTCATTGCCCGTTATGTAGGCATCCTTATCATCATTTCCCTGCCATCTGTCATACCTTTCACTTCTTGCTCAAGAAGTTGTATCCAGATTCCTACAATAGAAGGAAAATACAAACACTAGGTAAACTTAATATCCACATATGTTTAAGTTATTGAAATTTAACCATTTATAACAGATGAATTATGTTTACGACAATTTTTATGTTTCTGTTCTTACATTGTATAGAGTATGAAAAACACACCACGTTAGGGTTTTCACCAGATATTGACAGTCTTGTTACCAGTGAAGAGTTAAACAATCAGAACGTTGTGGGGCAGTCTTCTAATTCCAGTTTTGAAGACAAGTTTTCAGTTGGTCTGTCTACCGAAGTGAATAAATTGAGCCAAAGTTCTGCCCATACTTACAAGCAGATTTCAGTCAGTGATGTTCTGTGTTCTGCATGCAAGCAACTACTTTTTTGCCCTGTTGTTCTTAATTGTGGCCATGGTACTTCTGTCTAGCTATTATTATTGATTACGTTTTCACAGTTTTTAAGTTTGGTATCCTGATTTTCTTCATTTCTTGTTCTTTTTCAAAAATTGTCATGTAGTTTACTGTGAAGGCTGCATCACTATGCCAACTGAGGGGATGCTCAAATGCCAAGTTTGTGAATGCCGGCATCCAAGTGGACATCCAAAAGTCTGTAGGGAGCTTGACCATTTCTTAGAGGAACAATTTTCTTCAGAATATGCGGTGCGAAGAAGCATAATTCAACAAAATCAAGGTCGGACTCAAAATACAAGTTCATCTAATGGTATGTTTTTTGGCATAATATAGTCACACCAATAGAAACATTACTTTGTTTGCAGTTATTTATAGTAATAAAGACACGTGCAATCATCATTTTATAGCCGTTATCATCTTTTATCTTGCTAGCTTTATCTAGCCATCTATCCTTTTTGCTGAAAAGAATGCTTGTGGAATATCCTTTTTTATGGATAACTTTATAAAATAGTAATCAAGTTTCAGGATTATTCTAATTAGGTTGCTCATTAATATTTTTCTCCCAATCAAGTTACTCATAATTTTTTTGTCTCAATTATGACACTAAAGTTTCAGCATAATTGGGACAAAATTAGGTCATTCATACATCGCAAAACATTTTAAAAAATCTGAAATATTTAAATAATTAACAATATTTATAAAAAAATAAAATAATTTAAAAGAATTTTGCGAAATATTTAATAAAAATTGAAAAAAATATGAGTGATCTAATTGGAACACTCCTAAAACTTTAGTGACCTGATCTAGACAAATAAAAATATGAGTGACCTCATTGGAACACTTCTAAAACTTGCTTACTGTTTTGTGAAGCTTTCCCTTTTTTTAATTATACCCCAACATCAAAATCACATAGTATGGTTCTATGATTTATGAACACCTAGGTTCATTTTTTGAGTTTCTGTATATCTGTAAATTTGTATTGATGTTTTGTTGGTATTACAGAGGCCAGTACTCAATTTCCCAAGCTCCCACTCCCGACAGAAGATAATTTTCTTCAGTGGACTGTTTATCGCTCTAAATGTCATAATGGTGTTGGCTGTGACATGTGTGGGGTAAGGTCCTTTGTTTTTACTTTCATGGAATGAAAATAATATAATGTATACTTGCCGTTATTTCCATCCGATGATAACCATTGCTGTTCAAGGCTTCATAGGAAATATTCTGTCCTATATGTAAAGTTCTTCATTTCTTAGCATCTGTTTTGCATAACCAACAAACTGTAACACTCTAGTGTTTCTCAATCATGTTTTGATTGTTAAATTCATTTTCTAACTCCAAGCTATATGACAAATCCAATTTGAATTAATAGACAGACAAAATCCCAACAGTTGAATTATTATTATTTTTTTGTTTTGGTTTCTTCTACCATCCGGGGGTCTCCCTATGCAGACTCTCTATCCCCTAGGATAGAAGTACGGTTAGGCCCCACCCTACCTAGACCCCCACCAATTGCTTTGCTACGGGTGCGATTTACTAGGTATGGTGGCGGTGGTTGTTTTTGTTTTTGTTGTTGTTTTGGTTGTTTCTTCTACCATCGGTGATTATAATCTGGTATGCCCTTAAACAGCAATACAACTTAAAGTTATTGCATTTTAATTAGATTGTCAAGCTCATTTGTTATTGAAAAAATGAGTAATCTTTAGGACATGTCTATTTGTGCCGGCCTGACTCCTGCTATCGTGCACATACTTTTTTATTCATTTTCTTGAATTCTGTAAACTATTAATGTGCTAAATACGATTCGAAAAACTATATTACTTCAGTGATAACCAAACTTTTCAATATAGCAATATAGGAGGTTTCATGCATTTTAATACATTCTGCATTACTTTTAACCATTTCGGCCCTCTTATAACCCGCTGACTCGTTCCTTTTTTCAGTTTAACCCATTAGACAAAATTACTACAATACCACCAGTTACCTCATGTAACCAAAAAGGCCTTAACACAATCTATATATTTGTTATCAATCTTAACTTGTTTTGCTGTTTTTGTATTACAGATATGTCCAATAATTGGGGATAGATATAAATGCCAAGATTGTACTGAAAAAAGTGGTTATGACCTTTGTGGAGACTGTTACAACACAGGCGGAAATGTTCCAGGCAGGTTTAACCAAAAACACACACCAGCGCACCGGCTTGAGTTAGTCAAACCAATCACAAACCGAAATATTATACATCGGATTCTGGGTAGAAGATTGGCGGCTGTTTCTTATGCTGTTAGAACTCAAAGTAGCCCTACTAATGGAACACCTGGTCCTCCATCTCCTCCTCTTGAGGAAGATGATGTTTTCTTTGCTACCAGAGAGGATCAAAGTGACAACCAACCTCCAATGTAAAAGGTACTAGCAATTTAATAGGGATAATTACAAAAATGACCTGGTCCGACTCACTCTTCTTGAAACGACCCAAATCTAGCAGCATCTTACTAGATAACCCAATATAGCCCGAGATTCCCATCAGGTGACCTGATAGTATTTTGGGTTATTTTGAAGGATGCGGCTAGATTTGGAACATTCAAAATGTTGTGGGACCGGGTTGTTCTTGTAATCCCGTATAAGCATGTACTTCGTTCAAATTGTCGAGCAACTATGTTGATAGGAATAAGCGTTTGTGTATAAAAACTTGCATTGCATTATGATTTTGGTAATCGGTATGGCTTTAATGTGTCTGCTTGTAGTTTATATATAATTATTACTAGATGATCAACTTAAAGCGGGCATTTATTTGTTTTATTTTAACTAAAACCTCCGCCAAACTGAACTATAATAATAAATCATGAAGTTAACTGTATTGAAATGAGTCAGTTTGAATTGAATGTTATTAATAATAAGTCTAACACATAGCAAAAATAACATTTTAAACAAGTTGGTTAACAGTTCTGACATGAAGCTGCTGAGAATAAAGCACCGTAGTCTCATTGCAGGAGCGGTCTCCTACCAACAGCATTTGTCGTGAGAATAAGTATCGGCTTTATCAAAGTGAAAGTATAGCGAACAATGAGGGTTAAAGACAAACTGGTGTGGAATGGAAGACCTTGGTGATTAAGGTGTCTATCTATATTACCTCTCTCCTTCCCTTTGATTTGTTGTGTCCCTTTAATTAGTTGTGTACGTATCTAAAGGATCTCCAAGTGCTATTTGGGGATGATTATAGTATATGTGTTCTTCTTAAGTGGGTTGAGAGTTCTAGTCTCTTGATGAAAATTGGTGTAGATTTGAAAATGAGCTTAAAGATTGTGTGAGTTAACCGTTAAAAAGAACAATGTTAAATTTTGGGAATGATTATATAGGTGATTTTTTGATTGTTTTGTCTTTGGCTTGTGAAACCATCATTCTCATACAAAGGATTGCCCCGACCGTAGGCAAAACGTCTTGTTAATCAATACCTTTTGTCTGATTAGCTTCGGTAAGATGAAATAATTTAAAGTATTAGTTAATGGTTTCAGAAAAAAGTGTTTCGGTGCAACCTAATAAAAATATGACGGTGTCAACAACTGAAAATTCATAACAGTTATAAGAAGTTCATCGAATCGGTTAAAAAATTTCCTAAGCTATACTATAATGCCCCCCCCCCCCCCCCCCCCCCCCCTCCCCCCCAAAAAAAAAAAAAAAAACCTAAGGTGGTGGCCATGGTTTGTTTGTGTTTTTTTATGTTAGATTTTTTAGGAAAAGTTTAGAATACAAAGTAATGTTTTTGTGAGAAGTGTATAAAATGAAGATGAAATTATCATGTAAGAAAGACTTACACTTACGTGATAATTATTATGCAGTGAAATTATCACGCAAGTGAGTGGAATTATCACCCAATAATGATGAAATCAGTGGTGAAATTATCACGCGAGAAGGATAATAATCACGCAAAAACTTCATACACTTCGCACAAAAAATACACTTGGTGTGGTAACATTCCCCGTATTATTTTAATCTATAACTGATGTTTTAATCTTTTTAATTTTTCTTAAAATGATCTGCTTCGGTTAAAAGCGGTTTGGTTATCTTGATTATTGGATATATGTTTTGATAAATCCCATCAATCATCAGTTAACTTTAGATGTGGATGAATATAAGATAATTTCTTTCAATTTATGCAATTATATCTTTGGTCAAAATAAAACATTATCAGTCTCCTTACAAATAACAATAAGTTGCGACTAATATATTATTTATGAAAAATCATAGAAATATATTTTTGAGATATAAAATATATTTATTAGTTTTAATGTTTTGTCTAATTCTATGAGTTGAAACTTGAGTCGGCTCATTTTCGAGATACTATTGATTCGGTTTTGTTTTCGGGTATCGTTTTCATGACTTTTGCTTTGTCATAATTGTGACATGTTATAGCTGAATTGGATTTTGTTTTATCTATCTAGCAGACCGAATGTGTCAAAAAGTGGTCATTTAAACTTAATTTCAATACATAAAACCTTCAAAATCATTAGCCTAATAAAAAACAAGATTATTATTGCAATAATACTTTTACAATCTTATCTAACCCATTCATTCTTCATAAAATGTACACAAATCCGATAAGCAAAGTGTGGGCTAGTCGATCCAATCACATGAGGCTACTTTTTGACACACATGATGGATAAATATTTTAACTTGAACCCTTTTCGACATAATACCCATTTCCACCTATACTAGTTGGAGTTGATTATCAATTGGATCCGTGGTGTAAAAGTAAACTAAGGGTGACAATCGTGTTGGGTTGATGGTTTGTATCGATGAACCTGAACACCACTCGGCACTCGCATATTTATTTGTGTCAAAAGTGATCAATCTTTACCTAAATACACTTAATTTCAAGAACGTTTGATAGGTCGATGTATTCAATTAAGTCAACCTGAAGACCACGTGTATAACTAAAAAGGTCCGTTTAAATGAACAAGTTAAACATTACAACCAAAAATCCGTTCACCATCTTGCATTGTCATGGGTCGTGTCAGGATTTGCCACTATTAATATAAAGCTTAAAATTTTTACTTTTAAAACTTGCGAAGTGTACATTGTTCTATACTACTTTTGTGAGCTTACATAATACAAACTATATAAACTTACGGCTCTTAGCAACCATGATTTCTATTCAGTATCTGATAATTGTAGTAAGGACAAAAGTCACCCTTAGATTCGGGGACACCCGAATCGCGCCCTCCTTCTTCATGCAGGATTTCAAATTCTTATCGCGTTTGTTGTTACAAACATGTATCTGACGGGTATTAGACCGGGTAACACCAATGGTGTCTTGTTGACCATTCTTTGCTAACGCATTTCCATTAAGATAATAGTCTCTAGCTTGAAAAGTCAAAGTCAAACCGTCTTCCAAAGTGGTTTTTTCATCCTCATCCAGTGAGCTAGCACATGAACTCGGGCCTTCTGGTTCACGATGGAACGCGTGCATTGGTGTCGTCCCTGCCCATAGTTTAAGACGTGCGGTTTGTTCGGGAACATGTTTGTAGTCACTAGTGTTTGGAAACTCGGTTAAGGATTGACCAAGTTGTTGACTTTTATCCTTGACCAAGCGATGAATGGTCGTGTTGGGGACAATATAAAACACTTGACCAGGAACCATAACCGACTCAGGGCGAACCACGATATCGGGATTTTTAAAGAAATCGGGGCGGGTGACGCTGTGTCTCGGGTTCTTCCTCATGATTTCACCCGCGGTTATCGGTTTCCGATGATACTCAACATGCCTTCCAGGATGAACTAGTTTAAGTACACCTTTTTCTTTTGTAGAAGTTCTCATGTTCATTGATGGAGAAGGGTGTTGGAGATTGTTTATTTCATTTTTATATTTGGTTGTTACTTTGATTATTTGGTTATTGACAAAATAAAGGTGAAGAAATCAAGAAAAGAGTAAAAGGGGAAATGATTCTTTTTGTTGTAAGGGTTTTAATTGGATAAGATGTCTCTTGATGAAGAAAGCATATAATCAAAACAAATTATTTCAATTTTATAATATGCAAGTTTAAGTACATCAACATTAATCAATTTTTAGTATTTATCTTATCTCGTTATCCAAAAGCTAGCTGATACTTCAACAGTGGACATTTGCAAAAGGTAAAAGTGATCTAACTTGAAAGGGCTTAACTCGAGTTACATTGAAAGTTACAAGGCCGATAAGTAATGAAAGAAAACATCTCAACAAACCAGATCATGTGGAAAGCAGCCAGATATTGTTTGTCCCAACCATCAAACCTAAATTCCATCATTTGAAACCTGATTTAAGTTTAACGGATTTTCCCGTACTTATAGAAAATTTTATATTATTTTTTCGTTGTAAATACGCATGAATCTTTTATTTGAGCAATTTACGTGCTTACTTAGTCGGCCAATTTAATTCCTAAACAGTCTACTCCATCTTTTAAATTTAACTCAACCTGTCAAATTTAGATTTTTCACTATATTATATCAAATTTCCTCTTATAAACTTTTTTTTATTGTGCTTCAAACATTGGCTTTTGGATTTTCGTCTTATTTTCATTAATATCACAAGGTATGACAACTGTGTAACAAGAATTAAACAACAAATGTACTTGTTGACCTATAACTTGTTTCACAAGAAACAAGATTGTGTTCCTTGTTTTGATGATCACAAAAGGTGCTATTATATTATATTTTCCACTCATATTTATGAATATAGATTAAAATCATCACCTTGAGGTAACAATCAGATGAAAATGACAAAATTAAAGTGTAGTCAAACAAGAACAAATGAAACAAAAGATAAGTAGAAAAAAGCAGCTTGATCTCAAAATATTAAACGTAATCCCTTGGCCTAGGTAATAACCAATTGATACAAATTTGATACTGAGCTGTTTTAAGAGTTAACAGATTCATATACGATCAAATGAATAACAACAAAAGGTCTATATAGAAAATGACTACCTAAAAACAAGGATAACTTCTAATCAGTTTAGATTTATGAAGTCCATAACATATAGACGGAGTTGCCTTAACATGACACTCGGTTTGACACACAACAGAGGCGGGTTGCCCAACTCACGGATCCGTCTTCCTTCACCTTGAGTTCTGATTTTGTCTTCAGAGAATCACCTGCTTTTATATGATTTTGTTTTAACGAATGTCATTATTTTATGGGTTTTATTTGGTTATTTTAGTTTAATTTTTGTTCTTTTAATGGATGTCATTGGCTTGAACCCTATCAATATCTCATTTGAATATCTTTATACTTCTAACAGTTGATAATGCTTGGTAGACATTAAAGTTACTGTTATCATAATTTAAAGATGATTAATGTTTCATCAGTTCATCTTCATGTTGAAATTATAAATTGTTATTATAATATAAATATGTAATTAACATTAGCGATATTAGCATCAACTATCATAGAATATTACAATGCCTATTGTGACAATCTTTGTTTATATTATTTTAAACAAACATCACATGTAAATTTAAAACGACTACATTGACGCCTAAAAACACTAGAACAAAACCTATGTATGTAATTGAAATGTTAAAGGTTATAGTTTCATCATGAACCATGTTTATCGGTTCGTAAGTGAATATCATTGTGATAAACCAAACAAAACCTTAATGAGTAATTGATTTTTCATTGAACTTTGAAACTAGTAGTAAGATAGAAACAATTGAATTATAAGAAGAATGGTTCAAACAAAACCACTCCAACATTAGATTTGATTGTAAATACCCCAAACATACTTAAGTTTCCTCAAACAACCTCTTTCATATTGATGAATGAATAAAAGGACTTGTAACTTGTTCTCCTTAACCATCTTTAACTATCCTTAAACACATGTTTAATTTCGTAGATTGTTGTGACTAACTTATATATAAACTCAATTGTGGACACATGACACTTTTTGAATTTATCATGAACCATTATAAGATATCTTTGAACAAATATTAGAACCATCATGAAATGAAATATATGAGAATATCGTTGACTATATCATATTAGTTTCGGTGTAAATGGAATTTATTGGGTCCGATTGTTTTCAATGAATATATCATAATATAACAATAAATAAATTGGTGATTAGTCATCAACGAGACACAAATAATAAGAAAAACGTTACAAGATAATTAGTCCTCAACGAGACGCAATTAATAAGAAAAACGTTACAAGGAATAATTTTTTTTTAGTATTTTAAAAACAATCATATTAACTATATACTAATTTCTAACTTTATTTTGGTTATACATTTAGTATACTTGGTTGTATCTCATTTGGTTTTATTCTTTTTTTCCTAATCTTTAACTTTTTTTTACTTCCAACCCCATATTTTTACATCTTTACAATTTAACCTTTAATATTTTCACTTTCAACTTTCGTCCTTATACTTTCTATCTTTTACAAATTTCCCGTTTTTCGTTTTGGTCTAAATTTTGTCAGTTAACAAGCCGTAACGTGCGTGTATGGTTCAAAGTTATTACGTCTATTGTTTTCCAGCTTAACGACCCCCGTTGTAACATACAGATCCTAAATCGACTTAGTTATTATTTTTTATGTTTTACGTTTCACGTGTGTGGTTCAATATTTTTACGTCTATTTTTTTTTTTTCGTTCAAATTTATTTTTTTCCGTTTTTATTTCTTTTTTATACAAGATTTTCCGGTATTAATGATCGTTGACCGTGGTTTAACATTAATACTACTTGATATAGTTTTACAATCCTATCGTAACACGACGGACTTAATACTAGTTAATGTATAAATCTTAAGATGGGGTTGTAACTAATGTTAGAAAATCATTCAAATTAAAATTTCCCTGGTCAACTTTCCAAACTTTAACGGTCGAAAGGACAAAGGTATGTATAACAATCATTACCCATGGTTGAATATTATATATTGTCACATCAACGGGAATCTTCGATTATTCTCTTCGTTACTTTAACGTTACAAAACCCAAAAGTGACAATCATGTTAGCGACAAATGGCTTGTAATCAAAACAATCCTTTTTTTCTTAAAAATGTTTTTTGGTTGATTTTTTATTAAACAGAATTTTAATAATCTAAAATGTAACTTATTAATTAATATATTCATACGGACAATTCAACAAATTAAACTTTTAATTTTTACATTCTCATGCAATCCTAATAGCATAATCTTTATAAATTTACATTTAATTTCAACTCGTTTTCATTCAATTGTGAACATGTTAGCGAAATTAAAAGAAAATCAAGCATAAATCTATAACGGTTATGCTACTGATATTGCTCTGGAAATGAGATTAGTCAAACTATCGGTATGGATAAGATTGGTCATGATTTAATTTGTCTTTTTAATATTAAATTGTTTATATTTACAATAACTTGTGATTTAATTTGTCTTTTTAATATTAAATTGTTTATATTTACAATAACTTGTGATTTAATTTGTCTTTTTAATATTAAATTGTTTATATTTACAATAACTTGTGCTTGCTTTATTAATTTTTATGAAAAATATTTTTTTTGATTTCATGTATTTAGTTAAAGATTAAATTATTAACAACTTTGTTGATGAGACATCTTACTTGCATCTTCACTAGATTAAAGATTAGCTTTTTATTTATTTTTAAAAAATGCATATATCTAAATTATTTATTGTATATAGTGTGAGTAAATATAATCTGCAGATTACATAATAATCTAATGGTATAAGGTGACTGTTAGGGTTTGAGATTTTTAAGGTCTTGTGTTCAAACTTGACTTAAAAGAAAACTTAACTTAAAAGGTTTTCTTATAATGATGGGTTTCTTTCTTCATAGTATTATTGGATGAGTTAGGTTTAGAGCATCAAAACTAGTATGAATGGTTGATATCCTATCTTTAAAAAGCTCACTTAGGTGGATAACCCCAAATGTTATTGAAAAACATAACAACTTTTGAGATCTTAAATTTTGTTAATGCCTAGATGTAACCTTATCTATCATATTTTACACAATATGGCACAACTTATATACACCAATTCACTATAGGTGAGAAGCGAGCTCTTGACCTTACTTATAATTTTATCATTCCAACTTCAAATAATTTTGTTATTAGACCCAACTTCCATCATTTTAAGATTTTGGTTGATTATAGTTTTATAAAGTTGTTTACTAGTTTAAAACGAGTAAGTCAGCCGTCTATAAACAAAAATGACAACCATGCATTCATTTTCTATTTATGATAATCGTTGGTAATGTGTATTGTTAACAAATTATTTTTGTAGTTTAATTAAAACTAGTTTTTTTACCCCGTCGCGCGTTGCGGCGGTTCGTACGCGACGAGTTTCTATACTAAATTTATGTCAATACCCCCGAGTCATTTCCAATTAGGTCTAAACGTAGCCTTACTCGAATTTATACCGACACGTATTTTACTTTAAGTAAATTTTACAGGAGTAAATCCGAAAATTTAGAAACTCATAAGAGATGGGAGGTTAAAACGATATTTTAAAAAGTTTTTTAAAAGGTTCCAGGGGTGAAAGTGCAAAGATTGAAAATTAGCCGTATATAAAAAAAACACATAGGTGTTTTATATTCGACCGAGTCAATTCGGCTTTTAATATAAAAATATAGACAACTAAGAAATATGAAAATAAATGTTTGTAACTTGTAAGTAAGGCATTTATAAAAATGCAAATGTAAGAAATTATTTTTAGCAAACTTGTATAGGGGTGAACCGAAACTTTAAGAACTTGGGGATGTGAAATTGACATATCAAAAAGTTTTTGAAATGTAAAAAAAAAAATAATTAATTAAAAAAGATGCATGTCGAGGGGTAAACCGGAACTTTAAAAACCTAAGGAGGTAAAATTGACATATCACAAAGTTTTTAAAGTAAAAAGACTTAAATAAAAAAAAGATATGTATCGTGGGGTTCGAACCCACGACTTGTCCCAAAAAAGCACGCACCTAATCGTTGCGCCAGGCTTATAGTTTAAGTAATAATCAGAAAGGCATCTATATAAATTAAATTCGGAGAAACCAAGAAAAAAAGAAAATGATTTTTGAGGTGTGGTACAATGGTTACGTGACACGTGGCAAGGCTAGTGGGACCCTACCGACCTTGCTAAATGAGTGATAGTAAATTATAGATTTTTTTAATTTTTAAAAGGGTTATTGGATTTTAATCGGTAGCGTACCCAACAAATTTTTGTCTGATTCGGGTCGAATCCGGTTCATTGCTGAAAAGTATCATTAAAACGGTTTCCAAACTCTTATATTTGTATATATATATCAAGAAACGTATTGAAACAACTACTTTGAGAATAATGTTAAAACGATTTCTAAACTTTTGCAAAATTGTTAGGAACACCAATTAATCTTAAATACCGATGATGTTCAACAAGTTTGAGAATAATATCGGTGAAAGTAAATATAACATTTAATCCCTCATATCTTGAAACCAATATAAATTCCGTTTGTTTTATTATAAAAGACATCTATCTCGATATAATTTTTTTTCGTTTTTGATCCTACTAACTACTTGATTATTTGAGGGTTAAAGTATTAAAAACCTACTCGATTACAGACCCCGGTTAGTGAGAAAAAATGTGGTACGTCGAACTATTAAAAACCTACTCCATTGTAGTTTCTGCTCTAACAATGTGTTTAAGACAATCTTGCTCTTTCTTTAGTTTTAAAAGTTTAAGGGAGGGCAATCGTAAACTTTTATGGGCGTAGTCGGGATTTTAACGTGTATATACCACTGTAAAAAAATTACAAGGTGCGGTTGCCGGCTGCCCCCCTCCCACTAATGTAGGTCCCTCATTGATTTTAATAATCTCAACTTTTATTTATTGATCAAAATTAATCCAACTCAAGAAATATTTACAGACGCTCCCAACTTTGAACTTATTTTCTTTCAACAATCTCTTGCTAACTGAGAGTTAACACCATTAGTTTTTTATGACATTGACTACTTATATAGCTAAAACACTAAGCAGAAAGTTAAAATCAACCATCAGATCCGTTAATATGAAACTTCTGTACCTTGAAACCCGTCAATTTTCACATCCTGATTTGAACCACTTGACTCGTTGAAGGTAGATTTCAAGTGGGGATGAAGGCTAGACATCAAAAAACAGACCTGATAGAAGTTGGGCGACAACGGAGTTGAATAATGGCTCAAAGTTTAACCCATTTCATCAAAAAACAAAACGATGATTAACTTTCACTTAGTAGTGAATCGTTAAAGAAAAATAAGCTTAAAGTTTGAAGTGTCTGTAAATACTTTCTGAGTTTGGATTAATCCCGGCCGATAAACAAAAATCGAGATTATTAAAATTTAATAACCTTTTTAAAATAACAAGAATAGTCTATTTTATAACATGTAACATCAACAATATTTTACTTAGATTGATGAGAGATTAATCTACAAACCATATAAGGGTTCAAATAGACTTCTTATGTTTTACTATTATCATGTCTGATTTTATTAGTCTTCTTATCCAAAATTGATGAAGTTTAAGTATTGTTCTTCATCAAATACCGTGGTGTCAACAACACCATCAACATCACTTTCATCGCATTTAAGTTAATCTGAGATGACAACAAAAGGCTTATAAATAATGTGCGCATAAGAAAGATTAAGTACAGTAAAATAGAGTGACTCTATTTGAAAGCCTAACGCTAATTTTTTGCGACTATTTGAAAGCTTAAAGCGAATTAAAAATTCAGTGATATTTCTAAAGTTTTTTGAGATTGCACTTTTCATCTCTATTGGATATGATATTTACAAGAAGAAACTTACATAAAATATAATCGATTTATAAACTAGATGGTGTTCTGGTTAAATAAAATTGTTTATCTATAACAGAAATCAAACTAAAGTTTGTAAAGCGAGTTTGACCTAAAGGATCAAAGTGTGTAAAAAAAACATCAAAAATGTTTGTCAAAAGAATAAAACCATGAACAAATAAAAGAAATGCATCAACATAAAAAATAACGAAGTATTACAACACCTAGGATATAAAACCATGCCTACAAGGCCACAAGGTGGAGGTCTTATCACTACTACAAACAAAATTATCTATTAAACTGATCAGAGTATTTATTATATATAATATTTATAATATACTAATTACTAACGTGTTTATGCATCATGTGACACACCCTCAAAATCCACTGGCAGGGTTTTACAACGAGGCGCATGGCAAAACAGAATCTCAGACACAATCATATCAAACAACACTATATGTGTTTTAAAATAAGCGTTTGATCTTAAATCGAAGTAAAACATGGTTTTTAAGGTAATCAATGCGGAAGCGTAAACGTTTGAAAACCCATGAGTGATAAATGCGCAAAACAAGGCGCCTAATGAAAAGTAGTAAATGTAAATGAACTTACTTTCAAATAATAAAGATGATGTATGAGCCTCATATATGCAACCCTAGCCTTAGGCGTGCCAGCGACCTGAGAAGACATGCTAAAGTGTGTCAACACAAGGTTAGTGAGTTCACAGGTTTAAAACCAATAAATATACTTGAGTGTTTGCTTGGTAAAAGTAAACAAAGGTATACTATAGGTAGCTAGCCTATATATCGAGTTACTTAGCGTTCGAACCGAATCTGACTGTTTGTGAGTTGTTTTGCCTTCCATCATGTCTTATCATAGAACAATGTCAAGTGTTTAGGTCAATTAAACACCCATTCGACCTCCAGTCGAGTTAGCGCGACTAACGCGGGTGGGGTTTGCCAAACCCAGTAGTACTACTTAAAATTACCTCGCTAGCCCGTTATTAACAGTTCGAGTGTGTAAGGACTTGCGTGATAATGTTTGCACTACAATAACAAACGATATACTAATAATACCAAAACCAGATAAAAATAGTTTGCATGCTTCTACCCTAAAAAGGAAAGTACGTAAAAGTCGGGTCGTGAAGACTCACCTTTGATGCGTAAGAAAACATAAAGCGTAAAAGCCAAAAGCTAATTGTTACCTAACAATTGTATGTCCATGAATATGTGTACATAATGGTCAAGATGAACCCCGTTGTATCCAAACAACGTAACCATTATCGTATTCAAGAAATGTTTGACAAGTTTAACCCGATGACCCGTTGGTGAGTCAAATAAGTAAAAATATGTTTAGTCATGCTCAAATAGCTCAAATAATGATTCATATAAAGTTTCATGTCGAAAATCTATTTTTGAAAAGTATTTATTTTTGGAAAGTATGATATCGTTACACATGTGCAATCCATTTCAAGATTATGAATCATAGCAAAACAAACAACTCAATTATACATGTATCGCATCGAACAGTCATCCATAACATGTTAACATAACCAAGAAACTTCATCATGCCTAAAGTTTCCTAAATTAAAAATATAAGAACATAAGTTGCACAAATTTCATCCAAATCTCCTAACATGTTTCTATGACCATTCCAACATCAATCACATCACCATAACATGTTCTATATATATCATACTCATCATACAACACATCAGGATACAAAAGTTTTCATAAATAGTAAACATGTTCATACGAAGCATTTTTCACAATTCGAATATTATCAATCCATTCTTACGCTCTAAACATCATATAACAATCATCATATCTCATCAAACATGCATAAATCATCATTTATAAACTAACTTACCCAAAAAAAAATTCCTTTAATGGAAAGTACTTGAAAACCAAGTCAAAATCAAAAGTTCAAAACATGACTTTTCATCCATTAGCATCAACTAACATCCTAGAACCATCAATTCAATCCAATTTTATAAAAATCATATAATTTCTACAAAATCCCCAATTAAGTTTCCATTATAAGTAAGTTTCGGATTTTGATCAAAACAACACAATTTCATAAAACCAATCCATACAAACATCATTATATTGAATACTAAAACATAAATAATCATCAATTTCAATTAATTTCAAGTTTTGATTCGTGTTTGGATAACTAGGGTTCATGTTCATCATGATAATCAAAGGATATGAAATCTAACATAAAATTTACTTGTAATGATGCATAGATGTAAGCTAACACGCTTTTGATGCAATAACAATCAATAATCCTCATCAAATGCAAGGAAGAATCAAGAGTGCATGTGTTCTTGTGTGTGTGTGTACTTGAAAAATGGAGAGGGGTGGGGATATGGGGGCGGCCGAATTAGGGTAAAGAGGTGGGGGTTTGGGTTTTAATCTTTTTCTTACAAGAAAGGCACCCGTCTTTTATAAAAATCGTTTTAACGTTACGCGATTGAATTTTTCCTATACCGAAACCATAAAATACGCACATAATATCAAATAAACATTTGTAACATGAAATAATATTTATTTTGTTAGTTCAAAGACATTTTTATAATAATTAGGCGTTAAAAGCCGAAATGGGCGAAAACGAGTAGTTGCAAGAAAATTCCTAATTTTCACAACCAAGCTACCCATTTAATCACATAATCATATAAAATATAATTTCACACCAATTATGATTGTTTGAAAACTATTTTGACAAGTCACCAACGTTCTGGGACAGACGCGCGTACGATCCGACAATTTTCCGAATTACCGTTACATGAAAGGTTCGTGAATGTTTGTGCAATAAATGACACATTTAAGGAAACAACATTAAATGCATGAATGTATAATCGAAAAATTATATTTGTGTTGATCGAAAAGTGACCTGAAAATGTCTGGTGTCACATCATGGGTTGTACCATGTGCTTGGTGGGTTGTACCATCTTTTGTCTTTCTTTTTCTTCAATCTTTAATTTTTCTATTTTAAGCTAATACTTTTATATCTTTTTACAATTTTAGCCCCCAACATATTTTACTTTCAACTTTGGTCCCCTATACTTTTCATATTTTACAAAATTTTCATTTCGGTCTAGATTTTACGAGTTAACATGCTGTGACTTGCGTGTGTGGTTCAACATTTTTGCTTCTATTTTTTTCCCGTTTAGCAGCCCCGTCACAAGACGCGGGTTCTAGATTGACTTAATTGTTATTTTTAATGTTTTATGTCTCGTGCGTAGTTCAATGTTTTTAGGTATACTTTCCGTTTGGTTTTGTTATTTTCGTCTTTATTTATTTTTTAATACGAGTTTTACCAGTACTGGTAGTCGTTGACACTGATGTGATATTAGTGCTACTTGTCATGATTTTGCACCACCGCTGCAACGCATGGGGGCTTAATTACTAGTATAATACTAATTACCAAGTGTTTTATGCATTATGAGTTGTAACCTAAGCTCTGTACTCACTTTTGTTTTTTTTTTTCTTTTTTGTTATTATCCAATACTTTCACATCTTTTACAACTTAACCCCTGTATTTTTTCACTTTCAACTTTGGTTCACTATACTCTTCATCTTTTACAAAATTTTCATTTTACGTATCGGTTTATATTTTTACGAATTAGCACACCGCAACTTGCGCGTGTGGCTCAATGTTTTTACGTCTATTTTTTCCCATTTAACGGCCCCGTCACAACGCGCGGGTCTTAGATCGACTTAGTTATTGTTTTTAATGTTTTATGTTTCACGTGAAGGTTCAACGTTTTTACGACTACTTTCCGTTAAGTTTTATTTTTCTCATTTTTATTTCTTTATTAATACCAGTTTTCCGGTGGTGGTCGCTACTAGTGGTGTGAAATTGGTGACACTTGATTCGGTATTACGCCCCCCGCCGCATCGCGGGGGGCTTAATACTAGTATTATACTAATTAGCAACACTTCTATGCATTATAGTGTTGCACATTATGCATAAGGGTTTTTTTTTTTAAATTGATTTTTCACTTCTAACCCAAATTTTTTTATTTTTTGCAATGTAACTTCTCAAATTTGATTTTTTTTACTTTTAACCCAAAACTATTTATCTTTTGTAATTTAATCTCACAACTTTCATCTTTTCAATTTTGTTCTCCTATACTTTTGATATTCATAAATTTTCGTATTACGTTTCGTTCTAAGTTTTCCAAGTTAACACGATTCAACTGCATGTGTGGTTCAATATTTTTATGTTTCGCTTTATGTTTCGTTTTAAATTTGGTAAGTTAACACGACACAATGTGCGTGTGTGGTTCAACATTTTACGTCTATTTTTCCCTATTGATGGGTTCGTCACAACGCGTGGATCGTAGATCGACTTAGTTATATTTTCTATGTTTTACGTTTTGATCTAAGTTTTTCGTATTAACACACCGCAACTTCAGTGTTAGTGGTTGTTAGTGGTGGTGTGACATTAGTGTTATTTGACACGGTTTTATGGTTCAGCTCTAGTTTTAAATATTTACAAATTAAAAAATTTTAAATGGACCCTAAAAAATGTAGGGTTTGGTTTTGAAAGAAAAAATTTACAATGGAGCATACATAAAAAACGATAACAATATATTTAAAAATAAATAATCATTATATTATGGAATTTTTATAAGAATAAAATGAAACACTTCTAACACTAACTATATGATTATTAAATTATTTTTTTTAACAGCAAATGCACGATCCTGCTTCGAAAGATAGGTGTTGTCTTAATCGGGTCCATCTATTTGTTTTCTAGTCGGGACGGTGCCCTCAACCCTCTTAGAAGGAAACCCATTATTGGGAAAATCTCCTTGCTCAACTCTGAGCATTTTGCTCTGAGTGAAACTTAGAACCCATGACCTTCTTATATTTACATGTCATAGATACCTCATCTTAATTAGTTGGACTAAGAATCATTGTTAACTATGATTATTAAAATAATAATATAAAACTAAACCAATAATAAAATAAAGCTTAAAGTTTATGCAGTCTCAAAAGTTGACGCAACAAAGATCAAACCCTGTCACGAGGTGTACTTGCCCTCACCATTGAGCCAAGGCTCATATCTTGTTTAGATTCTATTTTATTTGGTGTGTATAAGTTTATGTAACACGCACGTGGAAAAATCCAATAGAATGGTTACTATTTTATGCGAGTTGCTTTTTAATATGTAACTAGCATGTTATATCCGCACATTACATCAACCCGGTTTAAAATAAAGTTTATATTTAAACATTGATAAAAATTAGCATGACGTAATGGTAATTACATTGTTATGAAAATGATAGTTAAAAAATACAGAATTGAACTTAAAGAAAAATGAAAAAAGATATTTTATTTAACTTGTCCTGTTTTTCAAACTTATATTAAAAAGTGTGTATAAATAATGTGAAAATAAACATTAAGAAACACATAGCTGAATTTATGAAAAAAAAAGTAAATGATATTATATTTGACTCGGCTCGATTTTTAATACATTTTATATCAAATTATAGATAAAAACAGCACATCACAATGTTGTGTGGTTGGTATAAATAGCTGGAAATCGGGGCACGCGCGTTGCGCATGCACATATGGCTCAGATAATCCATCATAGCCGTATATGCATCACAAATCAAACAGTAGGCTCCGAATCGAATTACAGTTACGGCTGTAGACCATAGTGGGTTGCCACGCCATAGTAACTGATAATTTTTTTCGAATACAATCATAGCCAAACGGACCCTACAACAGCTAACACCTTACGATAAAGATAATTTTGCACTAACCGGGCTCAGAACCGCTATCCGGTTGTAGCTACATGCCTAAACAGCTGCCAAGCCATGACAACCAACACAGGTTTTGCATTCCAGTCATAGCCATGGAAACGAAAACTGACTGAACATACCCAAATATAAGTAGTCTCAGATGAGCGACAACTCGTCGTCATTGACATCTCTACTGTGACACAAAGAAAATAATGAACCAGAACTGGTCTCAGATGAGGCAAAACCTCATCATCATCGACAAATCACAAACCAACCAGACGACCATCACTGTCGTTACCACCGCCAGCATCAAGATATCATAACCAGTCTTAAATGGGGCAAATCGACCCAGTTACCTTCACTACCGTCGCCACCGCCACCATCGACATCAAGCTGGTAACAGGGGAAAGCCAACCCCAGCGATAATATTATGGGGAGCTCGAGAAGGCACGACATGCACCAGTCTGAGAAGTACAACTGGGAAGCAGCCTTGATGACGGCAGGGCAACCATATCTCGAAACCCTAAAGGGTGACCAGCGCGTGACATCTGGTAGGAGCACCATCGGACACCACCGAAAACCCTAGTGGCCACTAGACGGTTATAGCAGCCCCATGACTACCGCGACAACCGCAAACATCAATGATAACGATGAGACCAACCAAAGACCCGCAAACAGCAGCCACCGTAGCCAAAAGCCCCAAATCAAAACCCGAAACAATCAGGACTAGAATACAACAGATGCGCGAAGCCGGGACCAAAATCAACGTGGATCGGCGACCAGCCAAAGCCCGAAGACCGTCAGGTAAACGACCGTACGCCACCAGAGTAGCGAACAACCACCACCGGCAACATCTTCTCTCTCTATAAAACCAACCGGATGAGCTTTATTTCTCTCCCTACAAAACCACCTCAAAAACTCCATCGCCACCACTGTCACCATCCCCACCAACAAACGCCGGGAGGCGGTGAAAATGCCACCGCCACCGCTGACTTTGCTATTGCCGCCCACCACCAGCACACCCACAAAACCCACTTGAAACACAACAAACTGTTTAATTTTCCATATAACCACATAAGGAGAGGGGCGAAAATGATAAGTCAACAAACTTCTATGGCAAAACCACAAACACAAAACATATAACTATTCCTCATACTTCTTTTTCATATTATAGAATTATATAGAATAAAAAAGAAAAACAAATATATGAAATATATAGGTCCAAAAATGATAATTAGGGTGGGGGAGTGATACGAAGGAAAAAAAGACAGATGAGAAGAAATAATCGATGGGATAGATAGATGACGTCTAAGAAAACAAGGGGATGTAATGGAGGACAAGTGCTCTAAGGTGGTGTTTGTTTTCTTAAAAAACATTTACGAAGCCTCTTCTGTCTGCACCCCGCAGAACATGGGCAGATATTAGTGTCTGCAGACTGTTTGTTTTTTCGAAAAGATTTCATTAAAAAAAGTCAGTGCGGGGTCTTCTTAAGGCAGACATAAAATTATAACTTCATACATCTTCTAAAACCTCTTCTGATTCTCAACCTTGTGAAACCCTTCTACCATCACCATCGCCTCCCGTACGGCCATACCCCCAACCCAGCCAAGTTGTCGCCGGCCCCCCTCCACCGTCTCGTCGCCGCCACCGTCCACTCTTCGTCTCAACCCAGCCATCCACCGTCGGGCGCCCAGTAACTCACTAGCCACCGTCCCGTCGTCGTCCCTTCTAGCCCTCTCGCCGCCGCCGTCACCTGCAACCCTCCCGTCACCCCCCCACCATCCCTGCTTTTGGACTATGGAGGTGATTCGAAGAACTGAGGGGGTATTCTTGCTATTTTCTATTTATTTTGGTCTTTTGTTTTCGTTTTGTTTACTGTTTCATGTTCGTTTCAAGAAAAATGTATGGTGCTTGATGACTTGTTATATATAAAGCTATGTGCTGGATAACATTACTTGTAATAATCTGCAGAATTTAAAAACCAAACAATATTCTTCTTGTAGAGTGCAGGGGTTTGGTTTACCTCTTCTTCTATAGATGTCTGCAGATATAGTCCGTAGACTGCAAACATTTTACCTCTGAAAAAACAAACTGCACCTAAATGTAGTAAACTTTTGTACTATTTTTTTAAAGAAGTAGGGGTGTCTCAGTATTCTTAAGAGCCCTAGTCGAACTAAAAAATGAGCTCTTTTCAAAGAAAATTGATTAAAATCTTCCACTTTTATTTGGGCTAGGACCCCAACTGCCTTTTTTGATGCACCGCAAGGCCCTTTCGAATTCCATTTGACATAAGAATCCACAAAAATATCAAATCAATTTGTAGAAAAACAACCTAATCAAATTTGTTTTGCCAAAATGTGTTAGAAATTCTGATTTGCCTAAATATGTTTGCCAAAATACCAAATCAAAAGAAAAAAAACCATAAATCTAAATGTCTAAAACACCCAAAAGCACCCTAATCAAAAAGCAATTAAGTAGATATAAAACAATTCGGCAAATAAAAAAATTGATTAAAAAGTAGCCTAAATCAATTGATGATTTGATTCCTAACAATTTGAACAATTGAACAAAGGTAGCAAGTTAAAAATACCAAAAACCTAAATATTTACTCCTAATTTTTTGAATAATAGAAGTAAATCAAAGAAAAGCTTTGTGTACTAACCTTGATAGTTGATTCTCAAAAGAAGGCAAAAAGAGGGGTTGGTTGATTGATTCAATGATTTCAATGGAGATGGCAATGACGAGTGAAATACAATGTGATGAACTGATGACCGTAACACCAATCATAGAATTGGTGCCTGTGGCTATTGCTCTCGGCCATTGAGAACAAAACGGAGTAGAATTCCATTCAATGGTGATGAAGTGATGGTAATCGGTGGTCTTATTGTGTGTATCTCTTTAATTGTCGTGTGATTTTTTAATTCTGGAATTTTGATCACCGCTTAAATTTTATTCTCATTTCCAGTTGACCATTAGATTGCAATGATCCAAAAAATCTCTAAAGGCTAATATAAACTTTTATTAAGAAAAAATGAGAGGTCTTATTTTTAGGGGCCACATTCCCAATGAGACTCAAGTCTAGAAGATGAGCAGCCCCTAAAAAGATGGTAGCAAGTGGAAAGTAAAACACACTCACAACCCTTAGTTTTTAAATGATAGTGTATATAAAACAATAAAAACTATATTTTTAAAAGTTCTTCTAGTAAAATGAAATATTCTAAACTAATTATGATTATTATAATAATAATAATAATAAACTAAACCAATAAAAATTGAAAGCTTGAAATTCTTGCAATCTTAAAAATCGGCGTAGCAAGGATCTATCATGAGTGGCTGCGTATGAGGCCCTAACCAATAAGCCAAGCCTAATATATTGTTTAGATTATGTTTCATTCTGTGTATATGTGTGTGCATGCATGTATGTATGTATTACATACACGGGAAATCTAGTGGAAAAGTTAATATTCACATTGAGTTGCTTTTAGTATGTAACATAATATGATGATTACGATTACTATAATAACAATAATGATATTAACAACAACAGTTATAACAATCTTGACTTATTTATACATACTAGGTTTTCTCATCCTGCGCATTGCGCGGTGAATTCCACCACGATCCCAAATATCAAAACACGAATGCAACAACACGTTATGACGTCATTGTACGTGATATGATAACATATAGATTAACAATCTACCCGATTTGTCTTCAGACTAAATTTACGTCGAAACTTAAAGTAACTCAAATTTGTACTGTTGAGCGAAAATGTGGTATACTTGAACCGACTGTTTTTCAAATAAAATCATGTCGACCGTAGTCCAACTCAAAAGGTACATAAAAACACGTGCAACTAAGGCGTATGCGGCGTGATAAAGTATAGATTACGATCGTCCCCACTCATTTTCGAACAAAATTTACGTTAAAACATAGAGTAACTCGGATTTACCGTCAAGAGAAACGTTTTATATTTGATCCCATTCATTTAAGAATAAAATTTATGTCAAAACGTAGGTGAACGTCAAAACACAGATCGTCCCAAAGCATATATAAAAATAGGCATGCAAACGTTTTATATTTGACCTGAATCGTACTGACACGTAAACCCGAAAGTTTAAAAATCTAAGATGGTTAAAATGATATTTTACAAAAAAATTTAAACGTATTAGGATGTGAAGGTGTCAAAGTTGAACATGTAAAACGTTTAATAAACAAATTATGTATCTACTATTATTATTATTTAAATATTATTAGTATTTTAATACTATTTTTAAGGTAGAATCTAACCTCAATTAATATATATGTAATTATACATGACTACATATAGGATTTTGCCTCTGATATATTGTAAAATTCTTTATTACTGATACTTAACCACTTATAATTTTTTTTCTCACAAGAAGGAGTAAAGGTGTTCAAAAATATTCGAATCCGAGAATCCGATCCGAATATCCGAATCTGAAATATCCGAATTTTCGGATATCCGAAAATTCGGATTCGGATTCGGATTCGGATAGTGATTTTCAAAAGTTTCGGATATTCGGATATCCGATTTTCCAATTTTTTAAAATTTTAGATATATTTTTATTTTAGATTGAGATTTTTTAGTGTATATTGGGGCTTTTATGAAATGAGTTGATTTCTTATGTTATTTTTATAAAAACATATGTCTAATTATTGTAAAAAACTAAAAAATAAAAAAATAATAAATTTCGGATATTCGAATCACTATTCGTATTCGTATCCGAAATTTCGGACACATATACGGATAATGATTTCTACTATCCGAAATTTTTGGATATCCGAAATTCGAATATCCGAAATTTCGGATATCCGACTTTAAACACCCTAAGAAAGAGGTTTGACACAGGAATAACAAAAAGAAGTAAAAAGCTAGAGAATTTATTTTTAACAATAACAACACCATGTGTCACTTATACAACACCATGTCGTTGGCGTGAACTATTGTATTTAAACTAAAAATGTCAAGAGACAGTAAGCGGTAAAAGAATTAGGATTGATCAATTTAACAATTGAAATGAAAAAAACATTTATAAATTAACAATGATAGAGATAAGAAAGATCAATAGACATGTGATTTAGCGATACCAAGGTATGTGAAAAAAATATTCCTCTTCAAGTGATACAAGGTTGAAATCTCATTATGATCAAGGTGTATATTTAGAAGTAAGATTAGAGAGTATATGAGTTAGTTATTTTTAAAAATAAAAATAAAAATAGAGAATAAGAAATCATAAAAATAATAATAATTAAAACCTCGAAATAAATTGTTAAATAGAGCAGCAATTGAAAAAAGAGCAAACTTACTATTCAATAAATGCTAAGGATTAAAATATAACAACTTTAAACGAGTAAAAGTTTAAAGGAAGGAAACTAATAAAATAATGGGATATTCGACTAATTTTTAGTGTAACAACATATATGCTTTGTAAAACAACTGTCTAGTAGCAACTAATATACAAATTACATAAAGATAAAGTTAAATGATTATACAATATATGATACAGAGAGAATGAAAAAAATAGTGAATGACAGAAAGAAAGCTCAATATTCATCTTTTCAACCAACATACACATATATATAAGAGAGTAACAAATACAATGAATACACATAATGAAGAAAATAAAAACATTTAGTAGTTTTGCCTCATATTTAATTATGTTGATAACCACGTTAATATTCATAACAATATACTTGTTACATTTGTTACTATAAATATGATAGATGATACGTTTATCTACCGTATCTCTTACATTATATGTGAAAATTTTTCATTCACTACACACGCTTCTGTGAAAATTTTTATATTTTTTAAATGATTTCGTATTAAACACACTATACTAATAGATATTGGAATTCTAAATAATTCCAGTATACATACTCTAGACAAATGTAGACAAATGCTTGAAATAGAGAGAAGTTTATTGATTATTAATTCTAGCTTTTTCCCTACCCAAAACATTACAAGATAAATTATGTGTGTACATATGTGTAAATGTGTTCGTGCGCTAACTACATGACCTTTGTCATTAACCACTACATAACAATTAACTATCCACTACATATAATAATAATAATAACAAACCATATACACACTATCTTTAATACTATGACACTTAATCTTCTTAGCAACAAATATTTAATCATAATAAATATACATTCATTTAAGAATTAAAAAATTGTTAATAGATGAGGAAACCGCACGATGCACTTGAATATAATGTTTGGATGTGAGGGCACGAAGTGTACTGAATGAGTTATGAATTGTGTTTTGAAGTCATAAGCAGAAAAATCACTCCATTCACTCACCCACTAAAGGAGTACACCTAGTTATGATATGTGAGTTATATTTATTTATATTTTACATGTAACCCCAAAATATAAAGAATATCAATTATAAAAGAAGCGGGTTAAACATGTCAAAAAAAGGAAAAAAATGAAACCCTAAACCTTCCCTATTTATAGTAAAAAGTCGTCTCGTGCTCTTTACTTGTGAAAGAAGCTAGGTTCCCAAAAAGGAGATCCTAAAGAGAGAAAATCAAAGAAAAGTGCTAAAGGTTTGTAATTTCATACATTTGTTTTTTGTTGGATCAATAAATACTATTTATGAAACGATTTAGTTGATAAAGTTTTCAACTTTGAATGTTAAACGTGTATATCTCGGATATTCTTCCATCTTTGTTGAGTTTTCTGCGATGTTTACTCAAAATGTGAGTTCTAAATCCCCTCTTGACATGTTTGACATTGTTTTTAGGCTAGTATGCATACTTTGATAGTATAAAGTGATTACAATGTTAAAGGTTATATGTTTATAGGTTTGATCGATGGCATAGTGTATTTTATGATAAAACCCTAACTTGTATGATAAAGTGTTCAAAAGTGGGTAGTACTCATTGTAGTTCTTTCCCTGACAGTAAAGTTCTCAGCTTGATAGTAAAGTTCTCAACCTGACAGTATAGTTCTCAACCGGATAGTAAAGTTCTTTGTCTAATAGTAAAGTTCTCAACCTGATAGTATAGATCTCGATCTGATAATGAAGCTTTGAGCATGATAGTGAAGTTCTCGACGTGATATTAAAGTTCTCGGACTGATAGTATAGTTCTCGACCTTGATAAGCGTATTGAGTTAAAGTAATCATAGTAAATTTAGCTAAACTCGCTAAATGAATAAATATTATTATGGTTAAAGCAGTTAAAGTAGCTTAATAAATAAAGATAATTATAGTTAAAGAAACAAAAGTAACTAAAGAGATCAATGTATTCATAGTCAAAACAGTTAAAATACAGATAAAAAAAAGCTAAGGCCACGTTTGATTTATAGAATTATTAGATATTAAAATTGGAAAATTTTCCAAACCAAAACTAGTTTGGTTGGCCATCGGATTGAATTGGAATTTGAAAAATTTTCCACATTCATTAAAATTTACATTCTTTCAACTTACCCATGAAATATTCAACAATCCAATGGATTGTTCAAAATTAGTTTCCAATTCCACTCGAACTTAATTAACCAAACAAGTTATCAATTTTAATAAGATTCCATTCTAATTTCAATTCCTCACAAAACATTCCGCGAACCAAAACGGCCCCTAAAGATAATTATAGATAAAGAAGGCTAAATTTCACAGTGAAATACTAAAGAACTCAAATAGTAATTTAAGGATAATTACCCCCGTTAAAGTGCAACTATGAAAACGTTAAAGTATGCTAAAGAAGCTTTGCAAGTATAGATGTCTTGATGTATTTCAAACCTGTACATATGAGTCTTATGTTATGGCAAGCGATATAAGTCTTGCATTCGTTGCAGGCCAGACAAGAGTCTTGCGTAATGGCGCGAGACAGTAAAGTCTTATGTATTACACAAGCAATGGCTAAATGATTTTGTACGAAGTACATGAGTAAAAATAAAGAGTGGCTAAAGTTATATGTTAAATAAACATAGTAAAAGTTAAAGAAGTATTGTCTAAGTGTAAGTACACAAATAAAGTATAATAAAAAATAAAATAGAAATACTATATAAAGTATGAACAGAATGATAAAGTTAAAGCATAGCTAAAATTTAATAAATAAATACAGTTAAAGATAAAGTTTTGCTAAAGTACGTACTAGTTTGACATGTACGCATAATCTGTAATGAATTCTGGAATGTCTCACCGTTTGAGTTTTAAAAGTAGGACGAGTTAATTACATGAAAGGTCCCTGTGGTTATGTCTGTTTTTACTTTTGGTCCCCAGGTTTGAAAAATTACAAGGTCGGTTCACATATTTGACAAAACGTAACACAAATGGCCCCTGCTATGGATGGCCGTTATCTTTTTTCGTTAAGTCTCGGTAAAATGACCAAAATACCCCTGATTAAAATACAAACCTGGGACCCACACATTCATCTTTAACCTTGAAACCCTAAATTAAACCAACCACCATCATTCTACCCAACCACCACCACCACCATTCTGCCAGGCAGCCACCACCACCATTCTGCCAGGCCGCCACCACCACCATTCTGCCAGGCCGCCACCACCACCACCATTCTACCGCCTTCCCTAACATAGTCTCCCTTAACACCCCATGAACCACCATCAAAGCCACCATCAACACCTATCACAGTCACCACCACAACCCCCATAACAGTCCTAACAACCACTATAACCCCCTTTATCCACTGACTCAACCACCTGTGCAATCACCTTCACCATCATCGACCAGCAGCAGCCTCATCACGGCATGCTTCTGACGTTTCGCTTCAGCTCCCTGTCGGCGTATGGATTGGTTCTGATGTGGGTGTGATTTATATTCACCGGTGATGGCGGAGGAGGTGGGGTTTGTGAGAAAGACGACGACTTGTGGGTGATCTTCCTCCGGCCGATGTCGTCGAATGTCTGAGCTTCCGAGTGAGGTGAAGATTTGGAAGATTGATATCGGAAAGAAGGTGAATCAATGGGGTTGATTTCAGAAGAATCATGCACAGAAGGTGTTTGTGAAAATTCCTCTTTCATTTCCATCATCCTCCCTGATCTTGATCTCCATGGAATCGGCTATTTTAACCCAATATTCTCCTCCGATTCCTCTTGTTTCAGCTTGTTTAAGTTTCTTGAAACACGTCTCTAGTTGGATCTAGCGTAAGAACTCGCCGGAGAATCGGTCGCCGGAGCTTCAAACCCACCGGATTTCAAGCTCCAAACGGGCAAAACCAGAGGCTTTTCGACGGTTGCAGCATCATCAGACTCTTTAGCGACGACAACAATGGGTTCCCCTCTGTAATACTGTGAATTCCATGTGTGAACCCTATCGTTACCCCCAGATGGGGTTTCAGAATCATCATAAAAAACCGATGATCCTTGAAGCAATCTGGCGACGTACTATTGGGGGTTATCAGATTTGAACGGTAGTTCTTCTTTATGGGGTTCGTCGTTTCGCTTGCTGAAGAGGCCGTACGAGACGGTGATTCCGACAAAGATGAGTTGCAGAAACTCCCAGCTTGTGGGGGTTAGGGTTTTGTTGTTGATGAATTCAGGGGCTTGTGAGGGGAATAGTGGAAGGATTAACAGGAAGATGGAGATGAAGATGGCTTTGTAGAGGAAATGGGTGTAGAATTTAGTTGGGTTTGGGGGGAGATGTGGGTTGTTGATGGTGGCTTCCGCCATTGATGATGGTTGATTGCAGGTTTTGATGAAGATGATGATGTTGGTTTATTTTATTTTTTATTATAATATTATAGGGGTAAAATGGTCATTTTTAAAAAGTTAACAGAAAAGTTAACAATGCATTCATAACGGGGACTTTTAGTGTTACGTTTTGTCAAACATGTGAACCGACCTTGTAGTTTTTCAAACCTGAAGACCAAAAGTGAAAACAGACCTAATCACAAAAACCTTTCATATAATTAACTCAAGTAGGACGGTAAGAGTATGTTAAATTTTTTATTTAGAAAAATAATAATAAAATATCCCACCGTCTCTCCTATTTAATTGTCTTCTCCGCACTATAAAATGCTAATGTTTGTTCTTCACGAATCACCAACCTTTCTCCTTTAAACAATTTCGTCTAAAAGATTCGAAAAAAGTTGAAAATTCATTCAATCAAACGCATTTTCTTTCTTTACAGCAAACCCATTCACCAATGCGAATACCCAACTAAGCCTACACAATTAGCAATCATCACCATGATCATTTAAAATTCATCTAAATCAACTCTAAAAGCACTCTGATCTGTTGGTCGAATCATATACACGTAACGATCTTTCAATTCTTTCTTCATTGATTACTGAAATCGGGTTAGTTTACAACTCATCGTCTGCGTTTGAAATTCTTCACTGTTGTTTCTCGATCGATTCTATCTTCTTGTTATAGGGTGATTGTGTTTCAGAGTTGAATTTGTTGATTCGTATGTTCAATTGGGGTTTTGCGATTGATACTGAGTTGTTCTAGGGTTCAATCTGGGTTCAAGTACTCGTTGCTGATTTACAATGCAAGGTAATTCGTTGTCGAGTTGCGTTGTTGATTTGTTGAATTTTGCTTGAATTTGAAGTTATTCAGTTATGGGTGATTTGAATTTGACCTAAAAGAACAATAATGATCAGTTTGATATATTGATTATGTAGAAGTAGCAAGATATGATTTGGGGAAATTTGAGGAAGAAAAGAGAAGGATTAGGGTTAGATCTTTGAAGAAGAAAATTATGGTTGCTTCAACAAGATCATCAAACACCATTAAAAGAAGAAGAGTTTTGAATTGTCAATTTTCGCACATTTCGATTGATGATGTTCGAGATGAGGAGGAAGAGAAGGCTGTTAATGCATTTCGGCAAGTCTTGGTTGAGAAAGATTTGCTTCCTAACTGTCATGATGATTATCACACCTTGTTAAGGTAGATTAATCTTTAATCTAATCTTAATGATTAATTAGTTGGTGTTTGGATGGCAGTTCTTTCAAAGTAATCAAAGTTATGGGTTGTTTGAAAAAACAAACAAATAAACGTATCTAGTGTACTCCACTCGTAGCATACATACTGATAGGGTCTAGGGAGGGTTTGACGAGGGCAAGCCTTACCTCTAGACCCTCGGCCCCGAAAACCTTTTTACAGTATATATAGAATAGAATGGGTTGTTTGGATACTTTACTTTAATCCTAAAAAAATCAGTTTTGTTGCAGAAACTCTTTGTTTGCTTTCCAAACTGATTATTATGGCCCTAAAAGTTCATAAAGGTAAAAATCAGAATTAGATTTGCCAAACACTGCATAATCAAGTTTGCAGCACATCTAAACGCCTCAACTATTTCAATTTGCAAGAAATAGCTATTTTGGACAAAAAATGCCAAATATATTGATATTTTGCATTTTTGTTTTTGTAAACTAAGGTCCTCCATTTCATATTGTACACGTGCAAGAATGTTGGTTATTTTGCAAAGAAAACTTCTTTATGAGGGTTTAAAAATCACTTATCCTTTTCATATTTCATAATTGATTAGTGTACAAAACACTTTGGCTTTTGTGGTCCAAATATTTCTATTTGGAAGCAATAATGATGCCAATTCTTGATAATCACGTGGAGTATCTGAGAATCATTTTAAGCAAGATGATAAATAATATTATGGCCCAAATTAGTCACTTTATTAACTAAAATTTAGAGGAGTACTAGGTATTGGCCAAATTATATCTTTCCTTTTGCAAGTAAATATGATAATAGTTCTTCATAGTCACTTCCTAAGGTACTGTTCAAGCTATAAGATAGCTAGTCAAAAACATAAAATTTCTGTTCCTAAAATTTTTACTTCCCTTGTCATATTCAGATAAAGTATTGCATTTGACTTTCAAAGTCAAATAGTATCTTGTTTTTTATACATTTGAAGAAATTGCTTAGAGTTTGTTAAAATCCACATTCTAGCTGAAGGCCTTGTTTTGATCAGTTTAAAAACTCGGAATCTTGTCATTTGAAGTTAAAGAACTCAACCATGTTTATCATGACTTCTTATTTTTTCAACTTTTTGTTTCAGATTCTTGAAAGCAAGAAAGTTTGACATTTATAAGGCAGTTCAAATGTGGGCAGAAATGCTAAATTGGAGGAAAGCATATGGTACAGACTCTATCATACAGGTGCTTCTCTTATTATCATAACATCCTCACAACTAGCTTCCAATGTGTGTCAAATAAAAACAATTAACTTTCACTTTGAGGTCCAACATGCTACTTTTCAACTTTGAAATTTTTACAATGGGCCCTTTAAGTTCCCAAGAAAAATTAAACCAATGTCAAATTACGTAAAACTTTGAAGTCCTTGTTTAGAGGTGGCAATTTTGGCTTGCTTATATTTTATCTTATGCTATATCTGTAATGGTAAAACTAGCTGCTAAAAAGGAAGCAGGATATCAGGCCAAAATTCACCTTAAGTGTATATCGAATGCCTATTTCTTTCTATTTGTCATTTCATTCACAAGATTGTACTATAATCGGAACAGAATAAATTTTGCAATAATACTCATTTGAATTGTTAACAGAAGAAATTAAATTCTTTGCACAAAAAGTGTTTTGGCAAAATCTTTGCAATTATACTTGACACAGTAATTGTTTACAAAAAAAGTCAAATTCTTTGGACAGGAAGTGTTCTTGATTAACTTACACGTACCATAAGAACTCTTTTTAACATGTTACCCAACGAGCTCCACCCAGTCATTTTGTGACCTCTATGGCTTCATCCCTCTTCATTGGTTCCATATTCAGTAATAATCAGTATTACTTTTTCTTTTGACTGATGAACAAAAAGGAGACTTGCAATTATTCATGATTATCACAATGCAACAATTTTAGGATTTTGTGTATGAAGAGTATGAAGAGGTACAAAAGTGCTACCCACACGGTTATCATGGGGTGGATAAAGAGGGACGGCCTGTTTATATTGAAAGACTTGGAAAAGTGGAACCCAGTAAGCTTATGAGTATCACAACAGTTGACAGGTTTTTAAGGTATCATGTACAAGGATTCGAGAAAGCTTTTGCTGAGAAATTTCCAGCATGTTCTGTTTCAGCAAGAAGGCATATCGATTCATGTACTACTATATTGGATGTTCATGGGATGGTCAGCTTGTTTTTCTCTCTTATCTATCTTTTTTTTCCCCTTTTATAACAAACTATTGACTTTTCAATCATTAAGCTTGAATTTTCGTTGCAAATTGTTTTTGTGAAAGCACTGAAAGATATTTCACATTGTAATAGAAGTGGCAAACTGGCAATTTCAACCTGTTTACTTACAGATGGGTTGATTTGGGGGTTGCGGTATATCTTAAATGGTCAAGTAAAAAAAGAATAGCTAAAGGGGAACAGGTTGAAAGGTGCCCAAGCTTTGCTTTCATGTATGCAACATGATAATTGTTTTATTTTAAAGATCTAGATGATTAGTAATTAGTAAATAGTAATATCTTTTTGCAGTCATAAATAATTGCATTCATATAAAAAAATGTTTGTGGGTCACCCCAACCCGACCTACCATCTTCCACCTTTACTTTTTATGAATGGCAATTTTGGTTGAACTGATTAATAGCTTCCCAATCTCTGTGACTCGCTCATTCTTGCAAATCTCAATTTGTAACAACAAAGCAAGTAGGGTGGTTTGAACAGTCAGATGATCTTTTGTTATATTAATATGAAGGTTTCTTACTATGTCATTTATGTAGAACTGGATGAGTTTTGGAAAAGTTGCACATGATTTGGTCATGCGTATGCAGAAAATAGACAGTGACTACTATCCTGAGGTGCTAACCCTAATGTCGAATTTTATCTAACGTTTATAAGTGAACCTTTACTTATTATAATTTTTTGTTTATAACCAGACATTGCATCAGATGTACATTGTCAATGCTGGTAATGGATTTAAATTATTATGGAATACAGCAAAAGGGTTGCTTGATCCACGAACGGCAGCAAAGATAAATGTATAGTTGACCATTACTGGCTTTTCTTTTCAATTGATTGACTTTTTATAACAATTCAGTAAAAAAAAAAGGAAAAAAAAATGCTACAGCTAATATGAATGAGTGGCTTTGGACTTATAATGGAAATGAAATTGCAACAAAGACCATCGTACATGATCCTTATGCCCAAAATCAGTTGTTCTTTATGTAATTTCAAGAAAGATGGGCTCTTGGGGAGGGGGCAATTTCAACCTATTTGTGAGTCGGTCAATTTAGGTTGTTTTTTATTTCAAGTTGGTCAAGTAAGGACTTATAAAAGAGGAGCGCATCAAATAGGTTGAATGTCGCCCAAAATCTATTTTGAATGAATACAACCTCATACATCATTAAATTCAAAGATTTGAGATATTATTATATTTCCAATCAGATTACCACCTTAACTGTTTATAAAGAAAACTTAAAAATGAACAAAAAAACGTTTACATGTCAAACCCAACCCGACCTGGCCCTTTTTTACTGTAGTACAAGAACTCATTTCAACCTGAACTCAATTGATCCAACCCACCCATCTTGCCACCTGTAATTTTTTTTCTAGAAGAACCATGAACAATGGTTCAAAAAGTCAATTACTCAAATATTATATTTCTTATCATTGTAGTCTGTATGTATGGTTGTTTTTCATCATGGAAAATTACAGGTTCTAGGAAACAAATATCAAAGTAAATTGTTAGAAGCTATAGACTCAAGGTTCGTGGATTTGTCTGTATGCATTTTTATTTTCTGTATTGCATTTAATTTAGTGCACTAAACATCATTTGCATCTTTGTTACATATAATAGCCAATTGCCAGATTTTCTTGGAGGAACGTGTTCATGCCCCAATGAAGGTGGCTGCCTTAGATCAGATAAGGGACCGTGGCATGATGCAGAATTGATGAAGGTATATATCATGTGATGTTTCATCTTAAAGGCGTCAAATAGGCTGAACAGGTCTAACGCGGCCAAAAGTCTCTTTTCTCACAACCTCATAAATCGTTTAATTAACATTTTTATTATTGTATATATACTGCTTTTAAAATTGACAAAATAACCGTTCAAAGGTCAGCCTGGACCCGCTTTGACCTGTTGCCCAACCCACCCAAGCCGTGCATCTTTCCTTCTTTACACATATAATTCTCTCCTTTTATTTCACTGATTATAATTTCTCACAGCTAGTAAACAATGGAGATAGGAGGACAAGTCCTAGCTATTATGATGACGACGACTTTGAGGTCAAGTCAATTGTTTCAGAGGTGGTTTTTTTATCCACATTTTGTATAAAATATTATATGTGATCACTATATCTTTTAACTATGTGAAATATTTCAAAATTTTGACTTGTTTTGACTTTTGACAGACCTCCAGCAGTAAGTTCTCAGACGAGCTAGTATCCAACTCTGGGTTTCCTAAATCTATGTCTCTCTGCCACAGGGTTAGTGTTTCTAAACTTATAAAGTAAATAAAACATTAAGTTAATTGACAGCTACTAATTTAGCGCTCTTTTTTTGTTAAATATTATCCATTTAATAGGACTTGATAAATAAATCTGAATCTAATGGCATTAGAGTTGAACAGGTAGTTGGTGGTTCTCAGATTGATACTCTTCCTACAAGTAAGTATTATTAGTTCTAGAGGTGGCGTGATGGGCAGGTTGGATAGCGGGTCACAACTGCCCAAGCCGGCCTGCAAACACTTTTGTTATCCTTTTTCTTATTTTATAAATATTTAATGTGATAAATATGATTAAAAAAGTTACATTATGACAATCATAATCCATCTATGTTTTAATAAAGCAATTTAGGAGTAATATATACAGTTCAAAAGACTTTCAACCCGTTTGACCCATTTGAGATTAAAACATAACTCATTTAAATGTATATTGGTTAAAATTGCTACCTCTAGTTGGTCATTACTTCATTTTGTCCAAACAATCAGAATGTAAAAATTTTAAAATATTGAGACTTTTTTTCATCTTTGATTATTGAAGCAGATGATACGACACGAAGAAGAACCACTAAAAAAGTGGTTGACTTTATGTACAAAGTTGTATCATGTATATTTTTTCTTCTTGCATTCGGGAAGTTTTTGGTTAGAAATATCATAAAATTGTATCAAAATCAGCAAGACCAACCGCAGATTGCAAATGAAGTACATCATCAAAAGGATCACATTTTGCTGCCATTTGTAGAGAAATTGAAGCGATTAGAAGCTTTAGTGATTGAGCTTTCAAGTAAACCTTCAAGAATCCCTGAAGAAAAAGATGTGATTCTTGCTGAGTCATTGAACCGTATAAGGTCGATGGAGTTTGACTTGCAAAAGACAAAGAAAGTACGGATTTATTTCCTTTCTATTGACTTTTATTTTGACTTTTTAAAAGTGCTTCTTTACGAGTGCCATTTTGTTGTGGCAGGCTTTATCTGATACAGCTTCAAAACAGATGGAACTTGAGGAATCACTTGAGATGTTACGAGAGGGTAGCATAACAGTAAGTATTTTCTAATCTTATTGAGGCATAGTTTGACTTTTTAGACCATATCTTATTGCTTTTTCAATTTAAAACTGATATACCACCTTTTGATTTGGTCATCTTGGTTTTTTTTTTTATCTTTTTAAAATTTTATCAACTTTGAAGCTTAACTTGATCAGTTTGATTTCTTTTTCTTGGAACTAAGTTAAAAAGTTATTACACTAACTATGTTAAAATTGGAATAATAGGCGACAAATTCTTGTTGGGTAAGACGTCCTAAGTCAACTTTGCGTGGTACAAGATGAAGTTTGAATTCTTTCCATCAGAATTTATGCAGTTTTAAACGTTTTCAGACATGTTTGAGACAAAATCTTTTGATATTGTTCATGATTCATTGATTTCAGCTATAAGGAATGTCAATTGAAGCTCGAGGTATATCCCTCATTCTCTCTCTCTCTCACTCAAGCTATTTACTAGATGTGGCAAAATGAATGGATGGGTTGGGTCACTGGTAATTTTGTACAAGTCTAAACCCTAGACAAGTTTGAGTTTGTTTGGGCACTCAAAACACCCTTTGCATTAAATTTATTATTATTTTGGGTAAGTGATTAATTTGTGATTATGTCACAAAAAGCTAATTTTTATTAACAATTGAATTTATTTTTAAGATAATATTGTGAAGTTATCCAATAGAAATAATACTTTGGATTGCTTTCGTCCCGTTTTCTTCTTCTGCGAAACATAATCATTTTCTTGGTAAATTTATACGAGTGTCCCAATATTTCACCTCTACAGTTATGACATACACGAATAAGTTTCATGTGTCTTCTTTAGTTTTATGTTTGCGTATCATTAGAAATATACAAACCGTTCCATGTTTTTAGGAAAATAAAGTATGTAAAAAATAAAGTAAAAAGTGGGTTACATGTAAGAACATTTCTGGTGATACATGAACATAAATAGACATGCAAAACAACTTCGCAGTTTTCATGGTTACATAGGTATAAACGTGGATAACATGAGCACTCATGTGTTAATATACCTTAAAGTTTTTATCATGAAATTATCATAACTGTAACTTGATCATTGGGTAAGAATAACATAACACAGATTGATCTATTTATACTTCAAAATTGCCACCTCTATGTACATAGAACATACACCGGCGTATAATTGTAAAAATGCATTATTTTTCTCATTTTGTTTTAATTTCTTTGTTATTCAGGGTGAGCCGATGTGCTTTTCGCGGGTTGTGACCTTTAGACTTCATCTTGTAGTGTGAATGATTGTTAATAGATAGTATACCATATGCAGGGAATGAAATTTATTCAAGATAAAAAAAGCATAAAAAACCAAGATCACATAGTGTGTTCAAGCTCATAATTGTTTAACATTCTATGTAGTGGGTGTTGATAAAAAGTAGAGACTAATGTTCTTTTGGTTCGTTCTTAATTTTATTATTAAGGTTACATTTGTAGGAGGAGGTAGATGTGTGCAAATCGGGTTTGGGCCGTACCCGGGCCCGGGTACAAACCGGGTTTGGGCCCAACCGGGTTTTTTGTACCCGGGTATTGGTGAACCCGGGTACGAACCCGGGTCGGGTTCAGCGGGATACAAACCCTACCCGGTATACCCGGGTAAGGTCGGGTCGGGTTCGGTTCGGGTATGAAACCCGGGTTCAACCGGGTTTTTTCCTTTTTTTTTTCTTTTTTTCTTTTCTTGTGTGTGTGTCGAACACCGGCTCGTATGTTTTCTTTTTCTTATATTTTCTTTTCTTTTTTTTCTTTTTATTTTTCTTTTTCTAATCGGGTTTACTTGAATGATAAAAATTTAAACAACTTAATATATAAATATATACAAATATTACGCAGAAAATGTTACACTTATAATATACAAATATTAAATACTTTTTAAATAAAACATTTGAATGACAAAGAAATTTAAAAAGAACATGAAAGACATATAATATTAAAACAACTTAAAAATACATAAATGAATCAATAAAAAATAACAATATCGTCTAATTTTATCTACTACGAGATGCTTGATCAAATGCTAATTCTTCATCGGATATGCCAGAAGATACTCCGTCTTCTACTTCTTCATCATGTATTTTAGCTTCGAGTGTAATCTCTTCTCGAGGCTTGTTTGGTCTTGTATACGATTCGTTGCGTCTAAGTGGTCCTTTAAACAAATGCACATCTCCACTGCTTCCGGAGTTAGTCTTGTTCTCCGTAATGATATTACCCTGCCACTAAGAGAAAAAGCAGATTCCGAAGCTACCGTAGAAGCTTGGACGCTAAGTAAATCACGGGGCCATAGCAGAAAGAATCGGAAATTGAGATTCTTTTCCTTTCCACCAAGCCAAAATATCGAATGCACGATAATCTTCGGTAGTCATAGTGGAAATAAAATCCGTTCCACTATATCTACCGAGCTCACTTGTTGGGGTGTTACCCCTTTGTCGTTTAGCCGTCACATCCCGGACAACATTCAACATAGTCAAAACTGGGTCTTTAACCGATGTACTAGCACTTGAGGTTGATTCGTTTGGCATGGTTATGTTTACGTTAGGCCCATATCTATTTAAATAAAAATTATAAATTGTTTTCAAACTATGATTAAAATTTTCTTTTGCCTCGTTTGAAAAATTAGGGTTTTCGTCATGCATATCCAAACTGTCATTTATCTCATCTATCAAACATTCAACCCCCGCAACATTTAGAAACGGATTTAAAGCGGCGGCACACGTAAAAACGGGTGGTAAGTCCTTAAAATATTTTTTAAACTTTTCTTTCATTGGTTCTATCATTTGATTAAACATATTATTTTTATTTTGAAAATTTTTAAAATTCAAAGACATAAAATATAATTCTTGAAGCACCGTATAACTAGTGGAATAATAAACTCCCGATAATTTTGTTGTTGACTATTATGAAAAGTTTTCAAAGTACCCTTTTGTTTTAAAGCACATTCAAACATGTGACAAGTCGAATTCCACTGAGTAGGTACATCCCAATTAGGGCCTAAAAATCTAGAGTGCGTATCCTTACAAAGTTGTTTATAATCTTGATATCTTCTTCTACTTTTTTTAAAAACGTCATGTAACATAAATCGAAAAGATGTAATAAAGTTATTAACATATTGCCCTGATAGTCCGTCTTGCACTACTAAATTAATAATATGTGCAACACAACGAGTATGGAAAAAATCACCGTTTGCAATCAGAAAATATTTTAATTTTAAATTTTCAACCGCGGTTGTGTTGTTAGAGGTGTTATCAAATGCAATTGAAAAACGTTTATTTTGTAATTTAAAAGTACTTATTACATTATCTAAAAAGTAAAACAAAAATTCTCCGGTGTGTGGATGCGGAAAAAGATCAAATGCAATGGTACGTTTCATCAATTGCCATGAATTGGGATCCACCCAATGATCGGTGACGCAAAGGTACTATTCGGGTAAACCGTGTGGAGCCGACCAAACGTCACTAGTTAAGTTTACACCGGTATTTAAATTTTCAAATAATACAATTAAATCATTTTTTGCTTGTTTCCATAATTTTAAACAATAACGTATAAGAATAGTACGACTTACGTGGGTGTAACGAGGTTGAAGCGTCTCTCGAATTAAGTTGGTCAACCGAGGATTGTCGAAGTGACTAAAAGGCAAAGCTTCTTGAATCACGAACTTCGCCATTCAATCTCAAACCGTATTAACATCGTAATTAAAGATTCCACCGTCTCCACCCAATTGTGTTTGTTGCGAATCCGGATTACTTTTCAACGACTTACAAAACTTCTTGCTAATGTGTTTGTTTAAATTCGTGTTAGAATCTTTAGCAAGCAAAGCTCCACAAAACTTGCAACGAGCCTTTACAGGCCCGTCACTCAACTCAACCATATCCCAATTGCACCAAACATCCATGTTACGATTGTGTGCAAGAACACGAACGACGATTGGAGCGTTGGACGAACCTTGACCAACGGAAGATTGTAAGTGAGCCATATCAAGATTGAAGAGAGTGAAAGTGTAAAACGAGAGAGTGAACGTGTAAAACGCCAATAAACGAGAGTATTTTTGTGTTTTTTGCGTATGTTTTTGCGTTTGAGACTTGGGTACTAAACCATATCAACCCACATCTATTTATACTAACTTATAAGCCTAAAAGTGACAAAAAAAGACCAAAAATCGATCCCAACGGCTATATAGCCGTTAAAAAATGGCTACTTTTTAAAAAAAAGGTCAAAACCGGGTCCAACCCGGGTTCAACCGGTTCCGGTTCGGGTCTGGTCGGGTCGGGTTGGGGTCTGGTTCTAAGAAATTCTAGAAAATCATACCCGGTTCCAAACCTACGGGTTTTTTTCGGGTCCAAACCGGGTATACATATACCGGATCGTACCCGTACCCGGTTCCGGGTCGGGTCCACCGGGTCGGGTCCGAACCCGGTTTTTATGCCCACCTCTAGGAGGAGGTGGGTGTGAGCCTTGAATACTTGCCTTGGAATATGAATAAATTAAAGAAAACGAATTGACATTAGCGCGATCTAATCCTTTCTTAGAGATCAATACTGAACCCAGCAGATCGTTCCTTTTATCGGTACATTGATAGTAGTAGCTCCGTTGTCCATGAAAAAAAAAGTAATTTTACAAACGAAAGTTTATTTATGATTTAAACGACATTCCTATGGATGATGAGAGTTATATTGATGTTAAGCAAAAATCTAATTATGGAAACGACAAATGACTATTTTCTTGATAAAGACGATCCACCCCCCCCCCCCCAATCATTTTGAATATAAAGTTCATGAAGATATTTTTTTTTACAACCGGAGTCATTAGTGGATCTTACAAATAATCCACTAGAAAGTAGTAGCTCTGGGTTGTCAAATATTTCTAAAGGTGACTGCTTCAAGAACAAAGAAGAATTACAATTGAAATTGGGTACGATGTGTATTAGACAATGTTTTGAGTATAAAGTGATTAAATCATCAAAAAGTAGTTTTGAGGCATAATGTTGTAACGATAGTTGCGATTGGTGTATCCGTGCATACTGTTTTAAAAATACAAATATTTCAAGTTAGATACTTTAATCAGTACATACATGTTCAAGAATACAAACTTATCTAATATTCATCAAGCAAAGAAAAAAGTATTGGGTCATATTATCAAATACCAATTAAAAGATAGTGGTCGAATTTACCGGGGTAAAGAAATTATGAATGATGTTACGGAGAGATTCAAAGTTAGCATATCGTACGCTCATGATTGGCGTGGTAAGGCTTACGCGCTCGAGCTTTTAAAAGGATCTCTAGAAGAATCGTTCTCACATCTTCATATTTACTGCTATAACTTGAAGAAAGCAAACCCAGGTACGGTCACCGACATTGCTGTAGATCAAATGAGACGTTTTGAAATGTTATTTCTCGCAATCGGTGTCGCGGTAAGTAAATTTCTGAATATGTTTTTTAATCATATTTTAATAATACTAATATTATATTTTTATTTAGATTCGAAGTTTTGTGCAATTTTTGCTGCATTTAATTGTGATTGATGGGGCACATTTAAAGGGAAAGTTTTTAAACACCACATTTTTAGCGGTGGTTATGGATAGAAACAATCAGATTTTCCTAATTGCATATGGTGTTGGTAAAACAAAAAGCGAAGAGTCTTGGAAATGATTTTTATCAAAACTTAAAGATTGTATTGATGATAATCTAAATTTGGCAATTATATTCGATAGAGCTGCCTCAATTGATATGGCAATCAGAACTATGTTTCCACATGCATATCACGGGTTATGTTGTCGTCATTTGATGGTAAATTAAGTCGATGAAAGGAAAGAATTACGAGTCATTTCGGTGGCAAACATGCAAAACTTATAGAGTTTCTGATTTTGAAGAGCGCTTTTATAGACTTATCGCTGTACTTTCACGCGTTTAAAATACTTTAGTTAATGTCTTGTTTGAAAAGAGGCAAGAGCACACTGTTCTGGAAGTCGTTATAATATCATGACGTCTAATAGCGCTAAGTTTATCAATGCTTTGTCACAATATGCTAGAAAACTACCAACTATTGGGCTCGTTGAATTTTTTTTTTCAGGAATATCTACAAAAATGGTATTTTAATCGTCGACAGGTTGGAGGTAATATTTTTATATAATTCACATAATATTTTATATTTTTTTGTTAAAAATATTAACATATTAATTTTTTTAATTTTATTTGTAGTTGATTTGTAGCATAGTCTTACTAAATGTATTGAAAATAAAATAACAAGAAAAATTGCAAAAAGTGTGACATGGACAGTGACTGGAATTGATGATCACATATTTGAGGTTGTAGACGGAGGCAAAAAGAAGGTTTGGTTGATTTGTGGAGTAGAACATGTAGTTGTAGACAATGGGAACTCTCTGGTTTACCTTGTGATCATGCGATTGCTGTTTCACGATTTTTAAATATAACAGATTGTAGTCATTGGACTTTAAACTAGTTTAATAAAAATATATACAAAACTATATATGAGGAGTCAATAAATCCTTTACCAGCACAATCTGAATGTGTCACACCCTCAAAATCCACGTGCGGAGTTTTACCGCGAGGCGTGTGAACAAACCAGGATCACAGTCAGTAGTTACTTAGAACGACACTATATGCCACATTAAAAATAAAACCAACCAAAGTTCAAACTTTAAAACCATGCGGAAGCGTTTTGTAAATAACACAAACCCAAAATATAAAAATGCATATTTGGCAAAACATGCGCCAACCCAAATATTTAAACACTTATAAATAGATACCAACAAATATGTCTTTAAAATAGAGTCTTAGAATACATGTTGGACCCGTGTGGTGCTCCTAATGGCAAGCAGAGTTAACGACCTGAGAATAGCATACTAAAATGTCAACACAATGGTTGGTGAGTTCAAGAGTTTGCGTTTATCATAAACAATAATATTTGCATAACATAAGAAGTGCATTGAAATAGATAGCTAGTCTATATTCACAAGTAATAACCATAGTGATTTCGCGATCGAAGCTGACTGTGTTGCGTTTGTTGCCTCCCGTCACGACTTACCAGGTCGTGACGATATTTGTGTCTAGGACAATATTGCACCCGTTTGACCTCGAGTCGCACAGGTGGGGCTCGTCAGACCCAGTAGTACTACCCAAGATTTCCCGCTAGTTACCATTATTAACGAAAGTGTGAGGACTTTCAAGGTATTAAGCACTATGTTAAAACATACACAGCTTATAATAATAAAATAGCGTTTGAGTACAAGTATGCTACCTCCCCCAAGAAGAAGGTTTATAAAAATAGAGGGGCATGAACTCACCCGGTGTGTAAAGATAATGACTAAAGAGAACTGGTGATAGGTGCAAAGACAACCCTTCAAAGGTTACCTAGAACACAAGAGTACATGAGTATGTGTTCGCAGAATCATAATGAAACCCTAAGTGCTTTACAAACCAAAGAACTCAAAGTTTTAGAAGACAAGACACATTTGACCCAGTTGACCCGTTTGACCCGTTGGTGACATTATAGGTGAAATTCCATTCAAACAAGCATAACAGCCTATCACACATGATTAACATACAAATTGATTACATATAGCACTTCATTAACCACATGTACTAATTAGATCATCATACAGCCAGATATCATACAAGTCATGCGAATCTCAAACTATTATCATTCTCATAACATCTATAACACAAATAATACACCATACAAGGATCAAATCACGCATCACATGCCATGTGAAGCCACTCACGACTTCACACCCTAAACCCTGCCAATCCTACTAAGTAGGGGCCTCAGATTCGCACGTGTGTATGATGACCAACACACATCAATTAACACAATCCAAATCATTCCCAAAACATTCATTCATGATTAACCATCAATCAATCAAAATCCTAACATGCTCCTATGATTTATAAGTACGAACTTCCACAAACAGGCCAAAACAGATAATTACCCAAACCAACATCCATTTAATCCACCCAATACATTCTATCATCTTAGAACTCATCTATGAACTTACTAGCATGATCTCCTAACATACCCAAATCATCATATTTAAGAGATTTCATAATTAAAGTTTCCCTTTTGGGAAAGTACATCCCAAATTCATCAAACTCATATTACATTCCTAAATTTACCATTTGCATACCAATTCCAGCTCATGACAATAACTAAACATGATCAACAACATCTAACCATTATGTTACATCAACTTTCATACCCAAAAGTTTCCACTTTTGGCAAGGTATGAACTACAACATTCAATCCAAGGTTTCTAACATTCATATCAACCATCTAGCATCTAATCATCATCATAAGCATATCCATAACACCAATTCATCATCCAATCATCAATTCATGCAAAATACAGTTACTATTCTTAGTAACCTATGAACCATGAATCAAAATCGAAGCTTTCTTGCAAAATCGACGTTAACTAATATGCATACAACCTAACTAGCATCATTACAACATCAAACAATGAACATTCAACATCCAATTTGATCAAAATTGCATCAAACTTTCGGCTAAGGGTTCATCACCCGAAAGAACAACCAAAAATCCAATATTTATGCATACTTGACGTTAAATAACATGTAATCATCTAGTAAACACATTAACATCAACAACTAAGCATTAATCGACCATCAATTGCAGATTTCGAACCCATGCTTTCGGCCAAACACCAAACACCTCAAAAAAACACAAATCTAACCTTTAAATCGTGTAATGAACAAGATTTGATGCTTCCAACATGTAATAATCCTTGTAATCGACCAAAACCGTGGATTTCTTGCTTGTTCTAGGGCTGAATTCGAAGTGTGTGTGTGTGTAGAGGGTGAGTCGTGGCCGAAGGGTTGGGTGGGGGCTAGGGTTTTTGTTTTTTTTATTATTAATCCCTAATTTCCATTTAAACCCTTGTAGTTTACATTTTATAAAAACTAGGCTTTTAATTACTCTTTTAACATGTTTTTAACTAGAGTATAAACATATGAACTAATAATAACAATTATATGCTTTATCTTTACTAGTCACACAATGCACGAATTAAATACACACGTTTCCACGTTATGCGATAAAATTTACAATAAACATTTAAATCACATAATCACAACTAATAATCAACATAGTAATTATTTGTTTCACATTATTAATTATTATTAAGTCACCAACATTCAACGACAACTAGTGTGTGTTCACGACACGTGTATGCAAGACTTAACGGAACTAACGAAGTTTGGTAATGGAAAATTACCGGATGTCACAGAATGGGAGATACCTTCTGATTTTGTCCCTGTGCAACCACCGCTGATGAATAAAAGATAAGCTGGTAGACTGCAAGAAAATAGGCACATATAGTCACGTGGGGAGGTAGTAAACAAGTTGTATGCAGTAGATGTTGTACACAGGGTCATAACCGCGGCCAATGCATAGCCCCAGTGCCATCACAAGTATCGTCAAAATCAAGGGTAGATGGAAGCAATAATCCATATCAACCAAAAACATATGTCAACCCAGAAGTTTTTTGCGAATACGTCTTTGATGCTACAATCCAACTATCACAAAAATGGGATTTTGATTTGAATGAACCTTAATGATGAAATGATTTTGATTTTTATTAAAACATGTTTGTATTAACGTTTTATGCTGGTAATATTATTAGAATGAAAAAAATGTTATTTGAATTATTCATTGCATCCTACCCCTATAAATAGGGCAATGCAAACATGATCCTTTTCATCCTACCATTATCTATCACTCCGCTATCTATACAAAAAACAACCAACTTTTTCTTCATCCTACCATTATCCATCAATCCAAACTTATTACTCTAAACTAATCAAAAATTATATTCATCTTTCACATATGTCCTCCTCTAAAACCTTCCTACAAATTGCAACAACAATATCACTTTATCTACATACTACTGATCAAAATGATTCTATTGTCTTGTTCTTATTTTTCTTATCTACATAATACTAATCACAAGATGAGAAAAATTAAAATGGACTATAAGAACTCCCATATTAAAGTGGCTAAGTCGTGTACTACAATTTACCACTTGCTTGGCCCAATGAAGTCAGCAAGCTCTGGTTACGGATTGCCTGCTCAATATTGATAGAAGACATATTATGTGTTGACAGGAAATAATAAAGACATGCTATGTGTTTACAGGAAATAATAAATAAACGCTATGTGTTGACAGGAAATAATGTAGACATACGGTGTTTACTGGGAAATAATTAGGGTTCTTAAATAATATAGATTAAAATACGGTACTCGCAAAGGGTGGATTTCTGGGGCTGTGGAAGCCTCCGTCAGTGAGCTTCAGGGTTTGTGATTTCTGGGTTTGATTTGGGTTTTACGAGGCGCATCACTGGAGTATCCAAATTGTCGACTTTTGAGGGGGGATCGTGCTTGATTCGCTAGGGTTTAGAGTAATTATCGAAATCGCCATCAAGATCCTCTAAAAAACGCAAAAGTTTTGGATCTTTGATCGAGAGGCCTCTCCATCTCGATAAAATCAAGTAACCCTAAGTGTGTGTAACCCTGAGTGATACATACAGACCCTGCATTCTGGGTTATTGGAACCCCTTCCCTTGGTGAGATCTTTTCATCTTTCTTACTTTTTAATATATGTGATATTCATATGTTGTTTCTGCTTATTCTGTGTGCATCAATTGTGTGTTTTTTCTTATCCTGATTAGTTTTGTTTGGCTGGGTTAGGAGTACCAGTATCTGTTACCTAACAGGGTGTGCCATCTCCTATTTGTTGTGTTACCTTATTCGTGCTGCATGTGCTATCTGTTGCTTCATTTAGTGTTGAGCTTTGTTTGTTAATCGTGTATCACGTGAGTGGTATCTGCTAAGGTGTTTCAATTGGTACTTTCTTTAGGTGTTATCCGGGTGAAGTTGTTGTTTTCGTGGGCCTTGTCTGCTTAGAGTGGGTTAGTGCGGTAAAATAGATAGGAGGAGTCGTTATGCTGCCCCGAGATCATGTTCGGTGACGAGAAGTGCAACTAGAGGGCAAAAGGGTTATAGATTACGATTGGTATCGTGGAATGTAGAAACCTTAACAAGTAAGTTATTAGAGTTAATAGATGCACTGAAGAGACGTAGGGTACATATAGCATGCCTTCAGAAGACTAGATGGCAGGGTAGGAGAGCATTAGAGAGCAATGGGTATAAAATTTGGTATTTAGGTTCAAATGGAACAAAAAATGGGGTGGGTATCCTAGTTGCTAAAGAACTTCAAAATAATGTAGTGGAGGTGAGAAGATATGATGATAAACTTATGCTGTTAAGAATAGTAATAGGGGATGAAGTAGTGGCAGTGGTTTGTGCGTATGCACCATAGGTTGGATTAGGGGAAGAGGAAAGAAAGAATTTCTAGGAGAATTTAGATCTAGTTATGGGAGACATACCTCGTGGAGAAAAAAATTGCATAGAAGGAGATTTTAATGGACATATTGGTAAGGATAATGATCACTTCCCTTCGGTGCATGGAGGCTTCGGGTATGGCCTTAGGAATGACGCCGGTAAGGAGCTTCTTGACTTTGCATTAGCGCATGACCTAGGTGTTATAAATTCGTTTTTTAAGAAAAGAGACTCGTACCTAATCACGTTTAGCAGCGGCGGGAGACACACGCAGATAGAGTATTTGTTGATGAGAAGAGAGGACCGTAGTTCGTGGAAGGACTGTAGGGCAATCCTGGGCGAGACAGTAGTGACCCAACATCATATGTTGGTGGCGGACCTACGCATGAAGAGAGAAATTGTCGAAGCAACCAAGAGAATTAGACTGACGATCAGATGGGGGCAGCTGAAAGACGAAAAGATCACTATCTTTAGAGATAAGGTCACACCAGTGACTCAGACTGGGAAATGGGAGGACGCAAACCAAGAGTGGGAGGACATGGCCACTAGAGTCATTCAAGCAGCAAAAGAAACTCTTGGAGTTACAACAGGTAGGACAGTCGGTCATACGGAATTCTGGTGGTGGAATGAAGATGTACAAGAGAAGATAAGAATTTAACAACAAAGATTTAGAGAGCTTTTACACTGTAAAAATGAGAAAAAATGAACAGAACTAAAAGATAAATACAAGGAGGCCAAATGACAGGCGAAAAAGTTAGTGTCAGAGGCAAAGAACATAGCTTATGAGAGGATGTACAAGCAACTAGAGACAAACGAAGGAGAACATGACATGTTTAAGATCGCCAAAGCAAGAGAACATAGAAGACAGGACTTAAAAATGGTGAAGTTTATAAAGGCTGAGGATGGAAAGGTCTTGGTGAAAGAGAGAGACATCAACCGAGATGGAAAACTCACTTTAATAACCTTTTCAATGTAAGAAACCCTAATCAACAAACAGAGCCCGATCAAACAACTCAAACAACGCAACAAAATAAGTGTTATTGTAGAGACATCACAGTTGAGGAAGTCAAGAGAGCCCTTAAGAAAATGGGGAGGGCTAAGGCGGTGGCCAGACAACATACCTATTAAAGTGTGGAAATGCCTGGGCGAAGAGGGACTGCAATGGCTAACAGAGTTATTCAATACTATCTTCAAGACCGGGAAGATGCCAGAGCAGTGAAGAAGCAGTGTTATAGTCCCCATATATAAGAAAAAAGGAGATGTCCAAGGTTGCGCAAACTACAGGGGAATAAAGCTCTTGAGTCACACGATGAAACTATGGGAAAGAGTTATTGACAAGAGAATTAGACGCGAAACTCAGATAGTGACAAACCAATTTGGATTTCTGCCAGGGCGCTCTACAACAGAAGCCATACACGTCATAAGGAGGATAATGGAGAAATATAAAGAAAAGAAAAGGGACCTCCATATGGTATTCATTGACCTAGAAAAAGCCTATGACAGTGTTCTGCGACAACTCATTTGGGAAAGCCTACGAGATAGAAGGATACCGGAGAGATATATCAGGATAATCAAGGATATGTATGATGGGGCAAAAACGTGTGTGCGTGCCCCGGTCGGAGACACAGACTTCTTCCCGGTGGAAGTGGGACTTCACCAAGGATCGGCACTGAGCCCATTTCTCTTCATAGTAGTGTTGGATGAGATGGCCAAGTCTATACAAGAGCCAGTCCCGTAGTGCATGCTATTTTCGGATGATATTGTGTTAATATCAGAATCTAAAAGGGTGCTTAACGAGAGGTTAGAACAATGGAGAGCGGCACTAGAGTGCAAAGGTTTAAGGATAAGTCGCTCTAAGACGGAATACATGCATTGTAAATTTAGCAGAGAGAATGAAGAGGACACTCAAATTAGTATCCAGGGTATGGCGGTCCCACAAACGTCGAGGTTCAAATACCTAGGCTCGTACGTACAGGAGGACGGTGAGATAAACAGTGATGTAACCCACCGTGTTCAAGCAGGATGGTGCAAGTGGAGAGCAGCATCAGGGATTTTGTGTGATAAGAGGTTCCCAGCAAGACTAAAAGGAAAACTATATAGAGTGGCAGTACGTCTGGCTATGTTATACGGAACAGATTGTTGGGCCATAAAGAAATTGCACGAACGACAAATAGAGGTCGTGGAAATGAGAATGCTGAGGTGGATGTGTGGACACACGTGACTGGATCGGATAAGGAATGACGTGTTTCTGCAGAGGCTACAGGTGGCTTGTATCACGGATAAAATTCGAGAGGGAAGATTAAGATGGTTTGGGCACGTGAAGAGGATACCAATGTCAGCGCCAGTCAGAGCAGTAGAGAACATCACATTAGATGGTAGGAGGTGTAGAGGAAGACCTAAGTTGACTTGGGATGAGATAATTAGGCGGGATATGGTACAGTTGCACCTCTCCGAGCACATGATCGGGGATAGGAGTACATGGAGACGTAGAATTAAAATGAAGGACTTCTAGTGGGTTCTGTTGGTAGGAGGTGTAGAGGATGACCTGTTACGTGACCCCCCCGCGTGATATGTAGACTATCGACTTTTGCTCTGTATAGGTGTTGCACGATGCTTTTTTTCTTGCATTCACTATCTCCGGGTTGTTATGATTATGCACTCACTTATACATATGCTTTTGGGATGTATGCATTTGTGTTGTATACATTATAGTCCTGTTTGTTATGCTTATCATTATATTTATGATTATGCTTATGCCTTGTCTAAACACAAATGTGGTTTTATACTTATGTGTTGTATGCACTAAAATCTGTTTGTTATCGTTTTCGAGCCGGGGGTCTCTTTGGAAGCGGTCTCTCTATCTCTCTAGACGGAGGAAAGACTCGCCACCAACTACCCCTCCCAGACCTTGCTTTTTTTTGAGATATACTGGGTATGTTTGTTTGTTTGTTTTATACTGTGTTTACTGGAAAAATATGTATTGATTCTTCTATTTATTTTTGTATTCTTAAAAAATATTTTTATAACATATTAGTGGTACATTTACATATTATTAAAATAAAAATAAATATAACACTGCTATAAATATCACCAACTTTAATTCTATAAATTCATTCAACATCTTAAATTAACTTTATATTACAATGACAAACACACAAAATAAAAAAATCATAAAAACTAATAAAATAAAATTTTAATGTGGACGGGGTAAGTTGCGCCAGAAATACAATACAATTGATCAGCCACGAAACGCCTATACAACTTACATGTCTCCCTAAAATTTCACCACAATCTATCTGTTTCCTCATAACTAAATGTTCTATCAACATGCAAAAATAAACTCCATCACCTCTCAAGTCTTGGGCTGATGCAATATAATCTTCATTTCCTTCAATCCCAAATGGTTTTTCTGGTTGTCCAGTCTTTTTCCAAAAATGAAGGTTTACTAATAAAGCGCTAAAATACACAGACACTTTTGTCAACACCAAGTGAACCAATCGACCAAATTTACCAATCGACCAAATCTAACATGTGTAATCTGTTCTCGGAAACGTCTCTTAAATCATCTAATGTAGGCCTAATTATTCCATTTTTGTGAAAAACAAAATCAAGAAAATTTGTCTTCGAAGGAATAATTTGACGCGTTATATCTCCAAATTTAAACCCGGTAGTAATGCAAAATTCTTTAGGCCCAACCGTGAGATTTTGTCCATTAATGCAAAAGTTGATACCGTTTTCTGGATTTTTGGTATTAACTTGGGTTTGTAATATTAAATGAATAAGTGATGCACCATTACTAATGCATTCATATATTAACTATTTTGCAAAACATGTGTTGTAAAACAAAACAAGTTGATCAGGATTGTTTTTAATTTATTATAAATCTGCTTAGCAACTTTTACATTACATCTAATAATAATACTATTAGCTACATAAAACCCTGCATAAAAATAATAAACACTTTCAATATAATAGTAACAAAAAAATTAATATAATAATAGTAAAACTAAGTAGAAAGTGGTAAACAAAAACTAACATCTTGCTCCATCGACTTAACTTATCAAAAGTAATTTCTTTCATAATAAATTATTTCACAATTTTTCAGAAGAGAATCCTATATTTTTTCTTAAAAATTTGCAAGTCCCACATGGTCCCCCACCTCTTTATATAGCTCCTCGCTTTCATTAAATGTCCTCGCCTTGAATAACGTGTTTCTCGCTGACGTGACGAGTGGGATGTTATAACATTGGACCCATTTTCATACTATAAACCCAAACCCGAATCTGTTTGAATCAATCTTGTAAATCAAATTCATTATATATTCATTTTATTTATTTTTGTGTTTCAAATACAATAAATGTGTCACTTAATAAAATAAATTTTATAAATTTTAAAAGGTTATTAATATTTATAAGATTTTAAATATTCAATTAAATAAATAATCAAATTTTAAAGTTTTTGTGAGATTTATAAAGTCCATAAAGATTTTATAAAAAATAAGTTGATTAAATTAAAATTAGGTTTTAATAAATTTAGAGTTTAAATTGTAATATTCTTTTATTTGTTTCTTTTATTTAAGTTTATATTTATTTTAAACTCCAATCATAACCCTTTTGAAAGACTTATAACTCACTATTAACACTATTTATAGCCCCCTCCTAAACTCAACTATAAAAGGAAGCTTTAGGCCTTACTTTTTATTTGCTCATTCTTAAAAAATCCTACTCATAAACCTTTTTTCATCATTTGGATTTGATCAATTTTTTTACAAGTAATTTCAAGAATTTTTTAATGCTAAAGTAATCTTATATTTCTTTAATATTATGCATTTTTATGTTGTTTCAATTTTCTTATTTTATTTAAAAAAAACCCTCCTAACATGCAAGCATACTTTATATTGTTGTATGATAGATGTAAGGAAAAATGATGAACAAGTCCATCAATGATTTGTTTCACCTATTGTTCTCACGACTTTATTTTCTTACTTTTATTTTTTATTCTACTAATTTTTTTTTATTTTAATCATGATCATTTGATCATTAACTTTTTAACATTCACTAACCTTTTAACAATCACTAACATTCCTAAATCAAGTCAACAACACGCTAACGTAAACAAAGAATCCTGTTTCTTTAAATGATGGCTAAGCCAAAGTCTTGGATTATTATTTATAACTCAAATTGAGTCTAATATACTATATATAGACATATTAAGATTTGTTCTAACCCGTTTCATGCTTTAACAATTTTAAAAGTGCACATAAGTGCCTTACTAAAATTTTGGCAGAATGTAGTCTAACTATAACTAGCCATAACTTGGTCATAATAAACTAAAGTTGAGTAAAGTCAGACTCCAATATTAATTTCATCGAATTACATTTTTAATGATAGTTTATACGTCTTCAAACTCAATCGGAGGACTCGATAATAGCCTTTCACAAGATAAGTACGCATTTCAACACCTTCTGTCTTGTGCTGCTGTTTTGACCTATTTTCGGGTTTTTTCATAAAAACTTTCCTAAACAAAAGTTGTCCGGAAGACTTTGATAGTTAAGTGTAAGTTTTTATAATTTTATGAAACCGTTTGATATTTTTAAAACCTGTTCAAACACGTATCAAACATTTTGTCTAGAATAAAAAATTTGTGCAATAATCCTTTTTTAATCTAGCTTTCGTCTTTTGGCATTATCTAAATGTCCTAACTTCGTGTAATGAATTCCGAACTCAAGTTTTTGTTTTTTATCCTTTAGGACATCACCCTGGGCTCTTGAACATCCAAGCTTTCTTATGAACCCTATAATCATCATTATACAATGTGAGTACTCATATCCCTTTTTATATGTTTTATATTTTTGGGAAATCATGTGATTCAACATTTAATTACTTATATTCATTGTTATGCTATTTTAAAATTCAATTCAAGACATGCTATGTTATTACTTGTAATTATGTGTTCATAGTTAGATAATCTTGATAAGAACATAATCATTAATTCATGCAACCGTAGTAACAATGATAGATCTATTAGTTTGACAAACCCACCCCATTTGTTTATTCACGTGGTGATTGAAACCGGAATCATACATTCTATAAGGCTTCGTCTGCGGACCGAGTTAATTCAGTCATTAGGTTTGATTGTGTTGGTTTGTCTTTTATGTTACACTATTGCATTATAACTCTTGGCATTGCCATATGAATTGAATTGTTATCAATCTTTTAATCAATCTATATATGTATTAAAACATGTATTTACTCACTGGTTAATTTGTTAGCTGGCTCATTATTTTTTCACATGATTTTAGAAATGCAGATTAGTAGACTTCTAAATGCACATTTAGGGCTTGGACTTATTAAAAAATTAAAGACAATATCATTATATTTACTTAGTTTTTATTTGATTGTAATGTATTGTTGGATTACTATTATTCAATGAAAATGACATTTAATATCAACTTATTTAATTCCATCTGCTATGAATAATCGATTCACATTCGTCCGCCCCGATGATTCCATCATTGGTCGGGGTGTGACACATGTCACATCCCTCGCCTAGATGTTGGTGATCCTCGCCTTAAAGACCGTGCAAAACACCATGAGCCAGTAAGATACATGTCACATCCCTTGCCCCGTAAACCGCGCCCTCGCTGACTAGGCCAGATCCCTGTCACATCCCTCGCCCTCGTAAACCGTGCCCTGCCTGACCTCGGAGAGATACCTATCACATCCCTCGCCTCATTTAACGTGAACCTCGCTCGGGGACCCGTGCCCCTTGCTAACTCCCCGAGGGAGTGGTCAAATCCATCGCTGACATGGCGAGGGTTGGGTTAAATCCCTCTCCTCATTTAATGTGTCCCTCGCTCGTTTTTTGCTAAATTATACATAATTTACACGTGGGCGAGATAAATGCCACGTGGGCGAGACGAGTTTTCCTAGCCGAAGGCGAGGGTCAAAGTCAAATGGTTACTTTCGTATTTTAAAAAGACAATGATTAGTTTGTTAATTAAATTTGGTCAAACGTTCATTTTTGCAATTTTTCCTTAAATTAATTGGTCGGTATTCATCCAAAATCACCAGGTTTATTTTCTTTGGAAATTAGATGATAGAAGCACCGACACCTTTATTAAAATTGTCAGAATAATAATATTCTTCCAAATTAATCTCATATTGTTGTTTGAATGCCCTTCATTGAAAATTGTGAAGTTATCATGGCTATAGACAATTGTTTGAACTTGCTATTGATTAGCTTAGGTCTTGATCCCATTGACCCAATGAATTTTTACCGACAGAAACATTATGATTCCACTTTATTTTATCCAAATTAATAACCCAAACACCATTTATAACTAGATCATTTTTAATATACCTATCTTATTTATGAGTAGGGTGTAAATCGAACATTAAGGATTTGATATGGTTTCAATGGTGTAGTTTCAATGTAAGGTGGTAATTATCACATTGTATGGTGTATGTTTTAGAGGTTGCTAGTAACTTGCTAGTTGTCTTGAGTTTTTAATAAAATGTTTTGCCGTTCAAAAAAAAGTATGTTATGACGACCATTTCAAAAGAAAAGTAATAGAAGATGACGATACAAAATCTCAAATAAACATGATATTTATAATTTTGTTGATTTCTTAACCATGAGAAACAAAGAAATATAAGCATATGTTGGATTTGTATTGTATATTATAGGAAAAATACTTTTGGCTTGCGATTACATATTATTCAATTATTTATAGAGGCTTTCAACATTGGTCATAGAGCGTAACAACATGGATGTCCATTAGACATGCGTGGAAAGAAAAACGTTCTCTTGGTAATAATTTTATACATCTGATGCTAGATGGTTTGTAAAGGATAAAGATTTATTATTTTTTAAGTTTTCCTTATATACATATGTGGTGCTAGAAATTTAATGTTTGATTTTACATGTGAAAAATTGTTCTACTTCCTTCGTGAAAGTTAAAAGATTTAAGATGAAATTATCGCATCAGTTGAAGATTGTGTTTCTTTTGATTTTGTTTGATAGGATGAGTGTTTGATATTTATTTTACTTGTTTCTTTATTGTTAGGAGTTAGAGGTAGCCTATGAAATTAATTTTGTTTACTATAAATAAGGTGTCTTATATTGAATTTCTTTGTGGTTTTTGAATATAATAATACTGAAAAAAGTAGTGGGAGTTTCCATAAAATATCGGTGAGAGTTCGTGTGTGATATACGATTATGAACAACTAGAATGAGTGCTTAGGTGAAGCTCATACCTAGTGATTGGCTGAAGACTGAGACGAGAAAAGGAAGATCAAGAATCAAAGATATAACAAAGAATAAAGAAAGAATAAAACCATCGGTAGATCTGTGAGAGATTGATCAAGGAAGAACAACCCTATATGGACAAATGAAGAAGTTTGAAGAACCCTTATGATTCAAAATCAAGGTGTGATCCTTATGTGGAAGACTAATCATGTGATACAATCAAGCAAGGAGTGCTATTAAACAAGGGTTGACGAAATACCACTAAAGGGTGTGAGACATAGTGTGCAAAGAAGTTGTGAAAGTTACAATTAGTGAGAGATCAAGAGTAATCCATGTGATATGGATTAGCGTGAAAGATTTAAGTCGAATCCTATGAATGATGAGTTTGGAAGTGATGTGGAAGACCGGGGGTGATTGAGGATGAGCATTCAATCTGTGTGTAGCATATTAAATTATGTGGATGTAGTGTCTTGCTATTGTGTGATCAATACAAGAAAAGAAGAAGATGAGCATGAAGATCATGATTGTGGTTATCATAATGGTGGTTATCATGATGGATGGACTGCCAAAATTCATTGAATATATTGAAGATAATGGTCTATATCGAAATGAAGGACGTGAAAGCAAGAACCAAGGATTAAGGTTGAAGAGCAACGGGTCTTGTTTGGGATTCTAGATCTAGTGATAAAGATTCAAGATTAGGAGGAAAATTGTTGGAAATTTAATCTTGATTTTACTTGTCAAAAGTTGTTTTGTGCACGTGTGAAAGTTAAGTGATTAAAAATGAATCTGTGAAAAAAAAAAAAAAAAAAAGAAATCAGCTGAGGAATGTTTTTGATTGATTTTGTTTGGTTAGATAATTGCTAAAATTTATTTTTAACTTATTACCTTATTGTTAGAACTCAAAGGTAGCTTAGTAGACAAGTCTTGTTTAGTATAAATAATGTTGTCTTATATTGCGCTTTCCGTGGTTCTCGTTCGTAATAATATGGAAAATAGTCGTGGAGTGTGAAATTGGACAAGCTCGAACATTTAGAAAAAAGTTGACAAAATCAACCACCTAGGCTCAACGGTACCACGCGAACGATAGAAAGTATTTGTTTTGGTGTTCAACTTCTTCCATGAGCAGTAACCTTTGACCAGCCTTCACTTCACTTTACCGTTTTGCTTACAAACATTTCACATATCTAATAGATATCACTCTATTCTCTATCATCATATCATCAAACTAAGAATATGAATTCAAGATCAAAGTTAATGATCAAAGCAAAAGAAGAGTTAGAGACGACTGTAAAGTATATAAGTGCCTAGTAACTAGTGGGACGAAGAAGATAATTACTTTTTTTGAAAAGTAACATTGTATAGAGTGAAAATTACTTTTATTCTGTGAGAAGTTCGTGTATCAATGATCTCTAACAATTAGGAAATGAGTTTAATGTAACATTTTAGAAACAAATTTTTAAGCATGAGTTGCATTTGATTCTAAATTAATTTTGTTCGATATAAAAGTCACATTGAAAGATTTAATTCAATATTTCGTTTGAAAAGCGACAAATTTTATTGAAAATTACAACTTTTGTTATTGTATTGTTAAACTTAAAGGAAGTTTTTATTTTAAAAGGTCGCATAACATAAAATAAGTGTGTTCACGGTTCACTTTGAAACCATAAAACCGTCCAAATCGATCATCGAAGCGGTTTCATGATCGGTTTTTGTTTTAGTTTCCGGTCGTCCGGCTTCAAAATCTCCAAACCGTAGTGAACGTTTTATTGGTGATTCATACAAAAAAAATAAAATAGTACTGTAATATTTAAAAATAAACCAAGGATAAGTGACTCAATGACTCATCCTCCAACTACAAAGTGTAGAAGTGCACCTGAACCTAACCCTAACTCACATTACAATCCTTCCGAGTTGTGTTCGCCATTAACAGACACCATCGCTGCTCCCTCACACCTTCACTCCTTCATCCACCATCGTTCGACATAATTTAGCCCTGCAATCCACCATTCTTCTGAGTTCAATCAATCGTTAAGATTCTTCAACTCTCAATCTCCGGTTACCACCGCTTTCACACCTTCTCCTTATCTGTATTATTCATTCTTTATCAGTATGAGAACTGTACATAACTTTTAGGGCTAAAAGGAATAGAGGACTTTCGATTACAGTTTCGGAGAGTTGTAGGTTGTCTATAATTGTTGATAACTGCCATTGGTGTGTTTGATATTGTTGAATTTTGGTGTCATTGCTCGCTTGCTTGTGTTATTATCAATTATGTTGCCCACCTGATTATCTTGATGTAAGTGCGTAACATTTTACTCAAATAGTCGATGTTTGTATTAGGTTTATACTGGAAAATAGGTCTTGTGAAATTCTATGTATTTGTTACTGCATTCTAACTTGCTTTGGAAGTGTTTCTGCTTTGGAAACCTGATCATGCTTAGTGGCTATGAGAAGAAATAATTGTGGCTGTTACTATGAATGCCTAATCCCATGTATCTTTTACTATTGATACTTGTTTGTTCCATGCAGTTTCATGAAATTTGACATTGATTGTTGGGGGTTGACTGCAAGATACTTATAAGTTCACCGGTATGAGTTTTGTTCGTTCGTACCTGTGTTTTTGCTTGTTAATCTTGATTGCCTGAACTCTGTAACTGGAATTAGAACAAGAACATGAGTAATAAGTACTTGTGATTGAGATGGAATACATAGACATGTAAGCAGAACCTATGTGATTGAGATTGGGATTAAATCTGGTGACTAGCCTTAATGCTGTGTCAATTAATGTACCTGTCAATTTTAAAGTTCATGAACACTGGCCCAATTCTTGGCTAAATAAGCCAAGTAAAAACCATTTTAATTATGTGATGGTATACTTCATTTGACTAACACAGCTGGATATTTTCTCAGTGATCACCGCTTTCTCTATCTTGAAAATTAATCTCAAGCATCAATCTTCAACGTTCCCTAATTTACAGTGTGTGCCTTCCCTCATAAATGTCAATGTAGCAGCGAACCAGATTCTCTCATTTACAGTAAGTATCTTCCTTTTTCTGATGTTTCTTCTTCTACGTTTATACTGATAGTTTTATTTCTCTCTTTCAAGATCATAATATTGCTGAAACAAGTGATTTTTGTGGTTCCCTTGGAAGGAGGGATGGAGTGTGTTAACATATTATCTCTTCAGTATATGCTTTCTTTTATGCATTTGCATCTCTATCTCCGCATTTGTGATTAAGAATTTGTGATGAGTATGGTTTTGATATTGGGCTGGAAAACCTATAGTTGTGTCTCATTTGTCTCAGTTGACTGTATTTACAAGAGTTGCGATTTATAGATATCTATCACATTTGTTCTTGTTGCGTTCATGATCAAAGGATGGACTGCTATGCACACAACCAGATGTAGATATTGAGAGGGAAAAAACAGAAACCAATTCTGCTTGGAGCCTACCGAGTCTAAAACATATGTTGCACGCTATGATGATAGTTAGGACATGGTTGAAAAGATAGTTATAGTTTCTTTATGGTTTATGGTTTAGTTGTTTGCTTGTTTTTTTATTTCCTTAGGAGAAAACAAAAATACATTGAATGATACCAATTTTCTACTATGTTCAAGTCTTCAAGAGAGGCAATGAAAAATACAAGTGGTAAGATTTTACAACTCAAACTGAAGAAAGAGGAAATTGACGTTGCGGTAGCTTTGGTTCGCAAATTAGGTTCTGTTATTTAGATGTTATAAATTAACTAGGTTCACACTCTAGATTGATTACAGGTTTGTATTGGCAATCGTTATAGCCTAGAATCTGTGGATGAAACCAGGTGTTCATGTCTGTTGTATTTTTGACTGATCTGCTTACAAATTATAAATTTTTTTATAATGAGGCAGTTAGTAGGTGACGTGAGTTGGTTGTGGCTGCTGTGATACCCATATGGTATAACTCAAATTGAGGCATGGGATTCAGTAAGAATTATGGAAAGGAATGGGGAGTTTTAGGAATCACCATCAAATCCTAGTGTTGACGTCCAATATGTTTTACATTTTGTCAAATAGTTGGTACATACTTTCAATAATAATAGATAAATTAATTAATCGCAAGCCTTACAATTTGTGCCCTGAAAGTAAAAGGAAAAAAAGCCGCAAATTCTACAAACAAACTAGTCAAATTTACTGCCTAGGCGCCTCCAATTGAACCCATCTATCCTATGTCTGCATATTACACATGGTCTCCGGTGCTTGATTAAATGCTCATATACAATATTTTTTCTTCTTATCTATTCCTTTTTAGTTTTTGGAAAAGTTAAAATTATAATAATAATGTTTTTTTGACAAAATAGACAAACGCCTCTGCGTTGTATTTTCATAACATTCGGTTCATTTTTCAAAAAAGAGAAGTATGAGTAACATTAGCGTACTCTCACATTTCTGTTGATACATTAATTAGTCTAATAAAAAATAAGCTAACTATTATAGTGTTCAATTAAGGATGAGAAATTGAGCTTATCAATTTAAATTAGGTAATTTGATTTATATTTATATCAAAATGATTAAGTTCTTATGAATATGATAGTACAATATTTTGTTTATCAATATTTTGTCCTGTTTAGTAATTAAAGAATGTGTGAAAGTATGATATCGTGCTTGTTTATATTATTTTTCTAATGTTGCTTATCTATATTCTTGTTTTTCTCTCATAAGTTTTGAGACATCTAATACAACTATTATAAAATAAGTTCTCTTTATTTTATGCAAATGCACTTTCTTCATAATGAAAGTCTTGTAGATATTGGCCAAGATTTATACTATCACTGATCTATAATCAAGAATAAAAGAATAATTACAAACTATGAGTGTATGCAAAAGACACTGTAGTTAGTATATAACATCAACAATACTAATTGTTCTAACTTTTTCAAAATATAAAGGATAAAGCATATACAATATTTAAATTGTGGCAAAACTAACTCATTTAATGAAATATTGGCTCTTTTTGGTTTGATGAGCTGTATTGGGTTTGCAGTTCATTATTTAGAACCATAGTTGTCAAAGGCGCACTAGGTGCTTAGGCGAGGCACAACGCAAGAAAATGCTTCATGGCAGTTTACTTGTGGTTTTGGCGAGATTCCTGCTAGAACCTGTAAACTCTGGCTAAAACATGTTTGAATATAACAATCTGGTGTGAATCTGCTGTTGAGATGTGAAGGCTTTTGGGCTTTTGAATGGAGTTATGGGCTTGGCTCATTGAAGCTCCTTGAAACCCTAATTATCTTTATATGTAGAGCATGTCATTGTATTGTAATCTTGTCCCTTGAGCTTAATAAAAATACCTAGTTGCAGAGAGTGGACGTAAGTCATCTTGACCGAACCATTATAATTCTCGTGTTCTTATTGCTTTCGTGCGCAGCGTGTAATCGTGTGTGTTTCCGCCTCTTAAGGTTTCTGCCGCCGCCGTCGCCACCTAGGGTTTCTGCCACCGCCGTCGCCACCTAGGGTTTCCGCCGCCGCCGTCGCCACCTAGGGTTTCCGCCTCCGCCGCCGTCGCCGTCTAGGGTTTCCGCCGCCGTCTTCTAGGGTTTCTGCCGCCGCCGTCTAGGGTTTCTTTCGTCGCCGCCTAGGGTTACTGCCGCCACCGTCCCCTAGGGTTCTGCCGCCGCCTAGGGTTTTGGTTGGAAGTACTGGAACTGGTTTGTTTATCCTTCTGTTGACTGGTTATCAACTGTTCAGCGTGCTTGTTTCTTTTGTTTTGTCTCTGTTTTGCTATTATGGTCGAAGACGGGAAGACTGTGATCAAAAAGTTCAATGGCACTGATTTTGGTTGGTGGAATGTGCAAATAGAAGCATTATTGTGTCAAAATGATTTGGATATGGTACTGGAAAAGAAACTGGAGAGGATGGAGAAAGCTGAAGTAGTTTGGGATTCCAAGGACAAGAAAGCTAGAGCGGCTATTATGTTATCTTTGACGAAGAGCGTTGCTTTTAACATCATAAAAGAAACCACTGCAAGTGGTATGATGTTGGCTCTGTCAAATATGTATGAAAAGCCGTCTACAGCTTACAAGGTGTTCTTGATAAGGGGACTGTTCATGACGAGAATGAAAGAGGGAAGCTCAGTCACCTCCCACATTAATGATCTGAATTCTATTCTGTCCAGATTAGAATCTGTGGGAATAAAATTCGATAATGAGACTCGAGTCGTGGTGTTGCTATCTTCACTGCCTGATAGTTGGTCCGGGACAGTGACTGCTGTTACAAGTTTTGTGAGGGCCAACGAAATGACATTTGAAAAGATCCGAGACATTATGATAGGTGAAGACACACATCTGAAAAGTGCAAATGTTGGATCATCGTCTGAGATGTTACATGTTGCCAGGGGAAGGGAAAATAGCCGAGGCAGTGGGAGTCGGAAAAAGAGTTCAACTCGGACTCAGAAAAATGTGAGGTGCTGGATCTGCAACGAGAATAGACATTTTAAGAGTTAATGTCCAAAGAAAAGTTTGAACACTGCTGCTGAGGATGTTAATGATGGTGACGTATTAATTCTTGAGGCTGAAAACAGTGTGACTCTTGGATCATGGATTTTGGTTCTTCGTTTCACGCCTTACATAGTAGTGAAATGATGGTGAATCTGAAAACAGGCGACTTTGGGAAAGTACGCCTTGCTGATGGCAGAATGCTTGATGTAATGGGCATGGGTGATATTGATTTGGTGACTCCATTGGGAACTACATGGAACTTGAAGAATGTCAGAGTGATTTCGGGTTTGAAGAAGAAATTAATTTCCGTTAGTAAACTGGATGAACAAGGACTGGAAGTAAGGTTTGGTGGTGGTAAACGGAGGGTAATCAATGGGAACCGGGTGATTGCTCGTGGTGATAAGCATGGGTCATTGTACATAGTGGACGTACCTGCTGAGGGACTGATTAACCCGGTTAAGCAAGTCAAAGTCGGGTTCTTTAAATCTGCTGCTAATAGAGTTCATTTTGCAAAAATGAAGTCTGGACTCTGGAGCAGAGATTGTAGCTGGGGTCATAAGTCTAAACCAGTCAGAGGATTTTATGACAGTGGGAGCATGGGGCATGTTCCGGGTACAATTAAGAAGAATCGTTAGGTTTTAAAGACTACGACTAGAAAATTCTCTCCTGGTGATTGTTTGCTGAATTTGGAGAGTGTTCGTGGTTCTCGGTGTATCTCTGAAGCCGATGGATTGTGTAAACCAGTTGTGATAGAGGATGGGGTCGATAGTGGATTTGCCACGATTGAGTTGGAGCTCGGGGGAGCTTCAACGGGCCCTTTCAAGTAATTAATGAAAAGGGGCCACCGGAACTAGGAGATTTGGATTGAAATCTTAGCTTGTTCTTTGGAATTGGAGGCTTGGAGGATTTCTGTTATTGAAGATTACTGATAATACTGGATGACAGGGTTGCTTTGTACTTAGATGGCTAGCTGGAGTATTCGCAACGCCTTCAAGTGGGAGATTGTTAAGGTGTGAGGGCCTTTAGGCTTTTGAATGGAGTTATGGGCCTGGCCCATTGAAGCTCCTTGAAACCCTAATTATCTCTATATATAGAGAATGCCATTGTATTGTAATCTTGCCCCTTGAGCTTAATAAAAATACCTAGTTGCAGGGAGTGGACGTAGGTCATCTTGACCGAACCACTATAATTCTTGTGTTCTTATTGCTTTCGTGCGCGTGCGTGTAATTGTGTGTGTTTCCGCTGTGTAAGATACCTAACATCTACTCAAAACATCTTGGAACCAACCTAAACTAGGTATGTAGGTAACGTTGAAGAAGAGGGTTGAGACTCGAGCACGGAGCCTTGCCAAAGCCAGCCAACTCTAGGCCCCTTATGTGTCCGGCCATATTATGGTTAACTTGTTGATTAAGTTTTTAAGCCTAAATTAGTTTTATAAATATAGACATGTATTTGTTATTCCTTAAACACCTTAATAAAATATAAACCCTAGTTGCAGCACAGTGGACGTAGGTCACATCGACCGAATCATTTTAAATCCTCGTGCTCTTATTTTCTTGTTATTGCATTCCTGTTTGTGCGCATGTGATACCCTAACAAAGAGAAGAAGAATAAGGAGAGAGAGAAGAAGATGAAGAGAGAAGGAAGAACACGTTCTATTTTTAGTATTTATTTTGGTCTCCATTAGTCAATAACTTTAACTTTGACAGCACAAAAGCTTTCACTGTAGGGGTGATTTCACTTGAAATTTTGTACTATGTTTTCTTGTGGTTAGGTATACTGCTGGTCTAGTAGATGTGTTATAGTATTTTAAATCTTAATATTTCGAAAGATTCTTAAATTTTTTGGTATTGTTTAGATGATTTAATTGCTAGTTGTATGAGTTTTACAAATATGTTTCGGAGTAATGTTAATTTTATATACCTATTATATATATTGTTTATTATTTTGCCTTGCTTGTCTTGGGCGTACGCTTTTTTTGTGCCTAAGCCCAAGGCTTGACCTTTTGCGCCTTGAGTGTACCTTGCGCCTTTGGCATCTATGTTTAGAATCAATTAGTGTAATTCTTTTTAATGTAGTGTGTTTTGTGGCCATAAAATGTCAAAGGAAATGACAACAATGCAAGGGTTCCAATGGTCGTTCATAATCCATCACAACTCAGTTTGATCCTTTGTTGTATAGCTACCCCATTTACCTCTAATTACCACCCTAGTTGTTATCCTATATAGCATGACATGCTCATTTCACAACCTATAGTTTATGGAGTGAAATAATCTCACATAACAAAGTCACAACAAAATACTCTTTTCCTATGTGGGATGAAACAAGTAAAACAATCAAGTTACTGAAGTAACAATTAAATAAACAGAAACTGCCACTAAATAGCAGTGGTAGCCATTCCTGTGATTTTAGTGATTTGGGAGTACGATGTATTTGCATCCATTCTAAACAATAGAGCTCGATAACTGCCTACAGCCTTTGTTGATTATGAAATCTTACGAAAGAATGTAACATAAGGTGTGTTGTATTTCTAGAAATATCTTTGAAATCCAAATGTTCATGCATCATCGTGCTCTTATTATATTTTTGGAGTTCCATCTATTGAATGAACTCATGTAATTAAGTTATTAAGCTTTAGAGTTCCATCTATTGTGCCAACTAATTCTCTAAATAATCTTGCTTCATGTAATTTTTTACAGTTCCTACATTACTAGAAACCATGGATTTTTATACAACCAATCCGGGGCCTATTGATGATTCTGTATTGTATGATCAAGAAAAGCATGTTTCATCAGCAATTTGGGAGGGTCAGGTAAAGTTATACTGGCTTGCAGGTTCTTGCTTTATTTCATAGCAAAGGTGGCAAAAGGGGTGGGTAAGGTAATGAGTCAAAATGGAATCAGATCGAAACGGGTCAAAATATATGGGGTTTGGTTGCGTTAACCTGCAACCACTTGTGAATTTCTTAATTTCTTTTATAAAAGAATGATACATTAATTATGTTCACAAAAACAAGATTGTTACTAAAATAGTATGGATCCGTTAATACAATGATTTAGGAGGGGACACACGCAAAATAAATTGTTCGAAATGTTTGACACTTTCAGCTTTTAGCTAACTTTTTGATTTGACCATATTTAAATAAAGCACAACCCAAGTTGACAGAATCATATATACATTGATTGAAATTGGCACCTACTTTTATTCTTTAGCTACTTGGCACAGTGATTAAATCTTGTTTTTATCAATAACAATCACAGGAGCGTGGTGCACTTAGATGTCATGAACACACTTCAAAGCTTGATCAATGGACACTCACATCAAAACAAATCGAATTAGTAAAAAAATCAGGATTTGGCTACTTAAGATTAATCCCAGCAATCAGTTTGGACAATCCACTCATATCTGCTCTTGTTGAAAGATGGAGGAGAGAAACAAACACTTTCCATTTTACAGTAGGAGAGATGTCAATAACTCTTGAAGATGTTGGTTACCTTCTTGGGCTCCCAATTGATGGTGAGCCTGTCATAGGTGTAACTTACACCACATGTGATGCTGTCTGTATGAAGTTTTTAGGCCGGACCCCTGACTCTGGGTCAACGAGTGGTGGGATGGTCAAACTTAGTTGGTTAAAAGAGACGTTTTCTCGGTGTCCTGTGGATGCCCAACTTGAAGAAATTGAACGGCATACACGTGCTTATCTTTTATACCTTGTTGGTAGCACAATTTTTTCCACCACTACTGGTAATAAGGTTCCGGTTATGTATCTTCCTTTGTTTGGAAACTTTGATCAGGCTGGGAGGTATGCGTGGGGTGCAGCAGCATTGTCCTTCTTATATAGAGCACTTGGTAATGCTTCTCTTAGATCGCAAAGCACCATTAGTGGCTGTTTAACCCTTCTACAGGTGCCTTTAATTATGCGTTTGTTTCATTACCACCTCCTCCTCTTGTTTTCTCCTTAATTTTGGGGGTGTTTGGATGTGTATGATAAGGTGAATAATTAGTTTCTAATGTTGGATAAAGCAATTCAAGTTACCTGTTATAAGCTACAACACAACTTCTTACTATAAGGAAAACTTAAGTTACTTCTATACTCTTTATTTGTACAATATTTTGAAAACTTAGCCCCTTTCTTATCATTGGATATATTGTTAAGAAAAATGTTATTGCTGGAATTCTGGTTTTTACACTTGACAGAAAATGTTAAAAATATTAAATATCACCATCACAACCATATATAAGAATGTCCCTTTGGGCAATCACTTAAACAATTAGGTGCCGAAACACTCTAAACAGTTATCATCTGAGCATTACAACTTCAAACAGCAGAACCCCTTCCAAACACTATTTTCTATACATAATTTTTAAGAGTGTGAGGCACACCTAGGAGATAGGGTCCCAAGCCAAGGCCCACGGCTCAAAAGAACCCCTTCTAGAGTCCAGATACTATGTTCTAGCACATCATACCCAAAATTTCGCTATAAATAAGCTCTATATATGACTTAAAAAATAAATAACATATGTGTCAACCTTAAAGCTATATGTACAATATTAAAATCCTCCCATGTACATGAGGCGCGCCTCAGGTGCACTTTTACACCTGGTGCCTTGAGCAGTCAAAAGCCCACACCCTTGCGTCTCGCGCCTTAGGTGCGCTTTTTAAAACACATGCTTTATAATACATTTTTTTTGTTGTTATTACAATTTACTATTGATTATCTGATTCTGATTAATATACTATCACATGATCAGTATCCAATCACCACCTGAATTATGTTTGTAAAATGTTTCTTACATTGTTTCTGTTTTGTAGTGCTGGAGTTACTTTCACCTGAATATTGGCCGGCCGAGGCTTAATCATGATCCAAGCCATGACCGATTTCCGTTAGTATTCAGATGGAAAGGAAAACATACTGGTCCCACAACCAACCGAGATGTAGCCTTCTATCGCAAAGCATTGGACTCCTTGAAGCCTTCTGAAGTAAGTTATAGTTGCATTTTGCTTATCACTAGCAAAGCTGGCAATTTCAATCAGTTTAACTTGTAAATGTGTCGATTTTGGGTTTTCTTTATCTCTAAGGGGTCAAATGGGTAAATTTATTTAGTATTAGCTTAAAAGGGAAGAGGTCAAACAAGGGAATGAGTCTATTATGCATTCTTTATGCATAGAACCTCCTAAATCACCAAAACATTTTGATTGGTATAATAGTGGCATTATTAATCATATTCAAGACACTAGCTCTGTAAAAAGTTTATCATTTTGATGACAAAATGTTCTTGGTTACCCTGATCTGACCTGTTTCAGCCCCTACCTGAAATCACCTGTTGTGACTTGTTACCTTATCTGCTCATTTTTCCTGCTCTACTCACTAGCATACTATGTTTCTGAAAAAATATGATTTGTACATCTGAGTACTGTAATAGGTTGACTGGTGTCCGTACATAAATATTAGTGACGCTCTATTACCAGAAGGTATAAGGGATAATCTTATTCTTGGAAGATCAAACACAATGTTGATATGCTTTGACAAGGCTGAAAGGCACCTGCCAGATCGTTGCTTGAGGCAATTTGGCATGCGACAACCTATTCCTCTTGATGTCCAGCAATGGGAAAGAAAGAGCCGAGGAGTCGATGGCGGGGTCGACTTATCCGGGAAAATGGAAACTGAGCTTGGTGAATGGTCAGATCGTCATCTCCGTGTTGTTGATGTTGACGAAGATGTTGAAGAAACTCAATATTTGCATTGGTTCTTGAAAATCACCCGCAAGTTGGTTGGAAGACCTGTTCCCATCTCTTCTGAGTTTCAAAGAATGGTTGGTATATAAGCCGTCACTAATACCTATTTTATTTCTTTTTCATACTTTTTTAAAGATGCTTTTACAATTTGCTAGAGCTGGCAAAATGGGCAGCTCGGGTGGATGCCCTGTTGTCAATAGCGGCTGTAGCGCCCGCTATAGCGCGCTACGTAGCGTATAGCTATGTTCCCTCTATTTGTGTTTTGCAACCAAATAGCGACCTGTAGCGTTTCTTTATTTTTTATAAATATAAAGTCGACCCAAATAGAGTATTTTAGCTATTTTGGTGGTGTTTGCTTATATTTTTTACTACTTTATCGCTATAAATGTTAGCTTGTTGAATGTAAAACATTTCTTAAATTTTCTACTATCTTATTGCTAAACACAAATAGCAGGCACTATCTACCGCTATTCGCTACGTAGCATATAGGTGGCTTGTCGTTATTTACCGCTATTCGCTATTGACAACTATGGGTGGATGGGCCAACATGGGTTCTGGTCAAATCAGATAACATCTTAATGCTGCCTTGTTTAATTGGCGACTTTTTTTTTCGTTTTCATTTTATTTCTATATATAAATTATTATGAAAATTATACTGCTCAGAGACTATATATTTTGTTATGATGAATTATTTTTTTGAAACAGTAAACACACACCTTTCCCCCTTGTCCCAATTGGGACTTGAGCCCACATTCACTTGATTGGTTAGGCACCTACGAGACCTTTTATAGCGTTGTTAGTACTTGGTATAATAAATCGATTTTAGGATGTTGAAAGCATATGAGAACACTTTGGGCGACCGCTAATCCATTTAGCTTGCTCAATCATTTCATTTTTATGTTGGGCAATTGGTCAAAACTAGCAATTTTTATGTGGGCATCAAAACTGGTTGAGTTGTATTGGTGGCGGACTCATGATACATGTTTTTTGTTTTATTTGAATTTTGTTAATAGTTGGTGTTGGGTGTAGGCTTCGGGTGAATTAATTTGGAGCAGTTGGGCTCGGTCGGCCCAAGTTCTAATTAAGCCCAGTTTAGTTAGATTGTTAACTAAAGGGATCAACCCTAATTGTAGTCTATATACATCTCATTGTATTTGTAATCTTTATCACTCAATAAAAGGAAAACCCTAGTTGCCACAAGAGGACGTAGGTTGCACACCGTGACCGAACCTCTATAAATCTCTCGTGTCTCTGTTATTGTTTACTGTCCTCTATTGTGTGTTCGTATCAGATTGATCCTAACAGTTGGTGTATTAAATATGATAACAGAAATTATATCACTAAAATATGATTTCATTTAAAATGATTTAGGATAGTCACCATTTGAATACACTCTAGGTGACTTTTGATCCATTTAACAAGGTCAACTCATTTGAAACAATACATTTTTGGCTAATTCTTATATTTCGTCCACTTAACCTGTAAATGATAAATACAACCAAATTAATGTGTCTCCTAAGTGTGGACTGAAATTCTACCTTTACAATTTTTCATCTGCATTTTAAAATTTAATACTAGATTGATGTATTGTATGAGCATTTGACATGCTATTTACACGTTGTCAACTCGTCATAAACCAAAATGTTCAGACATCTTTTGCCTATCAAAAGTAGTTTGTTTAGTGCTTAAGTGCCACACACACATTTCTCACTACCCTGAATTGTCATCATGTGTCACCTCCATACATTTTACTTTCCTCCTGTTTGCTCTATCTCAAATTTAGAACATGCATTTGATATCAATCATTATTTTCACCGGAAAAATTGCTATCCAATCAACAAGTTCTAGTTTGTGATCATACACTGAATACCAGATGTGAATCTCAAACAGAGTTTGTTGTCCCTGATGTGCTTGTTATACAACTATATCCTAAAACTGCAGGTGGCAAGACGGTTTATGGGTTCAGGTTCTGGGTCAATTTTTAGTATGGCTTGAAAATTGGTTCTGGTTGGATTGGTTTGTTCCGTTACACATTTTTGTACATTTTATTTTATTTTTTAAATAGTTGTGTTAGTTTGATCTACAAAAACAGAAATCGTACCATAATAAGTTTGTAAAACCCTTTGTGTTCTTCCCCATTTTGGATAAGTTTTCTGATCTGATCCGTTTGAGATAACACACAACCCTGATTGGCCCATGTACATGGATTGAAATTGCCACCTTTTTTGTTGGATTGGATGGATAATGCTGTGACATTTTAAATGTGATTTTGACTCTTATTGTGCTTCAAAATTGCAACCTATGACAGAATGCTGCATTGAGGGACATAGCAAATGTAGCCGATATGATATCAATGCATGGAATGGATGATCAACAAATGCATGCAGTGACTAGAATCAGGTATCTTGCTCATGAATGTTTGAGAGACCAAATTGGAAGCATGATGATTGCTGAGGCAACCGACTCTGACCAAAATGAAGTTGATAAAAAAATTAGAGGGAAAGAACGGATAAGAAGGAAAGGCATGGGCGTGAAACGGCGGCGAAAAGACGAGTTAGGACACTTTCAGTCGATATCCAGTCAGCAACAGTTTTGTGTAGCTGCATCTATTGACATGATGGACCCTACTGCACCCATGTGTCATGTTGGAAATAATGACATGGAGATGTGCCTTCCTACTGCTAGTGTTCCTGATGATTCTCAATTATGTTATATGCCCAGTAAACTGGATGAATCACAGCAGCTTTCTGATGCTGCTAATGAAATAGACGACTCCAGTTTCTGTAGAACAGTTGATGGAGTTGATCATAACTTGCTTTCTGGAGGTGCTGTTGCAGACAATGCTCTTGAAAACGGTGACATTGGTCAGCAAAATGATTACAGTGTTTTGGTTTAGAGGATGCAGGTAAATGTTTTGCTTGCTATTTTAAAGTATGCCACCGTTGGTGGCATCATGGTTAATACTACATCCTTCCCGAAAAAGAGGTACACAACTACATACCAAAACTAGAACTGATCGATTTGTTTAACTTATTATACCATAATGTTTCTGTCGATAGCATATGTATCAACAATTTTTTCTTGAGTATATGTTGAATTTATAATTGTTTGGATGGAATAGCCTGCCATCATGATCCGATTTGATTTGTATCACTCACCTTCTGTTGGCTGTGGTCAACTGAGCGTATGACACAACTTTAAGATGCAAAAAGTCTATATATGTAGTTATTAGAAGAGTTTTAAGAAAAGAGAGAAAGACACCATGTTAATCAACTAGGTCCCACTTGGTACTTGTCAAAGAAATCTTGAACTGAATAAGATGTAGGATGGCAAAAAGTCAGGGATGCCGTTACTCGAGTCCTTAGGGTTTGTTTACTTGACCTTGATCATCATTTATCTCATTAATCATTGATTTTGGGTGCACAAACTTGCAAAATTCAAAGTAAATTGATCGGTACGGATTTTTTTCAGACATCTTATAGCATATATTCTGAACTTCTGCGCTGTGGGATTTTGTGAAGGCTGAGTTTGTGGTGTTAGACAAATTGCAGTTTGGTGACATCTCTTCCTTTTTGAACCACTTTTACATAAAACATTTAGCTTAAGTAGTTTGTGGGTACATGTTACATTTAACAAACACAAGGTAGATTAGGTAAGCTCGGTTCGGTTTGAAACGACCCGAGCACGAATAAAGGTAAGCTCACTCGTTTTGCTTTAAGTATATCTCAAGTTTGTTTTAGGTTATGTAAACTACAAATATATATCATATATATTAGAAAGTCCATTTTTTTTTTCTCTGCAGCGTTTTCTTTATAGCCCAACACTCAATGCCAAGCCCCTAAGTACCTAACAATAAAAGTCAAATTCCATCGACCAAAGAGTCGAAAGTATAGAATTTAGAAAAAAATGTATTTTGTTGAACTTAATTTATGTTTTAAATTTGTGTTTATTGAACTTATTATGTATGTCATTATTATTATTATTTTTTTTTGCTAAATTGTTGAGTTTGAGTGTTGAGTTACAATACCTTTAAACTCAAAAGCTTTGTATTAAATTCAAATTGAAACCGAGCCAAACTGTATTGAGCATAACTGCTTGGTTATAAACCAAATTGAATACGAGCCTTCGAATACCGTTTGGTTTTGTTAATACAAGTGAAGCCAAGACGCTTGGTGTTATTGGTACTGGATCACATACTTGTTCACCACTCTATAGCCTCCTATCAGCCTAGACAACCACTGTACCACCCCAAGCTGCCATCGTGCCACCACTTTGCCAAACGAATCCCCGACCACCCACTCTCTTTCTAAAACTTAATCTCTCTTTAAAAATTGGTTGTGTAAGACTCAAGGAAATGACTGTTAGATATTACTACACATTCTGAGAAGATCAAATGTAGTATAATAGCTTATCAAATCTTATCACTATTTTTTATCAAAATATTACATTTATAATTTTAATTGACAATATTAATAATTATGTGGATATAAACTATTTTTATAATAATAATAGGTTTCCATAATAAGTTATGATGTTAAAATAATTAAAACTCATATTTAGTATTTTGCATAATTTATATTGAAAAATGTAGTATAAACTAGATTTATCTCCCGTGCTACGTTGCGGAGTTTGTATCCTTTTTTCCATAATCATAATTGTAATTAACGATTGTGTACTTGCGAGCGTTGATAGAACAGGATTGTTTAGAATCCAAAAAAAAAAAAAGCATATTTGGACACTACAACAAACAAAAGGCAAACTAAAAGCGATACGAAAAAAAAAGAAAGAAATGAGTAAAAGAGAACTAAAATAAGCGGGGTAGAAAAGAAACTAAAAAAGGAGAAGACCCCGACCCCCCCCCCCCCCCCCCCAAACACCTACATCCACACACACGCACACACACAAAAGAAATTGAACTGTGGTCGCTATGTGACTCAGAGGCCGCGACTAAAACCACCGTGGCACCTAAGTTTAGTCTCTGTAAACATATATTTATATATATGTTAAATCCTGAAAATTATAAAAAACAGAAACAAAAAAAAACTTATCATCTAATCACAGACCATCATGTATTTAGCTAGCCAACCACCTCATGCTACCTTGTATCCGACACTATTTCTCGATGTTCCTACTTCGTATATATAATAATAATAACATAAAACAATTTTACAAAAAATTAGTAACATATGTTTTGTTACCAACAGTAAATAAAAACTATAATAAATTTTTAATTAGTGATTAAATATTTTGTTATGGTATTGAGACCAAGACTTAATAAAAGCAAAAATATATTTAGAAAATCCTATTACATATATCATTGCTACTTTCCAGCGAATATAAAACACATAAGGAATCAAACACTATTATTGTTAAAAGTAATCTCATCTCTTTACATTTACGCTTATGTGTATATAGAAAATAAAAGAGAAAGAAATATCTTAATTAGTAAGTAGAAGTCATGCATGTGAACCAATCTTCTTTTTTTACTGTTCATGTAGTTGTGATATATATATATATATATATATATATATATATATATATATATATATATATATATATATATATATATATATATATATATATATATATATATATATATATATTATATAATTGGTAATACAGGATCTAAAACTAGAAAAATACTAAAATGCTTCAAAATGATTTCTTATAATATAAGTGTTATAGGTAAACTTTTATACTTTTTGGAATTTATTTGATATTATATTTGTTTAACCCTAATTTGTAAAATTAGTTTAAAAATGCAAAAATTCCAAAAAGTTTATTTTAGGTTAAGAATGATAAAACAGTTTGCTGTAAAATTCTCATGATTTTTAAAATTTATTTGATACCATTTTTAAGTTTCTTAACTAATAAATAAATAATAAAATTATGAAATACGTTAAGGAGTGTATGAAAACTTAAAGTTGTATGTTTGTGTTCTACATCTTGAGTTCAATCCTTTATTCATTTTAAATTTATCAGAATTTCTTAAAATCTTCCTGCTAAATTATATCCCACATTGACCTCAAATTTCCACACTCATCACCTCCTATATAAGGTTGCTTTAAACCATCCCACATCGCCTAAAAGTTTAGACGCTTCTTTCATCCTCTAGAAATTGCAGGTGCATGATGTTTCCTGTAAATCCAATTCTCAAAATGGGTCTAGTTCCCCCGTTAAACCCGGTTCTGTTGTTGACCGTCTGCTTATTTCGAAACCTTATTAAGTGCCGGTTCCCGGTTAAAACCTATGCCGGGAACCGGTTCCAGGTTAAACCTTTGTCCGTTCTGGTTTTTACTAAAATGTGGAGTGGAGTCAAAAAACTTATGTATAACTTGGTTCTGTTAAAAAATAGAGTGGAATCAAAAAACTCGCATACCTTAAATCTAGCCTGCAACCCTCTCGGGGACGGGCAGCAGACCGCTCACCATTTAAGATGAAAAGCATGCCGGTTCCAGTTAAACCTTGTTCCAGTTCGGTTTTTAAGAACTTGTAAACCTGCTGCTAAACCCTCTTAAACCAATTATTTAGGTTTACATTTTGAAGTAATTTGTAATACAATTTTAACTGATTTATTAGGGGTGGGTATGGGAGGCCCGCTCGAGTGAGTTCTGCGAAAGTAAGCAGCGTCAACACTTGGCCAGCCTATAACCCCTCCATAAATTCTTGCGCTCAATATGTTATGAGTGGCGCGGCGACCGGCTCTCACCGCTCGCTTTGTTTTCCTTACTCATTAGTTTAAGGCAAGTTTTCAAGTAACACCTATGCCTTGTACTAATACCCCTTACAATATCTCTATTCTTCCCCCTTGGTCGATGTGGGATCTCCATAAAACTAACAGCATGATATTGTTGAATGTATAATGGTTTGATACACAGATCGTTTGACATGACTTGAATTGTTGTAATTACTAGGGACTTTGGCTGCAGATGGGAATTGCTTTGGTGTCGATTCGGTTTGTTACAGAGTTAAAAAAACAAAAATGAAAAAACATTTGAAATTTTATTAAAAGACATTTGGTTAAATAATAGAGCGGGCATAAGTTTTTTCGATTTTTGAAGTATTCGCTATTTGCACTTTGGTGGTATGTCTTCCTTTTTGAACTATTTTTACGTAAAACATAAAAGTAAGTTCGGAGTAGTTTGTGGGTATATGTTAGATCAAACTGATGTTGAGTACATTACCCAAATACCATCTACGTAACATAATTTACAATACAGCTGTGTGATATAACATATACCCGCAAACAAATGTAGAGTAGTTTATGTTACGTAGATAGTATTTGTTACATTATCATCCTGTAGTTGATGGATGATATTATTTTGATTTTTATGAGTAGGGAGACACATGCACACGTTGTTGAACACACTTGAACTATATAACAGAAAGACTAGGAACGATAAGTCTTTCTTGATTATGCAACTGATGAGATCAAAGTACCATGATGGAAACTTATTATTATTTTTAACAAAACAAATTTTCTAGAATAATATCACTATATCATGCACTCTGCAGGCCTAGAACCGCTAAAGTACATCACTTACCGGGATGTTCTTTCGGAAACGATTAAACCTTTCTTTTGTTTCGTGTGTTTTGATTCAATAACACTTTACATCCAAAGATTTCAAAATCTCGAGTTTACTTCTTGTAGTTTTGAATTTTGCTCAGTTAACTCTGGCATACTAACACCATTAGCTATTTCTATCGAAAATAAGGACATTTAGATCTACATATAAGGACTAATTATGTAACCATGACTGATTTTGAAACCTTTGAAAAACGTTATTTTGAAACCTTGTAATTTGAGCTCTTTAAGATAAACGAGCGGGCTCGGCTAGACTCGATTTTTAAGCCAACCGAGCCAAAGATCAGCTCATCTTAGCTCATCTCATTTACAACCGTAAACCGATCCAGCCCACCCAGTGCAGGTTGACTTGTATCATTGAATTTATCCGTTAGCCACACTGGATCAGCTCATCTTGTTCACGCAAATTGTATATTCTCTGGGAATGCATATAACAAGTGTCAATTTGGCATGACTAAAACTTAAAGTGAACTAGTCATCCGAAAACAAACAAGAACAAAATTGAGTGTGACTAATATTTTCCAAGATTGTAACTACATTCAAGATGATTACATATCAGGTACAGTAAAAGAATCACACGACACTAAAAGCAGACTGGATTGTAGATGAGAATCGGTTCGCAATAGTCTGGGAGGCAAATTGTTGAATCTGCTTCTTTGCATCTGAATCAACACAAAATTGTCCAAGATCAATTCAGAACCCATACATAAACTAGAAAGGACGTTTGTAGTATTGACCCATTTACTTATGAGTCTGTAGCTTTGAGTTGTCTTTCATCTCAGATTGATTAAACAAGCGTTACATGGGTAAAAGAGGTCAAGGGGTTGAAAGTAGCACGACGTCAGTTTTACAAGAATACAAGCTCCTAACTCTTTTTCATTCAAAGATTTATATTTTCATTATAGATTTATAATAATATTGCTTACCACATTAACTATTAATGAATGGCTTAAACGACAGACAAAAGTTTATGTGCCAACCCAACCTGGTCCAGACCAATTCACTCTATACTAAAAAGAATGACCCGTTTCAACTCAACTCTGTTTTGACTGGCTAGACAACACCCATTTTTCCACCTCCGGAATAATGCATGGCATTCTTTAACTTTCTTTGCCAATGGTTCCTCATCAACTAACTAATTTACCAGGCAAAGTTTTAAGTTTTGGGTGCACATGTGTGATCCGTAAGGAGTTTTGAACCGAAAACCTATTAATGCCAACTCCCGAAACCAGAACAAACTTCCTAAAACATGCACACCCGAACACCCAATTATTTGATTCTGATGATTCAAACCTAGTACTTGTAAATTGTAACTTTCACAACATGCTTTTATTTTAAATTCTCTTAAGGTTTATATTTACTAGTTACTAATTTGTTCAAATGAGGCGTAATATATTTTACACTTTGTATTTAAAACGTTTGGCTAAATAATATAAATTCTGGTAAATATATATTTTACATTTAATATTCATAACAGGGATACGTGGGACACCCCAACATCACCCTTGTCTATATGAATCAAACAATTATCTATTTGGACCAATAACCCTACCCGCTCAACCTATCGAATTTAACATATTAACTAATTATTATGTGATGTACTAATCTACTACAACCTCAGAAATGTTTTTAACAAGTGCCACGGAACCTACATACAAATTTTAATCATATCCTAAAGTCAAATGAACCATGTTAAAATAACCAAAACTGGAGCATTATCATCCAAAAACACATGATTCTGGTTTTGCCCCAATCAACATGCCTAAACTTGAACTTGTACAGAAATATAAAGCTAAGGAGCACTAAAGCAAACTTCCTCAACTACTAGGAATGACTGGTGTTATTTGCACTATAGAAGTAGGTTTGATGTAAATATCCTGCAGGTTTTGACTTTTTTAATTGCTTGAATGTTCATGAAGTTTTCAAACGGGAAAGATAGAGACATTGTCAAGAACAAGTATGGAAGTTTTGTTATGAAAACTGTAAAAGACATCATATTGAATTCTATGTTGATGGCTTATGTTTACCGTATCAAAATCTACTTATAGATGCGTATAACATGATGAGATGAAGTCTTTCAACCATAATATATGAGTGATATACATGACATATAACAGCCTTAACACAATTAACATAAAGCTTCAGGGAATTAGAAATATTATGCATTTTCCATAACCATAGCCAGTTTTCTCACTAGAAACAGCCTCTCTATCCCCTAGGATAGTGGTAAGGTTTGCCTACATCCCACCCTACCCATACTCATTAATAGATGTGCTATGGATGGAAATTACTTTATGTTATGATTTTGTTGCACTAAAATAAAAAAATTTGTGATATTTAAATAAAAATATAAACTTGTATGATGAGTTTATGTAAGTACCTTTACGGCATTTTGTAAAGCCAACAATATTTGCAATGCTAAGGGTCAAGCAAACTCCAACAACAAGGAGATAATCGGCTTGGAACCTTATTAGAGAGAATATTCCGAAGAAGATCCATACAACCGCCTAAAGAAGAAAAATAACTCGGATACATCATCAATATCAATCTTTTTCTTTTCTTGTCTTGTGGTGAGGAAAAAAAAACACTGACAAATAAAATAATTACAACTTATAACCCAAAATTTACCAACACCAAATGAAATCACCAACCTCCAATGCTTGGGGTCAAAAGATTTATCAATGTAGTCTCCTCACTAAGTTTTAATTTTAGCATATTATTTGTAATTCCTCCATTATGCATATCACTTACGTTCTACTAATAATTTGACTTTGCATTTCACTCCAAAAGTCTATTTATTAGGGGGCAGAAATTGACTTACGGTCAAATAAAGAGTCCACCAGAACAGCCATGAATCCTTTTTGTTCATACGAGCCAATGACTATAAAGAAGGTTGTAACATATAAGAAATATAGCACACGTACTAAAGAGCCGGTTAAATTGGTTGTATTTGTGATTAGCAACACAAAACCAAAGAAATTATTAAATTATAAATGAAAACACCTACCACTTGGTCAAGACATTCAAACTTCCACACACTCTCACCATTGTCATTAATTTCATTCCACCACCTCAAACCGACTAAGATTCGGCCACTGACATTTTTCACCACCCAAAAATCAAGAGCAGACAGAAGAACAGTCACCACAAATATTATGACAAAACTATCAAAAAAGAGTGCTGATAGTATGTAAAACGCTAACGCTGCAGCCTGCTTAAAAACACAGAAAAAACTATACTAAAATGATATGTGTAAGCAGGAAAAAACGAGAAATCCCAAAAGACTAGACCTTGAAAAGCACATGAAAGAAGCATATCCTTGGGTTTGCATAGTTTTCTCCTGGAGGCTGAGCACAAAATCAATATGTACATGAGCAAAACAAATAAACAAAATCATCAAGAAGAAAAATGTAACTTTTGCAGCAAGGGTAAGAATTTAAGCTATTACATGCGAAAATATACATTATAATTCTCAATAAACAAAATTTACAAAATACAAATCACCGGAACATAGCATATGACACGTCCAGTGTTCTCTTGAAAAATATAGTTTTATCAATCAATGAGGTTAAGAATCAACCCAAATCCACAAATTATGTGCAACAACAATATGAGAACATATATCTAACAATTTCCAAACAGCTAATAATCTTAGCCCCTAATGCATTCAGCAAAATCACCAATATCTTCAAAGAAACCAACAAACAGCTAATAATCTTAGCCCCTAATGCATTCAGCAAAATCACCAATATCTTCAAAGAAACCAACATGCAGTTTGCTTGAACATGAATAAGTCATTACCAAACACCAATCCTTAGTGATATATGCACTTTTCAGTCACCAAAACATAGAGAAACCTCTTTAAAATCATTAATCCATCTTATTAAAGTCAGCATACAAAATTACAAACGTAATTCACAGTTAAATCATCATTTTGATCTAAGGCTAAGCAACCAAAACAACAAATACCCAAACTTCAATTCGTGATTTTAACAACATCCAGAGAACATTATACAACAAACTTGTCGATCGCATAACATAATTGCTTTTTGGAATGTGTAATCAAGAACTTTGACAAGCAATAAACACAACAAAACACATTTGCCCAAATCTAACAAGCGAATACCGGTCGATATACATGAAGTTACAGCATTACACCGTGCCCTAAAAGGAAATTGAGATTCAAGAAACATACAGGGTTCAGATCCATGATGAAGGATCAGACTCACAGATGAATCAGCTTCAACCTGTTGAAAAACGAAGGTTTGAGGATGAAATTTGGGCTTCACGATCGGGGTTTGAAGAATTGCAGGTTTGTAGATTTTTCGAAAGAATGGTGTGATGTTTGATTATTTACAAAATGAATCCTTCAAGTTATTTTCGATCTTTCTTTTAGAACTATATATTTTATTAAAACAAACATTTAGCAACAGGTGGTGTGTATGGGCCGGTTTGATTCGGTTTTAGTCTAAATTAAAATAAAAAACTGATATTTCGGTTTTTAGTTTTTTAAAACCGTTTGGTTTTGTTTTTGCCATTTTTGGTTTTCGGTTTTCACTTCGGTTTTGGCTTGGTTTCGGTTTTTAGGTTTCAAATTTTTAAAGAAAATTTTGGTCCAAATTAATGAATATACACTAAAATTTTTAGGCTTACATCATTTTAGTGATATTTAAATGTAATCTACATATTCTTATAAATTACTTGACATTAATATGAATTGCAATTTATAAAATGCAATAACAAAAAATTCAATCGCATATTTTACTCTACCAATTCAAACAAAGAATTTTAGAAATTATTCTTGAAATCTAAATGTTCAAAAAAAATAGATAATATAAGTTAAATAAGTAAGTAATAGGCTAATAATGTTTATAAGTGTATGAATACACCTCTTTAGATTTAGAAGTTCAATTTGTATAGTTTTGGTTTTTCCGGTTTTATTACAAGCAAAACCAAACCGAAAAAATCAGTTTTTAAAACTATCAAACCAAACCGTCGGTTTCTTATTGGTTTTGGTTTTTCGGTTCGGTTTCGTTGGCTATTTCGGTTACAGTTCGGTTATTATGGTTTCTTGCACACCCCTATTTAACAAGATGCTAGAAACGAGTACTAACTAACAGAGATTCGATGATAATATAAAGGGGTAAAGTAGCACTATTTATCTGATTTAAGGATCTGATGTTACCTTTATTTTTTAATCATAAAAATGTATTGGATTTGATTTCATGTGTGACTATTTCTAATGTCTTTGATCTTCTATTAAACCTATGTCATTTCTCGCACACCACGTGAACCATATTGTGGTTAATGTAACTGCGTACACTCTTTTTGTTGTTGTAGATCCCTTTTATAGGTTTGTAGCTTTCAAGTAACTCATCCGTTTAGTTAAGTGAAAATGTACATGAGTTGCACCAGTGTTTAACTTCTCCCACAATTATCTTAGAAATTCATAGGACATAAGCTAGTGTTGGACAGATTCATTCTATAACCCACATAATTTGTAAAGTTCAAAGGAATACCTCGTAGGGTGCGGTTTGTATGCACCCTAGGGACGCCCTCCACCCAAAGGAATTTACTTTGCATGAACCGTTTACCCACAAGTGTTTTTAGACGAGATTAATAAAAGACTTTTCTGATCATTTATCTTTAACGATTGTACCGAGATGAATAGAACCCTTGCAAATTTATATAATACTAATTATCAACTTAGTTGTGCATTATGGTTGTTTCTTATGTTTTATAAATTGTACCTTATTTTGTTTTTCTATATTTTTTTTACTTTTAACCCTATAGTTTTCAACCTTTACATTAAACACTAACACCTTTTTCACTTTCAACTTTAGTCCAGTTTACTTTTATTCTTTTACAATTTTTTTATTTTACGTCTCGATCTAAACTTTTCGAGTTAACATACTGCAATATGCGTATGTGGTTCAACATTTTTACATTGATTTTTTTTCTTTTAGTTTAACGATCACGTTGTGTCGTTTTGTTCTATTTTATACACATTAACACACCGTAATGCACATGCATAGTTCAATTTTTTTACATCTATTTTTCGTTCGGTTTTACTTCTTTTGTTTTACGAGCTTTTCTGATGTTGATGGTCTCTAGCAACGGTGTGACATTGATGCTACTTAGCATAGTTTTACACCCCCACCGCAACGCTTGAGGCTTGAATACTAGTTATTTTCTAATTTGAAAAATTCACCAGGTTCATTTTGTTGCCGTGGAGTTCTTATCCAACGCCAATTCATAACCCATGATATATCTCTTTTTATTCTATGTTTGATCATCTACTTTATGGTGTTTGATTTTATTTTTTTCTTAAATTGTGAAGTGATGGAAAGCAAATTGTAAAAGGTACTTTCTAGTAGTCGTTTATCCAACCAAAAGTATATTGAATTGTCCTCCTTTGCAATACCTTGAATGAGGTATCATGTTATGTCCTTTGCTAATATGACTTCAATCTTTATGAAACAAGGTAGGCTCTTTTTTAATAGTAACACCTGCTTACTTTTCTTGTAAATGTGTATTTGGGAGATCACTGTAGCCCACAAGTTATATTTTTCTTTCTTAAAACGCCATCACCATTTTACGAGCAACACTATGAGGCTCTTAAACTTCCTACACCCATATGGCCTATGACGCCCACCCTCGAGATATTCGAATATGAGTTAAACCCACTCCATTTAAACCTTCTATGTACGCTTTCGAACTCCTTAAGTACAATTTTCAAGGCTCTAAAGTCTAAATAAAAAGAGGTAGTAAACCATGATACTACCTAGAACCGATTTAATTAACATGGACCTTCCTCCAAATTATTTAACTTTGGCCTCCCAATAAGATAGTTTCGATTTAAGCTTGTTAGCCATCGAGTCTTATATTTTCTCAAGCTTATGTTACTCCCCACTAGTAGCGAACAAGTCTTGTCATGTTTTGCACTTGAAACCAAGACCTATACCAAAAAAATCTGGACTTATTAATGAACTTTTAAGCTTAATGCAAGACTCAAACGCCTTAAGATGCAAGCTAAATTAAGAAAGTTAGTTGTTGTCCGTGTTGGGAATTTTAATGAGTTTAGAATATCAAAATAACCAACGAGTTTAGACTCGATAACTGAACATATGGCTTCTACATGGCAGATATTGCATTCTAGCACGATAGCAAAGAACAAGAACTATCATCGCATTGTTTTAAATTCATGACAAATTTGTACATAACTATTAAATTTCATATATATATATATATATATATATATATATATATATATTAGTATTTATAATTTATAATATATGTTTTCCTCTTCAAAACATAAAAAGTATCACTCTATTATATAAAAAAATAACATAAATGTTAATAACAACTTGTTTCACTTAATAAATAAATGAAGACATGATATACTGATTTATTTCATATGCTCCCTTATGTTTATGTTTGTTTGTTTTGTGAAAACTACGTTAAAAAAGTTCACATTTTATTTTATTCACTTTGAAAAGAATAAACAATAATGAAGGAATGTGATTTTATACTATTTTGAAAAGAAAATGAAATTTAATTAGACATGAAATTAAACTAGGAGCATTGGTAGTTGTGGCAAGCTAAGACGAAAAAGTGGGTCAAACGGTAGAACTACTCTAAACAAACCACAACGGACCGGTCACCCATAACTTAACCTAAACACATTGTCACTTTCGTATTTACAATAAAAAATAAGTGAAAAACTAATCCGGATAAAGACATATATATTGACCAGAAAAACTCATTTTTATTATGAGAAGCCTAGTGCGGAAAATTCTTAAAATGTCTATTTAATTTTTTTTTATCCCACAAAATGTCCCTCTGACTCCATCCCCATTTTAAATAGGGACGCTCGGACTTTAAATATGATTATTCGAACTTTAAATAGAGTTGTTTGAACTTAAATAAGGCTGTTCAAATTTAAACACAGTCGCTCGATCGTGTTGTAAGTTCGATCGAACTTATTTGGAAACAGGTTAGGTCGAACTTTAAATAGGTTCAATCGAACTTTAAATATGTCCGATCAACCGTTGTTTATTTTTAGAGTAAATTACGAGGATAGTCCTTGTGGTATGTCCAAATTGTAGTTTTGTTCCCCAAGTTTGGAAAACTACAAGATCAGTCTTAAATTATTCTAAAAACAACCGTGATATGCCAGAAAGTTTCAAATAAAACCACGGTCAGCTCTTTTCCTGATGTAAACCAACATGGTCTAGACAATCATATTTGGATAAGTGAACAAATTATGCCCGTTAAATGAATGTTGGGGCGTCTCTATTTAAGAGGCTGAGACGACTCTATTGGGTGGGAATAATTTTTGGGATACCCTAATCAAAAAGACATTTTAAAAGAAAATTTTGATGAAATGGATATTTTGAGAACCCTTGTATATATTATTTTAAATATGATATATAATACGGTTACGCAATTGTTTTTTCCTTCCTCTCTTGCCACTTATTATTAACTTTTAGACATTATATACAAAAGCATTACACGTAATACACGTTTATTATGATTTTCAATATACTATGTAATATGTACAGATGCATCACACTTGTACTTTATTCTTTTTCAAGTATTTTTCTCATCTAATATATGAGTATATGTTTTACTTTTATGTATTTGTTTTTTTCTTTTTTAATAAAAATAAATTAGATTTGTATATTTAATTTAAATTATATTAATTACTAACTTCTTTATGAATCATAAGTTATACATTTAGTTTTAGTTGGTTGCACTCATTTTTAGGATTTTTATCTTTAGTTTTTTTCTTTTATTCCCTATACTTTATATATTTTACAATTTAACTCTTATATTTTTTTACTTTCAACTTTGGTTTCCTATACTTTTCATATTTAATAAATTTTTCGTTTTACATTTTGGTCTAAATTTTACGCGTTGCCACAATGTGCGCGTGTGGTTCAACGTTTTTACGTGTATTTTTCCAGTTTAACGGCCCTGTCACTACGCGTTGGTCCTAGATCGATTTAGTTATTGTTTTTAATGTTTTACGTTTCACGTGTATGGTTCAATGTTTTTACATTCGGCTTTATTGTTTTCATTTTTATTTTATTTTTAATATGAGTTTTTTCGGTGTTAGTGGTTGCTGATGGTGGTGTAACAATGATGCTACTTGCTACGATTTAGGCCTCCCGTCGCAACACGGGGGGCATAATACTAGTTATAAAATATTTATGATACTAGAGTACACAAATTTGATTTAGTAATTTTAGATCGTAAGAAAATCATATAAGCGTAACAGGGGAGGATGTCACCCATAAAGGAAATACCTTACGTTTTCTCCCTTTCGCATTAGCATAACATTACTTTCCCAAACATTTACTAATTAATGCATGGTGTCCTAACATCACTAAGAATGATACAAAAAACAAATCACTTATGACAATATTACAAACTAAAATTTCTAAACAAGAGTGTATTTCATTAGTTAAGAATGGTTTTTGTTGGGTAGTCTAGATATTTCTTCAAATCCGAGCACATACTTAAATTTGATTCCCGGTTAATTAAGTATCAAATATTAAGTGCTTTAAATATCCTCCACAGTGTCGATCCAAGCATGTGACAAACCCGCTTACGAGCCTAAAAGTACTTTATTTGAATATAACTTGTTTTCCATTATATTTTGTATCAAAACGTCAATAAAAAGATAAACAAAATCTCCCATTGATATCATTTAGGGTGAGACAATGTTCCATAGTAGTATTATATGATATGTTACATTCCCCTGTTGATATCGCATTCACACCCTTAAATATTATCGTGTATGGTAAATCTTATTACAATAAATTAGTAACTTATGTCATCACATATCGACTTTTAATAAAGTCTAGATTTTTGTTTCCCACCTCTCTTCTATTATATAACCATTTTAAGTAATTAAATAGTTAAAATAAAAATCTTGTTATCTTAAAAATTTATTAAAACGTAAGATTTTAATTATATCTTATCTTACGATATAATTTGATAATTTTAAAATCTCCATCACTTCTTATATACAAATCTTCATTCATCATTATTTTCTTATTTCACAAACAACTAATAACATCCAGCATACAAATCTTCATTTGCAATGCTGCTTTACAACATATTGAATTTATTTAAACCGTGTAATACGTGAATTTTCTAACATAATATAACTAAAGTTAAGTAGAAAAGTATAAAAACTTAAACCTTTTATTAATATCATATCCATTACAATTTTGTAAGCGTCTTTACCACTACTTAGAATCTTAGATCATCCATAACACTAAATTGCTTACAAATGCATCACTTCAACTATTATATCAGATTTACACTAATTATAAATCATACACTTTATCATCCAAAACTACCTTTTTGAATACTCATTATAAATAGTAAGATTGTGAATGTATGTGTGTATGAGCTACCAAAAATTCGGGGCTTCGAGTCAGTTCCAGGTCGACCGGTTAACCCGTTTAGCTAGATAGTCCATGTTCGGGTTAACCCAAGAGTTTGAGGGTTGACCTATCTAACTCATTTAATAATTATTTTATTTTTTTATGTTTTATTTAAAAATTTTAAACTATAAATAGAACTTTAAATAAGATTTCATAATTATTATGTAACTGTTTTATATTTATTTGTACCTTTTTGTTGTTGTGAAATGGTAATTTTTAAGTTTTAGTATATGAAAGAAGTTACTAAAATGTTAAAAAAAAAAGAAAGGTTAAACTAATCGTGTTCATGTCAACCTATATATTTTCATGTAGTGTGCGAGTTCATATATCTAACAAATTCAAGTTAGACCCGTCAACCCGTAAACATGACCCGTTTAAACAACTTTGTTCGCCATTAACGATGGATATGCTTTACAAATACGTATATGATTAGTTTTTTATGACAAATTTATCATATTACCACACTTAAGTCACATCAAATTATATCATGAGTTTAAATACAAAATCTTTTGTCTAAAAAAACAAAATCTTTATAAAATGAGCTGGTTAGTATATGATTAATAAAATTGTTTGTTTAAAGTTGTTTCCTTTCCAAAAACACGAGCTGCTTTCCCTTTAATAAAGCGCGTTCCATACTACTCGTCTAATTCTCCCTCCTTTCCAAACCCCCTCTCTCTCTCTCTCACCAACGAATTGAACTGTAAAGTGTTTGAATCAAGAGACAATTATTCAACAGAAACTAACAAAAACAACCAAAATCAACATTCAAACTCCACACTTCAATTCTCTTCATCACACAACTGTTCATCAGGTATATCCTTCATCATTCGTCTTTTCCATCTCAAATTCTTTCTACTTCTTCCTCTTATCGATTCTATTTCACTTCATCTTCATTTCTGTTTCAACAGATTACAAATCGAAACCGAAAAAAGTTGTGAATTCGAACCTGCATCATCGGTTTGTGATATGGAAGACGGAGACGGTGGAGAAACGAATGGTGCAACGACTCATATGACTCTCGGCGGAATCCTCTCGATCAAAGACACGACGTCGTACCGGATCCACAACCGGACTCTTCTGGATCTAATTCGTGAAGATCCGACTTCCGGTAAGGAATCGAAGAAAAAATGGAAGATGTTGACGGAGAAACTCCGGCTAAAACTCGCCGGATCGGCGTGTACAACCGCCGTACCGACCATCGCTTCTCATGTGCACGTTACTAACGACAGAAACGGTACGAATCGGTCGAATTCACCGCCGGTGAATAGCGTTAGTGGCGCACCGGTGACGCTAACTGAGAATGTGCTAAATCAACCGCCGGTGGCGGTGGCGGTGGAGGAGAATGAGCTGACGTTGACGGAGGCAAACCTAGGGCATGGCGGTGAGGGAGGAGGTCCGGCGACGGTGAAGGTGTCGTTGATGTCGTTGCTGGAAGTGGATGGATCTGTTCATTTTGATGATGATGATGATGATGATGAAACGGAGGAGGCGGTAGACGGTGGTGGTGGTGGTGGTTGCGGTGGCGGTGGTGGTGGTGGTGGTGGTGGTGGGGGTAAGTACAATAACTGCTGCGTGTGCATGGTAAGGCATAAGGGTGCAGCATTTATCCCCTGTGGGCACACATTCTGCAGAGTCTGTTCAAGGGAGCTTTTTGTCAAGAGAGCTAGTTGTCCGTTGTGTAATCACTTCATCTCGGAGATTCTTGATATTTTTTAGTTTCATATTCAGAAAAATAAAAACAATTTTAATTCAATTCTACAAGATTTCTTATTTCCTTTTTTTTTTTAGTTTTTTAAAAAAGTTTACAGTAATTTAAAATGTTATATGCTTCAAGAATTAGTAAGTAGTTCAACTAAAACGAAAGAAAACTATATATTAATAATATTTATTTTGTTGTAGCTTTGACTTAAGAAATTATGTATCTAATTTATTATGCTTGAATTCATACTAATTTTGTTATTAAAATTAACACAAATGTTTTATGTTTATGCGAAAATAATGATAACATACTTTTCAGATTTTTTCACGTTGATATGCATGTATGATGAGACATGCACAAAGTTAAAGTGAGTTTGAACTCATACTTTTAAATAAAATAGAGTCACATAATAACATAATTCTGCGTTTATCTCTAAGATTAAAATCAGTTAAGGTATGGTCATGTCAAGAGACCCAAAAATATTTTTTCTTTACTTATAAAATTTTCAAACGAAATACTGATAAATTTTCACATTTGAGCGAAAAAACGGGACCGAACCCCTTAAAACCCCTCCTCTTGCAGTTTGTGCACCGTACTGTGATGTGTTCCATCTAAAGCTATATTTCAAGGGTCCTATTTTATTGGGATTAATATAAGTTTAGAGACATTTTATTGTTACTCAAAACCATAGATTTTCGGCACCAAAAATTCTACGTGTGAATACTTGAAAAACGGTGTACGAGGTACCGTACTTCCAAGTATCTGTATGTATTATTAAAATTTTAATTATATTAAATATTAATAATTATAATTAAAATTGATTTTAGCCTTGTATTAGAGTAGCACAGGTCAAATTGGGGGGACGGGCCCACAAGGACACCAATTTTGTTCACTCTACTTTCCAAGAACCAAAATTCTCTTTGGAAGAGAATCCAAGAAGCAGAATTATTGTTTCATACTTTCATTACAAAAATATTTTAAAATAATATTTTTTTTATCAAATAATAGATTTTCATTCAATTATTTAAAACATAAACTTTGGTTTGACTTGTTCAATGATATGAGCAAAAAATAAACTCTATCCGGCGAGACAGTTTGAAACAAACCAGTTCAAATATTCCTTTTATTACTCACCCCCGTAATTTATTATTATTTTTTGTCTCTTTTATAAAATAATATTTTTTGATCAAATAATATAAAATAAGTTACTATTTTGCCCGGGTTAGGAGCATTTAACCCAATCAGTCTAAAAATAAATCTTTTGATATATTAACCTTTAACGTTTTATTTTTTAACTGTTTTGACCTTTAATATTAAATCTGTTAATTTTTTTCTATTAAATGCAATAATATTTTAGTCATTTTCCACCTTAAAAACTATTTATGCAAATGTTAAATCTTTAAGGTTATTTATACATATTTTTAAATTACCAATACATAACCACACACCACCACCACCTACATACAATTCAACAAAGTAAACCATTATCATCTTTATCTTCATCTTCATCACTTTTACCAAAATCTCAATCATTAACGTCATGGACTCGCTGGACTTTCCTATCGGCAAGTCTTTGCGGTCACTCCAAGGTCCCCATCCGACGCCCCTTAGAGTGCACAAAGACTCCTACAAGATCCGCAAACCACCGGTCGCACCAAACCTCCAACACCACCACAACCACAACATCACCACCAAACAACCACCGTAATAGCACGACTGCCTGCCATCATCTACACCGTCTCCCTAAAGGTAATCCACACAAACTCAAATGTATTCATGATTGTGATCTAACATTTGGCCGACCCATTTACGTCGTCTCCGGTGGAATTGTCGTTCTCTGCCTTCCAAGACGACGACAGCGTGGTGTCTGTGGCGGCCAGATTCTCGTCCATAGAGAAGGCGGCGAAGTCACCGGAGGGGAGGAAACTAGCGGCGACAGGGATTTGACGACGATGGAAGGGGTGGAAATGGGTTATTTCCCCATGATACTGTCACCGGCGCAGGGATCGCTGCCACTAGAGGTGCAAATGAGCCGAGCCGCTCGTGAGCTACTCGAGATCGGATCGATAAAAAACTCGAAATGAGCTGAGCTTTATCGAGCTCGAGTTGAGCTCGAGCTTGAATAAAAGCTCATTTAATTATCGAGCCTGAGCCCGAGTTTCATGTATCAAGCTCGAGCCGGCTTGCGAGCTTAAACGAGCTTTATATATATATATATATATATATGTTTTTATTTAATTTATTAAATACTTTATATAAATAATATTTATTATATATGAAGTTATGATAAAAACAATTAAAAAATATGTATAATGTTATTTATAAAATATATAAAATATAAATAAATAAATGAGCCGAGCCCAAGCCAAGCCCGAGCCGAGCTCGAGCTTTAAAAATAAAGCTCGAAACGAGCCGAGCTCGAGCTCGAGCTCTCCCAAGTCATCACGAGCCGAGCTCGAGCCGATACGAGCTCGGGCTCGGTTCGGCTCGTTTGCACCCCTAGCTGCCACTGATTCAGACGAACTTATTTTCGCCGTTGACGAATGATTTTTTTTTAATGGTTTGAGCCCTGTGTTACATAGCAATCAAAGTTGTGATAGGTGGTGGTGGTGTGTGGTGGTTGTATTAATATTTTTGAAAATATGCATATATATCCTTAAAGATTTTATATTTACATAAATAGTTCTTATGATGAAAAATGATCAAAATACCATTCACTTAATAAAAAAATTAACAAAGTTAATATCAGGGGTCAAAATAGTTAAAAAATAAAACGTTAAAGATTGATATGTCAAAATATTTTTTTTTTGGCTGATAGGGTTTTATGGCCCTAGCCTCGGACCAAAATAGTAATTTACTCAATAATATATTTTGGGTGTCTATTTTATAATTTAATAGTCATTTTAAGAAGCTATTGGATTTGCAAATTTCGAAATCTTTTCACTTTTCATTACCATTTAAGAAACCAAAACCAAACAATTTGTTTTTCAAATAAAAAAGTTAACGAATTATACACATGCATTAAGGACCTCCAAACAAAGGTTACGAAATGAAACCGAAAAGGCAAAAACTCAAACCAAAACCGAACCGCTATGGAACGACACTATTTGAAACCGGTTTGGTATCGATAGAACCTTTAGGTTGGGAACCGGTTTATAGAATTCTCTACTGAAACTAGTTAAATCGAACAGAGCTAGTCGAACATACTCCAAACCGATCAAAACTAGAGAAACTAATTTCAACTAAAAAATGGTTTGAAAATCAAACTTGCTTTAACCCAAATCGTTATAAAATTCAAATCAATTTTGACTTATCGAACCAAACCTAACTAGTTCCAACCTGAATTGGTTTAGGGTTACGAACAGATTTTTGCACGTCTACGGTCTACCTTCCAACATTATTGGATGTGACACTATGATTAACGCATCAAGACTACTCATTATAGGTTGGATTATTAATAACGAATCAAACAATAGACGACAAAAGCATCAAAATATGAATAGGATTGTGTTGAATTAGTTATAAAATTGGTTAAATATATATTATATTGTAATTTTGACGGTTGTAATAGTACTTAATATATTAAATACATAAAAATAAAAAATAATTTAAGTAAAACCACCCAATCAAACCAATCTAACCGTTCTTACTTTGATCGGATCATTTACTAACGTCGGTGGCCTAAAGCCACCGACTTCATTTCTACATAAATACTTTCATTTCTAAACAAATACATAATGTGGTGATGACTTCGTGGTTAAAGCCTTGGCCCTTCAATAGTGTAACGCATGTTCGATTCTTGCTGTCTGTATTTCTTTCTTTTTCTTTTGGGTTCTTTTGATTTTTTCTTTAATATTTTTCTTATATATTTTCACTTTAAATTACCTTTTTAAATTACTAAATCGCAACAGGCGAGACATATTTTGATCCGTGAAGAGAATAAAACTATCAAAAATTCAAAGATTCAACACTTACTGTCAACTACCAAAATCTGTCAAGTGCTGAATCACTGCCACTCAACACTCAACTTGATGAGCTGCTGATTGACTGTTGCCGATTGACACTCAACTTGATGAGCTGCTAATCGACTGTTACACTAGACAAGACTGTCTGTACCGAAGCATGTTGACGGCTGCAATGTTTTGCCTTTTGAGTTGTTGATCTTTGATGTGCCGATTGCTTGTATACGATGTACATATGTTATCCTAAACTAGGAATAGATGTAAAGTGATTTACTCTTAGTGTTTATTTTTCATAGTAGAAATACCTCTCACTTGTATAGTTTGAAGGTTAGCTTGTTAGCCAACTTGTTATCCGTTGATATTTACTCATTGTAATAAGAAAAAATTAATCAAGTGAATACTTTGAAACAACATCTTGTGTCTTTACTTTTACTTAAAGTATTTGTGTTTGTTAGTGCAGGACCGTTGAAGGGGTCAATGCAACAGTTTCACAATGAGGAGAGACTTACAACACTTAACAGATCAAATAGGGAGCCGGATTTGTATTGATGATACTAAGTAAACACAAGTAAATATGAGATAGAACAAGAATAACAACAAGATAATATTGGTTTTCAAAAATGATGTATATTGCACTAAAGTTCTCTTACAAGTGTTATAAAGCATATAGAAAATTACAAGTACTTGAGACACTTTATACTACATCCTACAGCCGGCCATACTTTGAAGGCCAGCTGGAAATACTAATCTAGACAACAAGATCAATGTAGAGTCAAAAGGCAGATTTTCTTTTAATAAGTGACTATGAGATGCCATAGCTCACATCCTAATCTATTACAAAAAGGATAAAAGGTACAGAAGTAGAAAGTTACAGACCAATGACCATAATCTATAGTTGATAAAAGCATGGACCTTTTCACCAACTCATATAAGTTGGTGAGAAGGTGATCAGAGAAAGCATGTCTTCTCTGTCTTCGAAAGAAATCAGTCTTTGGCTTTGAAAGACTTTGTCTCTGAACCTTCGGAAGACTTCATCTTTGGCTTCGGAAGATTTTGTCATTTGGCTTCGGAATATTTTACACTTAGCTTATTTTCTTTTAGTGGTGTGAAACTTCCGAAGTAACTTTACTCTGTACTTCATGCATGCATGCTGAGAGCTCTTTGGATGCTTTGGTTGCATCAGCCTTTAAGTATAAACCTTACAAACTTTCCTTAGGCTGATGCTACCAAAACTTGAGGAGACCTTTAAATATTGATCTTCATCTATTGACAGTCCTTATCAGAATCATGACTATTCCTTTCATCATCAGTTGGTCAGGATTCCTCAGACTTTCAAAATAACTCCTTATGTCATAGAGATCATGCAGAGGAAGGTCAAGTATCTTTTGCCAGAAGTATACATCTTGACCCCCTTAATCTCTAGTAACATACCATCTGTCTGGATTGGTGGCAAACATCCAAGACACGATGGGTCTCTCAGTAGCAAGAGGATCAACTTGAATAGGAGTTGGATGAGCAGCTTCTTCATGATCACCCTTAGGATGTTTTGACCCATCCTGAGGTGTAAAGGTGGATGCCTTGGACTTCTTCTTCTTCTTTTTGTCCTTTCTAATGGCCATCCTTTTCCTCTTTCTATATTTTAACTGAGGAGACTGGCATGTAGCACCAGATTGTTCTTGATTGTCTCCCTCAGTTATGTCCTCTTCCCTCATAGGTTTAGAAGAAGAAAGACCAGGACCCTGCTATGGATTAGAAGATGAAGCTGGCTGTGATGCAGTCATGAAGCACTAGGTCCTGGTTGAGTTGTCTCTAATGGTTCAACCTTGACCTCAGCTTTAGGTGTAGCCTGATTTAGTGGAGAATGCAAGTCAATGAGCTTACCCTTTTTAATCTTTTGCTTGATCACCTTAATGTGCTCATCCATGGTGGATAGAGACATTGGACCAAGCCTCCTTCCGGAGAATCAATACAACTTCAAGAAGCTCATCATCCTTTGCCTATCAGTAGACTTCTTTTGACTCTTTTGGATGATGGCTCTTGACTTTGCAACTTCTTCCCTCATCTTCCTCTTAGCAGCTTTTTGATCTTTCATTACTTGTTGTTCAAGCTGCTTGAGGTACTCAAATTCTATGTATTCATATGATAAGAGAAGAAGTGCAGATGCCTGATAGAGGCCTGTGGCACTAAGGTAGTTAATCATATTTTGTCTATCTGCTTCTTTGTCTACCTGAGGTTGTTGCTTAGTTGCCACAACCTCTGTCTCAGGGCTTTCTTGAACTGGGGAGAGGGTAGGAGCATGCTTGTAGAGTCTTTTCTTTCTCTTTTCTTCCTTGATCTTGAGGAGCAGTTCTACATCCTTTGCCTTCTTCCTCTCCTTTGACAGCTCAGTGTCAGCCAGTTCATTTAACTTTTCTAAGGGAAGAGAGATGAGTTCATCAATGTTCTAGTTTTTGGTCCCCAAGTAGTTCAATCTGGCTGCCCTTAACTCATCATCTTGAGTGTTCGGCCTGGGGGCAACCCTAATTGTAGCTTCTATGAAGCCTGGGGACCCATTTAATCTCTCTCCCCTTAGCTTCCTCTTCCTCTCTCTTTCCTCCTCCTTAATCTCCTCAGGATTCAATATCCTTTTTCCTTTGTCACTCATAGGCTTGGGTGACTTAGGATAGAGAGAGCTTTGGCCCTCATTGTTGGGTGCTACACTTGAGCTCTAGCTAGAGAGAGGCTATGTGACACCTTCACCAGCTGGTGCCTCACTGAGGGTAATGGGTACTGAAGCAGTTCCTATCATCTCAAGGTTCACAGGCTCAACTACTGGGCCTTTAGCTAAGGTTTCCTCTTCGAAGCTAAACTTAGGGTCCACCTCAACATCCAGTTGACCAACAGTCTTGCCTGTTAGCCTTTGTCTATATAGTGTTGTTCTCAGCTTGAACTCTTCAAGCACCTTTTGCTGAATCCTATCAGCCAACCTTGCAGCTTGCCTGTTTTGACTTGGGTTGGCAAGTGGAAGGTTAACTAGATAGGTGCTCTCATAGAATCTCAGTGTAACACCCAAAAATTTGTTTAAAATAAAGGAAAATAAAAGTATCTAGAAAGAAAAGTAAATGGACCCTAGTGGAGGGGGTAAAGTGTACAAAGTACAAAACCTTATTATTTTATGGTTTAAAAGGCATGGCCGCCCATGCCACTACCTTTTCACTTCTGCTTTTCGGCTGGAACAAGAAAGAAGAAAGAAGAACTGAAGTTCTCTTGGTTTCTAGTGAGAGAAAGCTGAAAATTTTGAAGGTGAGTATTTTCTTGTGTAATTGGTTCGGTTTCAGCTGAATTTTCAGCTTGTGAACTGATTCTTATGTGTTCTTTGTGCTTGGTTTTGTGTTTTGGTGTGTTTAGATTGTTTGAACTCTTTGTTCCCTCAAGTTCGATGGAGTTTTGCTTGAAGGCTGCATTGGTGAGTTCTAGATCCCCGGTTTTCTTGTTTTAACCGTATTTTTGGGGCTGAAAATGCATATAAAAATGTTTTACAGCTTATATTTTATAACCGTATGTATGTTTATGTATGGTTGGTTGTGTTCTATGGCTTTATGCTTGTTTTAGGTGCCTAGTATGTTAGATTTAAGTTATGGACATGTTAAACGATGATTGGGTCTGAAAAATAGTATAGGTTCGAAATTACAACTGCCCATGCGCCCAACATAGTGTTCATGCGCCCATAAAATTGTTCATGCGCCTAAGTACCTGATCATGCTCCCAAACAGTACCCCATGCGCCTAAAATTTAGTCTAAGTGTTGCCCATGCGCCCGAACAGTACCCCATGCGCCTGAAATTTTGCTTAAGTGTTGATCAAGCGCCCAAGCAGTGCTCATGCGCCTAGGATTCTCATGCGCCTAAGTGTTCTCATACGCCTAAAGTGCCCATGCGCCTACATAGTGTTCGTGCGCCTGCATAGTGCTCATGCGCCTAAATGCCTTAGAAAATTTTCTGAAATTTTGGGAAATGAAAATTTATGATTTAGCTCTGGGATGTTTTGATGGTTATGTTTGTTGGTGTTATGCATGTTTGTGGCCTGTTTTTATGTTTCCTATTACGTATTATTACGTGACTTTACGTGGTGTGTTTATGCTCGTATGCGTAAAGTATTATCATAAACGAAGCGAAAGATTAATGATAATAAGAAGTGGAACATAAGGAATGAATGAAAGTCTTGCAAGCAAAATGTTTAAGGAGGTTCACAACTCATTAAGAGTTGTTAGCTCAACTGTGTGTTATATAACATGCGTTTTGACTAACCCATAAGGGTTCACACACAGGAGGGTCAGTCTTTGTGACTGATTGAGACGTACGAAAACGGGATCCTTGTCGCTTGACCCTAAGAGGTAGTTGCTTCGTGCACAATGATGGGGCATAGCATATGACAGGTCCAGATAAAGTGAAAGATAATGATGAAAGAAAGTGCGAAAACAAACGATAAAGAAAGATAATAAAGAATTATTATCTAGTTGTATGTACGATGTGTGATCACGTACGAAAGTAATGCAAGTGTTTTTCTGTAAAAGTAAAGTATTTTATTTATAAAACTAGAACTCACTCAGCAACGCTGACTTTTATGCATTTTTAGTTGGCAGGTAATTTGTTGCTGAGGATGGCACGCGGGTGAGGCTACTTGGCGGGCAAAGACTGGCATCCATTCGTGCATAATGATATTGTCGTTTTGTAATACAACTGAATGATTATTTTTGTAACTTTTAAAATACAATGATGTATAATTTAACAACATCATATATTAATGCATGAATGGTTTTTGATAAATTAATCCGCTGAGATGTTTTTATGAAATGTATTTATTTTATAAGAAAAATGCTATGATTGTCCAACTGTGAGGTCTCCGGGAACGGGGTCTTACAAGTTGGTATCAGAGCCAAAGTTTAAGAGAAATGGGTAAAGTATTTTAAAAGAACCTAAACTTAAACTGAGAATGGGACCGAATGGAGGGATGATAGCCCAAGTAGCTACGTGCCATCTGGTAATTCGTTTTCTTAAATGTTAACCGATATTATGTGCGTATGCTATCTGATTTATGTGCTCTTAGTAGATTTGGATACTGATATAGTCAGGATAGGCAATGCTTGGGGGATGAAGAGTAAAGGAAGTGGCTAATCACAACTGGCCACTGTAATTAGGGACTTACTATACTTGACATCAACTAAGCTATTACCATGAATGACCGCGTTGGTGTTTGAATCTTATAGTGTTTTGAAGATGGCTGGTGGTAGATCGTCAAAAGCTTCTCGAGGAGGAGTATGGGGTGGCCGTGGTGCTAGACCACGTGTCACAAGGAACAAGACTAAAACTACTGAGACGGCTCCTACTGAGCCCGAGCTTCATCACCTGGAGGGCGGTGATGAGAGTGCCAACTTGAGAGCCTCAGTAAAGGAGGCAGTTGTGGAGGAAGTGCATAAGGTCATGCAGACAATCTTACCGTCTGTGGTGACCGAGGTTATCCGTGCTGTGAGGGAGGATGAGAAGAAAGAGAAAGAGGAGGAGAGAAAGAAAACTGCTGGGAGAAGGAGGGATGATAGAGATCATGATGAAGGGGAACAACTAGACACTGAGATGGTTGTCTCCAGCAATGAGGAGGAAGCGGTGTAGGAGACCGCCAAGGAGTGTAGTTACGGGGCATTCCAGAGATGCAAGCTCCCAACTTTTGATGGCAATGGTAATGCTGCTGCTGCTCACCGATGGGTGAGAGAGATGGAGGCAGTGTTGGAGATCAGTGAATGTAGGGAGGAACTGAAGAAGGGGATAATATTGTCCAGGCTATATTTTGGACTCGGCTTTATGTTGGTGGACTCGGCTTTATGTTGGTGGGATAATATTGTCCAGGCCGAGGGTAGCAGGGTTATCGGGAGGATGAGGTGGAGCGAACTGAAGAAGATGGAGATCGGGGAGTTTTGTCCTCACCGAGAACTTGACAAGATAGAGAGGGAGTTTTTGCAGTTAGAGGTGTGAACTATGACACACCAGCAATACACGACTAAGTTTAACGAAATGGCGAGGCTGGTGCCAGACCAGGTGACGCCGGTGTCAAGAAAGATCAAGAGGTACATATAGGGTTTGCCGCCAGATATCCGCATGCACATGATTGCTGCCCGGCCGAGTACGTTCAGGCCGGTGGTGGATTTGGAAGGGAGATTGTATGATGAGTGAGAGGTGGTTGTGGTTGAGGTGAATAAGAAGGATGGTGGCAACAGGAACTGGAGTGGGAAGCGATTTGGACGTGGTGGTTTCACCCTAAATAACAAGAAGGCAAGAACGGATGACCGGCGGGTAGTGTCGGTGAGTACTGGGGCAAAGATATGTGGTAAGTGTGGGATAGACCACGTAGGGGAGTGTAAGTGGGGGTTGCAGATCTGCTTCAAGTGTGGGAGGCCCGGCCATATGGAAAAATATAGTGGGGTGATGAGGTGCTACAACTACGGTGAAGAAGGCCATATGAGCAGGGATTGCAAGAAGCCGAGGGCTGAAAGTTCTAGGGCGAAGAAGGGGATAGAGAATGAAGGGCGGAGGGCAAGCGCCAGAGCATTTACGATGACCAGGGAAGAGGCCAGGGTGGATCCCGATGTCGTGTCAGGTACATTTCTTGTAAACCAAACTTGTGCCTCTGTGTTATTTGATTCTGGTGCTAGTAGGAGTTTCATTTCTGCTGCTTTCTGTGCTAAGTTGCCCGTTAGTAGTAGAAGCATTGATGAGCCATTCGATGTAGAAACTGCCATTGGTAAGTCTACCAGGATTTCCGACTTGATAGAGGAATGCGACATAGAACTGGAAGGCCTTAGGTTCTCTGCTAAACTATTTGTGATGGCCCTAGGTGGATTTGATGTAGTTCTAGGGATGGATTGGTTAGCAGCTTATGTGGCGAATATTGTGTGTCGCAAGAAGATGATTCGATTGACAGCGCCTGATGGGAGTTCGGTAACGATCTACGGTGATCGAGTTACTACAGTTCCAAAGGTGATTTCAATGGTGGTGGCAGAGAAGTGCATGAAACGTGGATGCAGTGCCTACCTGGCTTACGTGAAGGATGTGGATGCGTCAGTACGATAATTGACCGACGTACCAGTTGTGTGTGACTTTCCAGACGTATTCCAAGAAGATTTACCAGGTGTGCCACCAGACCGCGAGATCGAGTTTCAGATCGATTTGATACCTGGTGCTCAACCTGTTGCCAAGGCAACGTACTGATTGGCTCCGTCTAAAATGAAGGAACTGATGGTTCAGTTATAAGAGTTGATGGACAAGGGTTTCATCCGACCGAGTATCTCTCCCTGGGGTGCTCCAGTCTTGTTTGTTAAGAAGAAGGACGATAGTATGAGAATGTGCATTGACTACCGTGAGTTGAACAAATTGACGGTGAAGAACCTATATCCGCTACCTAGAATAGATGACTTGTTCGACCAGCTCCAAGGTGCCAGTTGGTTCTCGAGAATAGATCTTCGATCTGGCTACCATCAATTGAAGGTGAAGGAGTAGGATATCCCCAAAACAGCTTTTCATACGCGTTATGGGCACTACGAGTTTCTCGTTATGTTCTTTGGTCTAACTAATGTGCCGGCGGCTTTCATGGATTTGATGAATCGGGTGTGTCGGCCGATGTTTGATAAATCAGTGATTATGTTTATTGATGATATTCTGATTTATTCAAAGAGTGAAGAAGAACATGCCGGTCACATTCGTGAAGGGTTGGAGACACTCAGAAGAGAGAAGCTGTACGCTAAGTTCTCCAAGTGCACGTCTGGTTGCGCGAGGTTCAGTTTGTGGGTCACGTGGTAAATTCCGAAGGGATCATGGTAGACCCGGCAAAGGTTGAGGCGGTGATGCAATGGAAGTCTCCAAAGACGCCCTTTGAGATCCGCAGTTTCTTGGGTTAGGCAGGCTACTACAGGAGGTTCATCCAAGACTTTTCCAAGATAGCCTCACCATTGACCAAGTTGACCCGCAAGGACATGAAGTTTGTATGGGGTCTAGAACAGGAGTATGCTTTTGAGGAGTTAAAGACAAGATTGACTCAAGCTCCTGTCTTGACGTTGCCCAAAGGAAACGAAGACTTAGTGGTCTATTCGGATGCTTCTTATTCGGGATTGGGTTGCGTGCTAATGCAAAGGGGAAGAGTAATAACCTATGCTTCTCGACAGTTGAAAATTCACGAGGCTAATTACCCTACTCATGACTTGGAGTTAGCGGTCGTCGTCTTCGCGTTGAAGATTTGGAGGCACTACTTGTACGGGACGAAGTGCACTATCTTCACAGATCATAAGAGTTTGAAATACTTCTTTGAGCAGAAGGTCCTAAATATGAGGCAGAGGAGGTGGCTAGAATTGATCAAGGATTATGATTGTAAGATCCACTATCATCCGGGCAAGGCCAATATAGTGGCAGATGCCCTTAGCCGAAAAAAGAGACCCGAGCCAATCCTGGTGAAAGCTTACCAGTTGATTATGACCTCCGATATGATGACACAGGTCAAGGAGTTCCAAGATGAGGCGTTGAAAGAAGATTGCCTTAACTCTGAAAGGATGAGAGGTCTAGTCACGGAGTTGGGTGAAAATACTCTAGAAGTTAGAACTCGCTTTGGGCGAATGTGGATCCCTCGTTATGGGGACCTACGGGGGAAAATCATGAATGAAGCTCATAAGACTCGGTACTCCATTCATCCTGGTGCTACCAAGATGTATCATGATATGAAGAAAGATTACTGGTGGCCGGATATGAAGCGTGATGTGGCGGAGTACGTGAGTAAGTGTCTTACTTTCTTACAAGTAAAGGCAGAGCATCAGAAACCATATGGGAAGATCCAACCTTTGGATATACCCAAGTGGAAATGGGAGGACATCACCATGGACTTCATTATGAAGTTACCACGTATGACAAGGGGATGCGATACTATATGGGTGATAGTTGATCGCTTAACGAAGAGTGCTCACTTTCTACCGATCCGCGAGACATATTCATCCAAGAAGTTGGCGGATCTATTCATCAAAGAGATTGTGACACGTCATGGTGTACTGGTGTCTATCGTGTTAGACCGTGACACTCGGTTTACATCTAAGTTTTGGAAGAGATTCCATGATGCAATGGGTACTAGGTTGCATATCAGTACTGCTTACCATCCTCAGACAGATGGTCAGTCTGAGAGGACGATTCAGACGCTCGAAGATATGCTTCGGGCATGTGTCATTGATTTCAGAGGAAGCTGGGATGAACACTTACTATTAGATGAATTCTCATACAATAACAGTTATCATGCAAGCATTGGCATGCCACCATATGAGATGCTATATGGTAGGAAGTGTAGAACACCCGTATGTTGGGGTGATATCGGACATAAGGAGTTGGGGAGTGTCAAAGTGATTGAGGCTACGACTAAGAAATTGGAGAAAATCAAGGCCTTCATGAAGGCGGCAAAAGATAGACAAAAGTCGTATGCCGACAAGAGACGTAGATTGATTGAATTCAATGTGGGCGATAGAGTCATGTTGAAGGTCTCGCCTTGGAAAGGAATCATCCGATTTAGAAGGCGGGGTAAGCTCAGCCCGAGGTACATAAGACCTTTCCGAATCCTTGCTCGAGTAGGAGAGGGGCCTATAGGTTGGAACTGCCCGATGAGTTAAGTGGGATTCATCCAACATTCCATGTATCTCATCTGAGAAAATTCCTAGCCGATGAACATATGATTGTACCACTGGAGGACATTGAAGTGGATGAACGGCTCAATTATGTAGAGCAACCAGTGGCAATCATTGACCGGAAGGAGAGGAGATTACGGAGTAAAGTGGTTCTACTGGTGCGAGTACAGTGGAGGCACAGGAAGGGATCCGAGTCTACGTAGGAGACTAAGGAAGAGATGAGACAACATTACCCACAACTGTTCAAAGAATGACAGGTTTCGGGGACGAAACCTCTATAAGGGGGGTGGACTTGTAACACCCGAAAATTTGTTTAAAATAAAGGAAAAGAAAAGTATCTAGAAAGAAAAGTAAATGGACCCTAGTGGAGGGGGTAAAGTGACAAAGTACAAAACCTTATTGTTTTATGGTTTAAAAGGCATGGCCGCCATGCCCCTACCTTTTCACTTCTGTTTTTTGGTTGGAACAAGAAAGAAGAACTGAAGTTCTCTCGGTTTCTAGTGAGAGAAAGCTGAAAATTTCGAAGGTGAGTATTTTCTTGTGTAATTGGTTCGGTTTCAGCTGAATTCTCAGCTTGTGAACAGATTCTTATGTGTTCTTTGTGCTTGGTTTTGTGTTTAGGTGTGTTTACGTTGTTTGAACTCTTTGTGCCCTCAAGTTCGGTGGAGTTTTGCTTGAAGGCTGCATTGGTGAGGTCTAGATCCTTGGTTTTCTTGTTTTAACCGTATTTTTAGGGCTGAAAATGCATATAAAAATGTTTTACAACTTATATTTTGTAACCGTATGTATGTTTGTGTATGGTTGGTTGTGTTCTATGGCTTTATGCATGTTTTAGGTGCCTAGTATGTGATTTAAGTTATGGACATGTTAAACGATGATTGGGAATGAAAAAAAGTACAGGTTTGAAATTACAACTGCCCATGCGCCCAACATAGTGTTCATACGCTCAGAAAATTGTTCATGCGCCTAAGTACCTCATCATGCGCCCAAACAGTACCCCATGCGCCTAAAATTTAGTCTAAGTGTTGCCCATGCGCCCAAAAAGTACCCCATGCGCCTGAAATTTTGCTTAAGTGTTGATCAAGCGCCCAAGCAGTGCTCATGCGCTTAGGATTCCTCATGCGCCTAAGTGTTCTCATGCTCCTAAAGTGCCCGTGCGCCAACATAGTGTTCGTGCGCCTGCATAGTGCTCATGCACTTAAATGCCTTAGAAAATTTTCTGAAATTTTGGGAAATGGAAATTTATGATTCAGCTCTGGGATGTTTTGATGGTTATGTTTGTTGGTGTTATACATGTTTGTGGCCTGTTTTTATGTTCCCTGTTGCGTAATATTACGTGACTTTACGTGGTGTGTTTATGCTCGTATGCGTAAAGTATTATCATAAACGAAGTGAAATATTAATGATAATAAGAAGTGGAACATAAGAAATGAATGAAAGTCTTGAAAGCAAAATGTTTAAGGAGGTTCACAACTCATTGAGAGTTGTTAGCTCAACTGTGTGTTATATAACGTGCGTTTTGACTAACCCATGAGGGTTCACACACAGGAGGGTCAGTCTTTGTGACTGATCGAGATGTGTGAAAAAGGGATCCTTTTCGCTTGACCCCAAGAGGTAGTTGCTTCGTGCACAATGATGGGGCATAGCATATGACTGGTCCAGATAAAGTGAAAGATAATGATGAAAGAAAGTGCAAAAACAAACCATAAAGAAAGATAATAAAGAATTATTATCTAGTTGTATGTACGATGTATGATCATGTACGAAAGTAATGCAAGTGTTTTTTGGTAAAAGTAAAGTATTTTATTTATAAAACTAGAATTCACTCACCAATGCTAACTTTTATGCATTTTCAGTTGGCAAATAATTTGTTGCTGAGGATGGCACGCGGGTGAGGCTACTTGGCGGGCAAAGACTGACATCCATTCTTGCATAATGATATTGTCGTTTTGTAATACAACTGAATGATTCTTTTTGTAACTTTTAAAATACAATGATGTATTATTTAGCAACATCATATATTGATGCATGAATGGTTTTTGATAAATTAATCCGCTGCGATGTTTTTATGAAATTTATTTATTTTATATGAAAAATGCTGTGATTGTCCAACTGTGAGGTCTCCGGGAACGGGGTCTTACACTCAAGGTGTAGTATTTGAAAATCTCTTGTTGCCCCTGAGACCTAGAGATTACCAGGGCTCTCCTTTGATCATCATATCTCCATCCTACTATTGGGTTCTCAGCCATGTGAGATAGAGTAGGCATAGCCCTTGTTATACCCTCCTCAAACAGACTTTGTATGAGTGAGTCCACATTAATGTGGACTTGCGGAGGTTGTTGAGTATGGACACTACAAGTGAGGGTGGTGAATCCTCCATGTCCATACTCTAAGAGGAACTCCTAGGCTCTGTGTTTGTAATTAAGACTTCATCCCCCTTTTTGGTAGCATCACCCTCTTGCACAGGGGGGCTAGGTGTTAGGTCCATCATATCCACAAGTTCTTGTAGGCCTGGTTGATTCCTCTGGATGTGTCTTTCCGCTAACTTGCCCTTGAGATCGGTGATCTCAAGTTGCTGGTCATTGACCCTCTTTTGTAAAGTAGTCACCTGAGATTCCTGGTGACTGACCTTTGAGACTAAATAGATGCAGGTTTTAGTCAGTTGTTGCACCTTTAGTTTCAGACTCCCCTCATCTTTATTTGAAGAATCACTGGGGGATGAGAGAATAGGACCAAAGTCTCCTTTCTCATCACCAGCACTAAGTTCTTGGCTGCTGGATTTCCCCTACACCATGTCAGCTTTAGTTGAAGTGTCAATGGGCTGCGTTGCCATGGTTGAGTTCTTAAAGATGTAATCACTTGCAGAATTGAGAGCCTCTTCCATATGGATCTCCTGAACTGGTTCAGGGAGATCCACCTCAGTTGTGGGTGGATGATATGGGCTAGACATGGGTGAGTCAGGAGCACTCATCTCTCCTTTAGTAGGGGTGGAGAAGAGAGACTCATGGTACTCACTGAATCCCATGTCTTTATCATCATAGAATTCAAGGTTGGGTATGGGTTGATTAAGGTCTAGAGGCTGAGGATGGTAGCTTTCCTCTGAAGGTTGATCACTAGAGTTTTGAGACTCTAAGTGAAGGCTTAAGGCTGGTGTTGGTGTAGTGAGCTCATCAAGTTGAGCATGAGGAACCTCAACACTGATCCTTGAAGTGATGGGTGTGGTTTGCTCCTCACGGGAAGTGGGAGCTCTAGTGTCCACTTCCTCCTGCATGGGTGAGAATATGGGGGCCTGCACAACTTGAGTAGCTTGTGTAGGGGTTTGTTTGGATTTTCTTTGGTAGGTGATGGTGATTTGTGGTTGTGTGGGTGGTGCAGATGTGGAAGGTGTGGGTTCAACATTAGCTTGTGTTGCTAAGTTGTCACCTTGAGCAATGAGCTCTAATATTTTTGGAACTAGGGTTGTTTCTACTACCGAGAAGCCAACAGTTGGCTTTCTCATTGTCTTAAAGATGCCGGGCTTCATCTATCCCAATTTAAAAACATTACATGTTCCCCTTAACGTGAGCCCAGTTCACAGTTAAGAATGTATTGAACATATTTAGGGAACATGTAATATTCTAAAGAGTTCATGTTTGCAAGTAAATTAGTATAAACAAATTACGAGTACCTGAACTTAACCGCTTGTACCAATTCCTGTACTATATAGGAAAGGTCTTTAGGAATTTGATCCCAACCTCCATGTTTGTTTGATAGACAGTGAATGACAACATGGAGGTGGTACTTCCATTGGAAGGAGACCTTCCCGTTTTTGAAGGTTCTTACAGAGTTATCACCCTCATAGCCCATCTGCCTGAAGGACCGGTTCACAACAGATTTTGGGAAGGACAGTTCGCCTTCTTCATCATCCAGCCTTAGATGAGTGCGAATGGTGGATGGAGTGATAAAAACTATCCCGCCCTGCACTGTGGCATATAGTGCCTTCTCCCCATCCATAATGACCTCTTGACAGGTCCTCTAAAACTCCAAAAACTGATCTTCATATAGTGGATGATTTATGGTGAGGGAGGTAAAGTAGTTTGATAGAGTCAAGAAACGGCAAACATCTGAGAAGCCAAGATCTATCGCAGACACTAACAGAGCAACCTAATTATGTTGTCTGTGTAGTTGCATGGAGAAATCAGGCTGGTTTCGTGGATCAGGGTTGGCCATTTTGAGTAGTGCTGAATCAATATTTCAGTTTGTTGAGCTTGGATCTTAGGATTCATCAGTTTCAGATCCGAGAATTCAAAATTAAAGACGGGTGGAAGTGTGTGAATCGAAGAATAAGGATGTGTGTGTAATGTATAATGTTATGATTTCATTGATATTGAATAAAAAATTACAATGAAGAAACATATACAAAGATAGATGAACATCAAACCCACCCAAAGGAGAGAATTTCTCATTGGGTGGTGATTTACACCATGTAAAACACACACTTAAGAACTACCAGCTCTCACACACTTTGCAATAACCACACATTACAAGTGGCACTAGTTGTTCTATTTATAATGTTATTACATCATGACGTAATTTTGACTTTTCTTGTGGTCTTGATGTTGACTTTGTCTTGTTGACTTTGTCTTGTGTTTGTTTTGTTCTGTTTATCAACTTGGTCTCTAAACTTGTACAATGAGATCTTCAGTTGGCTTTGATTGTGGTTTAGAAAGCTTTAGTTTATCAATTGTTGAACCCAACAAGTAGCTTTGAGATGAAGGAAGGTAAGAACAAGGTCGGTTTGTGGGTGAATTTAGGGTTTGAATCTTTGTGGATGAAGGAGAATAGTGAAAGAGGGGAAACCGTTGTACGAATATATATGGTTTGGATTTTGAGACAAAGTTAATGTAAAAGGATAAACTTTGAAATCCGGATGTCGATCCCAACTCTGAAAAAGTGCCCAAAAAGGTAGTTTCTTGGAAGTCTAAAATCTTCCGAAGGTAATTTGTCTTCAGAAGATTTCTCAAAACTTCCGAAGCCAATTTGGCTTTGGAAGATATTCCTTATCTTTTCAAGAATTTGCTTCGGAAGAAGATTAATTAGAGTAAATTTACTTCCCAGATAAATTTTGCTTCGAAAGATATCAAATACCAAAATTTTTATTCATAAGAGAAAATAAAACTTCCGAGACTTAATTGCTTTTGGAAGAAAATGGTCCTTCAATACACATAGTACTTGGTGAGAAAAATAAGCTTTGAAAGATATATCAGAATTTCTTTCGAAGGTTAATTTCTCAGAAGTAGTTATTTGTTTTGAAGACATAGTTTTCTTCCGAAGACAACTTGAAATCTTTCGAAAGAAAGTTTATTCAAAATTCTTAAAATTTTAAGGGATATCAGTTTTGAAAGTTTCTTTCAAGGTAAATTGGACTTATATGATGATGATATAGACAACCTAAGTCACACATATTTTTTAAAAATAATCTTGAATTTAGTTTTAAAAAAATCTACTCAAAGTTAATCTTCCCAATAGCTGATACACGATATTTAAATCTCTGCTCATCAAAAGCTTTTGTGAACAGATCAGAATATTGTTCATTTGTGTTAACTTTGACTAGTTTTATCAATCCGTTTTCAAATTATCTCTAATAAAATGATACCTGATGTTGATGTGCTTTGTTTTTGAGTGCTGCACAGGATTCTCTGTAATAGAGATAGCACTGTTGTTGTCTATATGGATGGGAGTCTCATTGAAGTTGAATCCATAGTCTAGCATCTGATTCTGATTCCAAAGCACTTGAGCATAGCAGCTTGCAGCAGCAATGTATTCAACTTTAGTAGTTGATGCTGACACACAAGATTGTTTCTTGCATTGCCATGAGGGAACCGGGTTTGTATTGATGATACTAAGTAAACATAAGTAAATATGAGACAAAACAAGAATAACAACAAGATAATATTGGTTTTCAAGAATGATGTATATCGCACTCAAGTTCTCTTACAAGTGTTACAAAGCATATAGAAAATTACAAGTACTTGAGACACTTTATACTACATCCTACAGCCGACCATACTTTAAAGGCTAGCTGGAAACACTAATTTAGACAACAAGATCAATGTAGAGTTAAAATACAGATTGCCTTTTGACTAGTGACTATGACATGCCATAGCTCACATCCTAATCTATTACAAAAAGGATAAAAGGTACAAAAGTAGAAAGTTCCTGACCAATGACCATAATCTACAGTTGACAAAAGCATGGACCTTTTCACCAACTCATATAAGTTGGTGAGTCTTCAGAGTGGCAGGGGAAAGTTGTTTAGCTTTTTCAAAAGGTGATTAGTGAAAGCATGTCTTCTCTGTCTTCAGAAGAAATCAGTCTTTGGCTTCGAAAGACTTTGTCTCTGAAGCTTCGAAAGACTTCATCTTTGGCTTTGGAAGATTTTGTCATTTGGCTTCGGAAGATTTTGTCATTTGGCTTCAGAAGATTTTACACTTAGCTTATTTTCTTTGAGTGGTGTAAAACTTCTGAAGTAACTTTACTCTGTACTTCATGCATGCATGCTAAAAGCTCTTTGGATGCTTTGGTTGCATCAGCCTTGAAGTATAAACCTTACATTTAGTAAGATAGTTGACTGAGGTTTCGCATTTGACATCTGCTGATCACTAGAAAAATTTTGTTAGTCCATAATCCGATCCAATAATATCATACTAGTTTATATATATGTTTTAAACTTCAAAACAGTGACGTCGTAAATTCATATGTTTCTTTTACATACTTAATCAGGCTAATGTTATCATCGCAATGCACATAATGAATTCGCATGTTAATCAATCAAAAACACTTATATTTCAACGTTTTGACGTTATTTATAACGTAATTGTACGACGCTTTAGTTTACGTATAAGTGTTATTTTTCTAATACAAAACATCGAAAACATTGTTTGTTCACCGTTAATTGCCTCCAGCGAGCGAGTTAACTAAAGTATGTTTTTCCTCTATATAAATAATAAAAAAACATTGTTTTTTTCTCTCAATGTAAGATGTTGTAGGCTGATATAAGTTCGAGTGTGTATACATTATAATGTAAATTTTATTCGGAAACAAGCTAGGTCAAAATAAAACGTGTATGTGCATATTTTTAAGCATGTTTTGCATTTATTTACTTTTTAATGTAATTTTGTGGGGAAAAGATTCAGGTCAAGTATAATACGTTTTCATTTGACGTTATAAATTCAAGTTACTTTACATTTCGACATAAATTTAGTTTGGAAATGAGACCGAACGATTAAACTCTATACTTTATCAAGCTTATATGCGCTTTGAGTTGGGCTATGATTCATTGTAAATTTTATTGGAGTCGCGTCAAATATAATAGGTTTTCATTCGACGGTATACACTAGAATTTCTTTACATTCCGATATTAATTTGGTTCGGAATCGAGGCAGGGAGATTGTATTTTTACTTTATCACGCCGCGTACGTCGCTGCCGCATAGCACGGCCGGTAGAAAAACTAGTAAAAGTCATTTGTTAAAACAATAGGGTCTGAATGAGTCAACTTATTCACATCTTAGTAAAGATAGGTTGACTAAAAGCGAGATAAATCGAGTTTCAACTCAAGGTCAAGCCTAAAATGAAACATATTTAATACATAAACTCAAGTTGTGACAATAATACCAAGCTTGACTATAGGTGTCGTCCCCGAGAATATTTGAAAATTTTTAGGCTTTAGGAGAGTAGATTAAATAGGGCCTCATAATATAAAGTTAATAATCCATATTTAAAAAGTATATAATACGACACAAATTATTATACCAATAAACAAAACAAAATTATTATAGCAAAATATTCTAATTACTTATTTAAGCAAATCATAAGGCTCTCCTAGCAGAGGAGCCGTTTGATCTTCTGCCCCAAGGTACCTTAGTCATTAATAGTTAATATATATATATATATATATATATATATATATATATATATATATATATATATATATATATATATGCCTAAAATAATGTTTAGCTAGCTGTCAAATTGTAAATTGATTGAGATTGATTATTGCCTAATTTATAGGCATTCAGTTGTATTATTTATAGAGAGGAGAATAATAGAAGTGGGCAAGCAATTCAATATCCTTTATGGTATCTGAGCCCTCTCTCTGATTACCCTAATTCTCCCCAGCCGTCTTCTTCCTCTAGACGATCCGTCTCCGTCTCTTTCTGATCCATCTCTAGCCTCCAGCCAATTGTCAACCATGACAAACACCAGAGATACACCCTCTTCTTCCTCCTCACTTTCTTCCTCCTCCAACCTGCACCCTGCAATTACTGTCACGAATAACAACAACTGCATTCCTGTCAAACTTGAAACAAACAACAGCTAGTACAGCACATGGTCGAAGCTTTTCAAGTTACACTGTGAAGCGTTCAAAGTGATTGAACACATCCTACCCACTGCCAAATCTGTCAAAGCCCAAGAAACTGACCCACTGTGGAATTGTTTTGACTCAATCATCTTCCAATGGATCTACAGAACCATTTCAAACGATTTGCTCAACATAATTATCACTCCAAATACCATAGCCACGAAAGCATGGGCAACCCTTGCTCAGTTATATCAAGTTAACAAACATTCAAAGACTGTTTATCTTGAAACCAAATTTCACAGCATCCGTCTTGAACAGTTCCCTGACATCTCATCTTACTGCCAAGCTCTCAAGGCATTAGCTGACCAACTGGATAATGTAGGGACAACTGTTACTAATGACCGCCTAGTCCTATAATTAGTCAATGGCCTTACTCATGATTATGATATGATTGGCACCATGATTCAGCAATCCGACCCTCTCCCTAAATTCAGTGATGCCTGGTCGAAGCTACTTCTTAAAGAAACCTGTAAAGCAAACATGTATGTTCATGAACCTAGAGCCCTTCATGCCACTGCTACTACACCCAACCGTACCGAAACCAACCTTAACCGCAGCGACTTCTCTAATCGAGGCCATGGACAACGTGGCAGGGGTCGTGGACGCGAACGCACCAACTCATCCGTTCGCATTCGTTCAGCCACCCCATGGAGTTCTTCCCCTACCCCATATCCTAGGCCCAATCAGCAACCCACGTGGAACCCTTGGCTGTTGCTTCTACAACAGGCTGCCCAGATTTGGCCTGGGTCTCAATAATAACGAGCCCAATGGGCCGCTCCACCCTTCCCATTTCCAACAGCTCCACAACAGCAGATTCAACCCTCCAATCAGCAAGCATATGCTAGCATTCTTAGCCCACAACCTACATATGCCAACTCAGAAGCCTCCTTCACTCCTACTGACATCGAACATGCACTCTATACAATGTCACTCAATCCTTCGGAGGGTTGGATAATGGATATGGGTGCAACATCTCACATGAATAACTCGACAGGTACTCTCTTGTCTTATTTTTTAAATAAATCATTAAATAACATCACCATTGGCAATGGCTCCTAAATGCCCATTCTCGGTTATGGCCACACCTCATTACCTCCACCATTCCCACCTCTAAACTCAATCATGTTCTATACTCACTCACCTTGATTAAAATTTGTTATTTGTTCGTCCTCTCACTAGAGATAATTTTATGTCTATCAAATTTGACGCATTTGGTTTTCTTGTGAAGGACTACTGGACGCGGATACCAATCCTCCGATGTAATAGCATCGGGGATCTTTACCCGCTAACTTCACCGAACACCACTAGCATCTCTCCTGCCACTTTTGCTGCTCTATCTCAAGAACTTTGGCACCGGCGTCTCGGTCATTCGGGGCCAGATTTGCTTCGACGTTTGAAGAAAAATAATGTTATTTCCTATTCGAATAATAAATCTGTTTCTGTATGTCAATCATGTATTGTTAGGAAACAAACTAAGTTACCTTTTCATGCTTCGACTTCTATTACATCCATGCCTTTTGATATAGTTCATAGCGACTTATAGACCTCCCTGGTTATTAGCTCGGAGGCCACCGTTATTATATTTTGTTTCTGGATGATTTTACTAACTACCTGTGGACCTACCCATTGACAAATAAATCACAAGTGTTCTCTATCTTTCAACAATTGTCCAGCTTGGTCAACACTCAGTTCGAAAGGAAAATAAAATGCTTGCAATGTGACAGTGGCACCAAATACAAAAACAATTCTTTCGAGAATTTTTTGTAAACAAAATGGCATGGTATTCCGGTTCTCTTGTCCTCACACATCCTCGCAATACGAAAAAGCTGATCGAAAGATTCGGTCAATCAACAATATCATTCGCACTCTCTTTACACACTCATCCGTCCCACTAAATTTCTGGCATCACGCCCTCCAAATGGCCACCTATCTTCTTAACATCCTTCCCACTAAAACCAAACACTACTCTTCTCCAAATGGCCATCCTATGAACACTTACGAGTGTTCAGGTGCCTCTGTTTTCCCTTATCCCCTTCCTCACCCATCAATAAACTCGAAAACCGTTCTTCCTCTTGTGTCTTTCTTGGTTTCCCTTCCAATCATCGTGGCTACAAATGCTACAAAATTTCTACTAGCAAACTTGTCATCTCTCGACACGTTGTCTACGATGAAACCATATTCCCTTTCTCTCAATCCGCTACTTCCCTAAAATCTTATAAGTTCCTCAATACTGATCTCCACCCATCTATCTAGGCATCACAACTCAACAAACCTCCTGCTTCCACCATAACTTCCACCCCATCCTCCACTCACACCTATGCTCGTCGTTTTCCAAATCTATCGAGCACCTATACTGATGCTTGTTCTAACTTTCAAACAGCTCCGCCCCACTGCTATACCGCCACTTCCTTTCAAACGTTTCACCATGTCCAGCACCCAACACTAAAACCGACGCCTTTACCCGATTTTCTTCCACTCTGTCAACACCTTAAACCGACCAACACACAGCCCACCAGCCTCCATCAGCCCCACCGAACAACCCAGACCCACGGCCCATACATACCACATCCGCCCAACAGCCACTTCTGTCCAATAGGCCACATCAGCCCAACAGGCCCCATCGGTCCAACCTGACCCACAACTCACACACACCATGCAAAACCGATCAAAAACTGGTTCCCTCCTCTCTAAACCTATTTACAACTTCTTTACCATCCACCCAAACAATATCACTCCTCTTCCACGCAACCCCGCTATAGCCTTAGCCACCCCTTGCTAGAAAACGGTCATGTGTGATGAGTTTAATGCTTTAATAGAAAATAAGACATGGGTTCTAGTACCACAACAAAGTCATATGAATGTTGTTTGCTCGATGTGGATCTTTAAACATAAACTAACCTGTCACACCCTCAAAATTCACGTGCGGAGTTTTACCGCGAGGTGAGTGAACAAACCAGGATCTTAGTCATTAGTTACTCAGAATGACTCTACATGCAACATTTAAACAAATCAGAGTTTAAAACTTTAAAATATTTGCGGAAGCGCTTTGTAAATAACCCAAACACAAAGTACTAAAAGTAAACTACACAAAACATGCGCCTAAACCAAAATACGTAAGTAAATGATAAATTAAAAGTGAACAATGATTGAATGAAGTATGCTTGACATGTGCGTGCTTCTATGGGCAGCTGCTAGAAATGACCCGAGAAAAGCATACTAAAAGTGTCAACATGATGGTTGGTGAGTTCAAGAGTTTGTGTTAATCATAAATCAGTATAGTTGTAAAACATAAGAAGTGCATTGAAATAGATAGCTAGTCTATATTCACAAGTAGTAACCATAGTGATTTCGCGATCGAAGCTGACCGTGTTCGTTGTTTGCCTCCCGTCACGACATACCAGGTCGTGACGCTGTTAGTAGTTTAGGACAATATTGCACCCGTTTGACCTCGAGTCGCACAGGTGGGGCTTGTCAGACCCAGTAGTACTACCCAAGATTTCCTGCTATAAACCAATATTAACGATCCGAAAGTGTGAGGACTTCCATGGTATAACCCACTATGTTACAGTATACACAACTTAATATAATAAAGCGTTTATAACCAGTATGCTATCTCCCCCAAAAGAGAGTGTATAAAAAAATGGGGCATGAACTCACCTGGTACGCAAACGAACAATAGTAAAAGCTAACAGTGATCGGAAAGACAACCTTTAGAGGTCACCTAGAACACGCAAGTACATAAGTACGTGTACACAGAATCTTTAACAACCCTAAATGCTCAATAAACACATTGACTCAAGGTTTTGGAAAACAAGACACCTTAGACAGTCCACCTGTTTGACCCGTTGGTGACATGTCAAATTAAGTTCTTTTTTGATCAAACATAACAACCAATAATTCAACAAACCATTCCAAATTACTATGCAAGTTATTCTCATAAGCCACATTGTAACACGTAAGGCTTATCATGTTTTTCATGCTAAATCAGGTTATCATACAACGCACGTAATCCAATTCATCATACAACATAGATTCTAATTTATATTCCTTTACAATGCATATTGGGTTTAGTCACTCACAACGTGCCATGTGAAGCCACTCACGGATACACACCCTAAACCCTGCCAATCCTTCAAGGTAGGGGCCTCAGATTCGCACGCGTGTATGATACCCATCAGCAATATACCATATGTAACTCATGCAAACAAGACATTTATATTATAATAATCGATAATGACAATTCATCCTAACATATATCATGTATACTAGCACATTTTCCAAGAAAGCTCATATGTTCCCATAGTTGCACCAACTAATCATACCCAATCATTACAATCCAATACATTAAACATCATCCAGAAACATTCTAACATTATCCTAATACCACAAACATGTATAGCTCACAATATCCAATGATCTTCAAAATTAAAGTTTCCCTTTTGGGAAAGTAATCTCCCAAAATCAATCTAGCACCCAATTCATTCATGAATTCATCAACATCATGCCTAATCAAATCCATAACTATCATATAGACATGACTAACATCATCAAATCATCATAATTCACAAATCTCATATCCAAAAGTTTCTACTTATAGCAAGGTATGAACTACATGATCAACTCATGGATTTCTTGCATAATTATCATAATCCAACATTCATACAACATTATCAACATCATAACATCATCAATCCATCATCAATTCCTCAAGTTCATGCACAAAAGTTACTATTATTAGTAAGGTATGAACAACGCATCAAAACCACGAATTTCTTGTATAATCCACGTAAACTAACATCAATACAATCTAACTAACATCATACAATCATCAAACATTCAAAATTCGACATTCATCATGGTAATTGAACTAGGGTTTCTGCCATAATAAAAAATCCATGAAAAATCAATAAAATCTAACCTTTAATCGCATAATGACCAAGACTTGATGCTTGCTACACGTTGTAATGATCAAAGCCAAGCAAAAGTCGAATGTTCTTGGAGTTGGAAGCTTGAAATCGTAAGAATGGGGGTCCTTGGGAGAGTTTTGGCTGAATGGGGGAGAAGGGGGCTAGGGTTGGGTTTTGTCAAAACTTTACTTATTTAAAATCACCCTTTAATCCCTCTCCTACTACTTTTTTATAAAAATTAACCTTTTTAACACTTTTTAACAATTTTTAACTACAAAGTACAAGTATTATAAACTAACAATAATAATCATGCATAATTTTCAATAGCTACAAAACACATGCAATAAATATAACACGTCGTTACGTTACAAGATAAAATTCACAAATAATATTTAAAATCTATAAACCACATAAGTACAACTTAATAATCAATATTACTATTTAAATTATTATCTGTTTATCATAGATAATTGTTATTAAGTCACCAACGTTCAACGACAACTAGTGTGTGCTCAAGACACGTGTATGCAAGACCTAATGGAATTAACGGAGTTTGGTAACGAAAAATTACCGGATGTCTCATAACCTCAGATGACACACTTGAGCAGTACAAGGCTCGTTTTGTTTGTGATGGCAAGTCTCAAGAGGTCGGTATCAACTGTGGAGAGATGTTCAACCCCGTGGTAAAATCGCAAACTATTCGGGTCGTTCTTAGTCTTGCATTAGCTCACTCTTGGCCAATTCATCAATTGGATGTCAAGAACGCATTCCTTCACGGAAATTTATTGGAGACTGTCTACATGCATCAACCATACAGTTTTCATGATACCTCCCGACCTGATCATATGTGCCTCCTCAAAAAGTCTCTATATGGCCTTAAACAAGGCCCGCGGGCCTGACATCAATGGTTTGCAGGTTTTGTCCACACCCTGGGTTTTCTTCATAGCACTTGTGACCACTCGCTTTTTGTCTATAAAAACAGCAGCGATATGGTCTTCATCCTCCTCTATGTCGATGACATCATCCTTGTCACTTCATTTGACAGCCTACGAGATCATTTTATGGTGCAACTTTGTAGGGAATTTGCAATGAAAGACCTGGGGCACCTTAGCTACTTCTTGGGGATCTTTGTGAAAACTACTAATCAAGGGCTATACCTGTCACAACAAAAATATGCTAGTGAAATCTTGCACCGGGCTGGCATGACAAATTGTAACCCTGTTGCCACACCAGTTGATACAACTAGCAAACTCAGCGCCACTGTTGGTGACTTAATTGATGATCCCACCTCATACCATATCCTCGCGGGTGCCCTTCAATACTTCACCTTCATGAGACTGGACATTGCCTATGCTGTCCAATAAATTTGCATGTACATGCATGCACCCCGGACTTCTTATCTAAATGCCTTGAAACGCATATTACGTTACCTTAAGGGGACACTTTCTTAAAGCCTACTCATGCCTCAATCCTCGAAAAAAGATCTTATTGCATATAATGATGCTGACTGGGTAGGTTGTCCTGACACTCGACGCTCGACTTCTGTTTACTGTGTTTATTACGGTGGCAACCTTATCACCTAGTCGTCGAAATGACAAACCTCAATATCACGATTGAGTGCAGATGCTGAATACAGAGGCGCGGCTAATGTAGTCGCTGAATTATGTTGGATACGCAATCTACTGCTCGAACTTCATCACCCCACGTCTCAAGCATCCGTTGTCTGCTGTGACAATGTTAGTGCAATATATCTTACGGGCAACCCGATTCAACACCAACATACTAAGCATGTCGAAATTGACATACACTTTGTCCGTGAAAAGGTCCAACGAGGTCAGATCCGTGTCCTTCATGTATCCTCCCGCTACCAGATAGCTGATATCTTCACCAAAGGACTATCAAAGAATTTTGTTCTAAGATTTTAGATCCAGTCTCAACATTCGGCTACCTCCGGTTTTAACTGTGGGGGTGTAATATATATATATATATATATATATATATATATATATATATATATATATATATATATATATATATATATATATATATATATATATATATATATATATATATATATATATATGCGCCAAAAATAATATTTAGCTAGCTGTCAAATTATAAATTGATTGAGATTGATTATTTTAGTTGTATTATTTATAGAGAGGAGAATAATATATATATATATATATATATATATATATATATATATATATATATATATATATTATATGCCAAAAATAATTTTTAGCTAGCTGTCAAATTATAAATTGATCGAGATTGATTATTGCCTAATTTATAGGCATTCAGTTGTATTATTTATAGAGAGGAGAATAATAGAAGAGGGCAAGCAATCCAATATCCTTTAGTCATCTTTCTTTTTATTATATATATATATATATATATATATATATATATATATATATATATATATATATATATATATATAGTTGGGTTTTAAATTAGGTTTAGATTGGATAAATGATAATGAGCTAAACTAATTAAAATGTTAACGCATTCTAAGGTTTAATAGAACAAAATAATTAAACTGTTATTGAGTTTGTTAATGGACTATAGGTTTTTTTATTTATATAAAAAATTATATATACATATATAATTCAAAAACCTTTTAAAATTTTGGACACATGAGGAGAACAGACCATGAGCAGTCATCCACCCCCCTCCCCCCACCAGGGCCCACCCCTGCTTAACTATGCCTGAGAGGGCAACCGAGCATTTTATTTATCTAATAACTTTTATTTATTATAATAATATGTAAATTATGTGAAAAATATTATTATAAATAACTATGATAAAACAACCGAACTGTATATATATTATTTTATTATTTTGTAAATACATATATAAATTAGAGTTAATTACGCAAATGGTCCCTGTGATTTATACAAAATAACAGGTTTGGGTCCTAAAGGTTTTTTTGTAACATGTTGGCGTATTGTGTTTTCAAATTTTAACGAGTTAAAGTATTAACACTAACAGACGTTGACTTTTCTATTAAACCTAAGGGTATTTTCGTCTTTTCACTTGAGAAGGATTACTAATGTAACTTAAGGGACTGTTTATGTCATTCAATATATATAAGGGAGTGTTTTTGCAATTTATTATATATACAAAACACATATTATATATATACACACACACAATGTATATATATTCAATATTTCACCACCGACGCCAGGCCCCACTGTCGGGTCCCATCGCCGGCCACCACCACCAGCCCCCACCATTGGCCACCACCGCCAGCCACCACTGTCGGGTCCCACCCGTCACATCGTCCTCACCACCACTATCTTCTCTTTAAATCAAACAACAACACCGTCAATGCCATCTTCATCATCGCATCATCGGTACGACACCATCCACTGCCAATTCATCTCCAGTTAACCACCATTGCTACCAAGAATTTCCAATTAGGTAATGTTTAATTTGGGTTTTAGGGTTTTAAACAAGTCACGGGAGGTTGGGGGAACAACCGATGTGTTTGGATATGGTTGTGGTAGTGTGGTCGGAGAAGGAAGGGTGCAACCAGTTAATGGTGGGCGACGATGGTGGTTTAATGGTGGTGGTGATGGCGATCTGAATGCGAGTGGGAGTGAGACGTAATTGGGTGGGTTAGGGGGTTTTTGGGGTTTAACAAGAGAAAGGGAAGGGGGATTTGATGAGATGATGCTGATGGTGTGATGGTGGAGGTAGGGATGATGATGATAGTGATGTTGCGATGGTGGTGATGATGCAGTGATGGTTTTGATATGGTGATGGTGATAATGTGACAATGATGGTAATGCTGCGATGGTGATGATGATTCGATGATGGTGGTTACTGTGGTTAGATAGTGGTGATTGTAGTCTTCGTGTGTGTTCGGTAGTGGCCGGTGAGTAGAAGGGTTGGGTGGTGGTGAAGGTGGGTATTTGGTGGTGGTGGTAGGTATATGGTGGTGATGGTGGCTGATGGGGAAGGGGGTTGGGTTTTTAAAAGTTATATGTAATTACACTAATGGTCTCTGGATAAAAGAAATATATTTAAAAAAATAGTCCCTCAATGGGTATTTTAGTCATCTTCACTTAAATTTAACTGAAAAACTAACGTCTGTTAGTCTTAATACCTTAACTCGTTACAAAATTTAAAACATAATACCCCAACCTGTTATAAAAAAGTCTTAATACCCAAACTTGTTATTTTAAATAAACCACATAGATCATTTATGTAATTAACTCTATAAATTATAATTAAAAAAACATGAATATAAACAGTTATATACATATATAATTTTAAAAAACTTAAAAGTAAAACTCAAAATGGAGAGCGTGATACGTCATATGTACCATTATTTCAAACTAGTTAGATACCCGTGTGTCATACGAATAGAAATAGAAAAACTATTAAAAGATATTATATATGTATAGTCGAATACATTTATAAGTAAGATATTAGTGAATCAATAAAATTATTATATATAACAAACATATTTAATTTATAAATAATAATATACAAAAAACGATAATTATTAATTATAAGAATATATTATCTATATTTATTCGTATATAGTGTATGATTTTAACTTTTTTATATAATCATAATAGTATGAAGAATTGTATATTCACATCTAATATAACATTTTATAATAAATTTAGAACGTTTTGTCGTTGATGATATAAAACGAACAATTGGAGTGAAATATAATTTTAATGAATAGATAAATGAATAAAATAAAAAATCTTATTTTTCAAAAATTTGAGTAAAAATGTATAACATGAACACAACGTGTTTGAATGAATCATGATTGCAATATTGTGTGATCATAAAATTTAATTATTATAAATAATTTAAAAAAATATTTGCTACTCTTTTCATATCAATTATATTTTCAAAGATACGCACTCAACAATTAATTATAAGATTTTTTTAGTAAATATGCATCTATCATATACAAGTTTCAGTGTAGTGAGTAAACGTAAACAGAGATTAGGTGGCGATGAGGTGGACTATAAGGAAAAATGTCAAAATATTTTGATTTATTAGTATATATATGATCGGGTAAGCATATTTTAGCATATCTATTTGTCAAATAAATTTGATCAAACCCAGACAATAGTTGCTATAAAAGTTTACAGTTTTCATATTAAATTATATAAAAAACATATCCTTGTAAATTGTAATGCTATTATGAGTTTTATGACAGCTTTGATGCATCCATCCATCAAAGAGACAAGAGGCACCAAAATGTGAATCTAACTATTTCATTTTTTTTTACTTTAACTTTAGTGTATCAACAAAACAAATAGTCTTAAGATGTTGATGACTCATTCTATCAGTACATCGACCTTAACAAAGAATGGAACTTGAAAACGTTAACAAATTGAGACCGCCTTGTCCTAACTCGTAAATCCTAACCACACTCGAGATTGCCCGGGCCCAATCTTAACCAAGACCACATCGAACCCATGCTCGGGTTGCAAAGAAGTCAGCGTGTTTTTAACCAGCATGAACTAAGCGTGATTGTCCTGGTCCACGCTTTGTGTAGCCCCTTGGTCCTATGACTTGCTTTCATCCTTTAAGGAATTAATAGAAGAATATATTTTTGTGGCCCATATAAGTTTCTAAAAAAATTTTCAGGCCAAAAAATCAAGCTTGTCACATGAAGGTTATGAAATTTGAGAATCCGAAAGAGCTCCTAAGAGAGACTATAATAAAGGTATCAATATTTTCATAGTCTTTTAACGTCTGTGAGATTTTTACATAAAATGTTGCCCTTTTAAAAAAATAAAAAGAAATATACTTTTTAAATGAATCTCGCCACCTAAGTGAGAAAATACAAAAAAATCTCTCCACAATATAAAATCAAAATTAAATATTAAAAAAAACTCACCACTTTTATTTATAAAAACTTTTATTTTTAGGGCAAGGTTATAATAGAAATGGTATTTAAATCTAAAAAGTCTAAAAATGCTTTTGGGTTTCACATGTGCCGTTCTATTGTTTTAAAGGGAGAGCATTTTGATCATTATGTCAAATACATTAAGTTATTACGTTTAATAAGTTAGGTAGTTGTGTCAAATATTAGTTTATTGTGTTAAATATTTTTTATCATTTGTTATACGTCTTCATTATTATATTTTATGTTTCAGATAATTTTATGTTATTTTTGTTATTGTTTTTATATACTATATAAATTTGTTTTTATATTATCATTGTATATTATAATGATATTGCAGGACCGGTTAAGGGTTGGTCAATACAATCAGTCTCACAATAAAGAGAGTGTTAGAACACTTAACAGATCAAATAGGGAACCGGGTTTATATGAATGATACTAAGAACACAAGTAAACAATGAGACATAACTAAGAACAAGAACAAGATAAGTATGGTTTTTAAAAAAGCTGTATATTGCTCTCAAGTTCTTTTACAAGTGTTACAAAGCATAAAAGAGATACAAGAACTTGAGATACTTTATACTACATCCTACAGCCGGTCATACTTTGAATTGAAAATACTAATCTAGACAACAAGATCAATGTAAAGTCAAAAGGCAGATTGCCTTTTGACTAGTGACTATGACATGCATTAGCTCACATCCTAATATATTACAAAATGGATAAAAGGTACAAAGTAGAAAGTTACAGGCTCTAAACCATAATCTACAGTTATAAAAACATGGACCTTTTCACCAACTCATGCAAGTTGATGAGTCTTCAAAGTTGCAACAGAAAGTTGGTCAACTTTATGCAAAAGTAGATCAGAGAAAACATGTCATCTCTGTCTTCGGAAGAAATCAGTCTTCACTTCATTGGCTTTGGAAGACTTTGTCTTTGAAGCTTCGGAAGAATTTATCTTTGGCTTCGGAAGATTTTATACTTAGAATAATTTGCTGTAAGAAGTGTAAAACTTTCGAAGTAACTTCTACTCTGCACAATGTGCATGCAAGCTGGAAGCTCCTTGGTTGTTTTGGTTTCTTTGGTTGTATCAGCTTTTCAAGTATAACCTTATAGATATTATTTCACTAATATGTTTTCTAGAAGTTATTGTGTCTTGGATGATACAATGACAAGCAAAAAACACAATAAGATATTTTATCATTGTGTTTTACGTTTTATATCATTTTTGTGTTATATTAGTTGTTGATTTATCATTGTTTTTACATGCTAGAATTACACAATAGTATTATTTTATCATTATAATTTTTTTATTTAACATTTTAAAAAACTCAATAGCATTTAGAAAAAAACATAATAACTAACAAAAAGTCACAATGAACTATACAAAAGACACAATGATAAGCAGATTTCGTATGAGCTGAAAAACATTATAAAAGTTAGTATCTTTTTATATAACGTTCATTTATATGGTGTAATTTTTATAAAAAAATATTACCGTATAAAAAGTTATCAACGTTTAAAAAATAGTAAATTACTATTTTAGTCCCTATGGTTTGATGAAAATTACTGTTTCAGTCTAGTAGTTTATTTATTACACTGGCAGTTTAACAGTTTTAAGGTTTGTTTCAATTCCGGTTCACACCATTAACACCTTTAAAATTTTCTTTTAAATTAATGTGAAATAACAAGTTTACCCCTATAATTAATAATACAAATAAGGGAGAGGCGGTGTAAACATGGAAGGTTTGGTTTGGGTGCCATTTTTCAAATCATGCTTACTTCAGATGGCTATAGCAGTCATTTTTAGAGGGAAAGGAAGTTATGAGGGAGAGGTGTGTTTGAAAGTGAGATCAAAATAAAACAAGTGATTTATTGAAAGGTGACTTCAAGCAAATCAAGAGCCGAATCCCTAATACCACTTATTGGATCGTGGTTAATGAGTTAACAAGACTTTTCTGCAGATCAACAGATAATAAATGCAGAATCTAAGATAACTGTTTTACTTATCAAACACACATATACTTTGAGTAAATATAAACAAAAGAGTTTTCTTTCAAAGTATACACTTGATTAATCTTTTCTGAGTACAAATGATACAATCATCAAATAAACAAGTGGGCTTACAACTTTACCTCTAAACTATACAAGTGAGATGTGTTTATAATATGAAAGGGTAAACACTAAGAATAAACAACTTTACATCTATTCCTGGATTACAAAAAGTATGTATAACTCAGACAGACAATCGGCACATCAGAAGTTCATAGATTCAGTACTATGTTGTCTCCAAAAGGTAGAACACAGCAGCCGCTAGAGTACTTCGATATAGATAGTCTTGTCCAATGTTGTAATCGATAAATAGTGCATCCATTTGAGTGTTGATATGCAGTCAATCAACACTTTATCAATTTCAGTGCTGATCAGCATTAGTTCAGCACTTGGCATGTGTTGATCGGCAGCGGATCAGCACTTGGCATGATTCGGCAGTTGGTAGCCAGTGCTGATTCCTTAAGCTTTCGGTAGCTTCATCCTATCAATAAATTCCCCCTAAGATGATGCTACCAAAGCTCTATCTTCATCCTTCTAGCATGCTGATCAGTAGTAGTTCATACATGTATCCTCTTTTTCAGAAGATGCCTTGGGAGAGGCTTTAAGTCCTAGCACAAGCTCTTTCTTTGTTAATTCTTTATCAGATCCTTTTCTTTTAAGAGAGAACAAGAAATAAGTGTTAGACCTTCTCATTGCAGCCATTCTTTTCTTCCCAAGTTAAAGTTTTGGTTCATCCTTGTTTTGGTAAAAAATTAACAAGATAATTAATGAACAAATTAGTCAAGTGAGGTAGTGTGCTATATCAGAATACTGACTAAGATATGGTATCAATATCAGAATATGATCAGGATATCATAGAAACGAACAATTAAATCAAGTAAGAACAAAGGCAAACGAATTTTTGAAGGGGAAAAAGCCCTTGATTAGATTGATCTCCGGCACAAAATACCCCTTGGCGCCTGACAAATCGTCGGTGGCTGATTTTATTAATAAAAAGTAAAAGTACAACTCGAGAAGTAGATTTGATCGATGCTAAGTGTTACAACTGATGTTTGAGTGTATGTGTGAGCATAAAATAAAGAGTATGTAAGATAGAAATGAATGCAAGTGCCTAAATCGATCAATCTAGCCTCATTTTTATAGTTAAACCTAGCTGCTCTGGTCAACCGATATCCTCAGCCATATCTCGGATATCTCGGGATTCTTCAGAGAACGAGTCTTCCTGAACGTTGGAAGCCTCTTTGAACTGCCATTAAAATGGGTTGTCAAGGGAAGGTTTTAGGGTAGCGCAACAGACGCATCTCAGATCGTAAGGCAGAGTTCTCATCAGTGAGTCCTCTAATCCGCTGTCGCTCCGTGTCTAGAGTGGCCACTAAAGCTGCAAACGCCTGCTCGAGAGGGATGTCCAAGGTAGGAAGAGTAGGCAATGCAGAGGCTGTCGATGACCTAGTCCTAGGTCGGGTAGGAGCTACAGGGGGTACACGCTCTCTATAAGCCATACGGTTTATGTAGGTGGGGTAGAAATCCTAGTTACGCGGAGGATCGAGCTCAGGCGGTATGAAAGGTTGATCCCAGTCTATCTCTCCAGGAGGATAAGGATGCCGGGGCTAGTTAAATCCCCTATCAGGTACGGGAGGAGTAGGAGGTGACTCAAATCGCGCCGGTCTCTTACCCAAATCACGGGATGACGATGCCATGCTGCGAAGTACGTGTTGCATATGCCAATGAGTATACAGTAAAGAATAAGTGACAAGTAACTAATAACTGTGCGGTTATAGTCTAGTGTGTGTATGCAACCTAGTTCCCTATAACCAATGGCTGTGATACCAATCTGTCACACCCTCAAAATCCACGTGCGGGGTTTTGCCGCGAGGCGTGTGAACAAACCAGGATCTCAGTCATTAGTTACTCAGAACGACTCTATATGAACAAACACCCAAAGACAGAGTTTAACTTTGAATAATGCGGAAGCGTTTAATAAACCAAAAAAACCAAAGTAAAGTAACATAATGTAAAATGCGCAAACACACGCGCCCAAAGTAGTACCAACAAAGACTTAAATGTTTAACAATCAAACCAAATACAAAATTTCAATCATGCTGACAACTACAATGATGCTGACCCGTGCACGTGCTCCTAGGCAATGGTAACCTCAACCTGAGAATAGCATACTAAAAGAGTCAACACAATGGTTGGTGAGTTCAAGAGTTTGCGTTAATCATAATTCAGTAATAATTGCAAAATATAAGAGGTGCATTGAAATAGATACCTAATCTATATTCACAAGTAATAATCATAGTGATTTCGCGATTGAAGCTGACTGTGTTTCGTTTGTTGCCTCCCGTCATGACTTACCAGGTCGTGACGATGTTTGTATTAGGACAAAATTGCACCCGTTTGACCTCGAGTCGCACAGGTGGGGCTCGCCAGACCCAGTAGTACTACCCAAGATTTCCCGCTAATTAACATTATTAACAATCCGAAAGTGTAAGGACTTTCATGGTATTCAGCACTATATCATACTATAAACAACTCATATTAATAAAGCGTTTGTAAAACCAGTATGCTATCTCCCCCAAAAGAGAGTATGAAAAAGAGTGGGGCATGAACTCACCTGGTGTGCACAAGAAAGAACTTAAGAGCTTAACTTGAAAGGGAGGAAAGACAACCTTCAGAGGTTACCTATAACACGCAAGTACATGAGTACGTGTACACACAAACATCATGAAACCCTAAGTGCTCTATAAGCCAAAGAACTCAAGGTTTTGGAAAAACAAGACACATTGACCCAGTTGACCTGTTTGACCCGTTGGTGACATTATTGGTGAAATTTCATTCAATCAAACATAACCGTTCATCACACATGATTATCATACAAGTTGTTCACGTATGCCACTTCATTAACCACATGTACTACCTAGATCATCATACAACTAGATTATCATACAAGTCATGCGAATCTCAAGTAATCATCATGTTCAACATAAATATACCATAGCTAATGCATCATACACAGAATCAAATCATGCACAACATGCCATGTGAAGCCACTCACGACTTCACACCCTAAATCCTGCCAATCCTACTAAGTAGGGGCCTCAGGTTCGCACGCGTGTATGACGATCATCATCATATTATTCAACAGAATCCATATCAACCAAAATGTTCAACCATGATCTATTACAACCCAAACAATAGTTCTATCATAACCTACACGATTCATCACCATGTGCACCCACAAAGAGACCAAATATGCAATTAACCAAATAAGCATTCATACAACCCAAACAATACATTCCACCACATTAGAAATCATCTATGAACATGCTAACATGATCCTAATGTCATAAACATGCTCAAATCATCATATCCAAGATTTTGTACAAATAAAGTTTTCCTTTTGGGAAGTGCATCCCAAAATCTATCCTTTCATGAATTACAACACATGTTCATCACTAACATACCCTATCTAGTTCATAAAGGTCATGATCGACCATCAAGCACTTGGAATTTACCCAAACACAAATCTTCATAAATTAAAGTTTCCACTTTTGGCAATGTATGAACTAGACTACCTAAATCATGGATTTCTTGCATCAAAATCATAATCCAACGTTCACACAACATCATTAACAACATTACATCATCAATCCATCATCAAATCACCACCTTCATACAATAAAGTTACTATTAATAGTAACGTATGAACAACACATCAAAATCTCAAATTTCTTGCACAATCCACGTAAACTAGAATCTATACAATCTAACTAACGTCACACAATCATCAAACAATCAAAATTTCGACATTCAAGCACCAAAATCGAGTTAGGGTTTCGGCCAAACCTCAAAACCATGAAAAACCACAAAAAACCTAACCTTTAATCATGTATTGGACAAGAATTGATGTTTCTAACGTGTAACAATCCTTGAAATCGATCCAAATCAATGCACAATCGCTTGTTCTTGCTTGAAATTCGAAGTGTGTGTGTGTTTAGAGGGAGGTCGCGGCCGAATGGGGATGTGGGGGATTAGGGTTTTGGGTTTTGTTTTTATTTTTGTTAAGTTTTAGTTTTAGGAAATTACACTTAACCCCCTTTATTTATATTTTATTAAAACTAAGCTTTTAAACACTTTTTAAAAGGTTTTAACTTACTAATATAAACATTATTAATCAACAATAATAATCATATGCATTATTTTCACTAGTCACAAAAATACACGAATTTAATACACACGTTTTCACATTAGGCGATAAAATTCACAAATAATATTTAGATCACGTAAGCACATAAATACAACTTAATAATAACATCACCAGCTAAATTATTATCTATTTAACATTATTAATTATTATTAAGTCACCAACGTTCAACGACAACTAGTGTGTGCTCACGACACGTGTATGCAAGACTTAACGGTACTAACGGAGTTTGGTAATGGAAAATTACCGGATGTCACATTATCCCCATGTTGAAAGAATTTTCATCCCGAAAATTACGTTACATGGTATGTGCTCCATCACTGGTCTACTACATTGGCACAAAGTAATCGAGTGAGTTTTAGGGTGAGTTGTCACATCATCCCCATGTTGAAAGAAATTTGGTCCCGAAATTTAAATCAATACCTTCGCTGGCTGGCATCGTCTTTTCGAATAGCTGAGGATACTTAAGCTTCATCTGGTCCTCACGTTCCCACGTGAATTCCGGTCCACGTCTCGAGTTCCAACGAACCTTGACAATGGGTATCTTGCTTTGCTTAAGTGTCTTTACCTCACGATCCATCACCTCGACTGGTTCCTCAATGGGCGTAATTGTTCATCTACTTGGACTTCCTCAAGCGGTACGATCATCGTTTCATTCGTTAAACACTTCTTTAGATTTGAAAAATGGAATACGTCATGGATTCCATTCAATGAATCCGGTAGGGCTAGTCGATAGGCCACTGGACCTATTCTTTCCAATATCTCAAATGGTCCAACGTATCTCGGATTTAGCTTTCCTCTTTTACCAAACCGAATCACGCCTTTCCACGGTGAGACTTTCAATAAGACTTTGTCACCAACCTGGAACTCTAGAGGTTTCCGTCGCTTATCAGCATAACTTTTCTGTCTGTCGCGCGCTGCAGCCATACGGTTCCTTATTTGTACAATCTTGTCAGTGGTCTTATGTACTAACTCAGGACCCGTTAGCTGGCTATCACCAATTTTAGCCCAACAAACTGGTGATCTACATTTTCGCCCATACGAAGCTTCAAAAGGTACTGCCTTTATGCTAGTGTGATAACTGTTGTTGTAAGAAAATTCCACAAGCACGTAGCATGTCCTCCAACGTCTGTATAGCACACTCACTTTGACCATCGGTTTGCGGGTGATAAGCAGTACTCATGTCTAACCGCGTACCTAAAGATCTCTGTAACGACTGCCAGAAGTGCTATGTAAAATGGGCATCATGGTCGGAAATGATTGAAACCGGTACACCATGTCTTGAAACTATCTCCTTCAAATAAAGTCGGGTTAACTTCTCCATTTTGTCCGTTTCCTTTATTGCCAAGAAATGAGCGGACTTCGTTAATCGGTCTACGATAACCCATATCGTGTCACAAGCAGTAGGAGTCCGAGGTTGCTTGGTAATGAAATCCGTTGAGATCTGTTCCCATTTCCACATAGGGATCTTAGGTTATTGTAATAGCCCAGATTGTTTCTGATACTCCAGTTTTACCTTTGAGCAGGTCAGGCACTTGCTCACATATGTAGCTACATCCGCCATCATGTTAGGCCACCAGTAGTACGCCTTCAGATCATGATACATCTTGTCAGATCCAGGATGTATAGAGTACTTAGACTTGTGTGCCTCACTCATAACCAAGTCTCTTAGACTTCCGTGCAGAGGTACCCAAAGTCTGTCCATGAAGTAACGAATTCCATCTACCTTTACTTCCAATTGTTTTTCCATTCCCCTTAACGATTCAGACCCAATGTTTTCTGCTGTCAAAGCTTCTGTCTGAGCCTCTCGGATTTGTTCCGGTAACTGTGTGCTAATGGTAAGTTGCAAAGCTCGCACACGTCGAGGCTTAGCAGTTTCTTTCCTACTCAACGCGTCAGCGACTACATTTGCTTTCCCTGGATGGTATCTAAAGGCACAATCATAGTCGTTCAGTAGCTCTACCCAACGTCTTTTCCTCATGTTCAATTCCTTTTGCTCAAAGATGTGCTGAAGACTCTTGTGATCGGTGTAAATAGTGCATTTGGTACCGTACAAGTAGTGTCTCCAGATCTTTAAGGTAAAAACTACCGTACCCAGCTCCAAGTCATGGGTGGTATAGTTCTTCTCATGAACCTTTAGTTGTCTCGAGGCGTAAGCTATCATCTTATCTCGCTGCATCAGGACACAACCAAGTCCTTGAATAGAAGCAACGCAATAGACTACGAAGTCATCACTTCCCTCTGGTAACGCCAATATCGGTGCGCTACACAGTTTCTATTTCAGCAACTGGAAAGCAGATTCCTGACTCTCGCCCCATTTATACGTCGTTCCTTTATGAGTCAAAGCTATGAGGGGTTGAGCAATCTTAGAAAACCCTTCGATAAATCGTCGATAGTATCCTCCCAGTCCAAGAAACTATCTTATCTCACTTGGCGTCTTAGAAACCGACAAATTCTTTATCGCTTCAATTTTTGCCGGATCAACATGTATTCCTTTCTCGTTAACAATATGACCCAAGAATTGCACTTCGCGTATCCATAAATCACACTTAGAAAATTTGGCGTACAGTTGTTCTTTTCTAAGTAATTCCAAGATTAACCGTAAGTGCTCTCCATGTTCTTCCTCAGTCCTTGAGTAGATCAATATGTCATCGATAAAGACAATAACAAACTGATCAAGATAGGGTTTGCACACGTGATTCATGAGGTCCATGAATACCGCTGGTGCATTCGTCAACCCAAATGGCATGAACAAGAACTCGTAGTGACCGTAACGTGTACGAAAGGCAGTCTTCGAGATGTCCTCCTCTTGAACTCTCAGCTGATGATACCCAGACCTCAGGTCAATCTTAGAATAATAGCTTGATCCTTGCAGTTGATCAAACAAATCATCTATACGAGGTAGCGGGTATCTATTCTTGATCGTAACCTTGTTCAGCTCCCTATAGTCAATGCACATTCGAAATGTACCGTCCTTCTTCTTGACAAATAGAACTGGCGCTCCCCAGGGCGACGAACTGGGTCGGATAAATCCTTTATCCAACAGTTCTTGGAGTTGAGCAGATAATTCCTGCAGTTCGTTTGGAGCTAACCGGTAAGGTGCTCTCGTAATAGGAGCGGCTCCTAGATTCAAATCAATTTGGAATTCGACTTGACGATGAGGTGGTAGTCCAGGCAGGTCCTCCGGAAACATCTCGGAAAACTCACGAACCACGGGGATATCCTCTATCTTCTTTTCCTCTGTCTGTTTGTCTGTGACAAGTGCCAATATGGTTAGTCGACCTTTCCATAACCACTTCTATGCCTTCATGAACGAGATGATGCCCATCACTGCCGCTTGCTTGTCAGAAAGCCAATCCATGCCGACTACTACATCGAAGCTCCCAAGTGTGATAGGCATGAGATCTATGTCGAAGGTATGACCAGCAAGTTCTATCTTGCAGCCTCTAAGGATATGTGTCACGTGAATCTGTTTACCGTCTGCTAACTCTACGGTGTACTTAGATTCTAATGTTGAAGGCATATCACTTAAAAGACTACTAAACTTAGCAAAATGGTAGCAAAACGACCATTAACCGAAAATTTACCAGTTACAGTTGTAGGGTCGTTTAGAGCCTCACCTGAGCCAATGACGAAGGCTCTTCCTTTGGCTCCATTATTATTTCCACTATTGTCGTTGCCATTTCCGGTGTTGTTGTTGTTCCCGTTATTGTTGTTGCCATTGTTGTTCCCGCCATCTCCATTCCTCCTAAGCTATGGACATTTGCGTCTGTAATGGCATTCTTTTCCGCACTCGAAACAACCTTTTGGAGTTTCTTGAGATTGCTGAGGCTTCTTCATCAATTCTCCACGACAATCCTTCGCTGCGTGTCCAACTTTACCATAACGCTGGCATCGGAAATTATCACACCTGCCAGTGTGGTGGTAATTGCATCGGTTGCATTTAGGACTCTTCCCCACATAACCTCCTTGTCCCTGTGATGCTGAAGATGACTGATTATAGTTACGATTGTTATCAAACTTTCTTTGTTGTTGGTGAGGTTGGTGCTTCTGAACATACTGCTGCTGTTGTTGTTGTTGGTTGTTGGAGGATGAGCCTTTATCACCAGTATTCTCCCACTTACGTTTGTTATTAGGTACGCTAGCCACTGCGCCCCGCTTGGGTAATCTTCCCTGCTCTACTGCCTGGTCGGTCAACCTATGGGCCAACCGGATAGCCTACTATATGGTGTCAGGATTGGAAGCAGTCACCATACTCTGAATCTTGGGCACCAGTCCACGTATGTAATGCTCAATCCTTTTGTGCATCTCAGTAACCATCCCTGGGCATAGTGTGGCCAACTCATGAGACCATGTAGTATAGGCCTCAATCTCGGAACCTTGCATCTTAAGCTGCCAAAACTCAATTTCGAACTTCTGTACTTCATCACGGGGGCAATACTCCTCCGTCATCATTGCTTTGAATTCAGCCCAAGGTAAGTCATTAGCCATATCCTGGCCCAACATGTGCACCTGGGCATTCCACCAGGAGAGGGCTGCGCCTTCAAGTGTTCCAGTCGCAAACTTCACTTGGTCAGCTGGCGGACAGTTACACTTCGCGAAAACAGATTCTATCTTCTCAAACCATCTCACTAGTCCCACCGCTCCTTCAGTCCCGCTATAGGTATGGGGCTTGCAATCCATAAAGGATTTGTAGATACAAGGTGGGGGTCCTGTTTCGACAAACCAAACATTAGTTGAGTATCCTGGACGACAACAAAGATATCGGTTAGATCACTGTATCATTTACCTGCTGGCTGTCCTGTTTGTGCAGCAGCCACTGCCGCTTGAACATGTTCGTTAATCAGAGCAGCCAACTCAGCAGGAGTCATGTTGATAGCACCAGCACCACGTCCACCGGCACCACGTCCACGTCCTCTACCGCGTCCGTCCATATTTCACTTTACATTCACAAATACAATAGTGAGTAACATCCAACACATTAATCCCATTAAAGTATGGTAAATAGTAAGAAATAATGAATTTGTCACAACCACAACATTTATAACAAAATAATAACCAAAGATAAATAAATTGTAAATGGTTCACAAAATATTCCATCAATGTCAAAATTTTAGTTTTTCAGTTGGGTGGGAAACAACCCTTCCCACATAGGTTTCAAAAGGAAAGAAACACTATATAGTCCAAGTCATATAAAAGTAGAATCAGTCCAACACGTTAGATCCATCACTGTCCTCATCCATCTCTGCTGGTTCTTCTTCGGGGGCTTCCTCCAGTTCCTCTTCCGGGTCTTCCTCATCAGGGTCCGCCAAAGGTGCAGGGGCTTCAGCAATCTGAAGTGCTGCTAGCTGTGCCTCTAGATCTGCAAACTTATCATCTATCACTATGTTATGGTGATCCTGCGCGTCCATGCGCCCAGTAAGTGATACAACGTTGCCTGCCAGGGTATGATGTCCACCAATGGCCATCGAGAGTCTCTCTTGAAGCGTCTCTACCTGGTAGCGCAACTGACGCATCTCAGATCGTAAGGCAGAGTTCTCATCAGTGAGTCCTCTAATCCGCTGTCGCTCCGTGTTTAGAGTCGCCACTAAAGCTACAAACGCCTGCTAGAGAGGGACGTCCAAGGTAGGAAGAGTAGGCAATGCATAGGCTGTCGATGACCTAGTCCTAGGTCGGGTAGGAGCTACAGGTGGTACACGCTCTCTATAAGCCATACGGTTTATGTAGGTGGGGTATAAATCCTAGTTGCGCGGATGATCGAGCTCAGGCGGTATGAAAGGTTGATCCCAGTCTATCTCGCCAGGAGGATAAGCATGCCGGGGCCAGTTAAATCCCCTATCAGGTACGGGAGAAGTAGGAGGTGACTCAGATCGTGCCGGTCTCTTACCCAAATCACGGGATGACGATGCCATGCTGTGAAGTACGTGTTGCATATGCCAATGAGTATACAGTAAAGAATAAGTGACAAGTAACTAATAACTGTGCGGTTATAGTCTAGTGTGTGTATGCAACCTAGTTCCCTATAACCAATGGCTCTGATACCAATCTATCACACCCTCAAAATCCACGTGCGGGGTTTTACCACGAGGAGTGTGAACAAACCAGGATCTCAGTCATTAGTTACTCAGAACGACTCTATATGAACAAACACCCAAAGACAGAGTTAACTTTGAATAATGCGGAAGCGTTTAATAAACCAGAAAAACCAAAGTAAAGTAACATAATGTAAAATGTGCAAACACACGCGCCCAAAGTAGTACCAACAAAGACTTAAATGTTTAACAATCAAACCAAAATACAAAATTTAAATCATGCTGACAACTACAATGATGCTGACCCGTGCACGTGCTCCTAGGAAATGGTAACCTCAACCTGAGAATAGCATACTAAAAGAGTCAACATAATGGTTGGTGAGTTTAAGAGTTTGCGTTAATCATAATTCAGTAATAATTACAAAATATAAGAGGTGTATTGAAATAGATAGCTAATCTATATTCACAAGTAATAATCATAGTGATTTCATGATTGAAGCTGACTGTGTTTCATTTGTTGCCTTCCGTCACGACTTACCAGGTCGTGATGATGTTTGTATTAGGACAAAATTGCACCCGTTTGACCTCGAGTCGCACAGGTGGGGCTCGTCAGACCCAGTAGTACTACCCAAGTTTTCCCGCTAATTAACATTATTAACAATCCGAAAGTGTGAGGACTTTCATGGTATTCAGTACTATATCATACTATACACAACTCATATTAATAAAGTGTTTGTAAAACCAGTATGCTATCTCCCCCAAAAGAGAGTATGAAAAAGAGTGGGGCATGAACTCACCTGGTGTGTACAAGAAAGAACTTAAGAGCTTAACTTGAAAGGGAGGAAAGACAACCTTCAGAGGTTACCTAGAACACGCAAGTACATGAGTACGTGTACACACAAACATCATGAAACCCTAAGTGCTCTACAAGCCAAAGAACTCAAGGTTTTGGAAAAACAAGACACATTGACCCAGTTGACCCGTTTGACCCGTTGGTGACATTATTGGTGAAATTTCATTCAATCAAACATAACAGTTCATCACACATGATTATCATACAAGTTGTTCACCTATGCCACTTCATTAACCACATGTACTACCTAGATCATCATACAACTAGATTATCATACAAGTCAGGCGAATCTCAAGTAATCATCATGTTCAACATAATTATACCATAGCTAATGCATCATACATAGAATCAAATCATGCACAACATGCCATGTGAAGCCACTCACGACTTCACACCCTAAATCCTGCCAATCCTACTAAGTAGGGGCCTCAGATTCACACGCATGTATGACGATCATCATCAAATTATTCAACATAATCCATATCAACCAAAATGTTCAACCATGATCTATTACAACCCAAATAATAGTTCTATCATAACCTACATGAGTCATCACCATATGCACCCACAAAGAGACCAAATCTCTAATTAACCAACTAAGCATTCATACAACCCAAACAATACATTCCACCACATTAGAAATCATCCATGAACATGCTAACATGATCCTAATGTCACAAACATGCTCAAATCATCATATCCAAGATTTTGTACAAATAAAGTTTCCCTTTTGGGAAGTGCATCCCAAAATCTATCCTTTCATGAATTACAACACATGTTCATCACTAACATACCCTATCTAGTTCATAAAGGTCATGATCGACCATCAAGCACTTGCAATTTACCCAAACACAAATCTTCATAAATTAAAGTTTCCACTTTTGGCAATGTATGAACTAGACTACCTAAATCATGGATTTCTTGCATTAAAATCATAATCCATCGTTCATACAACATGATTAACAACATTACATCATCAATCCATCATCAAATCACCAACTTCATTAAATAAAGTTACTATTAATAGTAACGTATGAAAAACACATCAAAATCGCAAATTTCTTGCACAATCCACGTAAACTAGAATCTATACAATCCAACTAACGTCACACAATCATCAAGCAATCAAAATTTCTACATTCAAGCACCAAAATCGAGTTAGGGTTTTGGACAAACATCAAAACCATGAAAAACCACAAAAAAACCTAACATAATGAAAATTTTGACAAGAGCTTCTGGAACATCAATGGCTGGGCGGAGAGGCTAGGCAACTTAAGGGAAAGGCTGAAGACGATCCTTGGCGGGATGCAGCGACGGTGGCTGAGGTTGAGAAGAAGGGCAAGGGCAAGCTGGAGTTGGATGGGAGCTCAGCAATTGTGGTGGTTTCCTAAGGCAATGAGGGCGCTGATGAAAAAGCCTGAGCCTTGGTTCAATTTGTGGTTCTTTGTCATTCGATATGGTTGTAGTCCCTAAACAATTTACTTTTCCTATGTTTGAAAATTTTTATTTCTTGCATTTTGAACTAGAATTAGGTTGGAGGGATCCTGGGTTCTAGGACAAAGCCCCTATTCTTAGTCAGAATATTAACCGTTATGACTTGGGATATCCTGTCAAGGATATCGGCTTTTTGCTGACATCCTGGGTGGATGGGCCCTTTTTCAGGGTGAAACCCAGGGTGTTAGATTTATAATATCTTTTTCTTTTATCTTATATTTTTGTGTTCTTACTTCGAAACTATTTGCTTGTTGTGAATGATGCTTTGAGGTTGGATATTCTGAAAAACCTATCAAAAATGCTTAGAAAACTTTGAGAATACCTTCGATTCATAGGTTAATAATATCCAAAAATAAACAAGTAGGAGAATCATACCAAAAATCTTTAACTTAGTCTATTTATAGGATTCAATATAACCTTTGAGTCTTCAAATACCCTTTGGGATATTGTCCCCAATATCGCCTAGGAATATGCTTCAGGATATAGATTGGTAATCCAGCATGTATTACTTCTATAAAAACATAAGTGAATGGACAAAAACCATTCTTAAGTATTTAAACGTGGTTAATGCCATTTTAAACGTGGTCAAGCCAGAATAACAATAACGTGGGCCAAGCCAGAATAATGTGGGCCAAGCCAAATAACGTGGGCCAAGCCAAATAACGTGGGCCAAGCCAAATAACGTGGGCCAAATAACGTGGGCCAAGCCAGAATAAGGTGGGTCAAGCCAAACTTAGGATATCGCTCAGGATATAAGTTAGAATATATTTTTGGGACAAGCCATGGATGAAAAGTGTGACCTCCCGTATATTTGTTAAATTATTGGTTATTTCCGTTATCTCTTGTAAGTGCTTGTTTAGTCATTAACATAAATACGAGGGCTCATTTGTAAATTCATTTATTTTGATCTTATTTGGTATTTAAAATGATTATAATTTGTTTTATTATTAAATAATTAAGTTAAAAATAATAATAATAATAATAAAATAACAACAATAACAATAATAATAATAATAATAATAATAATAATAATAATAATAATAATAATAATAATAATAATAAAAATAATAATAAATAAAAGCCCCATGGATAATTTCATTATCATAACTGGATTGATGTTTAATCTGATCGATTTTGAAACTAAGGTTCTGTAGAAATAAGTTTTATGAATTGAATTGTGTTTCAGAACACAAAACAGGGCCTTGGCCCGTTGGTTAAAACGGTAAGGTATGAGGCAAGAGACCCAGGTTCGAACCCGAGTCCCTGTATTTCTTTATAAAATGTGTTTTTCTTAATTTACAAAATTCAGAAAAATGTTTTAATATTATTATTATTTATATAAAAATCATTCTAAATCATAATCTAAATAAAATTACTTTCTTTTAAATTTCCTAGAAATTTAATTAATAAATCTTTTATTCTTTTAACTTGGAAATTATAAAATTATGATAAAATATATTTTCTTGTTAAGTTTTAAATTGTAATGAAATTATTTTCCTTTAATTTTCGAAAATTTCAATTTAATAAATCTTTCATTTTTTATAAAAAAATATTTACAAGTTTAATCATGTATTTGAAAGAAAATAAATATATATATGTGTATATTTAAAATGTTCATCTATTGTAGTTAATAGATTTACTTTAATCATTTAAGACTACACATTATTACTATATCAAATGGCATTTAATAATTCTTTGATAATAAAAATTTAATTTCTTATTAATGAAATTATCACAAAAAAAATTCTTATTTGGTCATTTAAATTATAAAATTGTATCTATCCTATAACTAATAATCGTAGGCTAAACGATTTATAAAATCTCAAATAACATCATTATACTATCACATTGTTATCCCAAAACCCCAAATTTCAAAAGAAACCGTAGATTCTCGAGTACCGTTAACATTATAATAATTATGGATTAACTTAAAACATCGTTCTCTAGGTTGAACTTTAACGAACCTTCGGCGTTAGTATAAGACTCCAAATTTGTTCATCCTTATAATTCATGTGAGTTTTTCATACCCCATTTTACTTTATTTCACACATTTGGGGTGAAACATCTTAACTTTATTAAAAGCACACTTGTAAAGATGTTTGTACTCTTGTAACACACGTGCAATTCATCTTATATTTGTCATGGTTATTTGGAATCTTGAAATTATTATGTGATCGACACTTGTAAACACAATCATTAACTATTGCTAGCCTAGCGACGTCATAGATCTATGGGTCTGACAAGCCTATTTGGTGTTAAAGACGAGGTTATTGCCGGCTCCTGATGACGTATTCTTGATCATCATGGGAACCAAGTACACTTAGCTAATCATATATTATTCGTTGTGGCCATATTTGTCAAGGTTTGATTGTTACATTTGTTATCCATTTATATTTGCATTTTCCTATAACATATGACATGAATTGCCATCTTAGAAGTTTATATATATATGTATGTACAATCTATAGGAACTCACCAACATTATGTGTTGACCGTATTTTTAACATGTTTCAGGAAATACTCAAGCTTAGTAATGATTTTGAAGACTTGATACCATCTAGGATTGGACCTAGAGAATAATAAAGGACATGCTTGTTACTTGATGATTATTTTCCGCTTATGTTTTGTTTGATTGAATTGAGACATTTGTTATGACTTTGTTTGACATGGGATGCATATTTAATAATATTTACACCTTGTAATAGTGTTGTGTGGCATGAACAATCTTAACCCTCACATCTCAACATTTCTGCCGTTAAGGTTGGGGTGTGACAGATTGGTATCAGAGCCCATAACTATAGGGATTTAGGTTATTAGAAATGGTGACCTAGACTATGGTTAATGTAGGGACCCTTTTTCATGAGCATTCTTTATGATTTTGTAAGCTTACTTATATGCATATCACATGATGTTACATGCTACATGATGAATCCATTATGTGCTACTTGACTTTACATAGTAAATTGTGCCTTAGGTGTTTGACTCGAATGACAAAATCCCTAACTTTGTATACCCCAACTTCCTAATCCTCTTCACCCGTCCTTAGTTCTATCACGTTTGATTTCTTTCTAAAACTTATTCTCGACTACGTGTGGAATCTTACGCACTATAACGAATGGATAAATCCTTTAGACAATATGTCTAAATCTTGAAAATCTCATCAAGGTTTTGATTCTAATAGCCTATAGAGAAGTGTGTGACATATAAACACCTGTATCCTGGATTTCCTGGCAAAAAGCCCTCGGGCTAAGGTAACCATTTCGCATAAATCCCAATTAACTACGGGACCTGTTATGCTTACCTGGGGATTTTCTGGATGAGTGATAAATTATGGTCAAAATACACATCTTCCCCAAGGTAAATTGGGATTAAGTCACCTTGACGTGTCAATGTTCCTATTGGCTGTGTGTTACCAAATGGAACCATCCTGTATATGCTTGTAAATTCCAATATTCGTGTCTATTTGAACTGGTTTTATCTCCAAAACTCTAATATCTGCTCTATTTTCTTTTTAGAATGTCTCGTCATCATGGAAAGCGTGGTAGCTCCGACCGAAAACTCGCCGCTATGATCGCCCGGCAAATGGCTGTTGTCCTTCCTACCATGGTCGCTGAACTAAGTAGAACTTTAATGGACAAAACTAGCAACAATGTCAATGGGAACAGAGGTGGTGGTGATAATAATGGTCAAGGAGAGGACAACAACAACCAAGGAGGGAATAATAGAACCTGTACCTTCAAACACTTCAACTCTTGCAAACCCACTAGTTTTAGTGGAAAGGAGGGAGCCACTGGACTTCTCAAGTGGTTTGAGAGTATGGAGAACAATTTTATCAATAGTGAGTGTCCTGAAGAACTCAAGGTTTGTTATGCTGCGAGTGTCCTTCAACAACGGGCACTTACTTGGTGGAATAGCAAAAAGAGGAACCGAGGTGCGGAAGTGGCATTAGCATTCACTTGGGAAAAGTTCAAGAACATCATGATCCAAAATTTTTGTCCAAGGAGTGAACTGCAAAAGTTGGAGGAAGAGTTTTGGAACCTCAAACAAGATAGTGGCAACCACTTGGCATACTCCACCCGACATCATGAATTGAGTATGCTTTTACCGCATATGGTGGATACTGTACCCCGTAACATTGAAAAGTTTATCAAAGGGGTACCACCACAAATTCAAGATGCTGTTGTGGGGAGTAGGCCCACAACCCTGGAAGAAGTCATCAACATCACTGCATAGCTCACTGAAAATCATAAAAGAGCTGGCACCTTGATGATGAAGGGTGCAAAACCAATTGCAAAGGTGACTCCCGAGGCAACTAAGGAGGTGAAGGTTGAATCCTCATTTAAGGGCAAGAAGCAAAAGTTTATACTTGCCAGAAACTTTGCTATGATAGCACCTAATGCCCCACAAAAGCAAGCTGCTATTGCAAATCAAGCACCTGTTGCTAGAGCTTATACTGGTCCACACCCGATGTGCAAGATCTGCAAGTATCACCATACGGGCAATAATCCATGTCGTATTTGCTCACTCTGCGAGAAATATGGGCATTTGGTGGCTACATGTCATCGTGCACCAAACAACGCTGTTGTAGTCGCCAATCGAGCTTGTTACAATTGTGGTGAAACTAGCCATTTTTGCCCATAATGCCCTCGTCTTGCGGGAAATGTCCCACCAGCTCGGGGATGTGCCTTCAACATCAATGTCAACCAAGCTCAAGCAAATAACGACGTGGTGAATGGCACGTCATTCTTTTCTGTCACTTGAAACTTTGTTGAATAAAATTCCTACTTTGCCTTCCATGTACCAACAATAGCTCTATATCTAAGAAGGTTTGTATCTTGTAAATAATTTCTATGCTTCTGTGTTGTTTGACTCAGGAGCGGATAAGAGTTTTGTGTCCTTAGTGTTTGAACCCACCCTTGCTAAGTCGCGCTCTAAGCTAGAAAAATCCTTTACGGTCGAAGTCGCTGATGGCAAATCTATCGTTATTGACGTTATCATTCGTGATTGCACCTTGAGCCTTAACGAGTATGAGTTCCCTATTGACCTTATTCCTATGCAACTGGGGAGTTTTGACATCATTATTGGCATGGATTGGTTAGCCAAACATTACGCGGAAATTACTTGTTTTGAGAAATGTATACGAATTCCACTACCTTTGGGTGATACTCTAAAAGTTTTTGGGGAGAGATCGTCTAAAGGACTTAAGTTTATGTCATGTACCAAGGCCCGAAAGTGCTTGAGTAAGAATTACATAGCCTTTATGGCTTACGTGGTCAACACGAAAGCCAAGGGGAAGGAACTTAAGGATATTCCTATCGTACGAGACTTTCCAGATGTGTTTCCTGAGGATCTTAGTGGATTACCTCCCGTTCGAGAGGTTGAGTTTAAGATCGATCTGATTCCTGGTGCAAACCCTGTGGCTAAGTCACCTTATCGTCTTGCACCTTTGGAAATGCAAGAACTAGCCAGTCAACTGCAAGAACTGTCTGATAAGGGCTTCATACGTCCTAGTTCTTCACCATGGGGTGCACCTGTGCTATTTATGAAGAAGAAAGATTGTTCATTTCGCATGTGCATTGACTATCGAGAACTCAACAAACTCACCATCAAAAACTGATATCCTCTCCCTCGAATTGATGATCTCTTTGATCAACTCCAAGGAGCCACTCAATTCTCAAAGATCGATTTACGCTCTGGATATCACCAATTACGAGTCCTTGACAATGACATTCCAAAAACCGCCTTTCGTACCCGATATGGACATTATGAGTTTATGGTCATGCCTTTTGGTTTGACTAATGCTCCTGCTATTTTCATGGATCTCATGAATCGGGTATGTAAACCGTATTTGGACAAATTCGTGATTGTGTTCATCAACGATATTCTTATCTACTCCAAGACGAAAACCGATCACGAGTTGCATCTGCGACAAGTGCTTGAGCTTTTGAAGAAAGAACAATTATATGCAAAGTTTTCTAAATGCGAATTCTGGCTTGAAGAAGTCCAATTTCTAGGTCATGTGGTGAATAGCCAAGGGATTCACGTCGATCCTGCTAAAATAGAAGCCGTGAAAAATTGGTGTGTTCCCACAACTCCCACTAAAGTCCGCTCTTTTCTTGGATTAGCGGGTTACTACCGTAGATTCATTGTAAATTTCTCGAATATTGCAAAACCACTTACGGCGCTAACCCAAAAGAATAGACTCTATGAATGGGGACCTGAACAAGAGGAGGCTTTCGAGACTCTAAAACACAAGTTGTGTAATGCTCCTATTCTAACCCTCCCTGACGGGAATGATGATTTTACATTGTGATGCATCTAGTCAAGGCCTTGGTTGTGTTCTCATGCAACAAGGAAAGGTCATAGCATATGCTTCAAGACAATTGAAGGTTCATGAAGTGAACTACACAACCCATGATCTTGAACTTGGTGCTGTGGTTTTTGCCTTAAAGATTTGGAGGCATTAACTTTATGGGACACAATGTATAGTTTACACCGATCACAAGAGCCTTCAACACGTGTTCAGCCAAAAGGATCTTAACATGAGGCAATGACGTTGGGTTGAGTTGATTAGCGACTACGACTGTGACATTCGATATCATCCTGGAAAGGCGAATGTTGTAGCCGACGCGCTAAGTCGCAAAGTCCACAATAAGACCATCTCACTTCAAGAAATTTGAGATTGAAGACAATGGTTTGACACACTGGGAGAATTTGACACTGAGATTCACGTGGATGTTAACGAGGCTACTATTATTCTTCAAAATATAAGGATTGATAGTGACCTCGAGTTTTGCATCCGTGAGGCTCAACAAGTGGCATTAGCTGAAGGAAAGGAGGATGAAGAACTGGCGTATAATGTTCGGTCACAACTGGAAACAAAACCGAATGGTATGTTGTATTTCTTGAACCGACTCTGGATTTCGAATCGCGACAATCTTCGTAACTTCATCATGAACGAAGCTCATCAAACACGTTATTCTATTCACCCCGGGTCCGATAAGATGTATATGGTCGTCACGTTACAAGATAAAATTCACAAATAATATTTAAAATCTATAAACCACATAAGTACAACTTAATAATCAATATTACTATTTAAATTATTATCTGTTTATCATAGATAATTGTTATTAAGTCACCAACGTTCAACGACAACTAGTGTGTGCTCAAGACACGTGTATGCAAGACCTAACGGAATTAACGGAGTTTGGTAACGAAAAATTACCGGATGTCTCATAACCTCAGATGACACACTTGAGCAGTACAAGGCTCGTTTTGTTTGTGATGGCAAGTCTCAAGAGGTCGGTATCAACTGTGGAGAGATGTTCAACCCCGTGGTAAAATCGCAAACTATTCGGGTCGTTCTTAGTCTTGCATTAGCTCACTCTTGGCCAATTCATCAATTGGATGTCAAGAACGCATTCCTTCATGGAAATTTATTGGAGACTGTCTACATGCATCAACCATACAGTTTTCATGATACCTCCCGACCTGATCATATGTGCCTCCTCAAAAAGTCTCTATATGGCCTTAAACAAGGCCCGCGGGCCTGACATCAATGGTTTGCAGGTTTTGTCCACACCCTGGGTTTTCTTCATAGCACTTGTGACCACTCGCTTTTTGTCTATAAAAACCGCAACGATATGGTCTTCATCCTCCTCTATGTCGATGACATCATCCTTGTCACTTCATTTGACAGCCTACGAGATCATTTTATGGTGCAACTTTGTAGGGAATTTGCAATGAAAGACCTGGGGCACCTTAGCTACTTCTTGGGGATCTTTGTGAAAACTACTAATCAAGGGCTATACCTGTCACAACAAAAATATGCTAGTGAAATCTTGCACCGGGCTAGCATGACAAATTGTAACCCTGTTGCCACACCAGTTGATACAACTAGCAAACTCAGCGCCACTGTTGGTGACTTAATTGATGATCCCACCTCATACCATATCCTCGCGGGTGCCCTTCAATACTTCACCTTCATGAGACTGGACATTGCCTATGCTGTCCAATAAATTTGCATGTACATGCATGCACCCCGGACTTCTTATCTAAATGCCTTGAAACGCATATTACGTTACCTTAAGGGGACACTTTCTTAAAGCCTACTCATGCCTCAATCCTCGAAAAAAGATCTTATTGCATATAATGATGCTGACTGGGTAGGTTGTCCTGACACTCGACGCTCGACTTCTGTTTACTGTGTTTATTACGGTGGCAACCTTATCACCTAGTCGTCGAAATGACAAACCTCAATATCACGATTGAGTGCAGATGCTGAATACAGAGGCGCGGCTAATGTAGTCGCTGAATTATGTTGGATACGCAATCTACTGCTCGAACTTCATCACCCCACGTCTCAAGCATCCGTTGTCTGCTGTGACAATGTTAGTGCAATATATCTTACGGGCAACCCGATTCAACACCAACATACTAAGCATGTCGAAATTGACATACACTTTGTCCGTGAAAAGGTCCAACGAGGTCAGATCCGTGTCCTTCATGTATCCTCCCGCTACCAGATAGCTGATATCTTCACCAAAGGACTATCAAAGAATTTTGTTCTAAGATTTTAGATCCAGTCTCAACATTCGGCTACCTCCGGTTTTAACTGTGGGGGTGTAATATATATATATATATATATATATATATATATATATATATATATATATATATATATAGATATATATATATATATAGATATATATATATATATATATATATATGCGCCAAAAATAATATTTAGCTAGCTGTCAAATTATAAATTGATTGAGATTGATTATTTTAGTTGTATTATTTATAGAGAGGAGAATAATATATATATATATATAGTTGGGTTTTAAATTAGGTTTAGATTGGATAAATGATAATGAGCTAAACTAATTAAAATGTTAACGCATTCTAAGGTTTAATAGAACAAAATAATTAAACTGTTATTGAGTTTGTTAATGGACTATAGGTTTTTTATTTATATAAAAAATTATATATACATATATAATTTAAAAACCTTTTAAAATTTTGGGCACATGAGGAGAACAGACCATGAGCAGTCATCCACCCCCCTCCCCCCACCAGGGCCCACCCCTGCTTAACTATGCCTGAGAGGGCAACCGAGCATTTTATTTATCTAATAACTTTTATTTATTATAATAATATGTAAATTATGTGAAAAATATTATTATAAATAACTATGATAAAACAACCGAACTGTATATATATTATTTTATTATTTTGTAAATACATATATAAATTAGAGTTAATTACGCAAATGGTCCCTGTGATTTATACAAAATAACAGGTTTGGGTCCTAAAGGTTTTTTGTAACATGTTGGCGTATTGTGTTTTCAAATTTTAACGAGTTAAAGTATTAACACTAACAGACGTTGACTTTTCTATTAAACCTAAGGGTATTTTCGTCTTTTCACTTGAGAAGGATTACTAATGTAACTTAAGGGACTGTTTATGTCATTCAATATATATAAGGGAGTGTTTTTGCAATTTATTATATATACAAAACACATATTATATATATATACACACACACAATGTATATATATTCAATATTTCACCACCGACGCCAGGCCCCACTGTCGGGTCCCATCGCCGGCCACCACCACCAGCCCCCACCATCGGCCACCACCGCCAGCCACCACTGTCGGGTCCCACCCGTCACATCGTCCTCACCACCACTATCTTCTCTTTAACTCAAACAACAACACCGTCAATGCCATCTTCATCATCGCATCATCGGTACGACACCATCCACTGCCAATTCATCTCCAGTTAACCACCACTGCTACCAAGAATTTCCAATTAGGTAATGTTTAATTTGGGTTTTAGGGTTTTAAACAAGTCACGGGAGGTTGGGGGAACAACCGATGTGTTTGGATATGGTTGTGGTAGTGTGGTCGGAGAAGGAAGGGTGCAACCAGTTAATGGTGGGCGACGATGGTGGTTTAATGGTGGTGGTGATGGCGATCTGAATGCGAGTGGGAGTGAGACGTAATTGGGTGGGTTAGGGGGTTTTTGGGGTTTAACAAGAGAAAGGGAAGGGGGATTTGATGAGATGATGCTGATGGTGTGATGGTGGAGGTAGGGATGATGATGATAGTGATGTTGCGATGGTGGTGATGATGCAGTGATGGTTTTGATATGGTGATGGTGATAATGTGACAATGATGGTAATGCTGCGATGGTGATGATGATTCGATGATGGTGGTTACTGTGGTTAGATAGTGGTGATTGTAGTCTTCGTGTGTGTTCGGTAGTGGCCGGTGAGTAGAAGGGTTGGGTGGTGGTGAAGGTGGGTATTTGGTGGTGGTGGTAGGTATATGGTGGTGATGGTGGCTGATGGGGAAGGGGGTTGGGTTTTTAAAAGTTATATGTAATTACACTAATGGTCTCTGGATAAAAGAAATATATTTAAAAAAATAGTCCCTCAATGGGTATTTTAGTCATCTTCACTTAAATTTAACTGAAAAACTAACGTCTGTTAGTCTTAATACCTTAACTCGTTACAAAATTTAAAACATAATACCCCAACCTGTTATAAAAAAGTCTTAATACCCAAACTTGTTATTTTAAATAAACCACATAGATCATTTATGTAATTAACTCTATAAATTATAATTAAAAAAACATGAATATAAACAGTTATATACATATATAATTTTAAAAAACTTAAAAGTAAAACTCAAAATGGAGAGCGTGATACGTCATATGTATCATTATTTCAAACTAGTTAGATACCCGTGTGTCATACGAATAGAAATAGAAAAACTATTAAAAGATATTATATATGTATAGTCGAATACATTTATAAGTAAGATATTAGTGAATCAATAAAATTATTATATATAACAAACATATTTAATTTATAAATAATAATATACAAAAAACGATAATTATTAATTATAAGAATATATTATATATATTTATTCGTATATAGTGTATGATTTTAACTTTTTTATATAATCATAATAGTATGAAGAATTGTATATTCACATCTAATATAACATTTTATAATAAATTTAGAACGTTTTGTCGTTGATGATATAAAACGAACAATTGGAGTGAAATATAATTTTAATGAATAGATAAATGAATAAAATAAAAAATCTTATTTTTCAAAAATTTGAGTAAAAATGTATAACATGAACACAACGTGTTTGAATGAATCATGATTGCAATATTGTGTGATCATAAAATTTAATTATTATAAATAATTTAAAAAAATATTTGCTACTCTTTTCATATCAATTATATTTTCAAAGATAAGCACTCAACAATTAATTATAAGATTTTTTTAGTAAATATGCATCTATCATATACAAGTTTCGGTGTAGTGAGTAAACGTAAACAGAGATTAGGTGGCGATGAGGTGGACTATAAGGAAAAATGTCAAAATATTTTGATTTATTAGTATATATACGATCGGGTAAGCATATTTTAGCATATCTATTTGTCAAATAAATTTGATCAAACCCAGACAATAGTTGCTATAAAAGTTTACAGTTTTCATATTAAATTATATAAAAAACATATCCTTGTAAATTGTAATGCTATTATGAGTTTTATGACAGCTTTGATGCATCCATCCATCAAAGAGACAAGAGGCACCAAAATGTGAATCTAACTATTTCATTTTTTTTTTACTTTAACTTTAGTGTATCAACAAAACAAATAGTCTTAAGATGTTGATGACTCATTCTATCAGTACATCGACCTTAACAAAGAATGGAACTTGAAAACGTTAACAAATTGAGACCGCCTTGTCCTAACTCGTAAATCCTAACCACACTCGAGATTGCCCGGGCCCAATCTTAACCAAGACCACATCGAACCCATGCTCGGGTTGCAAAGAAGTCAGCGTGTTTTTAACCAGCATGAACTAAGCGTGATTGTCCTGGTCCACGCTTTGTGTAGCCCCTTGGTCCTATGACTTGCTTTCATCCTTTAAGGAATTAATAGAAGAATATATTTTTGTGGCCCATATAAGTTTCTAAAAAAATTTTCAGGCCAAAAAATCAAGCTTGTCACATGAAGGTTATGAAATTTGAGAATCCGAAAGAGCTCCTAAGAGAGACTATAATAAAGGTATCAATATTTTCATAGTCTTTTAACGTTTGTGAGATTTTTACATAAAATGTTGCCCTTTTAAAAAAATAAAAAGAAATATACTTTTTAAATGAATCTCGCCACCTAAGTGAGAAAATACAAAAAAATCTCTCCACAATATAAAATCAAAATTAAATATTAAAAAAAACTCACCACTTTTATTTATAAAAACTTTTATTTTTAGGGCAAGGTTATAATAGAAATGGTATTTAAATCTAAAAAGTCTAAAAATGCTTTTGGGTTTCACATGTGCCGTTCTATTGTTTTAAAGGGAGAGCATTTTGATCATTATGTCAAATACATTAAGTTATTACGTTTAATAAGTTAGGTAGTTGTGTCAAATATTAGTTTATTGTGTTAAATATTTTTTATCATTTGTTATACGTCTTCATTATTATATTTTATGTTTCAGATAATTTTATGTTATTTTTGTTATTGTTTTTATATACTATATAAATTTGTTTTTATATTATCATTGTATATTATAATGATATTGCAGGACCGGTTAAGGGTTGGTCAATACAATCAGTCTCACAATAAAGAGAGTGTTAGAACACTTAACAGATCAAATAGGGAACCGGGTTTATATGAATGATACTAAGAACACAAGTAAACAATGAGACATAACTAAGAACAAGAACAAGATAAGTATGGTTTTTAAAAAAGCTGTATATTGCTCTCAAGTTCTTTTACAAGTGTTACAAAGCATAAAAGAGATACAAGAACTTGAGATACTTTATACTACATCCTACAGCCGGTCATACTTTGAATTGAAAATACTAATCTAGACAACAAGATCAATGTAAAGTCAAAAGGCAGATTGCCTTTTGACTAGTGACTATGACATGCATTAGCTCACATCCTAATATATTACAAAATGGATAAAAGGTACAAAGTAGAAAGTTACAGGCTCTAAACCATAATCTACAGTTATAAAAACATGGACCTTTTCACCAACTCATGCAAGTTGATGAGTCTTCAAAGTTGCAACAGAAAGTTGGTCAACTTTATGCAAAAGTAGATCAGAGAAAACATGTCATCTCTGTCTTCGGAAGAAATCAGTCTTCACTTCATTGGCTTTGGAAGACTTTGTCTTTGAAGCTTCGGAAGAATTTATCTTTGGCTTCGGAAGATTTTATACTTAGAATAATTTGCTGTAAGAAGTGTAAAACTTTCGAAGTAACTTCTACTCTGCACAATGTGCATGCAAGCTGGAAGCTCCTTGGTTGTCTTGGTTTCTTTAGTTGTATCAGCTTTTCAAGTATAACCTTATAGATATTATTTCACTAATATGTTTTCTAGAAGTTATTGTGTCTTGGATGATACAATGACAAGCAAAAAACACAATAAGATATTTTATCATTGTGTTTTACGTTTTATATCATTTTTGTGTTATATTAGTTGTTGATTTATCATTGTTTTTACATGCTAGAATTACACAATAGTATTATTTTATCATTATAATTTTTTTATTTAACATTTTAAAAAACTCAATAGCATTTAGAAAAAAACATAATAACTAACAAAAAGTCACAATGAACTATACAAAAGACACAATGATAAGCAGATTTCATATGAGCTGAATAACATTATAAAAGTTAGTATCTTTTTATATAACGTTCATTTATATGGTGTAATTTTTATAAAAAAATATTACCGTATAAAAAGTTATCAACGTTTAAAAAATAGTAAATTACTATTTTAGTCCCTATGGTTTGATGAAAATTACTGTTTCAGTCTAGTAGTTTATTTATTACACTGGCAGTTTAACAGTTTTAAGGTTTGTTTCAATTCCGGTTCACACCATTAACACCTTTAAAATTTTCTTTTAAATTAATGTGAAATAACAAGTTTACCCCTATAATTAATAATACAAATAAGGGAGAGGCGGTGTAAACATGGAAGGTTTGGTTTGGGTGCCATTTTTCAAATCATGCTTACTTCAGATGGCTATAGCAGTCATTTTTAGAGGGAAAGGAAGTTATGAGGGAGAGGTGTGTTTGAAAGTGAGATCAAAATAAAACAAGTGATTTATTGAAAGGTGACTTCAAGCAAATCAAGAGCCGAATCTCTAATACCACTTATTGGATCGTGGTTAATGAGTTAACAAGACTTTTCTGCAGATCAACAGATAATAAATGCAGAATCTAAGATAACTGTTTTACTTATCAAACACACATATACTTTGAGTAAATATAAACAAAAGAGTTTTCTTTCAAAGTATACACTTGATTAATCTTTTCTGAGTACAAATGATACAATCATCAAATAAACAAGTGGGCTTACAACTTTACCTCTAAACTATACAAGTGAGATGTGTTTATAATATGAAAGGGTAAACACTAAGAATAAACAACTTTACATCTATTCCTGGATTACAAAAAGTATGTATAACTCAGACAGACAATCGGCACATCAGAAGTTCATAGATTCAGTACTATGTTGTCTCCAAAAGGTAGAACACAGCAGCCGCTAGAGTACTTCGATATAGATAGTCTTGTCCAATGTTGTAATCGATAAATAGTGCATCCATTTGAGTGTTGATATGCAGTCAATCAACACTTTATCAATTTCAGTGCTGATCAGCATTAGTTCAGCACTTGGCATGTGTTGATCGGCAGCGGATCAGCACTTGGCATGATTCGGCAGTTGGTAGCCAGTGCTGATTCCTTAAGCTTTCGGTAGCTTCATCCTATCAATAAATTCCCCCTAAGATGATGCTACCAAAGCTCTATCTTCATCCTTCTAGCATCCTGATCAGTAGTAGTTCATACATGTATCCTCTTTTTCAGAAGATGCCTTGGGAGAGGCTTTAAGTCCTTGCACAAGCTCTTTCTTTGTTAATTCTTTATCAGATCCTTTTCTTTTAAGAGAGAACAAGAAATAAGTGTTAGACCTTCTCATTGCAGCCATTCTTTTCTTCCCAAGTTAAAGTTTTGGTTCATCCTTGTTTTGGTAAAAAATTAACAAGATAATTAATGAACAAATTAGTCAAGTGAGGTAGTGTGCTATATCAGAATACTGACTAAGATATGGGATCAATATCAGAATATGATCAGGATATCACAGAAACGAACAATTAAATCAAGTAAGAACAAAGGCAAACGAATTTTTGAAGGGGAAAAAGCCCTTGATTAGATTGATCTCCGGCACAAAATACCCCTTGGCGCCTGACAAATCGTCGGTGGCTGATTTTATTAATAAAAAGTAAAAGTACAACTCGAGAAGTAGATTTGATCGATGCTAAGTGTTACAACTGATGTTTGAGTGTATGTGTGAGCATAAAATAAAGAGTATGTAAGATAGAAATGAATGCAAGTGCCTAAATCGATCAATCTAGCCTCATTTTTATAGTTAAACCTAGCTGCTATGGTCAACCGATATCCTCAGCCATATCTCGGATATCTCGGGATTCTTCAGAGAACGAGTCTTCCTGAACGTTGGAAGCCTCTTTGAACTGCCATTAAAATGGGTTGTCAAGGGAAGGTTTTAGGGTAGCGCAACAGACGCATCTCAGATCGTAAGGCAGAGTTCTCATCAGTGAGTCCTCTAATCCGCTGTCGCTCCGTGTCTAGAGTGGCCACTAAAGCTGCAAACGCCTGCTCGAGAGGGATGTCCAAGGTAGGAAGAGTAGGCAATGCAGAGGCTGTCGATGACCTAGTCCTAGGTCGGGTAGGAGCTACAGGGGGTACACGCTCTCTATAAGCCATACGGTTTATGTAGGTGGGGTAGAAATCCTAGTTACGCGGAGGATCGAGCTCAGGCGGTATGAAAGGTTGATCCCAGTCTATCTCTCCAGGAGGATAAGGATGCCGGGGCTAGTTAAATCCCCTATCAGGTACGGGAGGAGTAGGAGGTGACTCAGATCGCGCCGGTCTCTTACCCAAATCACGGGATGACGATGCCATGCTGCGAAGTACGTGTTGCATATGCCAATGAGTATACAGTAAAGAATAAGTGACAAGTAACTAACAACTATGCGGTTATAGTCTAGTGTGTGTATGCAACCTAGTTCCCTATAACCAATGGCTCTGATACCAATCTATCACACCCTCAAACTCCACGTGCGGGGTTTTACCGTGAGGCGTGTGAACAAACTAGGATCTCAGTCATTAGTTACTCAGAACGACTCTATATGAAAAACACCCAAAGACAGAGTTTAACTTTGAATAATGTGGAAGCGTTTAATAAACCAGAAAAACCAAAGTAAAGTAACATAATGTAAAATGTGCAAACACACGCGCCCAAAGTAGTACCAACAAAGACTTAAATGTTTAACAATCAAACCAAATACAAAATTTCAATCATGCTGACAACTACAATGATGCTGACCCGTGCACATGCTCCTAAGCAATGGTAACCTCAACCTGAGAATAGCATACTAAAAGAGTCAACACAATGGTTGGTGAGTTCAAGAGTTCAGTAATAATTGCAAAATATAAGAGGTGCATTGAAATAGATAGCTAATCTATATTTACAAGTAATAATCATAGTGATTTCGCGATTGAAGCTGACTGTGTTTCATTTGTTGCCTCCCGTCATGACTTACCAGGTCGTGACGATGTTTGTATTAGGACAAAATTGCACCCGTTTGACCTCGAGTCGCACAGGTGGGGCTCGCCAGACCCAGTAGTACTACCCAAGATTTCCCGCTAATTAACATTATTAACAATCCGAAAGTGTAAGGACTTTCATGGTATTCAGCACTATATCATACTATAAACAACTCATATTAATAAAGCGTTTGTAAAACCAGTATGCTATCTCCCCCAAAAGAGAGTATGAAAAAGAGTGGGGCATGAACTCACCTGGTGTGCACAAGAAAGAACTTAAGAGCTTAACTTGAAAGGGAGGAAAGACAACCTTCAGAGGTTACCTAGAACACGCAAGTACATGAGTACGTGTACACACAAACATCATGAAACCCTAAGTGCTCTATAAGCCAAAGAACTCAAGGTTTTGGAAAAACAAGACACATTGACCCAGTTGACCTGTTTGACCCGTTGGTGACATTATTGGTGAAATTTCATTCAATCAAACATAACCGTTCATCACACATGATTATCATACAAGTTGTTCACGTATGCCACTTCATTAACCACATGTACTACCTAGATCATCATACAACTAGATTATCATACAAGTCATGCGAATCTCAAGTAATCATCATGTTCAACATAAATATACCATAGCTAATGCATCATACACAGAATCAAATCATGCACAACATGCCATGTGAAGCCACTCACGACTTCACACCCTAAATCCTGCCAATCCTACTAAGTAGGGGCCTCAGGTTCGCACGCGTGTATGACGATCATCATCATATTATTCAACAGAATCCATATCAACCAAAATGTTCAACCATGATCTATTACAACCCAAACAATAGTTCTATCATAACCTACACGATTCATCACCATGTGCACCCACAAAGAGACCAAATCTGCAATTAACCAACTAAGCATTCATACAACCCAAACAATACATTCCACCACATTAGAAATCATCTATGAACATGCTAACATGATCCTAATGTCACAAACATGCTCAAATCATCATATCCAAGATTTTGTACAAATAAAGTTTTCCTTTTGGGAAGTGCATCCCAAAATCTATCCTTTCATGAATTACAACACATGTTCATCACTAACATACCCTATCTAGTTCATAAAGGTCATGATCGACCATCAAGCACTTGGAATTTACCCAAACACAAATCTTCATAAATTAAAGTTTCCACTTTTGGCAATGTATGAACTAGACTACCTAAATCATGGATTTCTTGCATCAAAATCATAATCCAACGTTCACACAACATCATTAACAACATTACATCATCAATCCATCATCAAATCACCACCTTCATACAATAAAGTTACTATTAATAGTAACGTATGAACAACACATCAAAATCTCAAATTTCTTGCACAATCCACGTAAACTAGAATCTATACAATCTAACTAACGTCACACAATCATCAAACAATCAAAATTTCGACATTCAAGCACCAAAATCGAGTTAGGGTTTCGGCCAAACCTCAAAACCATGAAAAACCACAAAAAACCTAACCTTTAATCATGTATTGGACAAGAATTGATGTTTCTAACGTGTAACAATCCTTGAAATCGATCCAAATCAATGCACAATCGCTTGTTCTTGCTTGAAATTCGAAGTGTGTGTGTGTTTAGAGGGAGGTCGCGGCCGAATGGGGATGTGGGGGATTAGGGTTTGGGTTTTGTTTTTATTTTTGTTAAGTTTTAGTTTTAGGAAATTACACTTAACCCCCTTTATTTATATTTTATTAAAACTAAGCTTTTAAACACTTTTTAAAAGGTTTTAACTTACTAATATAAACATTATTAATCAACAATAATAATCATATGCATTATTTTCACTAGTCACAAAAATACACGAATTTAATACACAAGTTTTCACGTTAGGCGATAAAATTCACAAATAATATTTAGATCACGTAAGCACATAAATACAACTTAATAATCACATCACCAGCTAAATTATTATCTATTTAACATTATTAATTATTATTAAGTCACCAACGTTCAACGACAACTAGTGTGTGCTCACGACACGTGTATGCAAGACTTAACGGTACTAACGGAGTTTGGTAATGGAAAATTACCGGATGTCACATTATCCCCATGTTGAAAGAATTTTCGTCCCGAAAATTACGTTACATGGTATGTGCTCCATCACTGGTCTACTGCATTGGCACAAAGTAATCGAGTGAGTTTTAGGGTGAGTTGTCACATCATCCCCATGTTGAAAGAAATTTGGTCCCGAAATTTAAATCAATACCTTCGCTGGCTGGCATCGTCTTTTCGAATAGCTGAGGATACTTAAGCTTCATCTGGTCCTCACGTTCCCACGTGAATTCCGGTCCACGTCTCGAGTTCCAACGAACCTTGACAATGGGTATCTTGCTTTGCTTAAGTGTCTTTACCTCACGATCCATCACCTCGACTGGTTCCTCAATGGGCGTAATTGTTCATCTACTTGGACTTCCTCAAGCGGTACGATCATTGTTTCATTCGTTAAACACTTCTTTAGATTTGAAAAATGGAATACGTCATGGATTCCATTCAATGAATCAGGTAGGGCTAGTCGATAGGCCACTGGACCTATTCTTTCCAATATCTCAAATGGTCCAACGTATCTCGGATTTAGCTTTCCTCTTTTACCAAACCGAATCACGCCTTTCCACGGTGAGACTTTCAATAAGACTTTGTCACCAACCTGGAACTCTAGAGGTTTCCGTCGCTTATCAGCATAACTTTTCTGTCTGTCGCGCGCTGCAGCCATACGGTTCCTTATTTGTACAATCTTGTCAGTGGTCTTATGTACTAACTCAGGACCCGTTAGCTGGCTATCACCAATTTCAGCCCAACAAACTGGTGATCTACATTTTCGCCCATACGAAGCTTCAAAAGGTACTGCCTTTATGCTAGTGTGATAACTGTTGTTGTAAGAAAATTCCACAAGCACGTAGCATGTCCTCCAATGTCTGTATAGCACACTCACTTTGACCATCGGTTTGCGGGTGATAAGCAGTACTCATGTCTAACCGCGTACCTAAAGATCTCTGTAACGACTGCCAGAAGTGCTATGTAAAATGGGCATCACGGTCGGAAATGATTGAAACCGGTACACCATGTCTTGAAACTATCTCCTTCAAATAAAGTCGGGTTAACTTCTCCATTTTGTCCGTTTCCTTTATTGCCAAGAAATGAGCGGACTTCGTTAATCGGTCTACGATAACCCATATCGTGTCACAAGCAGTAGGAGTCCGAGGTTGCTTGGTAATGAAATCCATTGAGATCTGTTCCCATTTCCACATAGGGATCTTAGGTTATTGTAATAGCCCAGATTGTTTCTGATACTCCACTTTTACCTTTGAGCAGGTCAGGCACTTGCTCACATATGTAGCTACATCCGCCATCATGTTAGGCCACCAGTAGTACGCCTTCAGATCATGATACATCTTGTCAGATCCAGGATGTATAGAGTACTTAAACTTGTGTGCCTCACTCATAACCAAGTCTCTTAGACTTCCGTGCAGAGGTACCCAAAGTCTGTCCATGAAGTAACGAATTCCATCTACCTTTACTTCCAATTGTTTTTCCATTCCCCTTAACGATTCAGACCCAATGTTTTCTGCTGTCAAAGCTTCTGTCTGAGCCTCTCGGATTTGTTCCGGTAACTGTGTGCTAATGGTAAGTTGCAAAGCTCGCACACGTCGAGGCTTAGCAGTTTCTTTCCTACTCAACGCATCAGCGACTACATTTGCTTTCCCTGGATGGTATCTGATGGCACAATCATAGTCGTTCAGTAGCTCTACCCAACGTCTTTTCCTCATGTTCAATTCCTTTTGCTCAAAGATGTGCTGAAGACTCTTGTGATCGGTGTAAATAGTGCATTTGGTACCGTACAAGTAGTGTCTCCAGATCTTTAAGGTAAAAACTACCGTACCCAGCTCCAAGTCATGGGTGGTATAGTTCTTCTCATGAACCTTTAGTTGTCTCGAGGCGTAAGCTATCATCTTATCTCGCTGCATCAGGACACAACCAAGTCCTTGAATAGAAGCAACGCAGTAGACTACGAAGTCATCACTTCCCTCTGGTAACGCCAATATCGGTGCGCTACACAGTTTCTTTTTCAGCAACTGGAAAGCAGATTCCTGACTCTCGCCCCATTTATATGTCGTTCCTTTATGAGTCAAAGCTATGAGGGGTTGAGCAATCTTAGAAAACCCTTCGATAAATCGTCGATAGTATCCTCCCAGTCCAAGAAACTATCTTATCTCACTTGGCGTCTTAGAAACCGACAAAGTCTTTATCGCTTCAATTTTTGCCGGATCAACATGTATTCCTTTCTCGTTAACAATATGACCCAAGAATTGCACTTCGCGTATCCATAAATCACACTTAGAAAATTTGGCGTACAGTTGTTCTTTTCTAAGTAATTCCAAGATTAACCGTAAGTGCTCTCCATGTTCTTCCTTAGTCCTTGAGTAGATCAATATGTCATCGATAAAGACAATAACAAACTGATCAAGATAGGGTTTGCACACGTGATTCATGAGGTCCATGAATACCGCTGGTGCATTCGTCAACCCAAATGGCATGAACAAGAACTCGTAGTGACCGTAACGTGTACGAAAGGCAGTCTTCGAGATGTCCTCCTCTTGAACTCTCAGCTGATGATACCCAGACCTCAGGTCAATCTTAGAATAATAGCTTGATCCTTGCAGTTGATCAAACAAATCATCTATACGAGGTAGCGGGTATCTATTCTTGATCGTAACCTTGTTCAGCTCCCTATAGTCAATGCACATTCGAAATGTACCGTCCTTCTTCTTGACAAATAGAACTGGCGCTCCCCAGGGCGACGAACTGGGTCGGATAAATCCTTTATCCAACAGTTCTTGGAGTTGAGCAGATAATTCCTGCAGTTCGTTTGGAGCTAACCGGTAAGGTGCTCTCGTAATAGGAGCGGCTCCTAGAGTCAAATCAATTTGGAATTCGACTTGACGATGAGGTGGTAGTCCAGGCAGGTCCTCCGGAAACATCTCGGAAAACTCACGAACCACGGGGATATCCTCTGTCTTCTTTTCCTCTGTCTGTTTGTCTGTGACAAGTGCCAATATGGTTAGTCGACCTTTCCGTAACCACTTCTGTGCCTTCATGAACGAGATGATGCCCATCACTGCCGCTTGCTTGTCAGAAAGCCAATCCATGCCGACTACTACATCGAAGCTCCCAAGTGTGATAGGCATGAGATCTATGTCGAAGGTATGACCAGCAAGTTCTATCTTGCAGCCTCTAAGGATATGTGTCACGTGAATCTGTTTACCGTCTGCTAACTCTACGGTGTACTTAGATTCTAATGTTGAAGGCATATCACTTAAAAGACTACTAAACTTAGAAAAATGGTAGCAAAACGACCATTAACCGAAAATTTACTAGTTACAGTTGTAGGGTCGTTTAGAGCCTCACCTGAGCCAATGACGAAGGCTCTTCCTTTGGCTCCATTATTATTGCCACTATTGTCGTTGCCATTTCCGGTGTTGTTGTTGTTCCCGTTATTGTTGTTGCCATTGTTGTTCCCGCCATCTCCATTCCTCCTAAGCTATGGACATTTGCGTCTGTAATGGCATTCTTTTCCGCACTCGAAACAACCTTTTGGAGTTTCTTGAGATTGCTGAGGCTTCTTCATCAATTCTCCACGACAATCCTTCGCTGCGTGTCCAACTTTACCATAACGCTGGCATCGGAAATTATCACACCTGCCAGTGTGGTGGTAATTGCATCGGTTGCATTTAGGACTCTTCCCCACATAACCTCCTTGTCCCTGTGATGCTGAAGATGACTGATTATAGTTACGATTGTTATCAAACTTTCTTTGTTGTTGGTGAGGTTGGTGCTTCTGAACATACTGCTGCTGTTGTTGTTGTTGGTTGTTGGAGGATGAGCCTTTATCACCAGTATTCTCCCACTTACGTTTGTTATTAGGTACGCTAGCCACTGCGCCCCGCTTGGGTAATCTTCCCTGCTCTACTGCCTGGTCGGTCAACCTATGGGCCAACCGGATAGCCTACTATATGGTGTCAGGATTGGAAGCAGTCACCATACTCTGAATCTTGGGCACCAGTCCACGTATGTAATGCTCAATCCTTTTGTGCATCTCAGTAACCATCCCTGGGCATAGTGTGGCCAACTCATGAGACCATGTAGTATAGGCCTTAATCTCGGAACCTTGCATCTTAAGCTGCCAAAACTCAATTTCCAACTTCTGTACTTCATCACGGGGGCAATACTCCTCCGTCATCATTGCTTTGAATTCAGCCCAAGGTAAGTCATTAGCCATATCCTGGCCCAACATGTGCACCTGGGCATTCCACCAGGAGAGGGCTGCGCCTTCAAGTGTTCCAGTCGCAAACTTCACTTGGTCAGCTGGCGGACAGTTACACTTCGCGAAAACAGATTCTATCTTCTCAAACCATCTCACTAGTCCCACCGCTCCTTCAGTCCCGCTATAGGTATGGGGCTTGCAATCCATAAAGGATTTGTAGATACAAGGTGGGGGTCCTGTTTCGACAAACCAAACATTAGTTGAGTATCCTGGACGACAACAAAGATATCGGTTAGATCACTTGTATCATTTACCTGCTGGCTGTCCTGTTTGTGCAGCAGCCACTGCCGCTTGAACATGTTCGTTAATCAGAGCAGCCAACTCAGCAGGAGTCATGTTGATAGCACCAGCACCACGTCCACCGGCACCACGTCCACGACCACGTCCACGTCCTCTACCGCGTCCGTCCATATTTTACTTTACATTCACAAATACAATAGTGAGTAACATCCAACACATTAATCCCATTAAAGTATGGTAAATAGTAAGAAATAATGAATTTGTCACAACCACAACATTTATAACAAAATAATAACCAAAGATAAATAAATTGTAAATGGTTCACAAAATATTCCATCAATGTTAAAATTTTAGTTTTTCAGTTGGGTGGGAAACAACCCTTCCCACATAGGTTTCAAAAGGAAAGAAACACTATATAGTCCAAGTCATATAAAAGTAGAATCAGTCCAACACGTTAGATCCATCACTGTCCTCATCCATCTCTGCTGGTTCTTCTTCGGGGGCTTCCTCCAGTTCCTCTTCCGGGTCTTCCTCATCAGGGTCCGCCAAAGGTGCAGGGGCTTCAGCAATCTGAAGTGCTGCTAGCTGTGCCTCTAGATCAGCAAACTTATCATCTATCACTATGTTATGGTGATCCTGCGCGTCCATGCGCCCAGTAAGTGATACAACGTTGCCTGCCAGGGTATGATGTCCACCAATGGCCATCGAGAGTCTCTCTTGAAGCGTCTATACCTGGTAGCGCAACTGACGCATCTCAGATCGTAAGGCAGAGTTCTCATCAGTGAGTCCTCTAATCCGCTGTCGCTCCGTGTTTAGAGTGGCCACTAAAGCTACAAACACCTGCTCGAGAGGGACGTCCAAGGTAGGAAGAGTAGGCAATGCATAGGCTGTCGATGACCTAGTCCTAGGTCGGGTAGGAGCTACAGGTGGTACACACTCTCTATAAGCCATACGGTTTATGTAGGTGGGGTATAAATCCTAGTTGCGCGGATGATCGAGCTCAGGCGGTATGAAAGGTTGATCCCAGTCTATCTCGCCAGGAGGATAAGCATGCCGGGGCCAGTTAAATCCCCTATCAGGTACGGGAGAAGTAGGAGGTGACTCAGATCGTGCCGGTCTCTTACCCAAATCACGGGATGACGATGCCATGCTGTGAAGTACGTGTTGCATATGCCAATGAGTATACAGTAAAGAATAAGTGACAAGTAACTAATAACTGTGCGGTTATAGTCTAGTGTGTGTATGCAACCTAGTTCCCTATAACCAATGGCTCTGATACCAATCTATCACACCCTCAAAATCCACGTGCGGGGTTTTACCGCGAGGAGTGTGAACAAACCAGGATCTCAGTCATTAGTTACTCAGAACGACTCTATATGAACAAACACCCAAAGACAGAGTTTAACTTTGAATAATGCGAAAGCGTTTAATAAACCAGAAAAACCAAAGTAAAGTAACATAATGTAAAATGTGCAAACACACGCGCCCAAAGTAGTACCAACAAAGACTTAAATGTTTAACAATCAAACCAAAATACAAAATTTAAATCATGCTGACAACTACAATGATGCTGACCTGTGCACGTGCTCCTAGGCAATGGTAACCTCAACCTGAGAATAGCATACTAAAAGAGTCAACATAATGGTTGGTGAGTTCAAGAGTTTGCGTTAATCATAATTCAGTAATAATTACAAAATATAAGAGGTGTATTGAAATAGATAGCTAATCTATATTCACAAGTAATAATCATAGTGATTTCATGATTGAAGCTGACTGTGTTTCATTTGTTGCCTTCCGTCACGACTTACCAGGTCGTGACGATGTTTGTATTAGGACAAAATTGCACCCGTTTGACCTCGAGTCGCACAGGTGGGGATCGTCAGACCCAGTAGTACTACCCAAGTTTTCCCGCTAATTAACATTATTAACAATCCGAAAGTGTGAGGACTTTCATGGTATTCAGTACTATATCATACTATACACAACTCATATTAATAAAGTGTTTGTAAAACCAGTATGCTATCTCCCCCAAAAGAGAGTATGAAAAAGAGTGGGGCATGAACTCACCTGGTGTGTACAAGAAAGAACTTAAGAGCTTAACTTGAAAGGGAGGAAAGACAACCTTCAGAGGTTACCTAGAACACGCAAGTACATGAGTACGTGTACACACAAACATCATGAAACCCTAAGTGCTCTACAAGCCAAAGAACTCAAGGTTTTGGAAAAACAAGACACATTGACCCAGTTGACCCGTTGGTGACATTATTGGTGAAATTTCATTCAATCAAACATAATAGTTCATCACACATGATTATCATACAAGTTGTTCACCTATGCCACTTCATTAACCACATGTACTACCTAGATCATCATACAACTAGATTATCATACAAGTCATGCGAATCTCAAGTAATCATCATGTTCAACATAATTATACCATAGCTAATGCATCATACACAGAATCAAATCATGCACAACATGCCATGTGAAGCCACTCACGACTTCACACCCTAAATCCTGCCAATCCTACTAAGTAGGGGCCTCAGATTCACACGCATGTATGACGATCATCATCAAATTATTCAACATAATCCATATCAACCAAAATGTTCAACCATGATCTATTACAACCCAAATAATAGTTCTATCATAACCTACATGATTCATCACCATATGCACCCACAAAGAGACCAAATCTCTAATTAACCAACTAAGCATTCATACAACCCAAACAATACATTCCACCACATTAGAAATCATCCATGAACATGCTAACATGATCCTAATGTCACAAACATGCTCAAATCATCATATCCAAGATTTTGTACAAATAAAGTTTCCCTTTTGGGAAGTGCATCCCAAAATCTATCCTTTCATGAATTACAACACATGTTCATCACTAACATACCCTATCTAGTTCATAAAGGTCATGATCGACCATCAAGCACTTGCAATTTACCCAAACACAAATCTTCATAAATTAAAGTTTCCACTTTTGGCAATGTATGAACTAGACTACCTAAATCATGGATTTCTTGCATTAAAATCATAATCCATCATTCATACAACATGATTAACAACATTACATCATCAATCCATCATCAAATCACCAACTTCATGCAATAAAGTTACTATTAATAGTAACGTATGAAAAACACATCAAAATCTCAAATTTCTTGCACAATCCACGTAAACTAGAATCTATACAATCCAACTAACGTCACACAATCCTCAAGCAATCAAAATTTCAACATTCAAGCACCAAAATCGAGTTAGGGTTTTGGACAAACATCAAAACCATGAAAAACCACAAAAAAACCTAACATAATGAAAATTTTGACAAGAGCTTCTGGAACATCAATGGCTGGGCGGAGAGGCTAAGGCAACTTAAGGGAAAGGCTGAAGACGATCCTTGGCGGGATGCAGCGACGGTGGCTGAGGTTGAGAAGAAGGGCAAGGGCAAGCTGGAGTTGGATGGGAGCTCAGCAATTGTGGTGGTTTCCTAAGGCAATGAGGGCGCTGATGAAAAAGCCTGAGCCTTGGTTCAATTTGTGGTTCTTTGTCATTCGATATGGTTGTAGTCCCTAAACAATTTACTTTTCCTATGTTTGAAAATTTTTATTTCTTGCATTTTGAACTAGAATTAGGGTGGAGGGATCCTGGGTTCTAGGACAAAGCCCCTATTCTTAGTCAGAATATTAACCGTTATGACTTGGGATATCCTGTCAAGGATATCGGCTTTTTGCTGACATCCTGGGTGGATGGGCCCTTTTTCAGGGTGAAACCCAGGGTGTTAGATTTATAATATCTTTTTCTTTTATCTTATATTTTTGTGTTCTTACTTCGAAACTATTTGCTTGTTGTGAATGATGCTTTGAGGTTGGATATTCTGAAAAACCTATCAAAATGCTTAGAAAACTTTGAGAATACCTTCGATTCATAGGTTAATAATATCCAAAAATAAACAAGTAGGAGAATCATACCAAAAATCTTTAACTTAGTCTATTTATAGGATTCAATATAACCTTTGAGTCTTCAAATACCCTTTGGGATATTGTCCCCAATATCGCCTAGGAATATGCTTCAGGATATAGATTGGTAATCCAGCATGTATTACTTCTATAAAAACATAAGTGAATGGACAAAAACCATTCTTAAGTATTTAAACGTGGTTAATGCCATTTTAAACGTGGTCAAGCCAGAATAACATCGGTCAAACCAGAATAACGTGGGCCAAGCCAGAATAATGTGGGCCAAGCCAGAATAACGTGGGCCAAGCCAGAATAAGGTGGGTCAAGCCAAACTTAGGATATCGCTCAGGATATAAGTTAGAATATATTTTTGGGACAAGCCATGGATGAAAAGTGTGACCTCCCGTATATTTGTTAAATTGTTGGTTATTTCCGTTATCTCTTGTAAGTGCTTGTTTAGTCATTAACATAAATACGAGGGCTCATTTGTAAATTCATTTATTTTGATCTTATTTGGTATTTAAAATGATTATAATTTGTTTTATTATTAAATAATTAAGTTAAAAATAATAATAATAATAAAAAATAACAACAATAACAATAATAATAATAATAATAATAATAATAATAATAATAATAATAATAATAATAAAAATAATAATAATAATAAAAGCCCCATGGATAATTTCATTATCATAACTGGATTGATGTTTAATCTGATCGATTTTGAAACTAAGGTTCTGTAGAAATAAGTTTTATGAATTGAATTGTGTTTCAGAACACAAAACAGGGCCTTGGCCCGTTGGTTAAAACGGTAAGGTATGAGGCAAGAGACCCAGGTTCGAACCCGAGTCCCTGTATTTCTTTATAAAATGTGTTTTTCTTAATTTACAAAATTCAGAAAAATGTTTTAATATTATTATTATTTATATAAAAATCATTCTAAATCATAATCTAAATAAAATTACTTTCTTTTAAATTTCCTAGAAATTTAATTAATAAATCTTTTATTCTTTTAACTTGGAAATTATAAAATTATGATAAAATATATTTTCTTGTTAAGTTTTAAATTGTAATGAAATTATTTTCCTTTAATTTTCAAAAATTTCAATTTAATAAATCTTTCATTTTTTATAAAAAAATATTTACAAGTTTAATCATGTATTTGAAAGAAAATAAATATATATATGTGTATATTTAAAATGTTCATCTATTGTAGTTAATAGATTTACTTTAATCATTTAAGACTACACATTATTACTATATCAAATGGCATTTAATAATTCTTTGATAATAAAAATTTAATTTCTTATTAATGAAATTATCACAAAAAAAATTCTTATTTGGTCATTTAAATTATAAAATTGTATCTATCCTATAACTAATAATCGTAGGCTAAACGATTTATAAAATCTCAAATAACATCATTATACTATCACATTGTTATCCCAAAACCCCAAATTTCAAAAGAAACCGTAGATTCTCGAGTACCGTTAACATTATAATAATTATGGATTAACTTAAAACATCGTTCTCTAGGTTGAACTTTAACGAACCTTCGGCGTTAGTATAAGACTCCATATTTGTTCATCCTTATAATTCATGTGAGTTTTTCATACCCCATTTTACTTTATTTCACACATTTGGGGTGAAACATCTTAACTTTATTAAAAGCACACTTGTAAAGATGTTTGTACTCTTGTAACACACGTGCAATTCATCTTATATTTGTCATGGTTATTTGGAATCTTGTAATTATTATGTGATCGACACTTGTAAACACAATCATTAACTATTGCTAGCCTAGCGACGTCATAGATCTATGGGCCTGACAAGCCTATTTGGTGCTAAAGCCAAGGTTTTTGCCGACTCCTGATGACGTATTCTTGATCATCATGGGAACCAAGTACACTTAGCTAATCGTATATTATTCGTTGTGGCCATATTTGTCAAGGTTTGATTGTTACATTTGTTATCCATTTATATTTGCATTTTCCTATAACATATGACATGAATTGCCATCTTAGAAGTTTATATATATATGTATGTACAATCTATAGGAACTCACCAACATTATGTGTTGACCGTATTTTTAACATGTTTCAGGAAATACTCAAGCTTAGTAATGATTTTGAAGACTTGATACCATCTAGGATTGGACCTAGAGAATAATAAAGGACATGCTTGTTACTTGATGATTATTTTCCGCTTATGTTTTGTTTGATTGAATTGAGACATTTGTTATGACTTTGTTTGACATGGGATGCATATTTAATAATATTTACACCTTGTAATAGTGTTGTGTGGCATGAACAATCTTAACCCTCACATCTCAACATTTCTGCCGTTAAGGTTGGGGTGTGACAGATTGGTATCAGAGCCCATAACTATAGGGATTTAGGTTATTAGAAATGGTGACCTAGACTATGGTTAATGTAGGGACCCTTTTTCATGAGCATTCTTTATGATTTTGTAAGCTTACTTATATGCATATCACATGATGTTACATGCTACATGATGAATCCATTATGTGCTACTTGACTTTACATAGTAAATTGTGCCTTAGGTGTTTGACTCGAATGACAAAATCCCTAACTTTGTATACCCCAACTTCCTAATCCTCTTCACCCGTCCTTAGTTCTATCACGTTTGATTTCTTTCTAAAACTTATTCTCGACTATGTGTGGAATCTTACGCACTATAACGAATGGATAAATCCTTTAGACAATATGTCTAAATCTTGAAAATCTCATCAAGGTTTTGATTCTAATAGCCTATAGAGAAGTGTGTGACATATAAACACCTGTATCCTGGATTTCCTGGCAAAAAGCCCTCGGGCTAAGGTAACCATTTCGCATAAATCCCAATTAACTACGGGACCTGTTATGCTTACCTGGGGATTTTCTGGATGAGTGATAAATTATGGTCAAAATACACATCTTCCCCAAGGTAAATTGGGATTAAGTCACCTTGACGTGTCAATGTTCCTATTGGCTGTGTGTTACCAAATGGAACCATCCTGTATATGCTTGTAAATTCCAAATATTCGTGTCTATTTGAACTGGTTTTATCTCCAAAACTCTAATATCTGCTCTATTTTCATTTTAGAATGTCTCGTCATCATGGAAAGCGTGGTAGCTCCGACCGAAAACTCACCGCTATGATCGCCCGGCAAATGGCTGTTGTCCTTCCTACCATGGTCGCTGAACTAAGTAGAACTTTAATGGACAACACTAGCAACAATGTCAATGGGAACAATGGTGGTGGTGATAATAATGGTCAAGGAGAGGACAACAACAACCAAGGAGGGAATAATAGAACCTGTACCTTCAAACACTTCAACTCTTGCAAACCCACTAGTTTTAGTGGAAAGGAGGGAGCCACTGGACTTCTCAAGTGGTTTGAGAGTATGGAGAACAATTTTATCAATAGTGAGTGTCCTGAAGAACTCAAGGTTTGTTATGCTGCGAGTGTCCTTCAACAACGGGCACTTACTTGGTGGAATAGCGAAAAGAGGAACCGAGGTGCGGAAGTGGCATTAGCATTCACTTGGGAAAAGTTCAAGAACATCATGATCCAAAATTTTTGTCCAAGGAGTGAACTGCAAAAGTTGGAGGAAGAGTTTTGGAACCTCAAACAAGATAGTGGCAACCACTTGGCATACTCCACCCGACATCATGAATTGAGTATGCTTTTACCGCATATGGTGGATACTGTACCCCGTAACATTGAAAAGTTTATCAAAGGGGTACCACCATAAATTCAAGATGCTGTTGTGGGGAGTAGGCCCACAACCCTGGAAGAAGTCATCAACATCACTGCATAGCTCACCGAAAATCATAAAAGAGCTGGCACCTTGACGATGAAAGGTGCAAAACCAATTGCAAAGGTGACTCCCGAGGCAACTAAGGAGGTGAAGGTTGAATCCTCATTTAAGGGCAAGAAGCAAAAGTTTATACTTGCCAGAAACTTTGCTATGATAGCACCTAATGCCCCACAAAAGCAAGCTGCTATTGCAAATCAAGCACCTGTTGCTAGAGCTTATACTGGTCCACACCCGATGTGCAAGATCTGCAAGTATCACCATACGGGCAATAATCCATGTCGTATTTGCTCACTCTGCGAGAAATATGGGCATTTGGTGGCTACATGTCATCGTGCACCAAACAACGCTGTTGTAGTCGCCAATCGAGCTTGTCACAATTGTGGTCAAACTAGCCATTTTTGCCCATAATGCCCTCGTCTTGCGGGATATGTCCCACCAGCTCGGGGATGTGCCTTCAACATCAATGTCAACCAAGCTCAAGCAAATAACGACGTGGTGAATGGCACGTCATTCTTTTCTGTCACTTGAAACTTTGTTGAATAAAATTCCTACTTTGCCTTCCATGTACCAATAATAGCTCTATATCTAAGAAGGTTTGTATCTTGTAAATAATTTCTATGCTTCTGTGTTGTTTGACTCGGGAGCGGATAAGAGTTTTGTGTCCTTAGTGTTTGAACCCACCCTTGCTAAGTTGCGCTCTAAGCTAGAAAAATCCTTTACGGTCGAAGTCGCTGATGGCAAATCTATCGTTATTGACGTTATCATTCATGATTGCACCTTGAGCCTTAACGAGTATGAGTTCCCTATTGACCTTATTCCTATGCAACTGGGGAGTTTTGACATCATTATTGGCATGGATTGGTTAGCCAAACATTACGCGGAAATTACTTGTTTTGAGAAATGTATACGAATTCCACTACCTTTGGGTGATACTCTAAAAGTTTTTGGGGAGATATCGTCTAAAGGACTTAAGTTTATGTCATGTACCAAGACCCGAAAGTGCTTGAGTAAGAATTACATAGCCTTTATGGCTTACGTAGTCAACACGAAAGCCAAGGGACTTAAGGATATTCCTATCGTACGAGACTTTCCAGATGTGTTTCCTGAGGATCTTAGTGGATTACCTCCCGTTCGAGAGGTTGAGTTTAAGATCGATCTGATTCCTGGTGCAAACCCTGTGGCTAAGTCACCTTATCGTCTTGCACCTTCGGAAATGCAAGAACTAGCCAGTCAACTGCAAGAACTGTCTGATAAGGGCTTCATACGTCCTAGTTCTTCACCATGGGGTGCACCTGTGCTATTTATGAAGAAGAAAGATTGTTCATTTCGCATGTGCATTGACTATCGAGAACTCAACAAACTCACCATCAAAAACCGATATCCTCTCCCTCGAATTGATGATCTCTTTGATCAACTCCAAGGAGCCACTCAATTCTCAAAGATCGATTTACGCTCTGGATATCACCAATTACGAGTCCATGACAATGACATTCCAAAAACTGCCTTTCGTACCCGATATGGACATTATGAGTTTATGGTCATGCCTTTTGGTTTGACTAATGCTCCTGCTATTTTCATGGATCTCATGAATCGGGTATGTAAACCGTATTTGGACAAATTCGTGATTGTGTTCATCAACGATATTCTTATCTACTCCAAGACGAAAACCGATCACGAGTTGCATCTGCGACAAGTGCTTGAGCTTTTGAAGAAAGAACAATTATATGCAAAGTTTTCTAAATGCGAATTCTGGCTTGAAGAAGTCCAATTTCTAGGTCATGTGGTGAATAGCCAAGGGATTCACGTCGATCCTGCTAAAATAGAAGCCGTGAAAAATTGGTGTGTTCCCACAACTCCCACTAAAGTCCGCTCTTTTCTTGGATTAGCGGGTTACTACCGTAGATTCATTGTAAATTTCTCGAAGATTGCAAAACCACTTACGGCGCTAACCCAAAAGAATAGACTCTATGAATGGGGACCTGAACAAGAGGAGGCTTTCGAGACTCTAAAACACAAGTTGTGTAATGCTCCTATTCTAACCCTCCCTGACGGGAATGACGATTTTACATTGTGATGCATCTAGTCAAGGCCTTGGTTGTGTTCTCATGCAACAAGGAAAGGTCATAGCATATGCTTCAAGACAATTGAAGGTTCATGAAGTGAACTACACAACCCATGATCTTGAACTTGGTGCTGTGGTTTTTGCCTTAAAGATTTGGAGGCATTAACTTTATGGGACACAATGTATAGTTTACACCGATCACAAGAGCCTTCAACACGTGTTCAGCCAAAAGGATCTTAACATGAGGCAATGACGTTGGGTTGAGTTGATTAGCGACTACGACTGTGACATTCGATATCATCCTGGAAAGGCGAATGTTGTAGCCGACGCGCTAAGTCGCAAATTCCACAATAAGACCATCTCACTTCAAGAAATTTGAGATTGAAGACAATGGTTTGACACACTGGGAGAATTTGACACTGAGATTCACGTGGATGTTAACGAGGCTACTATTATTCTTCAAAATATAAGGATTGATAGTGACCTCGAGTTTTGCATCTGTGAGGCTCAACAAGTGGCATTAGCTGAAGGAAAGGAGGATGAAGAACTGGCGTATAATGTTCGGTCACAACTGGAAACAAAACCGAATGGTATGTTGTATTTCTTGAACCAACTCTGGATTTCGAATCGCGACAATCTTCGTAACTTCATCATGAACGAAGCTCATCAAACACGTTATTCTATTCACCCCGGGTCCGATAAGATGTATATGGATCTACGTGGCCAATATTGGTGGCCAGGGATGAAGAAGGATATCGCTTCATATGTAGCAAAACGCGTTACGTGTGCAAGGGTCAAGGCGGAACATCAACGGCCTAGTGGATTACTTGAACAACCCGAAATCCCTATGTGGAAATGGGAGCACATATCCATGGATTTCGTAACCAAGTTACCTCATACTCCTCATGGTCATGATAGTATATGGGTGATCGTCGATCGTTTGACCAAAACAGCACATTTCATACCTATACGAGACACTTACAAAGTTTCAAAGTTGGCTCGTATTTACATTGATGAGATTATGAGTCGTCACAACTTGCCTTTACACATCATATCCGATCGAGATGCTTGTTTCACTTCACACTTCTGGTCCTCTATACAAGAACTCTTGGGTATCCAACTGGATTTAAGCACGACTTACCATCCACAAACGGATGGTCAAACCGAGAGAACCATTCAAACTCTTGAGGATTTGTTACGTCTTTGTGTTCTTGACTTTGGTGGTGACTGGGATACGCATTTACCGTTGGCGGAATTTTCTTATAATAACAGCTACCACTCAAGCATCAAAATGGCTCCATTCAAAGCTCTATACGGTCGTAAATGTCGTTCTCCGATTTGCTGGACTGACATCGGTGAAAATTTCATTACCGGCCATGAACTCATTCAAGAAACGACCGATAAAGTTTCCAAAATCCGTAATAACCTTGAGGTGGCTAGAAGTCGACAAAAGAGTTACGCGGATAAAAGACGCAAGCCGTTGGAATTTCAAGTCGACGATAGGGTTCTTCTTAAAGTCTTACCATGAAAGGGCGTTGTTCGCTTTGGAATACAATCAGGTTTGTAGGACCTTTCAAGATTCTAAAAAGGGTCGGAAAAGTGGCCTATAAACTGGAACTACCCTCTGAACTTAGCAGGGTTCATCCTGTCTTCCATGTCTCAAACTTGAGAAAATGCTTGGCCGATGAAAATTTGCATGTTCCTTTGGAGAAGATTCAAATAGACGAGTCCTTGCATTTTGTTGAGAAACCTGTCGAGATTATGGATCGAACACTGAAGAAGACCCGAACAACTACAACACCAATCGTCAAGGTTCGTTGGGAAAATAAACGTGGAGCCGAGTTCACCTGGGAACGCGAGGATCACATGAAGAAGAAATACCCCTATCTGTTCGTTCAGTCTTATCTTTAATTTCGGGACGAAATTTCTTAAAGTTGGGGAGACTGTGACCTCCCGTACATTTGTTAAATTGTTGGTTATTTCCGTTATCTCTTGTAAGTGCTTGTTTAGTCATTAACACAAATACGAGGGCTTATTTGTAAATCCATTTATTTTGATCTTATTTGGTATTTAAAATGATTATAATTTGTTTTATTATTAAATAATTAAGTTAAAAATAACAATAATAATAATAATAATAATAATAATAATAAAATAACAACAATAATAATATTGATAATAATAATAATAATAATAATAATAATAATAATAATAATAATAATAATAATAATGATAATAATAATAGTCATAATAAGTGATAACCTATGAAATAAATAAAAATTATAAGTCTAATTATTTTTTAAAAAAATTTAGAAAAAACTTGTAATTTATTAACTTTGGCATAAAATAATAAAATTAAAACCTCAAGGACCCAAACTGTAAATTTGTTTTTTAACACAAACCCAACTTTTGGGCAATTATTGATAAAACTTAAATAACAGGGACCAAAAATGTAAATGTTTTTTAAAAACCCAATCCAACTCCCGCTTCCCGGCCACCGGCCTGCGTACCACCGGCGCGGCTCCGGCGACCCCCCCAAATCACCTTAAAATCAAATTAAAAACCCTATAACTGTTTCCAATCAATTCGTGAACTCGTTTCCAACACGAAGATATGAATTAATTGGATTTTCAATACGGTGGTAATGACTTCGAAACCGAAACCGAACCTATCAAAAATTTCAATCCGTTTCTGCATTAAGACTCAACGTTATTGAAATTAATCGAACCTACACGTTCGTGTAATCATTTCAAAATCAATAGGGAGATTAATTTCATTTGAAACGGTTTTTAACACACTTAAATCGACTTGTAACACCCGAGAGTTATCCTATAGCCGTTGGGCACCAAATCATTCCAATTGAAACTATAAATTAAGGGGCAAATGATCGAAACAGCCTCTTTTAACTCTCTGTAAGCTCAATTTCACAAAAACACACACACATATCAGGATTGAATCGAGAACCCGTAGCGAGCCTTGTTCAAACTCGAAATTGTCAATACCACTTCAATTCAGGTAATTCAAATGGGGATTTCATTCAGTTTTACATGAGGAACAAAAGCCCCATGGACAATTTCATTATCATAACCGGATTGATGTTTAATTTGATTGATTTTGAAACTAGGGTTTGTGGTGAAATTGGGGAATTTCTGTAGAAATAAGTTTCATGAATTGATTTGTGTTTCAGAACACAAAACAGGGCCTTGGCCCGTTGGTTAAAGCGGTAAGGTATGAGGCAAGGGGGACCCGGGTTCGAACCCGAGTCCCTGCATTTCTTTTTAAAATGTGTTTTTCTTAATTTACAAAATTCAGAAAAATGTTTTAATATTATTATTATTTATATAAAAATCATTCTAAATCAGAATCTAAATAAAATTACTTTCTTTTAAATTTCCTAGAAATTTAATTAATAAATCTTTTATTCTTTTAACTTGGAAATTATAAAATTATGATAAAATATATTTTCTTGTTAAGTTTTAAATTGTAATAAAATTATTCTTCTTTAATTCTCGAAAATTTTAATTTAATAAGTCTTTCATTTTTTATAAAAAAATATTTACAAGTTTAATCATGTATTTGAAAGAAAATAAATATATATATATATATATATGTGTATATTTAAAATGTTCATCTATTGTAGTTAATAGATTTACTTTAATCATTTAAGACTACAAATTATTACTATATCAAATGGCATTTAATAATTCTTTGATAATAAAAGTTTAATTTCTTATTAATGAAATTATCACAAAAAATTCTTATTTGATCATTTAAATTATACAATTGTATCTATCCTATAATTTATAATCATGGGCTAAACGATTTATAAAATCTCAAATAACATCATTATACTATCACATTGTTATCCCAAAACTCCAAATTTCAAAAGAAATCGTAGATTCTCGAGTACCGTTAACATTATAATAGTTATGGATTAACTTAAAACGTCGATCTCTAGGTTGAACTTTAACAAACCTTCGGCGTTAGTACAAGACTCCATATTTGTTCATCCTTATAATTCATGTGAGTTTTCCATACCCCATTTTACTTTATTTCACACATTTGGGGTGAAACATGTTTACTTTATTAAAAGCACACTTGTAAAGACGTTTGTACTCTTGTAACACACGTGCAATTCATCTTATATTTGTCATGGTTATTTGGAATCTTGTAATTATTATGTGATCGACACTTGTAAACACAATCATTAACTATTGCTAGCCTAGCGACGTCATAGATCTATGGGCCTGACAAGCCTATTTGGTGCTAAAGCCAAGGTTTTTGCCGACTCCTGATGACGTATTCTTGATCATCATGGGAACCAAGTACACTTAGCTAATCGTATATTATTCGTTGTGGCCATATTTGTCAAGGTTTGATTGTTACATTTGTTATCCATTTATATTTGCATTATCCTATAACATATGACATGAATTGCCATCTTAGAAGTTTATATATATATGTATGTACAATCTATGGGAACTCACCAACATTATGTGTTGACCGTATTTTTAACATGTTTCAGGAAATACTCATGCTTAGTAATGATTTTGAAGACTTGATACCATCTGGATTGGACCTAGAGAACAATAAAGGACATGCTTGTTACTTGATGATTATTTTCTGCTTATGTTTTGTTTGATTGAATTGAGACATTTGTTATGACTTTGTTTGACATGGGATGAATATTTAATAATATTTACACCTTGTAATAGTGTTGTGTGGCATGAACAATCTTAACCCTCATATCTCAACTTTTCCGCCGTTAAGGTTGGGGTGTGACAAAAAGTGAATACATTTAAGCCTTAAGTTAGCATGTAAGTGTTAAAACCATTAGACAATGTGTTCAAAAATTGTTTGTCCGATTTGGAATATGAGTGAGGATCATGAATTTGCCGACCACTCAAGCGTGAACCGATTCCACAATCTCAACCATACCCAAATATTCGTGCGCTCCAGGCGGAGTGTTTAAACTCAATTTCTAAGAAAGGTGAAAACCTTTAAACCTTGAGAAGATATCCAGGATATCTTAAACGTTAAGAGGGGGCCAATCCTCTAATCTTTTGAACCGGTATCTTGAGCAAAATTCTTAGGAGTTTCCTGCAAAATACTTCAAACCTTGGTGAGGTGGGTGTTAGCCAAGCTAACACCCCTCCGATGCTTATGTCAGTAATGATTTTAAGAATAAAATAAAAATAGAACATTGATAAGGATATAATTAAGAATATGATTGAGAATATAGACAAGGATAGAAAACATACCAGTTTTAACTCCAAGCAATTTTGGTTTACCTCACATGAAATATGCCTTGAGATGGATTGCATTCCAAGATCTGGGCAAGATATCTCCTTCCAAGGTAGCCAACCAGTATGCTCCATTCCCAGCCTTAGAATCAATCATGTAAGGGCCTTCCCACTTTGGTGCTAACTTCCCATCGCTTGCCTTAGTAGTATTTTGGAATGCTTTTCTTAACACTAAATCACCTACTTGGAATCTTCTGGTTCTCAAGTTCTTATTGTAGGCTCATGCAATTCTTTATTGATGAGCTGCTATTCTGACTTTACCAGCATCTCTAAACTCATCCAGGGTTTCCAAATCATCAATCATATTCTGGTCATTATCCTGAGTGGATTGTAGGTTGGATCTTGCTGTCGGGATAGTAATTTCAGTCGGGATCATGGCCTCATCCTCAAATACCAATGAGAATGGGGTTTCTGTTGCATTCTTGGATGTAGTTAGATTAGCCCAAAGGAAAAATGGTAATTCTTCTGCCCATTTGTCTTTTTTCTCCTTCAATCTCTTTTTCAAGTTATTGAGGATGATCTTGTTTAAGGATTCTGCTTGTCTATTAGCTTGAGGATGGACTAGAGTTGAAGTTATCATCTTTATTCCCCAGCTTTCACAGTAACTTGTTGTTCTCTTGCCTATAAATTAGGATCCATTATCACAGGTTATCTCGGCCGGGATTCCAAATATTGTCAGGATATTTCTCTTAATGAAGGACACCACTTGTCTTTTGGTAACCTGAGCAAATTCCTCTGCTTCGATCCATTTGGAGAAGTAATCTGTCATTGCAAGCATAAACACCTTTCCTCCTGGAGTTTTCGACAACTTTCCCACAATATCCATCCCCCATTTCATGAAAGGCCATGGGGATACAATCAGGTACATAGGCTCAATAGGCTGATGGAGAATGTTACTATGCCTTTAACAAGCATCATATTTTTGAGCATATATCATGGCATCCTTCCTCATAGTGGGCCAGTAGTATCCTGTTCGCAATACCTTTGAGAATAATGACCTGCCTCCAGAATGATTCCCACAGTCAACTTCGTGAATATCCTTAAGCACTTCATTGGTTTCGGGATCCTCTAAGCATCTCAGATAAGGGCCTGGAAGAGATTTCTTATATAGTATATTATTAATAATAGTGTATCGGGACACCTTGGCTCTAAAGGTTCTTGGGTTTTCATCCTTCGGGATGTCCCTATTCCTTATGTAGTTTAGGATTGGACGAGTTCAGGATTTGGTATCCTGATCAGGATCTTGAAGCTCTTCATCCTCGATGGTCATCACTACCTGTACATCTTTAGCAACAACCTCATCATCATTTATAGTCGGTTTCAGGATATGGGTGATAGGTATCTTTATCCCCTCCGGTATCTTGACAGTCGATCCAAGATGCGCCAAAGAATCCGCTTCAGCATTATCTTCCCTGGTACCTGTTCTATAGAGAATATCTTGAAATATTTTGATAATTTTTTAACAATTTGGAGATATTTATCTAACTTATCCCCTTTTAAAACATATGATCCATTAAAATGGTTAGTCAATAATAAGGAATCAATATAAACATGCAAGCATTTGATATCCATATTTTTAGCTAATTGTAATACTGCTATAAGGGCCTCATATTCTGATTCATTATTTGTAGCCTGGAATTCACATCTAATGGCTTGGGGTAGTATGTCCCCCTGTGGTGATTTTAGGATGTTTCCTAGTCTTATTCCTCTTATATTAGATGCTCCATTAGTATGCAAGGTTCATATTTCATTATTAGATTCTAAGTTTTGAACTTCTAAATCTACTTCCTACTAGATATCCTGACTAAAATCTGCCACAAAATCAGCTAAGGCTTGGGATTTTATAGCAGTCCTAAGCTCATATATTATATCATTGGCACTAAACTTTATAGACTATTTAGCCATCCTACCAGACATTTTAGGTTTTCTAAGCACATTTTTAATTAGATAATTTGTTTTAATACATATCCTATGTGTTTCAAAATATTTTTTAAGCTTAGTAGAAGCCATTATCAAAGCTAAAATAAGTTTTTCCAAATGAGAATACCTAGTTTCAGCATCAAGTAGACTTTTACTCACATAATACATAGGATGCTGATTCCTATCATGATCCTTAACAAGAATAGCACTTACAGTGGTCCGGGATACTACCAGGTATAATGACAGTTGCTCTCCATCTTCGGGCTTCATCAATAGAGGGGCTGAGGCAAGGTATTCTTTAAGAGGTTGAAGAGCCTCTTCATGTTTCTGTCCCCACTCAAACTTCTTATTCTTATTCAGGATATCATAGAATTCTTTGCATCTCTTGGGGGATTTTGATATAGATCTGTTTAGGGCTGCAACTCTCCCGGTTAATCTTTGGATATCCTTGACATTAGTTAGGGATTTTAGGTTTATGAAAGCTTTAATTTGCTCCAGGCTGGCCTCTATCCCTTTTTTGTGACCATGTACCCCAAGAACTTTCCTGCCCCCACACCAGAACGACACTTGGAAGGATTCAGCTTCATATTAAATTGGTCCAGGATATCGAAAGCTTCTTCAACATCCCGTAGGTGATCCTCATCTCTCTATGACTTGACTACCATATCATCAATATAGACCTCCATGGTGTCCCCCAACTTGTTTTTAAACATTTTGTTGACCAGCCTTTGGTATGTAGCACCTGTATTTTTAAGACCAAAGGCATGACAATATAACAATAAATACCTGTTGGGGTCATGAAGGCAGTGTCTTCTTGATCCGAGGACTCCATTTGGATTTGTTGAAATTCTGATGAGGCATCCATGAAAGTCAGCATTTCATGGCCAGTAGTAGCATCTACCATGGAGTCAATATGTGGCAATGGGAATGGGCCTTTCAGACAAGCTTTGTTAAGGTCGGTATAATCCACACACACCCTCTATTTTCCTTTCTTTTTCTGTACCACTGCCATATTTGCAAGCCACCTTAGAAACTTCACTTCTCTAATCATCTTGGATTTCAATAGTCTCTCCAACTCTTCTTGGATGATTCGATTTCTTTCGGGTGTAAACTTCCTCCACTTTTGGTGAATTGGCCTGCAATTTACATCCAAACCAAGTTTATAAGTTATAATATCCTTGAAGATACTTGTCATGTCTTCCTGTCTCCAAGCAAATATGCTTCTTCTTTTTTTTAGGAAGGAGATCATATCCTGCTCAATATCCTGAGGGATATTTGCTCCTATCAACACTTTTATCTCTAGGTCTTCGGGATCTAAGGTTATTTCTTTCACATCTTGCTGGATATCCTGCTTAGTATTCTCCAGCACATCCCGAAGTTTATTCTGTAATTGCTATGCTCCCTTGTTCTGAGTTGATGCTTTCATTAAGGATGTATAACAGTCCTTGGCCTCCTGCTAGTCACTCTCAATCCTGAGCACACCCCAAGGTGTAAGGAGCTTTACACACTGGTGGTATGTTAAAGGTATGACTTTCATCTCATGGATCCAAGGCCTACCTAAAATGATGTTATAACAAGACAAACAATACATTACACAAAATTTTTTCATAGAATTTACTCCCTTTACATAGACTGGAAGCTTGATTTCTCTAATAGTACTCTTTGTTTCACCACTGAATCCCACAAGGATCGAGGATTTTAAGGTGATTTTTGAGTCTGGGATGTTCATCTTCTTTAGAGTTTGTAGCTGGATTATGTTCACAGAACTCCCACCGTCTATCAATTTCCTACGCATAAAATGGTTAGCAACATATAGAGTTATAACTAAACCATCATGATAAGGATCCTGCACATTATCCATGTGATCATCATCAAAAGATATGGTTTTTCCTTAAGTCAAAGTAGCTTTAAAGTTCGGCCTATCTCCTTTCTCTGATTTGGCTTCTTTCGCATGTCTCTCAGCAGCAGAGTATGATGTTCCACATATGTCAGATCCACCTGAAACAAAGTAAACAATAGAAGTATCTGGGGGAGGAGATGCAGCTCTCTTAGGATTTCCATCAGGATTCCTGTTAGGATTCCTATCAGTGTCCTGGTGCTTAGCCTTCTTCTTTCCTAGCAGTTCTTTTAGGTGTCCTTTACTCAACAAGTAACTTATTTCTTTACTCAGAGCAATGCAATCCTCAGTGATATGCCCAAAGTCTTCATGGAATGCATACAACTTAGACTTGTCTTTCCAGCCAGGATTCTTCTCATTCTTCCGAGGCCACCTAGCTTTCTCTCCAAGACCCTGTATAGCATATATTAACTCTAAAGTAGACACAGAAAAATAATAATCAGCAAGTTTAGGATACTCCTCATCATCCTCTACAAATTCAACAAAGTTCACTTTCTTACCATCATTGCGGGAATATGGTTTGGGACGGTAATATTTTGAAGAGGAATCTGATTTCCTGTTGGGATTCTCATATTCTGAGGATTCATCAATCCTTTTCTGGATCTTTCTATCTTCCTCGAGTCTTATAAACCGCAGAACCTTGTTTCTGACTTCATCCAAATTCCTGCAAGGATTCATCACAAGATCCTCGTAGAATGTAGAATCCTTCGGCAATCTCATTTTGAAAGCCTGAATTGCCATCAGCATATCAAGGTTCAGGATATCTAGAGCCTCCTTGCTGAACCTATTGGCATAATCTCTTAGAGATTCTCCTCGATTGTGGACCATCCTGTACAGATCAGTTGTTAGTCTTTCAAATGCTCTACTACAAGAAAATTGATTGTTAAACAAATTGATTAAATGAGCAAAGGAAGTAATAGAATAAGGTGTACGATTAAGCAACCATTTCAGGGCTGGCCCTGTCAATGTTGATCTGAATCCCTTGCACAAACAGGCTTCTTTCATGTGCGCAGCGACAGGGCTAATCTCCATCCTCTCCCTATACTTGGCAATATGCTCCTCAGGATCAGTTGAACCATCATAGAGCTTCATTCTAGGAGTTTGGAATCTTTTCGGGATTTTAGCATCACAAATTGGTGGTGCAAAGCGGGAAATCCTATGACTAGTATCGGATAATTCAGGGATGGGCTTTATCACACCCGACACGCTATAGATCATATCCTTAAGCTTCTGGATTCTCTAGCAACAACAGTACTCATCCCTGTATCCTGTATAGTTTGAAAATTATTAGTAACTGAAAGGTTTCTGTTAGCAAGAATATCATCAGTTAAAGTTCCAGAAATAGATCCTGTGGGATATCCCGAGGATAATCCTAAGGAAAGTTCTATTTCCCTCATAGTCGTAGTCTTGGTTGAGATAGATGGTCCAGCTATGCTATCCTGCATCGGGATTATATCATCTTCCTGCACCCTATAGGATCCTGCAGAATCAAAGTTAAGTATCCTAGGGCGTAATGGTGTTTCCTTATTTTAGGCTGGCTTTTTGGATGCTGACTTCAACTCCATAAGTTGACTCATCACCAATTTGTTTGGTTTTCTGTTGCTGCCCCATATGCTGCTTTATCATGGATACTACCGAGTAGAGGTGGTCAAAAAAACTGGTTTGAAAACCGGTTTGGAAAAAAAAACCGAAACCGGTTTGGCGCCCAAACCGGTTTCAAACTGGCCTAACCCGACGGTTTTCTTGCCGTTTGAAGTTCCATCCATACAAACCGGTTTCTAAACCGGTCCGGTTTCAAATCGGTTCTCAAACCTGTATCCCAAACCGGTTCTCAAACCGGTATCCCAAACCGGTTTTCAAAACTAGCCATTATATAACGGCTTTATAGCTGTTTTTGGCCTTTTGAGGCCTTTTTTGACTGTTTTTGGTGGTTTTTTGACCATTATACCCCCATTAGGTAAGTATATATATGTATTGGATATTTTGGTTAAATCACAACAACTTAAAACGCACTCAACTCTCAAAAATCATAAAACCACTCAATACTTTCCTTCTCTTAGAAAACACTCTCTCAAAACTCTCTCAAATGGCTTCATCAAGTGCTCAATCATCCGTTGGTTGGGATGCGTCTTCAAGCAACATGGTGGTAGCAATCCTTCCTACGAATAGGAACCCCGAAATATGGTGCAATTACGATTTATGTCAAATGGCTAGCGGTCCGAACAAGGCTCGTTGCAAGTTTTGCCATAAGTTTTTCAAAAAAGGTACAAACACAACATTGAAAAACCACATTATGCATAAATATTGTAAGGCGTTGAAAGGTGAACCGTATCAAGGTCAAGCTTAGATGATAAATGAAGGAAATGTTTGGGCTTATAACGTTGATGTGGTTCGGAAGCAAATGGTGCATTTTGTAAATCAAGAAAGCTTGCCATTCAAACATTTCGACAATGAACGTTTGACTCGACTCATTCAACGAACTCTCCAACCACGTTATACCAATGTAAGTCGTGCTACTCTTCGAAGAGATTGTTTAAAAATATGGAAAAAAGCTAAAAATGAATTAATATCTTATTTTGAAAATTCACAAACCGGTGTTAACTTAACTAGTAATGTTTGGTCGACTCCTTACGGTTCACCGGACTCGTACATTTGTGTCACCGCCCATTGGGTTGAACCCGATTCGTGGCAAATGATGAAACGTACGATTGCGTTTGAATTGTTTGATTATCCTCACACCGGCCAAAACATTTTTATCTTATTGATAAAGTTATTAAAACGTATAAATTAGAAAACAAAATATTTTCTATATCTTTTGATAATGCGTCAAATAACACGCTTGCGATAGATCATTTAAAATTAAAATATAAACCAATGTGTGACGGTGTGTTTTTTCATAGTCAATGTGTTACGCACATCATAAACTTAGCCGTTCAAGACGGTTTAAGAACAATTGAAACGGTGAAAGATGGTTTTAAAAGAATGTTACGTGATATTTTTAGCAATAACCAAAGATATAGTAGATATCACAAGTTTTGTAGAGACGCAAATTCCAAATGTTTAGGTCCGAATTGGGACATACCTACACGATGGAATTCCACTTATAATATGTTTGAAAAGGCTATTGAACAAAAAGAAAGTTTAATAGCCTTTCATAATAGTTTGGTAAGCCGCGAAAAGGCAAATACTTACCATCCATCGGGTTGGTCCGTTATTGAAGAAATAAGCAAAATGCTTCAAGTTTTTAAAAACGCAACTAGTTGTCTTTCTAGAGTTTATTATCCAACGAGTCCGTTAGTACTTCACCAAATTTATTTAATGACTTCAAAGTTAAATGAGATGTCGTTTAGGGGTAGACCTTATTCGGATATGATACCCCCAAAGAAAGAAAAACTTAAAAAGTATTTTAAAGAAATGCCTCCGGTTATACATGTGCCGCTGCATTAAACACTTGTTTAAATTTGTCGGGGGTTGAAACTTTACTTGATAAAATTACTTTTAATTTGGATTTAGAAGAAGAAAATCCATTTTATGCTCAAACTTTAAAAGCTACTTTTAACCAACAATTAGAAAAAATGTTTGATATTTATTTATTAAAATATGGTGAAACATCACACATCCATGAGTCATTGAGGCATGCGACACATACCGAAAGTTCAATTGATCCAATGTTTGTTTTATATAATACTTTAAGGGATGAATCTAATTAACGTCAACGTGGTAACACTCCGAGTAGTGAACTCGGGAGGTATGGTGGAACAAACTTTTTATCCACCATGACTCTACACGATTTTAAAATTTTTGACTTGTTGGCTTGGTGGAAAGGTAAGGAAGATCAATTTCCCATCCTATCCACCATGGCTCGAGATTTACTAACCGTCCAAGCTTCCACGGTAGCTTCAGAATCTGTTTTTTCTGTTAGTGGCAGGGTTATATTGATAAGACGAACTCGACTCACTCACCAAGCGGTTGAAATGTCAATTTGCTTGAAGGATTATTTGGATGCCGCGGAAAGAGTACAAGACAAAAGCTCACTTGAAGAAGAATTGGAATACGAAGTAGAATTATGCGAGGATGAGGTAGAGAGCGGATTGACACCCGGAATGACCGATGATGAAGAGGCATATGATGAGTACCTTCGTAACAGCTCCGGTTCTGGTGGCGAAGAATAACCATACAACTATACAACGAACGAACGGAGAACGGCTAGTCGACTAGGCTAAATGTTTAGTTTTTAAAAAACTATTATTTAAACTTCTAAGTTGTTTAAATTATTTATATATTTTATATATTATATATTTCATTTTGATTATTTATCTCACTTGGAGACGTGAAGTCATATTGATTAACAAGTAACGTATGAAGTCATATTGATTAAAAAACTATTATTTAAACAAAATAATGATATTAATAATAATATTAATAACAATAATAATCACAACAAGTAACAACAATAATAATAAGAACCACCACCACCATGATATTAATAACAATGATACTCACAACTTTTATTTTATTACTTTTGATAATATAAATATGATTATATATTTTTAATATGTTAACAAAAATTTTATTTTTCTTTAAACTAAGTGAAAGTTTTATTAATATAAATATGATTATATATCTTTCATATCTTAACATTATTATATTATGAAGAACATAAAAAATAAAAAATAAAAATAACCCGAACCGGTTTCCAAACCGGCCCGAACCGGTTTCATAGGGTTGGGTTTTTCAGCCTCTGAACCGGTTTAGAACCCGAACCGGTTCGGAGCCCAACCCGTTTTGACTTGGGTTGATCAAACCGGTTTTGGTTTGGACCTCAAACCGGTTTTCAAAAAAAACCAAAATGTACACCACTACTACCGAGCGGAATTCTTCACCAGAAAATGGAGCGAAATCCCCACCAGTATTTCTAGACTTGGGAATTTCAAAGATAGGAGTAGCAGTTTTGGTGACAACCTTATCCTTACTCCTTTGGAATGTTTCAAAATTAGGGGGAGGAGGAAGGGGCGCATTCAAAGCAGCAGAGATGGAAGAAGAGGGAGCTGAAGATGAAGATTGCTTTGATTGAGAAGCCATTTTTTTTGAAAAAAGAAAAATGAATGAAAGACTTGAATAAACGAAAAATGTTTGTAAGGATTTCGAAGATTATAGCGACACTTGCCCCATGATGGGCGCCAAATTGTTTTGGTCAAAAATTAACAAGGTAATTAATAAACAAATTAGTCAAGTGAGGTAGTGTGCTATATCAGAATACTGACTGAGATATGGGATCAATATCAGAATATTGATCAAGATATCACAGAAACGAACAATTAAATCAAGTAAGAACAAAGGCAAACAAATTTTTGAAGGGGAAAAAGCCCTTGATCAGAGTGATCTCTGGCACAAAAAACCCCTTGGCACCTGACAAATCGTCGGTGGCCGATTTTATTACTAAAAAGTAAAAGTACAACTCGAGAACTAGATTTGATCGATGCTAAGTGTTACAACTGATGTTTGAGCGTGTGTGTGAGCAGAAAATAAAGAGTAAGTAAGATAGAAATGAATGCAAGTGCCTAAATCGATCAATACGGCCTCATTTTATACTTAAACCCAACTGCTATTGTCAATCGATATCCTCGGCCATATCCCGGATATCTCGGGATTCTTCAAAGAATGAGTCTTCCTAAACGTTGGAAGTCTCTTTGAACGTATTTAACCATTGCCTAACGTCTTCTTCGACTTTTGGGGGTTGAGTCCATCAATCATACACGTGCCTATCACAATAAAACGTGTATACCAAGAATTGTTAGCATAATTTTAAGGATACAGCTCGAGATTCAAACCTGCATGCATATCATGAGCTCTAGAATACTAATCAGAATACTGAGCAAAATTTTCACCCATAACAATCCTCCTCATCACACTTATTACTTCTATCTTCTTCTCTTTAGAGCTGTAATAGCCATACCTATCTAGAAGCTCATTCAGTTTGACTTCAGCTTCAGATAGATGCTTATATTCTTCAGTTCATTTGGAAGAGAATGATATTGGTTATGAAAAATGTATAACTTGATCAGGCAATCCCTGAAGGATGTCTTCAGCTCTTTAAGTTCTTATTCCCCTTTTTGGTAGCATCATCTAAGATTACAAGATAACACTAAATGGGTAGAGGAAGGCACATCCAAAGGTTCTTGTGGTGTTGATGAGACTTGGAGGCTCAGGATGATGGATTGTTGAAACTCAATAATTTCTTGCAAGGATTCAACCTTAAGTTCAAGGTCTATTGCCCTAACTGCTGACTGTTGAAGAGTTGTAAGTTTGTTGTTCCAGTGAAGTAACTCTTGCAGCCTAGTCTTGTAGAGTCCTGAGTTGAGCCTCAACCTTAAGAACTCTATCTGCTAATACCTTCGGCAGACAGTTCTTGAATTCGAGAATTGTGGCTTTTTCAGCATAACCTTGAAGCCTTGCATTCTCTACTTGTAAGATAGTTAATGTTTATGCAAGCTCAAGGTTATGGGCCATCAATTCCTATATTTGTTACATACTTCCCTCATCCACAGTTGTGAAATCCTTAAGACTAGGTGAGGTCTTAGGCCAAGCCTTTACACCCTCACCACTAGATGTGATTTCTTATCGCCCTGAATTCCTCTCCTTAAGAGATGGCTGCAAAGAGACATTCTCAAGGTGAGTTGCCGTGGTTGAGGTTATAGTTATGATGTCTCTATCTTGCGGATCAATTGATGGATCATTAGTAGAGACAACCCTTTCACCCCTAGAGTTAATCTTTTCAAATTGAGTATGTGAGTTAGATGTTTGAGCATACACATCAGTCTCTACTATCTGTAATGTACAGGATGGGAAAGATAGTGGGTCATGCTAAATGGTAGCTTGAACATATTCATCCTAGGTAATAGACATATGAATGGAAGTATGATAAGTTGAGTCTAATGGCCTAGGATGTGTGCCAAATCCTAGTAAGACTTCTTACCCGGAAGTTCTCAACAATATGGTTATCTCTTATTAATTTCTCAATATAGTGTTGGGACTCTAATTGAGGGCTAGTAGGGATGGTTTGGGTCTACTCAAAATAAGGAAGAGAAATCTTCTTCTTTGATCCTTGTTTAAGTATGGCTAACACCTTTGGCTTTGCTGGGACCCGAGTTTCCAACCTTACCTTATTTAGTGGAGGTGATTTGGGGGATTGCATCTTTTTAGTAGAAGATGCAGGGGTTTGTTTCTTTGAGGAGACTTTAGGATTTGAAGTGGAGGGTGTGGGATCATCAGTGGAGGGTGTAGCCATGCTATCATGCTAATACTCAGTGACCTCAACCATATGTGTAAACAAGGGAGTAACTTTCCCTAAAATGATTTAGGAGTTGCTTTGAACTTTGAGAAAACTGCTTTTTTTTAAAGTTCCTAAGGCATGTATACCTCTTTCAAGTTTAAGTTGGTTACCCAGTTCTTAATTTAAAATCATTTAAATGAACCTTAGGTACATTAAAACATAAATTTTTTTTAGTATTAGTTAATTTTTGCAAAGGTTTTGAAACATGAAGTTTAAAAAATTATAACTCTACTATTTCATAAGTTCATGGATAGAATCTGCTAAATTCAGTTGAACTTGATCCCATCCACCCAACTTATTGGATAAGCAATAAAGAAAGATATGAAGGATGATTCTCCAATTGTGATATACCATTGATTTGGAGAAGGTGGATGTTGGGAGTGGTCCTTCATATCCTATTTCTTAAAAGTGGCACTCACCACTTATTTGGAGAAGATACACTATTTTTCGTCATTGAATTTGAGATGTTGATAAATCGTTGCACAAGAGATAATGATTTTCATTACTTGCACCACTTGAGTAAGGACTTTGGCTCCATGCTCTCTTTAAATATAACATCCACTCCAAAATTGTCTGATATGAGGTGCACAAATCATAGGATCAATTGAGATTGCAAAAGCGTAGTTGCTGTCGTGGAGAAAGTTAAGAACAAAATCATAGACCAAATCACTAATGGGTTCAAGTGACACGTCTATATTGTGATTTGGTCAGAATTCTTGGTTAAGAGCGGACATTTGGAAAGATTTTGATGAAGTGTAGGGTTTTGAAAGTATGAGTATTTTTGAAGGTTTTTGCTTTTGAAGGAGTGTAGAAGATGATAATGGTGGGAGACGTACAGATTTACAGTTTGTGGATAATATATAATGGTATTATTTAAATTTTTTTTATCACCATAACTATAAATCCGACAACTTGTGATGATGGAACAGTTTTTTAGGCAACTATAATGACGCCACTACGTATCGGTAGATAAAAGCGGGTTCTACCATATCTTTCAAAATACATGTGTCGAAGCCTTCTTATCTGCCGAATTGCAAAATTCAGCAAATATCCAGTTTTGTTATCAACAAAGCGTTTTTTTATAATTTTTATCAGATTTCATTATGTAAATCATTTAATTATTCAAAGTTCATCATTTCAATAGCAGATACAAGATATTTAAACCTTGTTTCATCAAATGTTTTTGTGAAAAAATATGCATATTGTTTATTTGTATGGACCTTAATTAATTTATTGATATTTTTTCTGCACAATTTCTAATGAGATGATACCTGATATTGATGTGCTTTTATCTTTGAATGCTGAACTAGATTGTTAGTGATTAAGATGACACTGTTGTTGTCAATGTGAATTGGAGTATTCATAAAGGTTACCCCATAATATTCAAGTTGAGTTTGAATACATAGCACCTGAGCACAACAACTAGAGGTAACAATTTACTCTGCTTCATCAGTTGATGTAGACACATAGGATTGCTTCTTCCTTTGGCATGAAATAAATGTTCCCCATAGAAATTGACATCCTTCTGAGGTGGACTTCTTGTTGAGGTTACATCCTCCATATTCACTATTTATATACCAATAGAGATTGAAGTAAACACTCTTAGGGTACCATAATCCCAACTTAGGTTAATCTTTAAGATACTTTAAAATCCTCTTTGCAATTGTCATATATGACAGCTTTGGAGCCTAAAATCTTAAGAACACACATGTGGAAAACATAATATTTGGTCTGCTTGCTGTGAGGTACATGAGAGATCCAATGATGGCTCTATACTACTGCTGATCTACTACTTCCCCCTCAAGATCAGGAGTTAGAAAACATGTTTTAGACATAGGGGTTTTAGTAGCTTTTCCATCAGTAGCTTGAAATCTTACTAATATGTCTTGAACATATTTAGATTGATTTATAAAGATTCCATCAGATGTTTGTTTCACTTGTAGTCCCATGAAGAAGGTGAGTTCTCCCATCGAGGTCATCTTAAACTTGGTTTTCATGATACTCTTAAAGTCTGTACACAATCTCTCATTTGTTGAACCAAATATAATGTCATCCACATATACTTGTACCAAAATGATATCCAAATCAACTTTCTTGATGAAGAGAGTATTGTTTATGGATCCACTGGTGTATCCATTTCTTAGAAGAAAGATAGAGAGTGTCTTATATCAGTTTCTAGGAGCCTGCTAAAGCACCTTGAAGTCTTTTGAGGCAGCAAAAGCAAGAAAAAAATTGATTGATTCAAGCCTTGCAACAGGAGCAAAGAATTCATCATAATCAATTCCTTTTTCTTGTGTGTACCATTATACCATAAATCTTGCTTTGTTGTTGATAATAATGCCTCTATCATTCTTCTTGTTTCTGAACACCCATCTGATTCCAATTGCAGTCTTTCCTTTAGGAAGTGCACATAGTTTCCAGACCTTCTGTATTTTTAATTGAAGAACCCCTTCTTGCATAGCTTCTACCCAGCTTGTAACACCCGAAAACTTGGCTAAATAAAAGAAAAGAAAGTATTTTTGGAGATAATAAAAAGAAGGTAAAGATGAGGGGTGTTTGTGTAAAAGTACACAAAAAGTCAAAAAGTTACTTTTAAAGGGGCATGGCCGCCCATGCCATGCCCATTTTGTTGCTGGTTATCGACCAAAAAGAAGAAGAGAAGCTGCTGACCTGCTCTCTCGGTTCCAAGAAGGAAATAGAGCTAAAATCTTCAAGGTTAGTGTGTTTACATGTTAATTGGCTCGGTTTCTTTGTGGTTTCACCCTTAGAAACTGATTATTAAGTGTTTTTGGTGTTTTGGTGCTTGTTTGTGCTTGTTTTAGGTGTTTGAACTCATGTACAAGCAGGTTCGGAGGTGTTTTGGTGCTTGTTTGTGCTTGTTTTAGGTGTTTGAACTTGTGTACAACGTAGTGGCCGATGCCCTTAGCCGAAAGGAGAGACCGGAGCTAATTCGGGTGAAAGCATATCAGTTAGTAATGACCTCAGATGTGATGATGCAAATCAAAGAATTTCAGAAGAGGCGTTGAAAGAAGATCGCTTCAACTCTGAACGAATGAGAGGTTTAGTCATAGAATTGGGAGAGAACACCCATGGGGTTAAGACTCGTTTTGGGCGGATGTGGATTCCTTGATATGGAGATCTACGTGGGCGAATTATGGACCAAGCTCATAAGACTCGATACTCCATTCATCCTGGTGCTACCAAGATGTATCGAGATATGAAGAAGGACTACTGGTAGCCGGGTATGAAACGCGACGTGGCGGAGTATGTGAGTAAGTGCCTTACTTGCTTGCAAGTGAAGGCAGAACACTAGAAGCCATACAGGAAGATCCAACCTCTGGATATACCCGAATAGAAGTGGGAGCACATTACCATGGACTTAATCACGAAGCTACCCCGTACTGCAAGGGGGTACGATACCATTTGGGTGATAGTCAACCGCTTGACAAAGAGTGCTCACTTCCTACCGATCCGCGAGACGTATTCATCTGAGAGACTGGCGGATCTGTTTATCAAAGAGACTGTAGCTCGTCATGGCGTGCCGGTGTCAATCGTGTCAGATCGTGACACCCGGTTCACATCTAAGTTTTGGAAAAGATTCCATGATGCCATGGGGACGAGACTACACATTAGCACGGCTTACCATCCTCAGACAGATGGTCAGTCTAAGTGGACGATTCAGATGCTCGAGGATATGCTCCGTGCATGTGCGATCGACTTTGGAGGAAGTTGGGATGATCACCTACTGCTGGTGGAGTTCTCATACAACAACAGCTATCATGCCAGTATCGGTATGCCACCATATGAGATGCTATACGGAAGGAGATATAGGACGCCCGTGTGTTGGGGAGACATCGGGCAGAAGGAGTTGGGAAACATAGAGGTGATCGAGGCTATGACTGAAAAGCTGAAAAAGATCAAAGCCTTTATGAAGGCAGCCAAAGATAGGCAGAAGTCGTATGCCGATAAAAGACGTAGACCAATTGAATTCAACGTAGGTGATAAAGTCATGTTGAAGGTCTCGCCTTGGAAAGGGATCATCTGGTTCAGGAAGAGAGGCAACCTGAGAACGAGATACATAGGACCTTTTCGAATCATTGCACGAGTAGGAGAGGTGGCCTATCGACTAGAATTGCCTGATGAGCTAAGTGGAATTCATCCGACATTCCATGTATCTCACCTAAGGAAGTGCTTAGCCGATGAAGATATGATTATACCATTGGAAGATATCGAAGTGGATGAACGGCTCAACTATGTGGAGCAGCCAGTGGCAATCATCGATCAGAAGGCGAAAAGGTTGAGGAATAAAGTGGTTCCACTTGTGCGGGTGCAGTGGAAACACCGAAAGGGTTCCGAGTCTACATGGAAGACTGAATAAGAGATGAGACAGCATTACCCATAGCTATTCGAAGAATGACAGGTTTCGGGGACGAAACCTCTTTAAGGGGGGTAGGCGTGTAACACCCGAAAACTTGGCTAAATAAAACAAAAGAAAGTATGTTTGGAGAAAATAAAAAGAAGGTAAAGATGAGGGGTGTTTTGTGTAAAAGTACACAAAAAGTCAAAAAGTTACTTTTAAAGGGGCATGGCCGCCCATGCCATGCCCATTTTACTGCTGGTTATCGACCAAAAAGAAGAAGAGAAGCTGCTGACCTGCTCTCTCGGTTCCAAGAAGGAAATAGAGCTGAAATATTCAAGGTTAGTGTGTTTACATGTTAATTGGCTCGGTTTCTTTGTGGTTTCACCCTTAGAAACTGATTATTAAGTGTTTATGGTGTTTTGGTGCTTCTTTGTGCTTGTTTTAGGTGTTTGAACTCGTGTACAAGCAGGTTCGGAGGAGTTTTGCTTGTTTGCTACACTAGGTGAGTTCTATACCCCGTTTTATATGTGTTTTAAACTAGCTTTGGGGCTGAAAATGCATTTTAAAGGATTTTTGAATTTGTACTTGTGTGCCCGTATGTTTATGTATGTATACGCTTATGTTCTATGCTTGTTTATGTGTTATGGCTACTAGAATGTTAAGTTTATGCTTAGAACAGGTACAAATGCAGGTCTAGGATGATTCTGATTCGGAAAAATGCACAACAGGTGGTCACGCACCCAAACAGGGCCCATGCGCCTGGAATTTTGACTTAGAAATACCTAAGTACAGGCCATGCGCCCAAACAGGGCCCATGCACCTGGAAATTTGCCTTAGAAATCCTAAGTGGGGGTTCATGCACCCTAATAGTGCCCATGCGCTTGAAGTTTTGCGTGGAATGACTAAGTATAGGTTCATGCGCCTACATAGTGTCATGTGCCCAACCCTTTGTTCAGGCGCCTAAGTGCTAGTCCATGCGCCTGAACAGTTCATGCACCCTGGATGTAAGCTAAAATGCCTAAGTGTAGAAGTTCATGCGCCTGAATAGTGTTAATGCTCCTAAGAAGGGCTCATGCCCCTGCATAGTGCCCATGCGCCTAAATACTTAGAAATTTTTCTGGAATTTTCGAAGAATCAGAATTTTAGGGTTTGACCCTGGTTTGACTTGGTGTTATTATTTGCTTATTTTATTGATGTGTTGGGTTGTTCTTGTGTTCCCTATTATATTATTATGTGACTTTACGTGGTGTGATTTTACTCTTATTCGTAAAGTATTATCTTTAAGAAGTGAAAAGATTAATGAAAGTGGAACATAAAGAACGTAAGAAAGTCTTGCAAGCAAATTCACAGGAGGTTCACAACCACTAGGTTGTTAGCTCAACTGTGTGCGGTTTAGCTAACCCGTTGGTTGCGCACAGGGTCAATTGTTGAGATTGAGGGGACCATTGTCGTTGCCCCGGTACTGGAGTCAGCTTTGTGCACCATGGATGGGGTCTATTATTAGACCTAAGGTCCAGTACCAGGTTTATGCGCATTATATGGGGGGTATAGCACTTTGGTCCATATCGAAGTGAAAGATTAAAAGTAAAGGTTCAAGTGAACGACCATGGAAATGGTGAAGAAAGATATTAATGTTGATAATGGATAATATTTGAATGTATGTATGACGTATGATCACATACAAGGGAGTAAACAATATTTTAAAGAGTATTTTCCTATACAAAACTCATAAAGTATTTTCACTATTTTAAAACTAGAACTCACTCAGCAACGCTGACTTTTATGCATTTTCAGTTGGCAGGTAATTTGCTGAGGATGGCACTCGGGGAGGCTACTCGTTGGGGCTAGACTGGCATCCGTTCACTCTTAATAATATTGTTGTTTTGTAATGTAATTAATTGATCTTTTGTAAAATGATAACAAACATAAATTTATTGCTTGACAACAGTGTTTATTAATGAGGTGAATGGTTTTCGATGTTAATTCCGCTGCATTGTTTTAAGAATTATGTAATGTTTTTATTTAATTATGCTATGATTGACCAACTGTGAGGTCTCCGGGAACGGGGCCTTACAGAGCTATTGTCTCTTAAAGCTTCATCTACTTTCCTTGGTTACAATTGATAAAGGAAGCATGAGAACAAACAGATGTTTGCCTCATGTGTCTTGCTTCTTGTCTTGACACCAGCATTGACACTTACAATGACATTCTCAACTGGGTGCTTTTTATTAATTATTAGCCTGGGGATCACTTGGAGTTGTTAAGAAAGATCCAAATTGAAGAAGTTTGTTTCAGGGAGTTTGACAGATTTATCATTTTGAATGACTAGATCAGTTGTCGAATTAACTCCTTCTTCAGCATTTGCCACACTTGGCTCCTTTTCAAGAGATTGTCTAGTTCCATAATGATCATGAGACTCCTTATATGATGAATCATCATGAGCAAATGATGGTTGGTCTACATCATTTATGGTACTAGCATCTACTGTTGCTAAATGTGTTTGGATTGAATCCGTAGTTGATCTGTTGAGACTAAGACCATGAGGTAGATCAACTATGTAGTCTTCAGTACTTGTGACTTGTGTGTCTGTTGATCTGTTAAGTGACTTCAGTACTTGTGACTTGTGACTTCTGAAACATTCTCAAGCAAATGGTTAAAAGCATTTATGAATCCATTCAGATCAAATATCCAACTTGTAGTGTTTCCAACATTATTTAAGGAAATTTTATTAAATATGACATTTTCAAATTCCTAAATAGTGTGATCAACTTTCTTGTATACTCTATAAGCTTTAGCTTGTGATTAGTATCTTACAAAGAACCCATTTACTAATTTCTTAGAAAATTAGGATTAGTGATCTCTGGTATTTAGTAAAGTGCATGGACACCCAAAAGGTCTTAAGAACCCTATAAATGGTCTTCTCTTATGCCACAATTCATAAGAGGTTTTTTCATATGTCTTATCTATTAAAACCCTGTTCTGAACATAGCATGAGTGCTGAATTCTTCAGCCAAGAATATTATATAAAGTTTTGAATCAAATAACATGGTCCTTACAGCCTCAATAAGTGTCATATTTCTTCTCTTATAAACTATGTTTTGCTGAGGACTTCTACGAGCACTATATTGTCTAGGAATACCTTTGGATTCACAAAAGAATCAAGAGTATGGTTTTTAAATTTCGTTCCCCGATCACACCTGATAATTTTAACCTTTTGATCAATTTGATTCTCAATTTTAATAACAAATGATTTTATAATTTCAGTAGTTTCATCTTTAGTTTATAAAAATAAAACCCAAGTGAATCTTGTAAAATCAGATATTATTACCAAGCAATATGATTTCTTCCCAAATTCTTTACACCTATTGGATCAAACAAATCCATGTGAAGTAGATGTAAGAGAGTTGTGACAGAATTCAACTCTTTGAACTTATGAGAAGTTCTATGTTGCTTTCCATTTTGATAAGCAAATGGTGATCAGTACATGTAAACTCTTGGCCTAGTAGTCCAGTGACTAACCCTTTTCGAACTAGTTTATTTATGTTATTGAGATTTACATGTGCTAGTCTTCTGTCTCAAATGGAGGATTTATTTATTGAAGCTTTAGAAATGAAACATGATACATTTCCTTAAGGTGATCCATTCTATATGTTAACATGTACATATAAAAGTGTTTTATCATTTGGTATAATAAAACCAAGAGATAAAACAATACATTCATGCTCTATGAAAATATTGTTATGTTTTTTTATCACATAATCGAGATACACTCAGCAAATCATAGTTTAACTCTTTCACATAATTCACTTTATCAAAGCTTACATTACCATTGCTTAATGTATCCTACTCTTGTATCATTTCTAAAGGAAATAGACAAACCATCATATGGTTCAAGATTTAGTAAGCATGCATGATCTATTACCTATTATGTGTCGAGAGCATCCACTATCCACAATCCTTAAGTTATCTTTGATCTGTTAATGTTTTTGCATATGAATAAGTTGTTTAGTGATAAATAGGGACCCAAGCTTTTCTAGTCTTGGGTCTTCCAGATTTCAATAAAATTTCATTGATTTTTAATGCTGTAAGTTTGATTTCATGTTTTGGGTCATCTAATGTTTTGTTAGGTTCGGTAGATGTATTTGATCTCCAGTTTTTCTTGTTTGCTTTTGACTTCTTGAACTCTTTGACATCTTCTCTACTTTAATAACCTTTGAAAATGTTTAGAGATGGTGAAGTTTTCTCAAAAGTCTTATTCTTTGAGTTTACGGCTGCTGATTTATTCGCTAGACTCTTTAAAAGTGCTGATTTTTCTTGAAATTGACACTTGACTTATTTGTCTTTTGAACAGCCTTGTGAGTACTATTTCTTCCTTTTAATGGCTTATTAGCAGCTGTAGATACTTTTGAGGATCTGATATGATTGTTGGAGTGATCTAAGGGATTGAATGGATGGTCTTTTGCAAAGTAACTGTGTTCCCCACATACTAGGTATATGATCTTCATCTGCTGCCTAGCTGTCTTGATCTCCATCTTGAGTTCTTGTAACTTCTTCTTCATTTCCTCCTTCTTTCCTCTCTTAATCAGCTCATGATCAATGAAATCTTCAGGTATTACCTTCTTCTTTGAAGATTTCATCTACTTTCCTCTCTTAATCAGCTCATGATCAATGAAATCTTCAGGTATCACCATCTTCTTTGAAGATTTCATCTACTGATTCTCCTCAGTACCATTTATGTTCTTGTTCAGCTTGTGGTTAATATGAGCGGAAAGATCAATTTTCTTTCTTGGGAACTTCTTGTTATGAATATTAACTGCTTAAGAAGTAGATTTTTGAACATTTGGAAATGATCTTACTTCTAAAGCGTCTGAAGTTCCTGCATAGCAGGTTCTATTATATTTCTTCTTGTTGTAGCTGTGATTTGATTTACAAGAATGGTTTAACTCAACAGTTGGTTACCTAGTGTTGGCGGTTGTGTTTTCCTTGACAAACTTCACTTTATTTTTTATCTTGCCTTGAGTTTCTTCATTATTTCCTTTTATCCCCTCCCTCTTCTCTTTCTTCTCTTTCTCATCTTCTTTATTCATCGATTCATGCTTCTCAGTGGCTACCTTTATACAAATTGGTTCAGTGTATACTTGCTCTATCACTTCCAGGCTGCACTTAAGGGTGTATGTGGCAGTGTCTATCATTGGTGGTTCCACAACATTGTACCCTAATCCTGTCTTGGTTTAATATAGCTTTTGGGAGTTTTTAGTATATGTTTTTTCAAATAGTATTGTACCCTAATCTTGTCTTCATTGATACAACTTAAAGGTTCAAGCAAATTTCCAAACTTTTTAGTTTGAACATTGTATTTATCATCATACGTTTTAGCTATAGCTAAATCATTATGCTGATTTTAGTCTACTTAAGAGATCATCAATCTGGGTCTCTAAGTTGGTCTGTTCATGGTTTTGTTGTAAACAATCTTTCTAGCTCTATAATCTTTTCTTTTTGAGCCTGATCAGTTTTCTTAAAATCCGTTTTATAAATTTTGATTTATTCTACATCTTTTATGAGGCCTAGATTGTGATTTTTATACATATTTACTTTAGCAATACACCCAGGTGTGCAACAGGGTTCAGGAGTTACCTGTAGTTAAAAGGTTAAGCTTCCTGCCATCAATGCATTGTTGATGGGAGTGATGTCTTCCACTTGAAGGCTCAAGTATATCACCTGTACTCATGATTCTATAGCTGTTGTATGCCTTTGATTTCTAGAGGTAAGGGTGTTGGAAGGTTGTTGTTGGTTTGTAGTTGGATGAGCTTGGTGGAGATGGGTTTGACTTAGGTGCTTTTCATTCTTTGGTAAAATGTCCCAACTGGTTTTAGTTAAACATTTTATTTTGCTCTTGTCAAACCTAAATCATGATCTTCTTTGCTTTAAAAACCTTTTTCTTGTTCTCAGCTGAAATTGTTTATCCTGAAGGAGATCATGGCTATTTGATAGTTGATGTCCATCTCTTCAATATCATCTAAATGGATGCATTCAAAATCTTCTTTAGAGAGTTGGAAGAAGTTGGTCTGCTCACTGACAAACGCTAAGCTTGATGGTTAGTTTGGTTAGAAAGATGATAAGGGCTGCTTATTCCATCTGCTGAATGATGGTGAGGACTGAGATTCAGTAGTTGGAGATTTTGGATAAGTGATCATAAGTACTTGGTGAGTCACCATTAGAGCTTGATAAGCCTGGGAGTGGTATGATTCTTGGATATGTGCCATAAGTGATGATGACTTTGAGGAGTTTGATGATCTATCGAGATATTCTTCATCAGCATCCATCTCCATCTGGTGAGCATTAAGAACGCCATATAACTCCTCAAAGGTCATTATCTTCAGATTCTTTGTTCTTCTAATGGACACAGTCTAACTGTCCGTGTCTTCGTAGTGATCTCAAGAATTTCCTGAGAATATCACTATTCTCCATCTTCACTCCATCTTCATTTAGCAGTTCAACATATCTGAGATATGTCGCACACATGGTTTCTCCCCTTGTGAAACCAAAGTTTTCAAACTTCTTCTTTAAGACATCTATCTTGTTCTCCATCATGTCTTTAGTTCCTTCAAATCTAGCCTTCAATGCTTCCTATAACGTTTGAGCAATTGTGAACTTCTTGAAGTCATGAATGATGTTGTTAGGCATGCTCATCCTTATGAGCCGCAATGCCTTAGAATCTATATAGATCTTTTTCAAACCTTCATCTGAGTACTTTGTAGGATCCTTAGGAATCAAAGTTCCATCTTTACTAGCAGCTTGGACCACAGGAAAATATGAACCATTTAGGATAGAGAGCCAGAGTTTTAAATCTTGATTTCTTTGAAAATCTTCCATTCGAATTTTCCAAGTATCATAATCATGTGGTATAAACATGGGAGGTTTAGTTGGGTGCCATTTTCCAAGTCATGCTTACTTTGAGATGGCTACAACAGTCATTTTTAGAGAGAAAGGAAGGTATGAGGGAGAGGTGTGTTTGAAAGTAAGATCAAAAGAAAACAAGTGATTTGTTCAAAGGTGACTTCAACCAAATCAAGAGCTGAAGCTCTGATACCACTTGTTGGATCGAGTTTAATGACTTAACAAGACTTTTGTTTTGATCAACAGATAACGAATATGGAATCTTAGTTAACTATTTTACTTATCAAACACACATATACTTTACGTAAATATAATCACAAGATATTCTTCAAAGAATACACTTAATTAATCTTTTCTGGGTACAAATGATACAATCAGCAGATAAACAAGTGGACTTACAAGCTTACCTCTAAACTATACAAGTGAGGTGTGTTTTATTTTATGAAAGGGTAAACACTAATTTGTATGTTCAGTACTATGTTGTCTCCAAAAGGTAGAACACAACAGTAGCCAAAGTACTTCGTTACAAATAGTCTTGTCCAATGTTGTGATCGATCAACAGTGCATCCATTTGAGTGTTGATATATAGTCAATCAACACTTCATCACTTTTAGTGCTGATCAACATTGGTCCAGCACTTGGCATGTGTTGATCGGTGGATCAGCACTTAGCATGATTCAGTAGTTGGTAGCCAGTGCTGATTCCTTGAGTTTTCGATAGCTTATCCTTTTCAAATATCAACAGTATGTCAAATAATTTTCATTATTTTTTATATGTATTCATCATTCTGTTTTGTGCTTTAAATTATCTCATGCTATTTTTTACATTTTTTAATATATTATATAAATTTATTATTATTTTATCATTGTGTTTTACAATTAGAAGTACACAATGATGTTATTTTATAATATATTTTTCAAAACTTTTTATTTCAAAAAAACCTAAATTTTGTTCAAGAAAACACATTGACGAACAAACCATTATTATTTTATCATTTGTGTTTTACAATTAGAAGTACACAATGATGTTATTTTACAATATATTTTTCAAAACTTTTTATTTCAAAAAACCTAAATTTTGTTCAAGAAAACACATTGACGAACAAACCATTTTACTATTATGTTTTACGTTTTATAAAATTTTATGTTATTTTGTCATTGTTTTTAATTATTATTTTATCATTGTGTTTCACATAGTAGAAGTATATAACAATGTTATTTCACCATTATGTTTTTCAGAATTCATTATTTTAGAAAAATACAATCATATTAAAAAAAATACAATAATGAACAGATAACACAATGAACTGCAAGAAAAACTTATGAACAAAAATAATATGAGCTAAAAAACATAAATATATTTTTTATTTTTATATATAATAATACTGTAATCATTAAAGATAAAAACACTTGTTTTTATTGTATAACTTTTTATAAGAAAAGTGAAAAAACTTAAAAGAAAGTAAACAAAAGTGATTATACTTAAAGTAACATTAACAAGTGTTTTCTTATAATTTGTACTCAACAATTAATTAAGAGCTTAATGATAAGATTTTTTTATACTTTTTAGTTTAAAAAAATGTTTTTTATTTGAATACTTATTTAGAAAATAAGTATGAACAAAATTCAAAATTATAACTAAAAAACTAATAAGTTTTACATATCAATATCTAAAAGTATTTATTGTATGTCTCTTTTTTTATAATTTCTCTTCTAAAGAAAGTACAAAACCCATAGATTTTCAAAGAAAATCTCACCACTTTAAAAGGTCACTTTAATAAAGAAAGTACAAAACAAAGGGTTTTAAAGAAAATCGCACCACTCCAAAAACATTTTCATTTAAGAAATAAAAAAGTTTAAGGGATAATTATCATTTAAGACTTTAATTAAAAAACTTATAATTAAATTTTACATATCAAAATTCCAAAAAAATATTTACTGTAAATCTCTTTTCTAAAATCTTGCCACTTATAAAAAAAAACAAAACAAGACAATTTTTTTTAAAATAATCTTGTGACTTTAAAAACATTTTGGTTTAAAATTTAATATGCTACAATAAAATATTAAAAAGTTTTAAAATTAAAAAACTAAAAGTTATAAATTATATATCAAAATACAAAGAAAACTTTTGTTGCATATCTTTGTTTTTTTAATTCTATTCCCTTTTAAATATATTTGTTTTAAAGATAAACTACTTCTAAAATAAAATGTTAAAAATTAAATTAACAGATTAAAAATTAAAGTTTACATATCAAAATATAAAAAATATATTATATATCTATTTTTCTTTAAATATAGCCACTCTTTGAAAAACAAAAGAAATGAAAAAAAAACTCGCCAGTTTAAAAACAAATGGGTTGACAGTATAATAGAATTAAAATAAATATTAAATTATTATAATTTCAAATTATGAATCAGAAAATAACAATTAGAAAAAAAAAACCAAACTTTTTATGAAACAATTCTCACCACTTTTAAAAACATTTTAATCTAAGTGAAAATTTCTAAAATATCCCTTTTTTACCTTAAATTCCCTCAAAATGCTCCTTCAATATTTTTTTCTCCCTTCCGGACAAGGCGTAGGCGTCCAACTACTCAAAATCATACACGTGTCTAGATTGTTGTGATTTTTTAGTTTGTGAAGATGGCTGCCCGTGTTGTGATTTTGAAAAAAAAAAACAATATTTTGTTAAAGGACAATCGTATGATTTTGAGTGGCTTGTTATACAGGTGCCTAGGCCTTGTCTGGAGGGGACATTTTGAAAAAAATTATTTGAGTGACATTTTGAAGGAAATGAGGAAGAAAATGGACGTTTTAAGAATTTTCTTGTTAATTTAAACTATAATAATCTTTTTAAAATAAATATTAAAATATCATTATATTAAAAATTAATAACAATTTAGAAATCAAAATCCAAAAAATATTTATTTATGATATATAAAATCTTGCCACTGTTGTTAGATAAAATCGAAACATAACTTTTTAAGAAAAATATTTTATTGGTTTTAAAAGTATCTTATTTTAAAATATAATAAACTTCTAAAAATAATTGAAACTTGCAGTTGTAAAACGAATAACTAAAAGTTAAAATCAAAACTAAAAATTATTTATTGCATCTCACTTTTTTTAATCAAATTATTTAATATAATTAAAAAAACTAGTAACTAATTATTAATAAATTTTAATTTAACTCATAGTTATTTAAAAAAAATAAAATCTTAAAAACTAACGTCATGAAAATAAAAATAATAATACTTTTAAGATTTTCAGTGAAAATTTTAAATTTTAAAATGAAAGAATAATTATATAAAAATTTTAAATACAAAAACAAAAAAAGTAATAAAAACTTTTTACGTGAGACAAGCAAAATAGTCACAGCCACAAGATAACATATAAAAGCTCTCTCATGCTGGCAAAATCCGATGGGTCAATGTTTATTTTCTTAAAATAATGAATATATAACTATTTGGGCTAGGAGTGTATATGAAACCGAAATAACCAAACCATTAACATAATAATAGAATCTGAGGACCGGTTATGATCAAAGCAACAGTTTCACAAGGGAGAGTTAATAACACTTAGTAATTCAAATAGGGAGCCGGTTGGAGTGAAGCAAAGAACACAAGTAAGAAGAACAAGAACACTCGGATATGGTTTCAAGAATGATGTATATTGCACTCAAGTTCTTTTACAAGTATTACAAAGCTTATCTAAATTACAAGTACTTGAGACACTTTATACTACATCCTACAGCTGGCCATACTTTGAAGGCCAGCTGTAAATACTAATCTAGACAACAAGATCAATGTAGAGTCAAAAGACAGATTGTCTTTTGACTAGTGACTATAACATGTCATAGCTCACATCCTAATTTATTACAAAAAGGATAAAAGTACATAGTTGGAAAGTGACAGACAAAAGAACCTTAATCTACAGTTGACAAAAGCATGGACCTTTTCACCAACTCATGCAAGTTGGTGAGACATCAGAAGTGGCAGCAGAAAGTTGTTCAGCTTTTGTCAAAAGGTGATTCAGAGAAAGCATGTCTTCTCTATCTTCGGAAGAAATCAGTCTTTGGATTCGGAAGACTTTGTCTTTGAAGCTTCGGAAGACTTCATCTTTGGCTTCGGAAGATTTGGTCTTTTGGCTTCGGAAGATTTGATACTTGGTATAATTCTTTGAATTATATCAAATCTTTTGAAGTAACTTCCTTGTACTTGCATGTGCATGCTGAGGGCTCTTTTGGTTGCATTAGCCTATAAGTGTAATCCTTACAAACTCCACCTAGGCTGATGCAACCAAAACTTGAGGAGACCTTTGAATCTTGATCTTCATCTGTTGACAGTCCTCATCAGAATCAAGACCATTCCCTTTATCATCAGCTGGTCAAGATTCCTCAGACTTTCAAAGTACCTCCTCATGTCATAGAGATCATGTAGAGGAAGGTCAAGTATGTTTTGCCAGAAGTACATATCTTGACCCCCCTTGATCGCTAGTGACATACCATCTGTCTGGATTGGTGGCAAACATCCAGGAAAAAATGGGTCTCTCAGCAGCAAGAGGCTATACTTGAATGGGAGCTGAATAAGCAGCCTCTTCTTGATCACCCTCAGGATGTTCTGATCCATCCTGAGGTGTAAAGGTTGATGCCTTGGACTTCTTCTTCTTCTTGACCCTTCTAATGGCCATCCTTTTCCTCTTTCTATATTTTAACTGAGGAGACTGGCCTGCAGTAGCGGATTGTTCTTGCTTGTCTCCCTTAATTGGGTCCTTGTTCTTAACTGGTTCAGAAGGAGAAGGATCAGGACCCTGCTGTGGATCAGAAGATGAAGCTGGCTACGATGCAGCACTAGGTCCTGGTTGAGTTGTCTCTTGTGGTTCAACCTTGACCTCAGCTTCAGGTGCAACCTGAATTGGTGGAGAATGCAAGTCAACAAACTCACCCCTCTTGATCTTCTGCTTGATCACTCTAATGTGCTCATCCATGGTGGATAGAAACATTGGACCAAGTCTCCTTCCAGAGAATCCATACAGCTTCAAGAAGCTCACCATCTTTAGTCTGTCAGCAGACTTCTTCTTATTGGCTCGTATGTTGGCTCTTGACTTAGCAACCTCTTCCCTTATCTTTCTCTTAGCAGCATTTAGTTCTTTTTGGTCTTGTTGCTTAAGCTGCTTGAGGTATTCGAATTCTATGTAGTCATATGACAAGGGAAGAAGGTGTGTTGCCTGATAAAGACTTGTGGCACTCAGGTAGGCTATCATGTTTTTCCTATCTTGTTCCTTATCTACCTGAGTTAGTTGCTCAGTGTCCACAGTCTCTGTCTCAGGACTTTCCTAAACTGGGGAGAGGATAGATGCTTGGTAGATTCTCTTTCTTCTTTGACCTTGAAGAGCAATTCTGCATCCCCAGCCTCCTTCCTCTCATTTGACAATTCTTTTTCAGCCAGTTCATTTAACTCTTCCAAGGGGAGAGAGATGAGTTCATCAATATTGTAATTCTAGGACCCCAGATAGTTCAATCTGGCTTCCCTTGTCTCATTATCTTGAGTACTTGGCCTGGGGGCCGCCCTGATTGCAGCTTCCATAAAGCCAGAGGTCCCACTTGAACTCTCTCCCCTTAGCTTTCTCTTCCTCTCTCTTTCCTCCTCCTTAATCTCCTTAAGAGTCAATTTCCTTTTTCCTTTATCACTCACAGGCTTGGGTGACTCAGGATAGAGAGAGCTTTGGCCTTCATTGCTGGGTGCTGCACTTGAGCTCTGGCCAGAGAGAGGCTGTGAGACACCTTCATTAGCTGGTGCCTCACTGAGGGTAATGGGTGCTGAAGCAGTTCCTGTCTTAAGGTTCACAGGCTCAACTGCTAGGCCTTCAGCCAAGGTTTCCCCTTCGAAGCTAATCTTAGGGTCCATCTCAGTATCTAGTTGACCAACAGTCTTGCCTGCTAGCCTCTGTCTATATAGTCTTGTTCTCAGCTTGAACTCTTCAAGCATCCTTGGCTGAATCCTATCAGCCAACCTTGCAGCTTGCCTGTTTTGACTTGGGTCGGCAAGTGGAAGGTCAACTAAATAGGTGTTCTCATAGAATCTCAGGGTGTAGAAGTTGAAAATCTCTTATTGCCCCTGAGACCTAGAGATTGCTAGGGCTCTCCTTTGATCATCATATCTCCATCCCACTATTGGGTTCTCAGCAAGGTGAGATGGAGTAGGCATAGCCCTTGGTATACCCTCCTCAAACAAGTTATGAATGAGTGAGTTCATGTCAATATGGACCTGAGGAGGCTGTTGAGTATGGACAACTGCAAGTGAGGGTGGTGAGTCCTCCATGTCCATACTCTGAGAAGAACTCCCAGGTTCTGTGATTGTAATTAAGACTTTCTCCCCTTTTTTGGTAGCATCACCCTCTTGCACAGAGGAGCTAGGGTTTAGGTCCATCACATCCACAGGTTCTTGTGGACCTGGTTGAGTCCTCAGAATGGGTCTCTCAGCTAACTTGCCCTTGAGATTGGTGATCTTAAGTTGTTGATCATTGACCATTCTTTGCAAGGTAGTCACCTGAGATTCTAGGTGACTAACCTTGGAAGCTAAATAGGCATAGTTGAGACAGTTTATGCACTTTTAGTTGTAAAGTCCCCTCATCTTCATCAGAAGAATCATAGGGGGATGAGAGAATTAGACTAATGTCTTCTTCCTCATCACCAGCTTGTGTTTCTTGGCTATTGGTTTTCCCCTGCACACTGACAGCTTCAAAGGAAGTGTTAATGGGCTAGGTTGCCATGGTTGCAGGACCAGTTAAAGGGAAGGTCAATAAAATCAGTCTCACAAAAAGGAGAGTGTTAGAACACTTAACAGATCAAATGGGGAACCGGATTTATGTAAATGATACTAAGAACACAAGTAATTGAGATAGAACTAAGAACAAGAACAGAGTAATATGGTTTTCATGAATGTTGTATATTGCTCTCAAGTTCTTTTACAAGTGTTACAAAGCATAAAATGAAATACAAGGACCTGAGATACTTTATACTACATCCTATAGCCAGCCATACTTTAAAGGGCAGCTGGAAACACTAATCTAGAAAACAAGATCAATGTAAAGTCAAAAGGCAGATTGCCTTTTGACTAGTGACTATGACAAGCTATAGCTTACATCCTAATATATTATAAAAGGATAAAAGGTACAATGTAGGAAGTTACAGACTCAAGATCATAATCTACAGTTTACTAAAGCATGGACCTTTTCACCAACTTGTATAAGTTGGTGAGTCTTCAGAGTTGCAGCGGAAAGTAAGTCAGCTTTATACAAAAGTAGATCAGAGAAAGCATGTCCTCTCTGTCTTCGGAAGATATCAATCTTCACTTCATTGGCTTCGGAAGACTTTATCTTTGAAGCTTGGAAGACTTCATCTTTGGCTTCGGAAGATTTGGACTCTGGCTTCGGAAGATTTTGCACTTAGAATAATTTCTGTGATGAGTGTAAAACTTCCGAAGTAAGTTCTACCTTGTACATCAGTGCATGCATACAGGAAGCTCCTTGGTTGTTTTGGCTTCTTTGGTTGCATCAGCCTTCTAAGAGTCTTATTTTGAGAGAAAGACTGAACTTGATCACTTTCCACCTCCATCTACATCTTCACAGATGATGCAACAAGCTTCTTAGGGTGAGGCTTGCTCTTGGAACCGGATGGTTCAGGCTATGTAGCACTGATACACAGCTGATCAACCTTCTCTTCTTTGCTAGAATGAGTTGGACATGAACTAGAACTCCTGGTACTACAGTTCATAGTTGAGTCTTCAGCCTTCACCACTTCAAATCCTGTAGAGATAAACACTTGTTTCTGCTTAGAGTTGAAAGTGGCCTTGATCTCTTGAGCCTTCTTTGATTTTCTCTTTGCTTTCCTGATCAAGTTGTTCCTCTTAGACTTGGTCATCCCAGATTCTTTTCTCTCCTCATGTGAATAGTGACCCTTCTTAGGATGATCTTTATCACTCTTCTTGGAATCATCCTTCACTATCTCTTCTTCATCCTCTTCATCTATGGGGTCTATGAGGGGAAGCTCATCTTCACAAGTTCCACACCTTGGAGGTCTTACAGACAATAGAGTGTGTGGAGGAGCTATCTCAGTAGATCCCAGTCCCTGCTTATTCTGATAACAAACTTTTGCATGCAAGGATGAGGATATCATGTTCTTGAAGGTCTCTTCAAGAACACATTTTTCTCCCCTGGCTTTGCTGATCACAAGCTCAGCCTGGCATTCAGTTAACTTAGTGATGAGATCTTTTATCTGAGTCCTGTAGTTGGTATGTTCATGCTTAAGAGTTGAAATGGTTTTCTCTAAATCTTCCAAGACTTAATTGCTTTCCGTAAGAACATTTTTCTTCAAGTACATGTAAGTAATTAGAAGCATATTTAAGCTTCAGAAGTTATCTCAGTTCTTATAAGTAGTTATTTGACTTGAAGACATAATTTTCTTCCAAAGACAACTTGAAATCTGCTTTCAGAAAAAATTTGTCCTTCAAATACACGTAAGTACTTAGAAGCATATATAAGCTTCAGAAGATAACTCAGAATTTCTTCTGAGGGTAAATTTATTATAAGTAGTTATTTGACTTGAAGACATAATTTTCTTCCGAAGACAACTTGAAGTCTTCTATTTTAGTTTTGTAATCATTTTCAGCTCTTTTGAAATCATCTTTTAAAATGTTTAAGGACTCAAGATCAGTTCTCATCTTTAAGTTATAAGACCTATATCAGTTAACTTTAGCAATACATTCAGGTGTACAAAGATGTTCCAATACCTTGGCTTCTTCATGATCTGCCATCAGTTCTTGGTTTGGAGATGCATCCTCAAACTGAAAGCTCCATTCAAAGCCTCCTTCTTCAATAGCAACTGCATCTTGCTGCTTGGGCTTCTCATTCTTGGGAGCTCCATCAGTGTAGTTTGGTCTGGTTTGTGCTTGGCTACCATTTTTCTTTGGTGCCTTGCACTCTCTAGCAAAGTGTCCCATTTGGTTACAGTTGTAACACTTTACTTTGCTTTTTTCCAGCCCAAACTTTCCACTGGTTGCATTTCTAGGAAACTTCCTCCATGTCCTTATATAAAACTTCATGGCTCTATGAGTGAAAAGAGCCATTTGCTAAACTATTTCCATGTACTTCAGATCATCTGGATGGATACAGTCCAGGTCTTCAAGGGTAAACAGAAAGTTTCCTATGCTTTCATCAATAGACACAAAGCCTTGTAAAGAGCTTGTCTCTTGGAATGGGCTTCCTTGGATGTAGCTTTCTCTTGGTGTCTCCGGAAATGTGATGAAATGACCCTTTTTTGAGTTCTCAGGGTAGCAGATGAGATGATGTTGTGGTTCTCTGCAATCCCTTTCAACCACATGAAGGGGTGAACTCTGCTGAATGTTGGAGTTACCAGATGAATTTTGCATGGTCATCTCCATCTGGTAGCCAATGAGGATACCATACAACTCAGTGAGAGTAAGGGTCTTGAGGTTCTCTGTCCTCTTAATGACCACACAATAGTGTGTCCATTGTCTGGGAAGAGAGGACATGAACTTCCTCATAATGTCCCTGTTCTCAAGAGTTACTCCAACATCCTTTAGAGTATCCACAATCTCAACATACCCGAAGTATTGTTGAGTCATGGTTTCAGCTTTAGTGCATCCCATAGTTGCTTGACAGTCTTGCACTTATTGAAGCCTCTATTGATAGAATATGGAAGAGCAGTTTGGAGGGCGGTCATTGCTTTCTGATCTATGTTTATCTTCTTCCAGTCTTCTTCAGAATAATTAGTCACTTCCTTTGGTATCATACCACCACCAGCAACAGCTGAAGAGGTGGATGGTACATGAGGTCCATAGACAACAGATCCCCACATCCTGAAGTCTTGAGACTTGATAAAGCCTTTCATTCTTTGGCACCAAGTATCAAAGTCATCAGGAGTGATCAGTGGAAACTTTGTCATAGTACCGGTTTCCATATCAGCCTTTGTGATAGCTGCCACTTGAGATGTTAAGTGTTTTGTGAAACTGAAGGGATTTAAGATGGTGAGATCTTACAATCAAGAGCCTAAAAAGCTCTAATATCAATTGCAGGACCGGTTAAAGGGATGGTCAATACAATCAGTCTCAAAATGAGGAGAGTGTTAGAACACTTAACAGATCAAATGGGGAACCGGGTTTATGTAAATGATACTAAGAACACAAGTAATTGAGACAGAACTAAGAACAAGAACAGAGTAATATGGTTTTCAAAAATGTTGTATATTGCTCTCAAGTTCTTTTACAAGTGTTACAAAGCATAAAAAGAAATACAAGGACCTGAGATACTTTATACTACATCCTACAGCCTGCCATACTTTGAAGGCTAGCTGGAAATACTAATCTAGACAACAAGATCAATGTAAAGTCAAAAGGCAGATTGCCTCTTGACTAGTGACTATGACGTGCTATAGCTCACATCCTAATATATTATAAACGGATAAAAGGAACAAAGTAGGAAGTTATAGATTCAAGACCATAATCTACAGTTTACTAAAGCATGGACCTTTTCACCAACTTGTATAAGTTGGTGAGCCTTCAGAGTTGCAGCGGAAAGTAAGTCAGCTTTATGTAAAAGTAGATCAGAGAAAGCATGTCCTCTCTGTCTTTGGAAGAAATCAGTCTTCACTTCATTGGCTTCGGAAGACTTTGTCTATGAAGCTTCGGAAGACTTCATCTTTGGCTTCAGAAGATTTTACACTTAGAATAATTTCTGTGGTGAGTGTAAAACTTCCGAGTAACTTCTACCTTGTATATCAGTGCATGCATGCAGGAAGCTCCTTGGTTGTTTTGGCTTCTTTGGTTGCATCAGCCTTCTAATATAACCTTACAATGGTTGAGATCTTAAAAATGTAATCACTTGCAAAAGTGAGAGCCTCTTCCATATGGGCCTCCTGAACAGGTTCAGGAAGGTCCACCTCAGTTGTGGTTGAATGATGTGGGCTAGACATTGGTGATTTAGGAGCACTCATCTCTCCTTAAGCAGGGGTGGAGAAGAGAGACTCATGGTATTCACTGAAGCCAATGTCTTCATCATCATAGAATTCTAGGCTTGGGATTGGTTGGTTAAGGTTAAGCGGATGGGGATGGTAACTTTCCCCTAAAGGTTGATCACTAGAGTTTTGAGACTCTTAGTGAAGGCTTAAGGCCAGGGTAGTGAGCTCATCAGGCTGAGCATGAGGAACCTCAGCGTTGATCATTGAAATAATAGGAGTGGTTTGCTCCTCAGGAGAAGTGGGAACTCCAGTGTCCACTTCTTCCTGCATGGTAGGTGATTTGAGGGCCTGCTTGTAACACCCCGTGTTTTCAGGTTATTACAGTTAGAATTTAATTTTCCGTTAAGCTAAATAAATATCATTTTATTTAGTGTAAAAATATATATAATAAATAAATAAAACATATAATAAATAAATAAAACTTTGAATTAATGTTTATTAAAATAAAAACAAATTGTAATAGCCGACTTATACCCCCTCCTCCCCGATCGAAACCGTCACATACATCTTCTACCTCACCCCTCTTTATTGCCTTCTCCCTCTCTAACCCTAATTCGACCACAACCGCAGCCCCACCTCTCAGGTCCTTCCTCCCTGCAAATATTTCATCCACAGTCACCTTCCTTACCGTCTCCGGCAACGTCGCTCGCAACATTACATCTCTGGCAACGCCTACGGTAAGTTCCTTCATTCGTTTATTCGTTCGGTTTTGATTGCGGTTTCATTCCCGGTTGCTGTTCGTAACCTTTGGACTTCGATTGGGGTAGTGGTGTGTGGTTATTCATTGTGACTTGTGTTGATGTATGTATGTATGTATTTGACGTGATCGACTAAGGTTTACAGTGGTGGTTATTCGATTGTGGTCCGGTTCGGTTATGGATGCTTCTAGTCGAATCGAGGGTTTTAGGAATATGGCATGTGTGTGTTTCTACGTGTGTGTGTGTGTGTGTTTTTGCATGTGTGTGTGGTTGTGTTTTTGCATGTGTGTGTGTGTGTGTTTGCATATATGGGTGTGTTTCTGTGTGTGCGCGCGTGTGTTTGTTTCTGCATGGGTTTAGTTTGGTAGTGCTTGACTGTGTCTTTTAGGGATTGAATCCGTGGGGGTGATGCTTATCGTTCAGTGTGCATGAGGTGAATAAGCATATGTATATATATGTATTGTTGCATGCGTACTAATGAGAATACATTATATTCATGGATGGAACTGTATGGGTGGGACTGATTGTGTGTTAGCAGTGGATGTGGGGGAATAGGTTGGTATAAATCATGTTATGAATCCTCATGGGTTTTGGTTTGAGTTATGCTTTGTGAGTATATGCATTTATAATGTGTGTGTGCATAATATATAGTATATAATGTATGTGTGTGTGTAATATGTAAGGCCTCGTTCCCGGGAAACCCAACAGCTGGTCATTCATAGCACTTTACACATTTAAAATACATGGAAGTAAGAAGTCATGGCAGCGGAATAGTTAAACAAAAACCGTTTCATGCATTAATAATAAATTTTGCCAAGAAATACATCATTTTTACAAGTTTCAAAAGAACATTTAGTTGTATTACAAGACAAAAGTATCATTTGTTCATAACATGGATGCCAGTCTTTATTTGCCAAGTAGCTTCAACCTCGTGCCATCCCCAGCAACATCATTACCTGCCAACTGATATGCATATCACTTGGTGTTCATCCATCATTATACATAATCATTCGTTAAGAGATTCATTAACTTTCTTTCTTTCATTAACTTTCTCTTTCATTAACTAGGATTGCACAAAGCAAGAGCCTACATTGTTGGTTGGCAACAGATGCCGAACCCCTATCAGTACACATTTATAAGTGGTAGCTAACCCCTGACAGTTGACCCACACTGCTAGGCACGAAGCCTGCTCATGAATACAGGTCCCATTCATTTATTGGTCAATCACAAGGATTAGACCCCATATGTGCATCCTTTGGGCTGAAACAGCCGCACATCAATTGAGCAAACGGCACCCAGGGTCCTGAACCTCCAGTCATTATGCTTGCAAGCCTTTTCATTTATTATAAGGGCCCAGGGGTAACATTCATTACGTTACACTGTATTTCTTTTATTCATTTGTGACCACTTGATTATGCATAATACTTTTAAGATATCCGGTCATTAGAATTACATAACATGAAATATTATTATTCATAATAGTAGCCCTTAAGCAAATAAAGCATTAGAAACATTAAACAAACATAATCTCCCGTTAAAACATAAATACCAGTCACTTAATTTCTATTCTCAAAATTTCAGAATAAACCTAAGTGTTCACAGCGCATAAAATAGGTATACAGCGGATGACTTAAATGCTAAGTGTCCACAGTGGACAACCAAAGTCCACAGCGGATGACCAAAGTCCACAGCAGATGAATTAAACACTTAAGTGTCCACAGCGGACAGCCAAAGTCCACAGTGGACGACCAAAGTCCACAGCGGATGAATTAAACACTTAAGTGTCCACAGCGGACAGTCAATGTCCACAGCGGATGACTAAGGAATACTAAGGCATTACAGTGGATGACTAAGTTTCATAGTGGATGAGTTAAGCACTTAAGTGTCCACAACGGATGTGCATGATTACCTTAAGTGTCCACTATGGACAAACAATGTCCACAGCGGATGGTCTAGAACACAAGTATCCATAGCAGATACTTAGTGTCCACAGCGGACGGTATGAATTATCCTCCTAAGTGTCCACAGCGGATATTCAAAGCCCACAGCGGACAGTTATCCAAATACTTATGTTCTACTTATGCAAATTCTAGTTCCATACAGCACTTCTAAACGTATACTTAGCATAGATCTATCAGATACAGAATCATGGAATGTTATCATTTTCATAAAAAAAACATAATTTTAGTTTAAGAAACATCTTTGTAATACACATATCAGCCCCAAACAAGTAGAAAACAAGTAAAAGAGGGGATCTAGAACTCACCTTAAATAGCTTTCGAGCAGAACACAACAAGCCGAGAGCAACCTGGAGTTCTAACACCTAAACACACGTAAACATACAAGCTCAACACATAGAAACACATAAAAATCATCCTGAAGCTTGAACCCAACTGAAATTGAGGAGAAAACACCTTAAAATCTTACCTTTTGAAGATTTCTTCTACTTTCTCACTCTAGAACCGGTGGAAGTCTTTTTCTTTCTCTAGCCAAAGGTTAAGTGCATAGGAAAGAGGGTATGGGCGACCATTTCTCCTTTTTGAACCCACTATGGGCCGGTTTGGCCCTTGCACACTTTTAACCCTTGCTTTTTGAAATAATAACTCGTTTGCTCCATTTACTTTTCTTTTCTTTTCTTTTTCTGAAATTTCCGTGTGTTACATAATAGATGTATTATATGTATGTTACATATGTATTATTGCATGTGGGTTCATGATGTGTGTATGGATTATGCAAGTGAGTGTGGATAATTATGCATGGCATATGTACATGTATGCTTAAGTAATTAAATATTGTCGGATGTTAGGGTGTGCATGGGGAATGTTAATGTCTGGCCTGAACTTGAGTCGGGAACTTGAAACCATATAGTTCTGGTGCAAATACTAAATATTAAGTAAATATCAAATTTAATTCAGGTGTTCGGAAAATTTAGTCATTTGTTCATTGCATTAACCTGTTGCTATGCACTCAAGGTGAGTTTACGACACCACTTTCTTATAATCTCTTTTGGGGAAGATAAACATGTTCTTTTTGAAATATTCTTCGTTTGATCAGTATTACTGTATTATCACATGTTTACTAGTGTTGCACCAATTTAAGTCCTCACTTTCGAACCGTTAATTTATGTAATTTAGCGAGGTAATTCTGAGTAGATCTACTGGGTTTGACAAACCCCACCCGGGCTAGTCGCGCTAGCATGACTGCACGTTAAACGGGTGTTTAATTGACCTAATGTCTGTTGCTGTGGTCTGGTAGCCACAGCCGAGGCATTCATTTACATTGTCAGCTTCGGTTGCGAATTTCATACACTATGTAACTTTTTATGTAGACTAGCTATCTACTGATATTACTTTGTTTACTGGATCTACTTTTTTATTATGTTACTATTTATCAAAACCTGTGAACTCACTAACCCTGTGTTGACACTTTAGCATGTTTCTTTCAGGTTCATAAGATGAGCACAGCTTGGAGCATCTCATGTTGCATACATTCTGATTTCTTTAAACGATTAAAGATTGTTTTTGCAAGCTACGTTTATTTGAGTAGCGCGTGTTTTGCGCTTTTGGGTTACAAATTATTACGCTTTCATGAATTTTTATTAATTATGTTTTGGAAAATTTCTAGCAATATTACACAACTATGTTTTGTAATTATTGTGTTGTTTGGTGTAACTAACGGCTGAGATCCTGGCATGCCGCGTACCTAACGGTAAAACCCCGTTTATGGAAATTAAGGGTGTGACACTGCTCAACCTGAGTAGCTTGAGCAGAGGTTCGTTTGGATTTTCTTTGGTAGGTAATGGTGATTTGTGGCTGAGTGGGTGGTGCAAATGTAAAAGGTGTGGGTTCAACATTAGCTTGTGTTGCCAAGTTGTCACCTTGAGCAATGAGCTCTAACATTTTTGGGACCAAGGCTGTTTCTACCCCTGAGAAGCCAACAGTTGGCTTTCTTATTATTTTAAAGATGTCGAGCTTCATCTATCCCAATTTTAGAATATTACTTGTTCCCTTTAACTGTGAGCCCAGTTCACAGTTAAAAATATACTGGACATATCTAGTGAACATATAATATTCTAAAGAGTATAAGTCTGTAAGTAAATTAGTATATACAAATTACGAGTATCTAAACTTGACCCCTTGCATCATTCCATGGACTATATAGGAAAGGTCTTTAGAAATTTGGTCCCATCCTCCATATTTGTTAGATAAGGAGTGAATAGTGTGACCTCTCGTATTTTTATTTAACGTTTGATTAACGTCGTTATCTCTTGTAAGGATTCGTTTTGTTATGAATGCAAGTACGAGGAATTATATGTAATTCCTTGAAATCGTTATAGTTTGGTTATAATTAAATATTTCAATAATAATAATAATAATAACAATAATAATAATAATAATAATAATAATAATAATAATAATAATAATAATAATAATAATAATAATAATAATAATAATAATAATAACGAAAAAATAGAAGAAAATATCAATATTAATTGTAATAGTGAAAATAATAATAAAATGACAAAATAATAATACTAATAAATGTAAATAATCTTAAAAGAATGTTAAATATTGAAATTTAATAAAACCAAAATGTTTTAACATTTTTAAAACTTGTAAAAAAAAATATAAAAAAATATAATTAGTTTGTACATGAAATAATAAAGTCCAAAACCACAGGGACTAAACTGAAAATCTGATTAAAACTAAGCTTTGGGTTTAAAATGACAAATCATAAACCGCAGGGACCTAAATGTAATTTATTTCAAAACCCAAGACATTCCCCGTCGCCTGATTCCCCGGCCTATTTCCGGCCAATACTCTGGCGGAGCTCCGACCACTTCATAATCCTCTAAATTTATCATTTCTACCCAAATTAACCATCCCTTACCAACGTACACCAGTTTCGAACACTATAACAAAGTTAATTCGACATTAATCGGCGGTTTCCCATTTCATTTAATCAAAACCGAAACTCATTCAAGCTTGGACATCAATTGACTTGAAACGTATACAATCATGTGCAATTATATGGTTTTAATCACTTAAAAGACTGTTATAACACTCACACACTCCTAATTTCATCTGAATTTAACCCTTTCATCGAATTAATCCTCTGCAAACCTCCGAACCTGCGACTCGACCAATTTCCAACTTCAGTACATCCTAGTCCGAAATTGGCAGAGGGCTTTCGATCATATGCATCCTTAGAAGCTGTTGGTGCAACTAATTTGATTGTAATCAACTTTAACCATTTGAATCGAGAATAGCACAGTCGCGGTCTCACTCGACTTCGTATTCGTGGAATCCACAACCAATCCTGGTGAATCTAAGCATCAACATACACGATAAATCATGGGGATGCAAAGCCCCATGGTTAATTTCTTTGTTCTCATCAGATTGGGGTTCAATTCGTTGGGTGTTCAATCTAGGGTTTATATGGAAATCGGGGATTTTATGGGTTTGAGTTTTTAACTATTAAATTCTATTCTTTGACACAAACAGGGCTTTGGCCCGGTGGTTTAGTTGTGTCGGGTGTGGCAAAGGGCTCGGGTTCGAACCCGAGGCCCTGGTTCGAACCCGAGGCCCTGCCACTATTTTTTTAGGGGTTTATTAATAATTAAATTTCAAAAAGTACTTAAATATTATTATTATTCTTATAAAAATCATTTTTAACTAAATAAAAATTATTTTCTTTTAAATTTTTGTTTTTTTTTGATAATCAATTAATAAATTTTTATTCTTCATGTTTGGAGATTATAAAAATTATTACAAAAGTATCATTTATTATTAATTTTAATAAATCCCATTTAATTCTTAACAATTCTAATTTAATAAATGTTTTATAGTTATAAAACATATTTTACAAATTCATTTATATATTTAGATAAATATATAAGTACATATTTAAAATGTACACATCTTGTTATTAATGGAATTATCTTAATGGTTTCAATCTACAAAATTACTATTTTATTTAATTGTAAATAATAACCTTTCGATAATAAAAGTTTAACTTTTATTAATAGTGTTAATCATTAAAGTTCCTATTTAATTGTTTAAGTATCAAAATAATAATAAACTGCATCTATATAATAATCATGGGTTAGTGTTTATAAACAATATCATCCCAAATTTAAACGTGAATTCCTGTGTATTGTTAACATCATGATTAATTTAATACGACGTTCATTTAGGTTGAACGTTAACGAATCCTCGGCATCATATACAAGCTTTTCTTATTTGTCATCCTTATAATCCATGTGAGTTTTTCCATACCCCTTTTATATATTTTCACACTTTGGGGTGAAACATGTTAACCTTATGATAAATGTACTTGTAAACTCGTTTGAATCTTGTAAACACTTGGACAATTCTTCTTATTTGTCGTGGTTATTTGAACTCTTGTAATTACCATGTGATGACTATAATATGTACAATCATTAACTATTGCTAATCGTTTAATCTTATAATCTTGTAATCTTATAATTTGTCAAGGTTTGATTGTTACATTTATTCATCCATCCCTAGTTACTTTATTCAATAACCTATGACATGAATTGCCATCTGTTATATATATTTATGAATGAAAACTATGGAAAACTCACCAACATTATGTTGACCTTTTATTTTTAACATATTTCAGGAAATGATATTGTTTAGCATGCCTTCAAGACTTACATACATCTAGGATTGGACCTAGACTAAAATAAAAGACATTGATCATTTTATGACTTTGAATTTCTTATGTATTGTTGGATGTTTGAACTTGCTCTATTTCTTTATTGTACGTCATGAATATTGATCTTTAATAATATTGTCATTTTAAAATTAGCATTGTGTGGCATGAACAATCTTAACCCTCATATCTCGACGTTTCCGCCGTTAAGGTTGGGGTGTGACAGATTGGTATCAGAGCCCATAACTATAGGGATTTAGGTTATTAAAAATGGTGGCCTAGACTATGGTTAAACTAGGGACTCTTTTCATGAATAACCATTATGATCTTGTAAGTTAGTTCATATGCCTATCACGTGGTATTACATGTTGCATGATAAACCACTTATGTGCTATTTGTCTTCATTTAGAAAATAATGCCTTAGAAATATGCCTTAAACCTTGTTTACCCCAACTTCCTAATCCTCTTCGTATGTCTTTAAGTCCTACCGCGTCTAATCTTTTCTAAATCTTATTCTCGACTGCGTGTGGAAATCTACGCATCTTATCGAGGGGAGAAAATTCCTTAGACGATATGTCTAAATCTTGAAAATCCCATCGAGGTTTTAATTCTAGTAGCCTATAGGGAAGTGTGTGACACATAAACACCTGTATTCTGGATTTCCTGGAAAAAGGCCCTCGGGCTAAGGTAAGCATTTCGTATAAATCTTATTGCGAGATCTGTTATGCTTACCTGGGGATTTCCGGGATGAGTGCAAAATTATGGTCAACATACACATTTTCCTCAAGGTAATTGGGATTAGGTCGCCTCGACGTGTCCATGTTCCTATTGGCTTTGAGTTACCAAATGGAACAATCCTGTATATGTTTATTAAATCTTAAAAATGTGCTCGTTATTATTGAACTCGTTTTACTCATCAATTCCTATGTTTAAACATTATTATACGTTATGTGCCTCATGTGACTATCTCTATACCTTGATCAATGCGTACATAAATCTTAATATATATTTAAAGGCATTGTGTGCCTAAATCGAAGGGTTTTCAATATTTTAAATTGTTACTTATGGTTTTCAAATCTCCTTAAAGTGTGTCCCATAACCAAATTTATGCAATGCTACAAAAGTGGGATGCCTGTATCTTGAGATGTTTTGTCAAGGCAAGGTATCCATATTGGTCCAATTCGACCGATGGGTCTGTTTACCTTACCTGGGAACCCATGAGGTGAGTGTCCGCTTATAGGTACGCATGTCTTCAATAAAGTTGTGGTTGACCTAACACTTTGAGAAGTCAAGGTATTCCCTTTGGTTTGCCAAACAAACGTTTACATTTGGAGCATCTCATTGTTGTTTTGAATCGTTTTTGTCATTGATTTTGTTTTCTAGATTTAAACCGTTCAAGCTTTGAAAACCTATCACAATTGATTCAGTTATTCTGAACTGTAACCTTAATCCTAGCAAGCATGATCTTCTTTATCCTGTTAATGTTACATTGACGTTTTCTAGAGTTTCTAACCGAATTTTTTTTTCTTTTCGCTTGCTAAGTCGAGCTTTGTAATAATATTGTGTGATAAAATCTTTTAACCGTTTTGCATCATAGGAAATGCAAGAGGTTGCAAGTCAACGTATGACTAAGAACACTCGAATCTCCTAAAGGAAACTACCTCATCAAGACAGGAGTGAATCCCTTATCTTGATGACCATTTCTTTCTTCTTGTTCTTATGAACTCGTATTTTACCAATGGAATTACCTCATTAAGATAGGAGTAAATTTTGTACTTCGATGATGGCTTTAAATTTTTCTATTGCTGGTTTTTTTTATGAAATTTCATCCTTTGGATAGGGGTGATTTCCTTATCTTGAGAACAAATTTCACTCATTTTTATCATGGACTTGTATTTCACGAATGAAATGACCGCACCAAAATAGGAGTGAATCCCGTACTTTGGTGACAAATTTCAATTCTCGATCGTTTTCTTATTATCATGAAATTCCATCATCGAGATAGGAGTGAATTCCATACCTTGATGATAATTTCACTCATCCAAGTTTTATGGGTTTGTATTTCCTCAAATGAAATGACCTCTTCAAAGTAGGGGTGAATTCTGTACTTTGATGAAAATTTTCATTTTGCTATATTTTGTACTATAAAATTTCACCTTTAAGATAGGAGTGATTTTCTTTACCTTAATGGTAAGTTACCCCATCTTATTCTTGTGGATCCTTAACAATGAGTTAGGATCAAGCTCTCATTCTGTTAGTTAAGAGTCGTGTTTTGGGAAATACACCACCAAGTTAGGAGTGATATCCACACCTTGGTGACTATTCCCATTCCTTGATTTCAATTTTATCAGGGTTTTAAGACTTCAATTGACAAGAAACATGTAGTAACTTGAAGGGTGAACACCGTTACCTGATTTTTCGATGATAGTGTTCCAACCTATCAAGCCAAAGCATGATTCCTGAACTCAAAAGAGGTCCTTGCCACTTTAGGTTAATCTTAGTTCTAAAACTGGAACATTTAAATCGATTCTTTTTCTCACCCCTTTATGTTTTAATTTGTCGTTTGATTTAGCTTTATGGAACCTTTTATTTCTTACTTATCGATCTTCATTCGGGTTATCACCAAAACTTAATTGCACGATGATAACACTCCTAAAACAATCTTTCTTACAAAATAAAGTCATTATAAATTTATGTTTATGTCTTTCTGATCATACCAATGTTTCGGCTTTATTCATGGGTTTGATGAACCACGTGTGCAAGCCGTACTTGAAAATTTTATTTGTGATGGTCTATATCGACGATGCCCTGAATTATCCAAATTGTTAATCAAATCATGAACGACATCTTCGTTGATCCTTGCATTATAATTAAAAATGCAATTCCTATTTTTTGTGTCATTTCTTGGATCGTCTTTGAATTCTTAACCTTGAAAATCTTTAAATCTCTATCTTGTTTGCGACTTACAAGACTCGTTATTCATCTCGATGCGAAGAAAATGATTCATGGATTTTCGCGATTAGTGTTCATGGTTTGGCATAAAGGAAAAGAGGGCATAGCTTGGTATGTGTCCAAGTGCATCATCTGCTCAAAAGTCAAAGCCAAACATCAGCATCCCTTTGAATCGTTTGTCTAACTTGAAGTCTATGTGTAAAAGGAAATATTTATTGATGAAGTTCATCACCAATATGTCTCCTATTTCTAGACATCATAATAACACCTGATTCATCATTGATCGAATGACTAAACCGGTGCAATTCATGTCGATTCTTGAGGAATATCGAGTCAAGAAATTGACTCGTATCTACTTCAACAAAATAGTCAGCCACCGTGATGTGTTTTAAAAATCTTTGATTGGGATGGTCTACTTATCTTTCGTTCTAGCCGAACCTTTAAATCATCTACGAAAACATAAGACAATTTTAGTACAATTAATCATTCGGAAACCTAAGCTGAAAGAACGTTACAACCTTTCAAGATATGCATTGAACTTGTGTCATTTTATTTAGTAACTCTTGGGATTCTCAATTTCCGTTGATCAAACTTTCATACAATTACAGGCCTTTCCAGGAGCATCATGATGTCATCTCATTTTGTAAGTTCATTCAAAATGCTTAAGCGTATTAAAAAAAAGTGGCTTATAAGCTTAAAACTGTCCTAAGAACTATGCACGGTTTATCCAACATTTTTTGTGTCAAACCTCAAAATTTATCTTGTCAATGATAACTTTCGCATCCTACTGGAGGAGTTCAAATTGCATACATTCTGTCCTAAGTAACTCACCCATAACCGAACACCAATCACAGTTCGTTAGAATTCTAAATGTGCCCTAAAATTCTCATAGGAATGTGAAGACCAAATGAAATTCAAGTATCCTGATCTTTTTATCATAAGTGTAAATTCCTTAAAGTTGGGGAGACTGTGACCTCTCGTATTTTTATTTAACTTTTGATTAACGTCGTTATCTCTTGTAAAGATTCGTTTTGTTATGAATACAAGTACGATGAATTATATGTAATTCCTTGAAATCGTTATAGTTTGGTTATAATTAAATATTTCAATAATAATAATAATAATAATAATAATAATAATAATAATAATAATAATAATAATAATAACAAAAAATAGAAGAAAATATCAATATTAATTGTAATAGTGAAAATAATAATAAAATGGCAAAATAATAATACTAATAATTTTAAATAATCTTAAAAGAATGTTAAATCTTGAAATTTAATACAAACAAAATGTTTTAACATTTTTAAAACTTGTAAAAAAAATATAAAAAAAATATAATTAGTTTGTACATGAAATAATAAAGTCCAAAACCTCAGGGACTAAACTGAAAATCTGATTAAAACTAAGCTTTGGGTTTAAAATGACAAATCATAAACCGCAGGGACCTAAATGTAATTTATTTCAAAACCCAAGACATTTCGCCCACCCCCCCCCCCATCGCCCGATTCCCCGGCCAATACTCCGGGGGAGCTCCGGCCACTTCATAATCTCTAAATTTATCATTTCTACCCAAATTAAACCATCCCTTACCAACAGGGCTTTGGCCCGGTGGTTTAGTTGTGTCGGGTGTGGCAAAGGGCTCGGGTTCGAACCCGAGGCCCTGCCACTATTTTTTTAGGGGTTTATTAATAATTAAATTTCAAAAAGTACTTAAATATTATTATTATTCTTATAAAAATCATTTTTAACTAAATAAAAATTATTATCTTTTAAATTTTTGTTTTTTTTTTGATAATCAATTAATAAATTTTTATTCTTCATGTTTGGAGATTATAAAAATTATTACAAAAGTATCATTTATTATTAATTTTAATAAATCCCATTTAATTCTTAACAATTCTAATTTAATAAATGTTTTATAGTTATAAAACATATTTTACAAATTCATTTATATATTTAGATAAATATATAAGTACATATTTAAAATGTACACATCTTGTTATTAATGGAATTATCTTAATGGTTTCAATCTACAAAATTACTATTTTATTTAATTGTAAATAATAACCTTTCGATAATAAAAGTTTAACTTTTATTAATAGTGTTAATCATTAAAGTTCCTATTTAATTGTTTAAGTATCAAAATAATAATAAATTGCATCTATATAATAATCATGGGTTAGTGTTTATAAACAATATCATCCCAAATTTAAACGTGAATTCCTGTGTATTGTTAACATCATGATTAATTTAATACGACGTTCATTTAGGTTGAACGTTAACGAATCCTCGGCATCATATACAAGCTTTTCTTATTTGTCATCCTTATAATCCATATGAATTTTTCCATACCTCTTTTATATATTTTCACACTTTGGGGTGAAACATCTTAACCTTATGATAAATGCACTTGTAAACTCGTTTGAATCTTGTAAACACTTGGGCAATTCTTCTTATTTGTCGTGGTTAGTTGAACTCTTGTAATTACAATGTGATGACTATAATATGTACAATCATTAACTATTGCTAGCCTGGCGACGTCATAGATCTATTGGCCTGACAAGCCTATTTGGTGTTAAACCAAGTACACTTTGCTAATCGTTTAATCTTGTAATCTTGTAATCTTGTAATCTGTCAAGGTTTGATTGTTACATTTGTTCATCCATCCCCAGTTACTTTATTCAATAACCTATGACATGAATTGCCATCTTTTGTATATATTTATGTATGAAAACTATGGAAAACTCACCAACATTATGTTGACCTTTTATTTTTAACATGTTTCAGGAAATGATATTGTTTAGCATGCCTTGAAGACTTACATACATCTAGGATTGGACCTAGACTAAAATAAAAGACATTGATCATTTTGTGACTTTTAATTTCTTATGTATTGTTGGATGTTTGAACTTGATCTATTTCTTTATTGTACGTCATGAATATTGATCTTTAATAATATTGTCATTTTAAAATTAGCGTTGTGTGGCATGAACAATCTTAACCCTAACATCTCGACGTTTCCGCCTTTAAGGTTGGGGTGTGACAAATAGCTACATGGAGGAGGTACTTCCATTTGGATGAGACCTTCCTTTTCTTGAAGGTTCTTACTGAGTAATCCCCTTCATAGCCCATTTGCTGGAATGAATGGTTCATAGCAAACTTAGGGAAGGACAAGTCGCCTTCATCATCATCCAGCCTTAGATGAGTGTTGATGGTGGCTGGAGTGATGAAAATTGTCCTCCCCTACAATGTAGCAGTTAATGCCTTCTTACCATCCAAGATGACCTCTTGGCAGGTCCTCCAGAACTCTAACAGTTGATCTTCATATAATGAAGGGTCTATAGTGAGGGCAGTGAGGTAGTTGGATAGAGTCAAGAAACGACAAACATCTGAGAAACCAGGATCTTTCTCGGACGACAACAGAGTAACTTGATTATGTTGTCTGTGTAGTTACATGGAGAAATCAGGTTGGTTTTGGGGATTAGGGTTGGCCATTTTAAGTAGCTTTGAGGTGAAGGAAGGTGAGAACAAGGTTGGTTTTTGGGTGAATTTAGGGTTTGAATCTGTGTAGATGAAGGAGAAAGTGAAAGAGGGGGAACCATTGTACGAATATATATATATGGTATGGATTTGAGACAAAGTTAATGCAAAATGATAAACTTTGAAATCCAGATGTTGGTCCCACCTCTGAAAAAATACCCAAAAAGGTAGTTTTCTTGTAAGTCTAAAATCTTCCGAAGGTAATTTGTCTTTTGGAAGTTTTGAGAAAACTTCCAAAGCCAATTTGGCTTCACAAGATATTCCTTAGCTTTTCAAGAATTTGCTTCGGAAGAAAATTACTTAAAGTAATTTTACTTCCTAGATAAATTTTGCTTCGGAAGATATCAAATACCAGAAATTTTATTCATAAGAGAGAATAAAATTTCAAGACTTAATTGCTTTCGAAAGAAAATGGTCCTTTAATACACATAGTACTTGGTGAAAAAAATAAGCTTCGGAAGATATATCAGGATTTCTTCCGAAGGTTAATTTCTCAGAAGTAGTTATTTGTTTTGAAGACATAATTTTCTTCCGAAGCAACTTGATGTCTTCCGAAAGAAAGTTTATTCAAAATTCTCAAAATTCTAAGGGATATCAGTTTTGAAAAGTTTCTTCCAAAGTGAACTGGGCTTATATGATGATGATATAGATAACTTAAGACACACATATTGTTTAAAAATAATCTTGAGTTTAGTTTAAGAAAAATCTACTCAAAGTTAATCATCTCAATAGTTGATACAAGATATTTAAATCTTTACTCATCAAAACCTTTTGTGAACAGATCAACATATTGTTCATTTGTGTTAACTTTGACTAGTTTTATCAATCCATTTTCAAAATTATCTCTAATCAAATATACCTATGTTGATATGCTTTGTCTTTGAGTGTTGTATAGGATTCTCTGTAATAGAGATAGCACTATTGTTGTCTATGTGGATGGGAGTCTCCTTGAAGTTGAATCCATAATATAACATCTGATTCTGAATCCAAAGCACTTGAGCACAGCAGCTTGCAGCAGGAATGTATTCAGCTTCAACAATTGTTGCAGATACATAGAATTATTTCTTGTATTGCCATGAGACTATCCTTCCACCAAGAAATTGACATCCCCCAGATGTAGACTTTGCAGTCATCTTGCAGCCACCATAGTCACTATCTGTATAGGCATACAGATTAAAGTCATAATTCTTTGAATACCAAAGGCCTAGTTTGGAAGCACCTTTAAGATATCTGAGAATTCTCTTGACAGCAAACAGGTGTGACATCTTGGGGTTGGCTTGATATCTTGCACAAATACATGTAGCAAACATGATATCAGGCCTGCTGGCTGTGAGGTATATAAGTGACCCAATCATAGCCCGGTATAGATGTTCATTAACATATTCCCCCTCAAGATTTGGTCCTAGGGAGTGGTTTCTAGCTATGGGTGTCTTAGCAACCTTACACTCAGTCATATGAAATCTGGTAAGTATGTCTTGCACATACTTTGACTGGTTTATGAAGATTCAATTATCAACCTGCTTCACTTGAATTCCTATAAAGAAATTGAGTTCCTCCATGGCACTCATTTCAAATCTATTCTTTATTAGCTTCTCAAAGTCTTTGCAGAGCTTCAGATTAGTTGACCCAAAAATAATTTCATCTATATAAACTTGAACCAACATCAAGTCATTCTGTTCCTTTGATGAAGAGTGTTCCATCAAAATTACCCCTCTTGTACCCATGTTAACAGAGATACTATAATAGTGTCTCATACCACTTCCTTAGAGCCTGATGCAGCCCATAAAGAGCTTTGTCTAGCTTGTAGACATAATCAGGATGATTTGGGTCTACAAAGCCAGGTGGTTGTTTGACATACACTTTCTCATCAATCACCCTATATAGAAAGACACACTTGACATCAAGTTGATAGACCTTGAAATCCTTGGATGCAGCAAAAGCCAGAAATATCCTAATAGCTTCAAGTCTTGGTACAAGAGAAAAAACATCTGTGTAGTCAATCCCTTCTTCTTGTGTGTACCTTTGAACAACTAGTCTAGCCTTGTTCTTGATGACAAGGGCCCTCTATCATCCTTCTTGTTCCTAAATACCTATTTGGTACCTATGGTAGTCTTCCCTCGAGGAAGGGAAATAGATTCTAAACCTTTTGTCTCTTGAATTGAAGCAGCTCCTCTTGCATTGCTTCAACCCAACTTCCATCCTTCATGCCCTTATCAATCTTCTTAGGCTTTATCTGGGACAAGAAACAAGAGTGAAGACAAACATTTTTGTCATGGGTTTGTCATCTTGTTCTTACCCCAGTCTTAATATCTCCAATGATGTTTGTGGTGGGATGTGACTTATGGATTCTCAGTTGAGGAATCACAGCAAGTTGGTTGGACAGATCCAAATTGGTGAAATTCAGATCTAGTGCTTGACTATCATCCACCACATCAACACACTTCTCAAGAGAAACTTGATCCAATAAGTGTGTTACATCATTGATGTTGTCTTCTATGGAGTGGTTATCAGCATCAAGAAATTCTTAATCACTCTCACTACCTCCATCTCCTCCTACATTGGAAATTCCTTCATCTAAGTTATGTGCCTCTGTGCTAGAATTTATAGGCACCTCAGATGTATCAGCTGAAGAATTTGCCATGGTTGTGTTGACAGGATTTCCAACTACATGGCTAGTTACCACTGGAGCTTAAGTAGTTTAAACACTTGGTCTTCTCAGTTCAAATCTTAGATCAGAATCTCCTGATGATAAGGTACCTGTAGATCCTGAAACTTCTTTACAAGATTTGTTAAAATAGTGGGTAACTAAATCAAGATCAAATAGCCAATCAAGACCAGAACCTTTCACACTGGGTGTGTGCTCACTAAAGGTCATAATGGTTGACTTCTCAACTACTCTAGTTCTAAGATTGTATACTTTATAAGCCTTGGCTTGGGAAGGGTATCCAATAAAATGTCCATTATCTGCTTTCTCAGCAAATTTGGCTATTTGATCTTTGGTATTCAAGATGGTGTAAGGACATCCAAATGATCTGAGGAAGCCAATGAAAGGTCTCCTTTTGTGTCACAGTTCATAAGGAGTCTTACCATAAGTCTTGACTACTAAAACTCTATTATGCACATAGCAGGCAGTGTTGACTGCCTGTCCCTAGAAGGTGATGGGTAGTTTAGAGTCAGATAACATGGTTCTTGCAGCTTTAATAAGTGTCCTATTTCTCCTCTCAGCAACACCATTTTGCTGGGGAGTCCTGGGAGTACTATATTGTCTTGTAATACCCTTTTCGTCACAAAATGCATCAAGTATTTGGTTTTTGAATTCAGTTCCTTGATCACATCTTATGGTCTTGACCTTGTAATCACATTGATTCAGAATGAAGTTCTTTAAGATTTCAGGAGTCTCATCCTTAGTTCTAAGGAAGAAGACCCAAGTATATCTTGTGAAATCATCTGTGATCACTAAATAATAAGAGGTCCTTCCTAGACTCATTACATTGGTGGGGCCAAAAAGATCCATATGTAATAAGTGTAGGAGAGTAGTGATGAGTTCATTTTCATTGGCTTGTAAGACATTTTGTGTTGCTTCCCTTTCAGGCATGCAACATAATGGTCATCACTTGTAAACTCTTTCTTTGGTATTCTATTTACCAAATCATTCTTAATTAATTTATTCATGTTTTTAAAGTTTACATGGCATATTCTTTTATGCTAGAGAAAAGACTCATCACTATTGGCTTTGGATAGAAAGCAAGATACTTCTCCTGAAGGGATGTTTCTTACAAGTCCATCTTGTATATGTTCCCTTTTCCTGATGGCTCTGAGCAGGATATGCTCTTGAGGAATGACCACCCTGGGCTTAAGAACAATGCACTCATGCTTAGTGAAGAACATGTTATGTCTCTGATCATAAAATTAGGATACACTCAAAAGATTGTATCCAAGCTCCTTAACAAAGTTTACCTTCTCAATGCTGAGCTTACCATTTGTGACCCTGCCCCTTCAAGTGATGTAACTACCTGATTTCCTCCAAAAGCAACTGCTCTCCATCAATTTTCTCAAAGTTCTGAAGTAAAGAGCCATTGCCTGTCATGTGTCTGGAACAGCCACTATCAATGATCCATATATTCCCTTTGGTCTTGAGTTGTTCCTGCATATAAAGAGATGGATAGTTACATTTGGTAACCCAAGCCTCATTGGTCTTGGGCTTCTTAAAGTGCATTGAAGATAATGCAACAGTAATCGATCCTATATGCAAGTTATGAGGATCATTTGCTGTTGTTGATGAAGAACTTTTAGTCATATAGCCTTCCTTCATCTTCCACACCATCTTTGGAAGACTAGACTTGGAATTCAATACTTCAGAATTTTTGATGACTTCGGAAGTTTTGGAGACTGAACCTTCGGAAGCTTTTGCATCCACTACAGCAGACTTCAGTGCTTCGAAAGCATTTCTTTCTTCCGAGACCAAATTTTCTTCTGAAGGTAAGTTTTCACTTATCTTCTTCTTCACTTTGGAGCTTTCGGAAGGAAAAGACTTTCCTTCCGAAGCTATCTCTTCTTCTTCTTCTTAGAAGTTTTCTTCTTGGACATGTGGATAGTACTTTTGGGATTGTAGATGCAATCCTTTGCAAAGTGAGAAGTACTACCACACATGATGCATTCAGTTTGCATGCTTCTGGGAGTCTTCCTTTGAGTGGGAGGCTGAGCTTGATCATTTTCCACTTCCTTCTACACCTTTTCAGATGATGCAGTAGGCTTCTTGGGATGAGGCTTACTTTTAGAATTGGTTAGCTCATGTTGTGCAGTAGTGGTGCATATTTGATCAGCCTTCTTCTCTTGACCAGGATGATTTTGACATGAACTAGGACTCCTGGCATTAGAGTCCATTGTTGAGTCTTCAGTCTTTACCCCTTCAAATCTAGCAGAAATGAAAACTTGCATTTGCTTGGAGTTAAAGGTGGCCTTGATCTCTTGGGCTTTCTTTGACTTCTTTTGGCAGCCCTTATCAAGTTCTTTCTTGCAGACTTGGTCATCCATGGTTCTTTCTTCTCTCTAGGAGAATAGTGTCCCTTCTTAGGATAACCCTTGTCACTCACCTCAGGTTCATCCTTCACTATCTTCTTTACCTCTTCATCCTTCTCTTGGATAGGATCAATAGGAGGCAGCTCATCTTGACAAGTTCCACACTCTAGAGATCTAACATATAGGAGTGTGTATGGAGGAGCTATCTCACTTGACACTAGTCCCTACCTATTTTGGTAACAAACTTTTGAATGTAAGGATTAGGATATTATGTTCTTGAAGGTTTCTTCTTTAAAAACACATTTTTCAGTCTTGGCTTTGTTGATCACACGCTCAACCTAGCATTCAGTTAACTTGGTTATGAGATCTTTGATTTGAGTCCTATAGTTTGTATGCTCATGCTTAAGAATAGAAATGGTTTTCTCTAAATCCACAATTTTAACTTTATGATCATTTTATGCTCTTTTAAAATCAGCTTTTAAAATATTTAAGAACGTAAGGTCAGATCTTATTTCCAAGTTGTAGGACCTGTGCATATTCACTTTAGCAATGCATTCAGGAGTACAAAGATGTTTTAATACCTTGTCTTTTTCATGATCAACCATCAATGTTTGGTTTGGAGAAGCATCTTCTACCTGAAAGCTCCAGTCAAAGCCTCCTTCTTCAACAGCAATAGTAGCATGTTGTTTTGGTTGGCTTGGCTTCTCAGTTCTGGGAGCTGCATCAGTGTAGTTTGGTCTGGATTGTGCTTGGCTGGCGTTTGTCCTTGGTGCCTTGCACTCTCTAGCAAAGTGTCACATTTGGTTACAGTTGTAACACTTCACCTTGCTTTTATCCAGCCCAAACTTTCCACTGGCCACATTGCTTGGGAATTTCCTTTCTGTTCTCTTGTAGAACTTCTTGGCTCTGTGAGTAAGGAGATCCATCTATTGAACTATCTCCATATACTCCAGATCATCTGGATGGATGTAGTCCAGGTCTTCAAGAGTGAAAAGAAAGTTTCCACAGCTTTTATCAGTAGACATAAAAGCTTGAATGAGCTGTCTCTTGGAATGGGATTCTTTGAATGTAGCTCTCCCTTGGGGTCTCAGGGAAGGTGATAAAAGGACCCTTTTATGAGTTGTCAGGGAAGTAGATGAGATGATGTTGTGGTTCTCTAGCTATCCATTTCAAACAAATGAAGGGATGAACTCTGCTAATTGTTGGAAGAGTTGCTTGATGGATTTTGTAGGTTCATCTCCATCTGGTAACCACTAAGGATACCATACAGCTCAATGAGAGTAAGAGTAAAGAGGTTCTCAGTTCTCTTGATGGCCACACAATAGTAAGTCTGTTGTTTGGGAAGAGAGAACATGAACTTCCTCACTATGTCCATATTCTCAATCTTGACTCTAACATCCATTAGAGTATCCACAATCTCAACATACATAAAGTATTGTTGAGTCATGGTTTCACCTATCTTGTAGTTGAAGTTCTCAAACTACTGCTTCATAATATCTTTATTGTTTTCTTTGGCTTCCTCAGACCCCTCATAAATGAGCTTTAGTGTATCCTAAAGCTGTTTAGCAGTTTTGCACTTCTTGAAGCCTCTGTATATAGAGTTTGGAAGAGCAGTTCTGAGAGCGGTCATGTCTTTCTGATCTGCATTTATTTTCTTCCAGTCTTCTTCAGAGTAGTCAGTCATTTCCTTTGGAATCATCCCACCTCCAGCGGTGGCTGAAGAGGTGCTTGGGATGTGAGGTACTAGAATCCATAGTTGAGTCTTCAGCCTTTAATACTTCAAATCCAGCAGAGATAAAAACTTGCTTTTGCCTGGAGTTGAAGGTGGCCTTGATCTCTTGGGCTTTCTTGGATTTTCTTTTAGTAGCCCTGATTAAGTTCTTCCTTGCAGAATTGGTCATCCTTGGTTCTTTCTTCTCTCCAGGAGAATAGTGTCTCTTCTTAGGATAACCCTTGTCACTTACCTCAGGTTCATCCTGTTGGATCTTATATGCCCAAGACACATACAAGATTGATGTGGTTAGTACGTTATGATCCAAGTCGGGTCATACCCAATAACAAGCTAGGCAAACACCGATAAATATTTATTTGTTGACATGATCAAGCAAATAAACTTTGACACCAATTTAGAAAATGGGTTTTCTGAATTATTGCATTTGAGATAGAACAAATTATATGGATATTTTGTTCATGAGATATCATTTGTAATGTTATTTAAATAAGTTAAATAACATCAAATATAAGAGTGTTTAAGTTATAAGATTAAAATTGGTTTAATTATATAACTTAATTAGTGATTAACAATGAATTAAAAGGGTGTTTTTCAAAATGGGAGGGAACCCATTTTGAACCCAATTTCGGCCGCCCCTTTGGTGGTTGCATTGGGATTCCTTTGTCTTGTTTTTATGCAAGACATTTACTTGTTCAACTAAGACACTCAACACACTTTCTCTCTCACACATGCAAGCTCCTTCTTCTCTATTTCTCTTCTCCCATTTTCGGACCTAGAGGTTTTGTAAGAAGGATCTTTGGTGTCAACTTCCTAACAAGTTTGGTGCTTTGCAAGAGCTTGTGGGTATACAAGCTTGAGGTCTTCTCTTTTTAAGACTAGACATTCAAGAAACATCATCTTCCTCCTCTCATCCGTATCTAACTTCCTTGTTCAAGAAAGGTTGACAGGATCAGTGATCTAAGTTTGATCAATTAGAGTTGAATCACAGCGGAATTAGAACAAGAATTAGACAAATATAGCAAGAACACAATAGATATTCAATGGAACAGTACACGGTTATAGAGAAAGAGGGTTTTCTGCAAAAGGGATAATATCATTCATGCACAAATGCTTCGGTATGGCGGCTGCTAAGCTTCGCAGGTTACAATTAGGTCAACATTCCTTATATAAAGGAATGTGACGTCTGCTGATGTCACTTGATAGTGACATCTAACAGAATTATTACAAACAAATGAAAGTAAGCAAACTACTGAGAATGTTCACAACAACTGAGAACATCTCAGAGTATGCTAAGTACAAGATGAAACTAAAACTACTAAAACTACAAGTACTGAAAGGAAAATATAACTACTGAAAGGAAACCATCACAACTACTGAAGAGGTCTTCTTCAGCTGTTGTGACAACATCTGAAACTTGGTCTTCAGTCTTTGTCTTCAGCTTTTGTCTTCAGACTTTGTCTTCAGTTCTTTAGCTTCAGACTTTGTCTTCAGCTTTTTCACTTCAGACTTTGTCTTCAGCTCTTTCACTTCAGACTTTGTCTTCAGACCTTGTTATCAGTTGATGTCTTCAGCTGTTGCAGACTACTTTAGTTGTTGTAATGTCTGTGGGACTTAAAGGTTTTTCTGATCAGGCTCATTGGTTCTTTTGGTCCAACAAACTCCCCCTGAACCAATGCAGCCAAAACCTTTAAGCTTATTGAGGTCCCACTTATTCTTGGCAGAAATACTCTCTTGATCAGCTTCAGAGATATCAGATAAGCACAGGCCAGGGAACAGGTTTCAGTAGATGTGAATGTCAAAGGATGGAAGGGAACTCTGTCTTGGGGAACTGGACACAGAGCTGTTATCCCAACCATGAAACCTACTTCCCATTGATGAGTCTATAAGACTCTCTGACGTAGGCCTCAAGGAGAACAACTTGTTCCTCCTTAGTGAGTTCTTCTGCTTCTCCTTCGAAGAAGAACTCTGGGCCATAGTACTCTGATAGGTACTTTACTGTCTTTCCATTTTTCAACTCAACAGTTGTTATCTCTCTGTAAGCAAATTCATCTGGGTGAGTCCCTTCTAATAACAACTGGAGTTCATTTTTCTTGATCTCTTCAAGCCTCTTGTATAACAACCCCTTCTTGACCATTTTGTTCTCCATTAGAGTTTGACTTGTAGGCTCTCTTGAAGTCTTCAAGTATCTCCCAGGGTGAGACTACAATGGCCAACATAATAACAGCATCTATGGTCTTTCTCACTTGGCCATTGTATCTACTTGGTATGGATTTCTTATGAATTCTAGAACTAACCCTGGGGTCTGGCCAAATCCTTACTCTCTCCTTTTGATATTGAAAGGTATGCCTGAGAGCATACAGCCTTTGAGCGTGTTTCTTCATGGCTTGTATAGATGATGACTGAGTAAACTCTTTGTCAACCATCTTCAAAAGTTGCTCATCGTGCTGTTTCTGCTGTTCTTCTTCTTCAATCTTAACTTTCACCATTTGCCTCTGAAAGTCTGGTGTGATCATTTGTTGACTTCTGGGCTCAGGTATTTTTAGAACAGCAGAGATTGGCAGACTGTCTTCTTCATCATCTTCTTCTTCTTCTTCTTCCATCCTCAACACCCTTCTCCTCCTTCTGGGTGCATCATTGGATGTGGTTTGAGGTGGTTTTTGGGGTAAGGGAGTTGGTTTTGAGGGTTGAGTTGGTTTAAGTTTAGGTTTAGGGATTGGTTTGGAGAGTTGTGGGGTTGGTTGTTTTTGAGTGGGAGTTTGGGAAGGCTGATCTAGCATTTTTGTGGTAAGTTTGGCTTTGGAAAGCTTGGCCATATCAGTTCTCTTCCCAGCACCTGCTTCATCTAAGGCTTCGATAATCAACCCCTTATTGAATGCTTCAGAAGCACAGATTCTGGTGGTTATTGCCAGAATACTGTCTCTGGTCCATGATTTAATCTCAATTAATGATCTTCCCAAGTATTTTGCAATAAACCTGATCATTATCTCCAACCTCTCCCTTTCCATCACACTGTAACTGGCCCATCTCTCTTGTATCTCTTTAATCTCCAGCCTTCTGATCTCAGTGTCTAATGTAGCTGTATCAAAGCCCTGTCTGAAGAGTTGGTCTATTATTCTGTCCATTGATCTGCTGTGAGCTTCATCAGCTTCTTTAACCAGATCTTCCAATGATTTCTCTTCATCAGGCTTTTGAGTTTCAGCACTTTTCTTTCTCTTGTATGTGATCAGTTGTTTTTCCTTTTCTAACTCCTTTTCTTTCTCTTGTTGTTTCTCATCTTCCACTCTCTTTCTCTTTCTTTCTTTCACTGCCTTAGACTCCCCCTTTTTGGGTGCATTGGGTTCAGGGGTTTGAATGGCAGAAAGCTTCTTTTGCACAGCATCATCAACAAGTGTTTGTAGATTTGAGGAGATCCTCTCATCAATGGCTTTATGCACAATCTCATTGATGATGGGAGTGATGAGAGGTAAGGAATGTTGAAAGGTAGCAACCATCTGCTCAGAGGGGTTCTGTCCCTGAGAGGTGGTGCCAAAAGCAGTGGCTGGTGGCTCAGTTGAGTGTAGTGGCTGAGTGTTTGGTGAACCTTCAGATGAAGGTGCCATCTGTGGGTTTATTGGGGCAGATGGACTTTGATCCTGAGACATTTTGGCAAGCAGTTCTTTGAGTCTGCTCACCTCAGCCTCAAGGATTGTGTTATGGGCTAAGACATCAAAGAAAAAGCCCAGTCATCATCAGTCTTTGCTGAATCACCTGACCTCCTGATTGAATCAGGATGTACATGCCCTGAGTGTAGATCAGTTGTAGCATGTGCCCCTTGTTCTTGGTTCTGGGGACTTCCTGCCTCAGGACTGAGTCCTTCATCGGCAGTTGCCTCTGGTGAGGTCTTAGAGATGTTACCAACTGCATCCTGTTCATTTGCTGAATCAGTAGAAGTGGCAGCCTCACCAGATGTTCTAACCTCCTCCTCTACACGGGGAGATTGAACATTATAACCCCTGTGCTGTGGGTTATCAGCAGCATTTGGTCCTCTTCCTCAGCTGTTGAGGTTCTCCCCATTGTAATTGGTTTCTGGGGAGGAGGAGAGGAATGCAGCTGACTCAGCACTTGTGCAACTATAATGGTTGGGCTTTGAGGGGCGGTTGCATTTGGAGATAGGTTTGAAGCAGATTGCACCCGGGGTGACTGGTGCTCTTCAATGGTAACCTTCTCAATTGAGATAGGTTCCAGCATTGTGGTATCCCCAATTATGGTTGCATCAGGATCCTGTTGAGAGGATGCCTGAGCGGCTAGGGCTGGTGGAGTCTTTGACACTACTGGGGGGTTAGAACCAGTAAGTGTTTCCTGTATTGGTGGTACAGGGGCATCCTCAGGGGACTCATCTCCCTGAGTAGCCTTTTTGGGCTTTTTGGTGTTGGGTTTGGTGGGGACTTTGGATCTGGAAGTGGAGGCTGTGGGTTCCCGCTGCTTGGGTTTTAGCAGCCGGGCAGCCCCTTTCAGTGTAGGGTCAGAGTTGTGCCTGGAGTATACTTCAGGCAATACAGCCGGAGCAGGGACTCCAAGGCCAACAAGGCCGTCTGATTTTAGCTGATTTAAAATTATGGCCATGAGAAACCTGGGATATAATATCCATCTGTTTGCCACAGGTTTCAAAGCCAGATCCTTTAGTTCCATGAAAACTATCTCAGAAAAATTTAGATTTTGTCGTTCAAAGATAGAGTATAATACCTGTTGCCATCGGGAGGACATCTGATCCCATGAGGAGGTTTTTGATGCAAGGCAGACATTCACCATGTGGAATATAAGACGTTCAGCATCATGGAAGTGCTTCTTCAGAATGGTGGTAGCACTTAAGTCTCCTTCATACCCGTTATTGATGAAAGACATATCAGTTGTGCCTTTCGGGTATTCTGTGACACAGGTGGCATCATGTAGATTTAGGGTTTGTCGAATGATGTCTGGAGTGATGACCACCTGTTTCTGGTTAACCAACGACTGGAGAGTGATTTGGCGATCATTCTCACCAGTTTGCACAGAGACGTTGGTCCAGAATTGGCTTAGGGAATCGGGGTATATGGTAGGATTCAGAAGAAAAGCGGTTCGGTACTGGGAATCTACCATAAGATCGATGGCATTATCAAATTTGTTCCAAAAGGCCGATTTCGAGAGGTAGGCAACACAGTTGTGTCTGGGTTTGAGTTTCATGGTCGCCATTGTTGAGAGAGTGAAGGACATAAAACGGCTAATGAAACGTTTGAAAGTAGGTTTAGGTATTTATAGGGTAAGAAAAGGCTGATATAAAACGACTGAAAGTGTTGGTGCTGTCATCAGTTGTTTGAAAACAACTGAAGACCTGGTATTAACTTTCAGAAGTTGTAACAACTGAAGACTTGGTATTAGTCATCAGTAGTTGTGAAACTACTGAAGACATGGTTTTGGCTTCAGGTGTTGTAAACAACTGAAGATTTGGTGTTAGTCATCAGTAGTTGTAAAACTACTGAAGACATGGTTTTGGCTTCAGTTGTATGAAGTGAAACAGCAGTTGTAGAAACAACTGAAGAGAAAAGTTTCTCATCAGCTGTTGTCGTCAATTCTTAGCTCATCAGCTGTTTCATTCTGACCTCAACACTTATCAGACTTTTTGTCTGATTTTCAGACGTTTCATTGGTCATCAGTACTTATCTGTTATACTGACATCAGTAGTTGTAACTACATCAGTAGTTGTAACCACATCAGTTCTTTTCAACAGATAGAGTACTTCAGTACTTTTAAGTAATTTAGTCTTCAGTAGTTATGAAAACTACTGAGGATAAAAGAACTTATCAGTACTTATTTGTGACAATAGTATACGAATGCTCATCAGTACTTGTTGACTGAGATCATCAGTAGTTGTCACTTATTCTAGCTGCAGCATACCAAGCCTTAACACTAGGTTTTGGAAAGTTGAACTGTCCAAAGGCTTAGTAAATATGTCTGCAAGCTCATCAGCACTAGGAACAAACTTTGGATCAATCAGACCTTTTTCAAAACAATCCCTAATAAAATGGTGTCTGATCTCAATATGTTTGGTCCTAGAGTGCTGGACTGGATTCTTGACAATACAAAGAGCTGAAGCACTATCCATTAGTAATGGAGTCTTAGTCTCTGTAATGCCATAATCCAATAATTGATTCTGAAGCCAGAGTACCTGAGATGTACAACTTGCAGCAGCAATGTACTCGGCTTCAGCAGTGGATGTAGCAACAGATGTTTGTTTCTTACTCTGCCAAGAAACCAAACAGTTGCCTAGGAATTGACATCCACCAGAAGTTGATTTTCTAGTTAATTTACACCCTGCATAGTCACTATCAGAAAAAGCAACTAATTTGCAAGAGTGCCCAGTGGAATACCAAAGACCTAGAGATTGAGTACCTTGCAGATATCTAAAGATCCTCTTGACTGCAATCAAATGAGACTCTTTAGGAGCAGCCTGAAATCTAGCACAAACACAAGTTGCAAACATAATATCTGGTCTAGAAGCTGTTAAGTACATCAAGGACCCAATCATACATCTGTAAAGTGTTTCATCAACAGCTTTACCTTTCTGATCTGCATCCAGTTGTGTGGTGCTGCACATGGGAGTAGAACAGGGCTTACAGTTTGTAAATCAAACTTTTCCAAAAGACTCTTTGTGTATTTTGACTGATGAATGAAAGTTCCATCAGCCTTTTGTTTGATTTGCAAACCTAGAAAGAACTGTAATTCTCCCATGGCACTCATTTCGAATTTTTGTTGCATCAACTTTGTAAATGCATCACACAACTGTGGATCAGAGGATGCAAAAATAATATCATCAACATAAATTTGAACAAGGAGCTTATGCTGACCCACTTTCTTAATGAACAAAGTTTTATCTATGGAGCCTCTAGTGAAATTATTCTGAAGAAGAAAATTTGACAGTGTTTCATACCAGGCTCTAGGAGCTTGTTTCAACCCATAAAGAGCCTTATCAAGTTTATACACCCAATCAGGATGTTTATTATCCTCAAAACCTGGTGGTTGACACACATAAACCTCTTCTTTTATTTTACCATATAAAAATGCACTTTTGACATCCATTTGAAAAACTTTAAGATTGTGGAATGCAGCATAGGCTAAGAACAATCTAATTGCCTCCAGTCTGGCTACAGGGGCAAAGGTTTCATCATAATCAATACCTTCTTCTTGTGAAAACCCCTGGACAACCAGTCTGGCCTTGTTCTTGACAATTTGCCCATTTTCATCTGTTTTATTCCTAAACACCCATTTAGTGCCTATTGCACACTTACCTGGGGGTAGAGGAACCAGTTCCCACACTTGCTGCTTTTTGAACTGAAGAAGCTCAAGCTGCATGGCATCAACCCATCCATTGTCTCTTAATGCAATATGATAGTTCTTTGGCTCTTGCTGACTGATGAAGAGAGCATAGAAGCAGAAGTTGGACAATTGACTTCTAGTTGAGACACCAGCATTGATATCACCAATGATTTGAGACATTGGGTGATTCTTCAGCTCTTGGTACACTATGAGATCTGTGCAAGTGTTTGTAGCACGCTCAGCAGCAACAGATGTTGATCCAGATTCTTGAAACCAAGTATTAGATGGCAAGTCAAATGAAGTAGAGGATTCAAAATCTCATCAGCATTTGTTGTGGATGGTGCTACTGAAGCTACAGGAACATCAAGTTTAGTAGACTCAGGCAGTTGATCACTAAACTTGAATAGGTGAGTACTGGGATCATCATCAACATCAGTACCACCAGATGGATGACTAGCTGCAGAAGGTGATGAATTCACATGATCTGCAACAGCTGGAGGCTGATAAGGAACATATTGCAGTATGTCCAGATCAAACAACTCCACAGGGTTTTGTGGGATTTTGTCCTTAGGAGATTCATTGAACTTCACATGCAAGGTTTCTTCAACCATCTTTGTTCTGCAGTTGAACACTCTGTAAGCCTTGCAAGTGGATGAATACCCAACAAAATACCCTGCATCCACCTTAGAATCAAACTTTTGGAGTTGATCCTTTGTGTTGAGAATGTAACAAGGACACCCAAATGCTCTGAAGAATGAAATTAGAGGAGCCAAATGATGTAGAACTTCATAAGGAGTCTTCATCAACCTCTGATTCACTAAAGCTCTATTTTGCACATAGCATGCTGTGTTGACAGCTTCAGCCCAAAAGGTCAGTGGCAAACCAGAGTCAGCCAACATGGACCTTGCAGCTTCAATTAGGGTCCTGTTCTTTCTCTCCACTACTCCATTTTGTTCTGGAGTCCTTGGGATGCTATACTGCCTCTTGATTCCTTTTGAAAGGTAGAAATCATCAAGTGTATGGTTTCTAAATTCAGTTCCATTATCACTTCTTATACACTTGACTGATAGGGAATACTGCTTCTCAACATACAACACAAAGTTAATAATTGTCTGAGCAGCCTCATCCTTTGAATGCAAGAAGAAGGTCCATACAAATCTGGAGTAATCATCCACAATTACCAGACAGTATTTCTTCTTTGCCATGCTCATTACTCTCACAGGACCAAAGAGATCCATGTGCAGTAATTGCAAGCAGGCAGTGGACTTTGGTTCTTCTATAGGAGGGAATGAAACTTTGTGTTGTTTTCCTTTTAAACAAGCAGTGCAGGTTTCATCACAGTGGAACTCCTTTATTGGTAGACCTCTCACTAAACTATTGTGGATCAGCTGATTCATGTTTTTGAGATTAACATGACCCAGCCTTCTATGCCACAGTTTAGATTCCTGAGGAGAGGCCTTGGAGAACAGGCAAGGATGACCTTTTAAATCAATCTTCTTTGACAAATCCAAGGCATATACTCTTCCTATCCTGTTGGCCTTCAGGAGAGTATGTTCATCCAATACCTTGTCAATCAGCCTCAGAACTTTGGAAGACAGAATCCGGCAGTTCTGGCTTGTGAAAAGTGCAACATGCCCTTTATCACACATCTGACTGACACTCAGTAGATTATACTTGAGATTCTCCACATGGTTAACATCATCAAATCTGATTTCTCCATTTGACACAAATCCTTTCCCGATGATGTAACCCTTAGCATCATTTCCAAATGAGACAAATCCCTTCTTTCCTTGAGAGTAGTCATTAAGAAGAGAACTGCTCCCAGTCATATGCATAGATCCTCCACTGTCTACATACCAGATGCTTCTTTGGCATGCTGAAGAACCCTGCATTTATCATAAGAAACTAGTTAGCTTTAGAGACCCAAACCTTTTTGGTTTTGGGTCTGTTTTCATCAACAGATTTAACCATAACTTGTTTCTCATGATTAACAGCTGATGAAGGTGGAGATGGTGCTGAAATGGATTTCTTAGATTTGGGCTTGGATTTCCTTTTCAGTGGTTTGATCACAGGTGCATCTAGTTGGTTAACTCTCCCCAACAAATGCTGAACCATCATAACAAGTTGTGTCTGATTTGTTGCTAAAGCCTTCAGCTCATTTGACACATCAGTACTTGTTTTTGATGAGTTCCTGTGACCCACCATTTCCTCCTTCTTGAAATTCACAGACTTAGTCTGATGTTTATCATGAGGAACACTATCAGCTGTTTTCTGATAAACCCCATCCTTCTTTTTGGATTTTGGTGAGGCCTTGGGTTTATCAGTTTGAGATGACTGTGGTACAAACTTGGTCTCAAACTCATTTTTCATTTTATTAATCTCTTCTTTAATGAGCTTATCTCTGTTGAGTTTGGAACCCTTTTTGTACCAGCATTCATCAGATAGATGATTGAATTTACCACATATTTCACATGGCTTATTCTTCATCTTGGATTGATCAACTGCTGAAGTGGAAACTACTGAAGGTGTGATCTTCAGTACTTTCCTCCTTTCAGTACTTGTGTTAAGTACTGAAGGATCGGTAACAACTGAAGACTTGTTCTTCAGCTGTTCTCTATCCGTCCTGAAAGACCGTATGATAGATTCCTCAGCAGTTGTTAATCCTTTTATTTCAGCAGATTTGAAATGCTTTTCAGATGTTGTGACTTGCCCTTCAGTACTTGGAGTACTTTGAGGGACAACATCTGAATTGCTCAGCTTCATGTGTTTATCAGCATTTAAACCATCAGGCAATTGATTTGCTGAGATCTTAACACTGACTTCATCCTCTAATTTTGTATTATCATTTGAGGATGAATCACATGATGATGTGGTTTGGAAATTACTTTCACCTTCAGATTTTACTATTGATTTTGAAGTAAAATCAGTAGGTGGTGCAGTATGATTGTAACCTATTCCAAACTTCACATTTGAAGCTGTTTGCTTGCTGAGAAGCATTTCAAATCCCTTGCAGGATGTTACCCAGCGGTCACACTCAACTTGGGTAGCTGCAAGTGTCTCTTTGAGACTTCTGTGGTTCTCAAGTATGACCTCTACCTTAGCCTTTTCATCATTAAGTTGGCATTTAAGCTTGTAAATCTCATCATCTTTGTCATTAAGAGCAGACTCATACTCAGCTTTTCTTTTGGAAATAGTTTTCTCAAGCTCAAGATTTTGATTGATTAAAGCTACATTTGCCTCTCTAATAGAGACAAAGGCAGCTATGCATGATTCAGAACATAACTTGGCTTTAGCCTCAGAAGATACCTGGGTTACCTGTGAAGATGATGCATTGGAGCAGGAACCCTCAGTAGACTCCAGGGCCATGAGAGCAAGATTCCCAAAAGGATGTTCACCACCATGTTGACCAGCACCAGCAAATAATTGCTCATTGAAACCAGAAAGATCATCTGGTAAGCTGCTCCAGTCAACAACTCCTGGTGTGAAGAAGCTGTGATGAGGTTGAGATTGTGATGGAGATGGTTGAGGCTCAGGTAGGGCTTGAGGTTGTTGTGCTATAGGAACTTGAACTGGATTTGGCTGTGGCATGTAATAGCAGGGATATGGATATGGCATTGGACCCTGAGGGACAAAATATGCAGGAGATTGAGGTTGTGAGTGATGACCAGAACTAGCAGGATGTTGCCCTTTGTTTTGTGAACTATTGCTTGAAAGGTCACAAAGGGTGCAGAGGAGTTAGATCCAGTTGATCTACACTCTCTTGCAAAGTGCCCAAGCCTGTGGCATTTGTGACACCTCAACTTACTCTTGTCAAAACCAACTTTGGTTTTGCCAGAGAGTCCTGGAAATTCCTACCAGTTCTCTTGTAGAACTTTTGAGATCTGATATTGATCAAGGCCATTTGGCTCAAAATATCCATCTCTTCTAAATCATCATCAGCAATACCCTTCAAATCATCCATGATAAAGCATAAATTATCACTATTACACCCAGAATGACTGTCAACACCAACAAATGCATGATCAGAACTGTTTGAAGAGAAATCTATATGCTCATCATAATGGCTTTCTGATCCAGCATATTCTGACTCATGACCGACCAAGGCAGTGTTCCCTGGTACAAAGTCATCAGTGAGCTTTCCTGATGATGCCAGTTCCTTTTCTGCTCTATCTCTCTTTCAAATGTAAGCAGTTTCCCATGGAGTTGGGTGAGAGATAGGCTATCCAGATTTGCACTGGAGCGTAGGACAATGGTGTATGTGTCCCATCTCTCAGGCAGTGATCTGAGGAATCTGTTGTTCATCTGGCTGTTAGTATACTCATGCTTGACCATTTTCAGCTCAGAGATCAAGCAGGAGAAACGCTCAAACTGTTGAGTCAGTGTCTCACCCTTCCTATGAGAGAATGTCTCATATTGTTGGGCGAGGATTTCTCTGTTGTTTGCTAAGACCTCATCAGTTCCTCCGAATTGTTCCTTCAAAGCATTCCAGAGGTCATGAGCAGTTTCATGATGCATAAGCCCAGAATAGATTTCATTAGGCAGTGCCATGGCCAGAATTCCATGGGCTTTAGCATCAATCTCAAACAGTTTACGATCTTCATCTGAGTATTGCTCCTTCTTCTTCGGAACCATTTGGTTGGTCTCCGGATTGTTCACCATAGGCTTGTGTGGACCGTGAACCACAGATGTCCAAAACCTGAACTGTTAACAGACAGGTGATGGAGCATTCTTCGTTGCCATATGTTATACTCACTCCTAACCAGCATCGGAGGCTTGGTTGAGGAGCCAGTATTGTGAGGGTCATTAGATGGAGTAGTCATTCTCAGATTCAAACCAATTCAATCAAGTTTCAACAGATTTAGCACAAAAACACAACAAACTCAGTATGAACCAAGAAGAAACTCAAATTGAATAACCAGAAGCAGCAGAAGATCAATCTCTATAACCAATTCTTGCAAATATGCTAATTCGATCAAACTTTAGATATCGAAATAGCAGTTTCAATGATCAATTGTTAAACCGATCAATGATTAACCTGCTCTGATACCATTTGACAGGATCAGTGATCTAAGTTTGATCAATTAGAGTTGAATCGCAGCGGAATTAAACAAGAATTAGACAAATATAGCAAGAACACAATAGATATTCAATGGAACAGTACACGGTTATAGAGAAAGAGGGTTTTCTGCAAAAGGGATAATATCATTCATGCACAAATGCTTCGGTATGGCGGCCGCTAAGCTTCGCAGGTTACAATTAGGTCAACATTCCTTATATAAAGGAATGTGACGTCTGCTGATGTCACTTGATAGTGACATCTAACAGAATTATTACAAACAACTGAAAGTAAGCAAACTACTGAGAATGTTCACAACAACTGAGAACATCTCAGAGTATGCTAAGTACAAGATGAAACTAAAACTACTGAAACTACAAGTACTGAAAGGAAAATATAACTACTGAAAGGAAACCATCACAACTACTGAAGAGGTCTTCTTCAGCTGTTGTGACAACATCTGAAACTTGGTCTTCAGTCTTTGTCTTCAGCTTTTGTCTTCAGACTTTGTCTTCAGTTCTTTAGCTTCAGACTTTGTCTTCAGCTTTTTCACTTCAGACTTTGTCTTCAGCTCTTTCACTTCAGACTTTGTCTTCAGACCTTGTTATCAGTTGATGTCTTCAGCTGTTGCAGACTACTTCAGTTGTTGTAATGTCTGTGGGACTTAAAGGTTTTTCTGATCAGGCTCATTGGTTCTTTTGGTCCAACAAAGGTAGTATTCATGTACATCCTATGGTTGGTTTTGATAGCACTTCTTTTCACATATATATGATCCTTGTTCTTGGGTTTGTTTTCTTGAACATATAAATGTTTATTTTCAGAATATAAAACAAGTTTTAAACCCCTTATATCTGCTGTGTTTTGTTGTTTAAATGGTTAAACATCTTTGTTAAAACTTGTAAAAACCCAACAATGGCATCTAGAGCCGGTTATGTGGAAAACTTGCTTCAAAAGTCCAAGAAAAGTTAGTTTTGTTGGATTTTTTCAACCCATTAGGGGCTGTTTTGTTATGGATGAATGAATCCCTTATCTTTCAAAGTTTTATCTCACATGCTTTAGAATAAACCTTGAAAGATTAACATCAAGAGGTTGATTGTTTTGTTTGGTCTAAATCCTAAAGTTTGGGTTTGTGTTGGCCGAAACTTTAAGGTTTAAAAAAGGGGTTCATGGTTGTTCTTGGATGTTATATTTGATACATATTTTGGTGCATAACATAGCCTTGACATAATGTGTTTTGGACTTGGATGAATGTGATTGTCATGTATGGTTTTATTCATTAAAGGGTTGTAATAATAATTTTGGTGTTTGTATCTTTTGGGTTGTAATTTATTTATTCATTGGTTATGTAATAAATAGATTAGGTGCATTTCTTTTATTAGAAAAATTGTATTAGGATATGATTTTGTAAAAAAAAAAGGGATGCACAAGTTGGAAGATACAAAGGAAGAACTCAAAAGACATGGACACTTGAAGCATTTGGATGCGGATTCGAGTGGGAGTTCTTGGACACATTTTAATGTGTCATTATTAACCCTTAGGAAAGACCAAATGACAACACTTGTGACGGCAAACAAGTGTGGTCACCTTAGTGGCTATGGTTATGCACTTATGATTGAATGGTTGTGCTTGTTTGGTTGTTTTGTTTTATGTTGGATGTTTGATATATGAATATGCATAACAAACAAATTTATAAACATAACAAGCTGAAAATAAATGGTTCTTAATCATTAAGTGGTTAATAAAAGGTTATTAAAAGGATTAATGATTTTAAATAAAAGGGGTTTTATTAAAAGAACCATAGGGTACCATGTATTTGAAAGCATGCAAATACAAGGTACATAGAGTTTTCTAAACTAGAATTATGAAAACTTAAAATGTCTTTTGAAAACAAGTTTATCACCATCCTTTTACACAACACTTGAGTCACTTGAAAACTCTTAATGGGATAAAGGTCACCTAACCATTTTGAGGGAACTTATGATTTGAGGTAGGAATGCCATATTTGTGGGATAAAGATCACCTTACCACTTATATTGGTAAACTCACATGTGTGTGTAAGTAGGGTAACTTGATTTGCAAACCATGTTAAATGGATCACCTACAATGTGGTTTACAAAAGGTGTTGATGGGATTAACATGCCGACTATACATATGATGTTTAAGTCGATCCCATACCTCTAGAAGTTGCAAAGGGTTGCAATTGTCAAACGTTGACTACCTTGTTAATTTAAATAATGGGATAAAGGTCACCTAACCACTATTTAAATGTAACGTTGGATTCTAGAATTTTATTTTGTGTATGACACATAAAAGGTATTTATAATTAAATATGATAATATCGTAAATACTAAAATTGAACTTTGTTAAATTTTGTAGATGGCCACCAACAACACTGAAAATAATGATATTCCATCCGCTCATACCCTATCACTAAGAACCATTCTCCAAAAGGAGCGTCTAAACCATAACAATTTTATTGATTGGTTTCAAAACTTGAGAATTGTTCTCAAGCAAGAGAAACGGTCATATATCTTAGACGATCCGATTCCCGATGAACCCAATAAGGAAGATGAAGAGGCCTACATGAATTGGGTGAAATACACTGAGGACTCGGTCTAAGTGTCTTGCCTCATGTTGGCAAGTATGACTCCGGATCTCCAAAAGGAGTACGAACATCACGGAGCATACGACATGATAACCCAGTTGAAGGAAACGTTCCAACAACAAGCAAGGGTAGAGCGCTTCGAAATGGTTCGAGCACTCCATGCATGTCGTATGGATGATACCCAATCGGTCTCGTCTTATGTACTTAAGATGAAGAGCCACATAGACCGCCTCGAAAGGCTGAATTGTCCCGTCTCGAAAGAGTTGGCTACGGATTTGATCCTCAACTCTTTGTCAAAAAGGTTTGACAATTTTGTTATGAATTATAACATGAACGGTTGGGACAAGAACATAACTGAGCTTCACTCTATGCTCAGAACAGCCGAGGCGGCCATGGGTAAAAGGAGTTTACCCGTTCTCACCATCAATGAAGGTGGGAACAAGAAGAGGCCTCACCCCGCATCCAACGCAAGTGTTGCCAAAGGTAAAGGGTACGTTGGGAGAAAGGGAAAGGGAGTGGTAAAAGTGCCACCACCAAAACCAGCGGAGAAGAAGCAAAAGGTTGCTTCGGATGACCCATGCTTTAAGTGTGGGGAGATAGGACATTGGGCAAGAAATTGTCCTGTCCATCTCAAAGAGTTGAAAGCTAAGAGGGATGCCGGGCAGACCTCAGGTACAATTTTCATGATTCATATTGATCTAAATATAATATCCTCTAACACATGGGTATTGGATACCGGATGTGGGACTCACATTTGCAATTTGTTGCAGGGGTTCAAAAGAAGTAAAGACTTCAAGAAAGGGGATGTTAGCCTCTACATGGGCAATGGGGCAAAAGTTCAAGTTGAAGCCCGAGGGGACTACATCCTGAAGCTTCCAAATGGTTTGGAAGCAATTTTGAACAATGTTTTGTATGCTCCTAGTTTGACTAGGAACATTATTTCAGTTGCCCAATTAAGACAATATGGTTATGTTTTAACGTTTATTGAAAATGAAATTCATGTTTCTTTAAATAACATCTTTTATTTTAAAGCTACTCCTATTAATGGTATTTATGAATTGGTTCGTGAAAACACATTATATGATAGCTCTTTGTACCAAACCACCACCAAGAAGCTCAAATTAGATTTGAGTGACACCTATCTTTGGCATTGCCGTCTTGGTCATATAAACAAGAAGCGCATACAAACACTTCAAAAGAATGGTCTTTTAAAAGCAAGTGAATATGATTCATTTGATGTATGTGAATCTTGTTTACAAGGCAAAATGACTAAGGCACCTTTTAGTAGCAAAACCGAAAGGGCAAAAGATTTATTAGGTATCATACATTCGGATGTATGTGGTCCTTTTAAGCCAATGACTAGGTATAATGAAAGATACTTCATTACCTTCACCGACGACTATAGTAGGTATGGGTATGTGTACTTGTTAAGACACAAAGATGAAGCTTTTGAAATGTTCAAAACCTTCCAAAATGAAGTAGAAAATCAACTCAACAAATCAATAAAAATTCTCCGCACCGATAGGAGGTGAATACCTGAGTGATGCTTTTAGAGATCATCTTAGAAGTTGTGGGATTATCTCACAACTATCTCCACCTGGAACACCACAACACAATGGTGTGTCCGAAAGGAGAAATCGAACTCTATTAGATATGGTTCGATCTATGATGGCTGGAAGCTCATTGCCTCTATCATTTTGGGGTTTCGCTTTGCTCTCTGCGGCCCGTATTTTGAATATGGCCCCAACCAAGAAAGTGGAAAAGACACCTTTTGAAATATGGCATGGAAGGGTTCCATCTCTATCATATTTAAAGGTGTGGGGATGTGAGGCTTATGTAAAGACTCCTACCTCAAACAAGTTAGAAAGACGTTCCACTAAGTGTATTTTTATTGGATATCCTAGAGATTCTATGGGATATTATTTCTATGATCCATTGGAACAAAAGGAGTTTGTTGCCAAGAAGGGTGAGTTCTTGGAAGCCAAGTTCCTTATGGAAGGAGCTAGCAGTAGAACAGTGGATCTTGAGGAGGATCAAGAACCACAACCCGATACACGTTTGGTTGACACTAGCACTCAACATGAGGATGTTGAGAATGATCAAATGGTTGATCAATACACACAAAACGTTTGCAAATCTGGTAGAACTAGTAATCCACCTGAAAGATATGGATTTTTCATGGATGGGTGCTATGTGGTTGATTCCGATGAACCAATCACATACCATGATGCAGTGTCCAATTTGGATTGTGACAAATGGCTTGAAGCCATGAATGTTGAGATGCAATCCATGTATGACAACCAAGTATGGGACTTGGTTGTACCACCTCTTAGCTCCAAGGTAGTTGGAAGTAAATGGGTTTTCAAGAAGAAAACTGATATGCATGGAAACTTGGATACTTATAAAGCTAGACTTGTAGCAAAAGGTTTCACTCAAACTCAAGGGGTTGATTATGATGAGACTTTTTCGCCTGTTGCAATGCTAAAGTCTATTAGGATATTATTTGCCATAGCTGCATATTATGATTATGAGATTTGGCAAATGGATGTCAAAACCGCTTTTCTAAATGGATATCTTGAGGAAGATGTCTATATGGTTCAGCCTGAAGGTTTTGTCGACCCAAAACATCCTAACAAAGTATGCAAGTTAAAGAAATCAATCTATGGATTGAAGCAAGCGTCAAGAAGTTGGAATCACCGTTTTGATGAAGAGGTAATTAAATTTGGGTTCATCAAAAATGCTGATGAGGCTTGTGTGTATAAAAAGGCTAGTGGGAGCATCATCACTTTCCTAGTATTGTATGTCGATGACATCCTACTATTTGGAAATGACATTCCAACCTTGGAAGGTATAAAAACCTGGCTTGGAAGCTGTTTTTCCATTAAGGATCTTGGTGAAGCCGCCTATATTTTGGGAATAAAGATCTATAGGATAGATCAAGGTGGTTGATAGGTTTAAATCAAAGTGCATACATTGATAAGATCTTGAAAAGGTTTAAGATGGAGAACTCTAAGAAAGGTATGGTACCTATTCAAAGAGGAACGATATTGAGTACGACTCAATGTCCAAGCTCAAAGGATGAGCAAGATAAAATGAAGGAAATCCCGTATGCATCTGCTATAGGATCCATCATGTATGCAATGATATGCACTAGGCCGGACGTGTCATGCGCTTTGAGCATGACAAGCCGATACCAGCAAAATCCTGGAACTAGTCATTGGATGGCTGTTAAGAACATACTTAAGTACCTAAGGAGGACTAAAGATATGTTCCTAATCTATGGATCTGGTGAGGAGGAACTCGTGGTAAAAGGTTACACGGATGCGAGCTTCCAAACTGATCGGGATGACTCACGATCACAATCAGGATACATTTTCATCCTAAATGGAGGAGGAGTCTCTTGGAAGAGCTCTAAACAAGATGTGGTGGCATTATCAACTACAGAGTCAGAATACATCGCCGCTTCATTAGCAGCTCAAGAAGCTGCATGGTTGAAGAAGTTCATTGCCGATCTAGGGGTTGTCCCTTCCATTCAGGACCCCCTAGAAATTCTTTGTGATAATGAGAGTGCGATTGCTCAAATCAAGGAACCCCGTGCACATCAAAAGACTAGGCACATTGAGCGGAGATTCAACTACATAAGGGATGAAGTTGAAAAGGGAAAGATATGTATTCGCAAAGTTCACACGGATCATAACATTGCGGATCCACTCACGAAGCTCCTTGAAAAGGCAAAGCATGAGGGTCATACTTGTGCCATGGGACTTCGATATTCTAGTGACTGGATTTGATCTTATAATTTTGTATTTGGATATTGGAACCTTTTATTATTTGAATGAATTATTTGGTTATAATGCTTCACTAACGTTCCAATTTTGCATGTTTAATCCATGAGTAAATCATTTACTCTAAACGTCCGTAGTCGTTCATACCTTTGGGAACAAGTATGAGGGTAAGACTATTCTGAACTTGGATTGGTGGATATTCATATGGATGAATATATAGCAAAGGGTTGCTGCCAAAGTTCATAGATATTTATGGGATACAAATATTGGACTGACCCGCATCTCAAATATTACTACATGGAATCTTCTTGATTGATCATAAGTAAATTTGAGTAAAGGCGAATATCATTTGGTATCCTCTAACCTGAGATACATATTGGGTCTTGATATTCACCGGGTATTATACTTTGACTTAGTTCTTTGCTGTTCTGAAACACGGCAGTACATAAGACTAAATTCAGGTATAGCACGAGGTGATTGTAAGAGACGTATGTAATCAAGATGGGATTTGTCCCTCTTATTCGTTGAGAGTAAGATGTCTAAGGCCTGCTAAAGTTAAGTCAATGGAGAATGATCATTCTGTGTCTCTAAGATTTAACATGACATCTGTGATAAAAGGATAGATGATTAATTCACCTAAAACATTTTCGAGTAAGATACTTGAAGGGGATGATGTTATTGAATGGCTCTTAGTCATACGTATTAAGGGTAGTAAACCGTTGTTAGGCGATATTTACTGCTTGCATCAATCTTCTATGAATCTTGTGCAAGTGGGAGATTGTTGGATCTTATATGCCCAAGACACATACAAGATTGATGTGGTTAGTACGTTATGATCCAAGTCGGGTCATACCCAATAACAAGCTAGGCAAACACCGATAAATATTTATTTGTTGACATGATCAAGCAAATAAATTTTGACACCAATTTAGAAAATGGGTTTTCTGAATTATTGCATTTGAGATAGAATAAATTATATGAATATTTTGTTCACGAGATATCATTTGTAATGTTATTTAAATAAGTTAAATAACATCAAATATAAGAGTGTTTAAGTTATAAGATTAAAATTGATTTAATTATATAACTTAATTAGTGATTAACAATGAATTAAAAGGATGTTTTTCAAAATGGGAGGGAACCCATTTTGAACCCAATTTCGGCCGCCCCTTTGGTGGTTGCATTGGGATTCCTTTGTCTTGTTTTTATGCAAGACATTTACTTGTTCAACTAAGACACTCAACACACTTTCTCTTTCACACATGCAAGCTCCTTCTTCTCCATTTCTCTTCTCCCATTTTCGGACCTAGAGGTTTTGTAAGAAGGATCTTTGGTGTCAACTTCCTAACAAGTTTAAGAGCTTGTGGGTATACAAGCTTGAGGTCTTCTCTTTTGAAGACTAGACATTCAAGAAACATCACTTTCCTCCTCTCATCCGTATCTAACTTCCTTGTTCAAGAAAGGTAGTATTCATGTACATCCTATGGTTGGTTTTGATAGCACTTCTTTTCACATATATATGATCCTTGTTCTTGGGTTTGTTTTCTTGAACATATAAATGTTTATTTTCAGAATATAAAACAAGTTTTAAACCCCTTATATCCGCTGCGTTTTGTTGTTTAAATGGTTAAACATCTTTGTTAAAACTTGTAAAAACCCAACACATCCTTCACTATCTCCTCTTCATCTTCATCCTTCACTTGGATAGGATCAATGGAGGGCAGCTCATCTTGACAAGTTTCACACCTTGGAGATCTAACAGATAGGAGTGTGTGTGGAGGAGCTATCTCACTTGATCCTAGTCCCTGCCTGTTTTGGTAACAAACTTTTGCATGCAATGATGAGGATATTATGTTCTTGAAGGTTTCCTCTTCAAGAACATATTTTTTTGCCTTGGCTTTGCTGATCACAAGCTCGGCCTGACATTGAGTTAACTTGGTTATGAGATCTTTAATTTGAGTCCTATAGTTTGTGTGTTCATGCTTAAGAGTTGAAATGGCTTTCTCTAAATCTTCTATTTTAAGTTTTCAATCATTTCAGCTCTTTTAAAGTCAGCTTTTAAGATATTTAAGGACTTGAGATCAGATCTCACTTCCAGGTTATAGGACCTGTACATATTGACTTTAGCATATAGATAGAGATAATGATGATGGTCTAAAATCAATATAGGTTTTGCAGTTGTGGTCGGAAGGGTAAAAAGATGTGGTGGTGTGGGCAAATGATGGTGGTTGGTGTATTTTCTTGGTCGAAAACCACCATGATGCGATGGTTTGGTGGTGGTGATCGAAAGTTGGATGGTTGTAGTTGGCATCATCTCCAATGATGCGATGCTTTGTTTGGTCGGAAACCACCATAGATGGGTGGAGGAAGGGTTGTGTGTTATAGGCGACGAAGTGGCAGTGGTGTTCTTGGTAGTGAGGTGGTGGTGGCATGGCTGAAGAAGGGGGGATCTAGGGTTTTTTGGTGATGGATGATGTTTGTGGATGATGATGATGATGAGTTGATTAAGTTTTAAATATTTCAATGCTTTAACGTTGAAGTTAAGTAAAATAACTAAAATGCTCTCATGTGCAAGAAAAAGACGAAACGTGCAAACTTTTTTAAACGTAAAGGACGTTTACAGTAATTTCATATATAGAGAAAATCTTATAATTTGATCAAAAATCATATTATACAATGACAATACATAGAGGTAAAATCTTTGAAATTCATCTTATTGCTTGTTTAATGTACTTGGTTTTTTACATGAAATGAATACACGATTGAGATTTGTTTGACTGTACTTATTTTTTACATCAAACGATAAATAACTAATATTTGTTTGAATTGGTACATTAACTTGTATAACTTTAAAAATTAACAAAAAATTGAATTTAATGAATATATAAATATTTTGTGAAGATTTGAAAACATATAGGTTTGAAAAATCGAAATCGTGAAAACCGAAATGAAAACCGAAAAAACCGAAACCAAAACCGAAGTGTAAACCAAAAACTAGAACGCATAAAAACTAAAACCAAACAGTTTTAAAACCTATAACCAAAACATCGGTTTTTTAATTTCAGATTAAAACCGAATCAAACCAAACTATTCATACCCCTAATTTTGATAATTGAAATCTATCAAATGATAATTTTATAATTGTGTTTTAGAAAAGACTAAACCGAACCATATATAATCAAGCTGAACCAAATGCGTAAACGAACAAAATCATAACTAAATATCGGTTTTGGAAAACCAAAGTAAAAACCAAAAAAACCAAAACCAAAGCCAAAGTAAAAATAGAAAACCAAAAAGCCGAAACCAAATAATTTTAAAAACCCAAAAATAATAAAAAACTATTTTTTCTTTTGATTTAAAATAAAAAAAAAAACAACGAAAACAAAGCAACCCATACGCATCAATATAAGCGAAATAGACCGTTTTATGATCGTCTAAGAACACATATGATTCTCGTGATTTCATTTATGATAAAGAATGAAATTATTAGTTATAAATATCGGTGAAAAGTCTAGTGTAGTGTAGCTATATATATTATTATTATATTATATATTATATTATTGTTATTAAAACATACACTCAGAAAAAAAGGGGACGTGGTGCCAGTGACAGTTCTACATCCATTACACATATTCCGACAACTTCTATTCTTCATCTTCTTATTCTTCACACTCTCAACAGTGGTATAATCAATCTGATTTGCTTTCAGATTTGATTGTTTACTCAAATGAACTACGATAATGTTGTTGATAACAAGTAGGTGTCAACGATACTCTGTTTGTTTGCAGATGCAGTTGTTGTGTGAGTTTATGTGGTTCTTATGTGTTTTGAGAAAAATGGGGATGGATTATTGCACTCTTTTGGTGATTAGGGCATTGGAATCATGAAATGATGGGTTTTGTGACATGGGTGTTGCTTGATTTCATGTTTTGTTTGCTCAGGGTGTTAATCTTGTGGTTTTGTTGTTGGATTATGTTTCATATGCAGTTGTTTAGGAAAAGTATGATTTTTTATGTGTTTTGAGAAGAATGCAGTAGGTTATTCTTATTTATGGTGTTTTGGGAAATGAAATGGAGATTATACCGATTTTGTGGTGTTTAGGGCCTTGAAATGAAGAATTTGTGACTTTAATTGTGTTTCGTTTAATACATTTTGCTTGTTAACTTAGGGTTTTTGCTACTAACAGGCCTCTGACCCACTTGGTTGAGAGGATTATGCCAATGTTGTGGTGTTTAGGGCATTGTAATTAAGGATTTGGGACTTGGATTTTGCTCGATCACGCAAACAAACGTATCCACATAGCAAAGCTATTGGTAGGGTCGATGAGCGCAAACATTTACTCTATCTATGGATTTTGCTTGATTAATCAACCGAAAAGGATCCCTTAACTTTAGTTACTAATTCAGTAACTCATTGGGCTGGCCCCTTAGGAACATGCTGCAAGGGTGCATATTACATAAGCCTCTTTCAGGAGTTAGCTAGTGTTTGGCGTATTATGTTTCGAAAGTGATTATAATGTGTGTAATAAGCAGAATTTAATAGCTAGCTTTAGAAAGCAGGCAGCTTGAGTTAGTGTTTCTGTACTTGGATGTGCTTTTGCTCTTAGAAGATGTGATTATTTTATGATTTACATGCGACCCCTAAGTTAATAAAACATCAGTCAGTTTTATTGCAGCTACTTCTAAATCGTATGTCAATTATCAAGACATGGTTATTTCACCCCTAGCATCCAGATAATCAGAATTCGTCACCTAAATGCTAGAAACTGATTCTACGACGTGAAAACACAACAAATAGATAATCATTTTCAAAACATGATGCTATACATCCCCCTACTATGATGGTTGCTTTGAATCACTGAATAAAGAGGAATGCTCATTCATCACTTTTTCTTTCTTTCCTGTTGAATTTCAGCACTGAAATGTGGGATTGGCAGGATGAAGATTATGGTTTGCAAACACGTAAGACTCCACATACAATACTTATGGCTCATTAACATGATATATACACTTACAGGTTACAAGTATCAGATTGTGGCTAGGCCATTATGACATTCTTTTCTCTTTTCTGATATGTTAAAATGGCACTAAGCAGATGCTTCTAGTAGCCTATGGAGCAGTGCAAATGAGAATCAAGGCGATCTTTCTTATGTGTTTAATGAAACGACCCCAGCAAAGTCCTTTGAGGATTTGGATTATCAAATTATCGACCATGGTAGTTTATATCTTTAAAAGAAGTGGCATGTACTTTTGTTTCATCATAGATACGAATTTATGACATTTAATACAAGGAATATACGTGCAGAAAATATAAACAAGGACACCGAGCCAAGTAGAGAATCCTATTCACAAGCAAAGAGACGTAGGATGCTGCATTTTGACAATGAAATTTTAGATGTGGATGTTATGCCACTTTGTCACGAGGACTTCTCATCTGTGTATCTAAAATCCAGGGTTAGTTAAACATATTTTTGCAAGTTATTATTGTAATTCAGGAGAAACTGATTTATGTTCCTTTTATCGATGTTGAAACAATTGAGTAGCTTTAACGTGAAGTTATAATGTGGGGTATTAAAGTTTGAATCTTTATTATTGCTTTCTACTTGCATATGCTTAAGCCTTCAAACTCTCTTTGTTCCTTTTAAAGTTTGCCCAACATGCTTTGTTAGGTGTTTTTCTGTGTTATAATGCTTAACCGCCCTCTTTGTTCTATGAATAGGAGAGGGAGGCTTCATTGGATGAAGCTTTATCTGACATGACTCAATGGGTAACTGGATTTGCAGGTTTGAGTCTTATAATAACAAAACAAATGATATTTGACCCACAATTTCAGCAACGGTTGCTTAAATCATGTATGGAACAGGTGTTTGTATTTGTGATATGTAACCGATTATCTGATTATTGCAATTTTAAGTCCCGGTAATCAGATTTTGGTATTTGAATAAACAAATTCTGTTTGACACTTTCTCATTATCTGATTGTTTAGGAGTCTAATAATCAGTTTCATGCTAGTTGTAACAAAACTAATTATAGATAAAACTAAATTTACTTCCTTTCTTGTACCTAATTTGATACTTTTACTCACATTTCACAAAATGTCTATCCTTTTCATGTAAAATTGTTCTTTTTCTAAATTTTATTTATTAAATTTTTAGATATTAAAACTTAAATAAATCATACAAACATAACTGTTTTAGTTAAAAAATTGTGAAGTGGTCATCTATCATATTTCAAATATTTGATAAAAGTTATATAATTGTTGGCAACTATTCCATTGTTTCCCAGATGATCCATCTGGAACTGGTAACGAGGGTTTGGATTTACCAGATCAGTGTTCGGAGGGATGGCTAGCTGATTGTCTAATAGATGATACAGAAATGCATTTAAAAGATGATGATTTGTAAGTTTCTTTCGTATTCATATAATTCATTAACTTGGCTACCGGAAAAACTAACTTAATTACCAACATGTCCAAAACAGGAATCCAACTGGTTCCACTGCTTTTCACAATAATCTTACCGGTACAGAAACATCCAAGTTTTTAAAACTTCCATTTATTATCTTATTTCTCTTAATATATAATCAATTACTATAGAGTCAAACAATTATGAATCTGAGAATGGAGGTGGTACTTGTCAAGAGCTCCCTGCTCCTCGTAAAAATATCATCTTTAAAGGTTTGCTTCGTTCCTAATTTTTTATATACTTTTTAGTTCATTCCAAATAAATACCATTTTTGATATTTGAAATTAAGTGCTAGCCCTTTTAGTTAGAGGTGGCAATTTCAACCAAATTACTGGAAAATTAGTCAATTAGGGTTATGTTGTTACTTTAATGCGTACATGCGCCTGAAACTTGTAATGTTTTGTTCCTCCTAAAAAGATCTATTCAAACAAATTACATACTTTTTTGATAAACCTTAGTCATACTTAACGTATAAATTATATATAACAATCTGAGATAGTTTTGACTGGCCAACCGGTCCTTAAGAATTTTGACATGTGTTGAAAAATTACCGGTTTTCAGTTTTTTCACCCGAGCCCATTTTGACCCGTTTCCACCTCTACCCATTTTGACCAATTTTCACCAAAACGCATATTGACCAGTTACTCTTGATTAATCTTGCCACCGGGTCCATCGTGCAAATGCTCAGGGAAAAAGTCATTTATCAAGACGCCAACAAAAACGGCTTCATCAGTTGTTCTTCCATTTGCCTTTGTAAAACCATGTGCTATGCAAGGAGTGGTTACTCTAAAAGACATTAATCAGAGAATACTTACTCCACCACCATCAAGATCAAAGAAAAATCACGAAAATGCCACAAAATCATACCCTACTTCAGCTTTTTCAGGAAAACCCGTCGTTGGTAAAACCAAGATTAGTACCGAAGGAGGAAAAGGCAGCATTACAATCATGAGAACTAAAGGGTGATCAAGTAAGTGCTTTCGGTCCTTTAAAGTTCATCTTTTTTTTTCTTTTTGTGGGTAGTTTCTCCATGTACAAGTAAATGCCCGAAACAGGTAAAGAAAAGTGTTCGTGGTCGTATTAAGTTACCAAATTATGCAGTATATGCATCTTTAGTTAGCAGATACCTGTTGTTGTATGCTTATGTGAACTGGAATCTATTAGGATCTTTTTGTCTTGGAGATCCTTCTACCATCCTTTTGTCTTTAGAGGCTGAATTATTTGTATGTTGTAAGTTATATGTGTTGTTTATATGTTTATTTCCTAAGTTTAAGTTGACTTGATAATTACTTCTCCAAAGATTGGTGCAGTTCAGCTTCGAACCACAGTGAACATAGAACTGCCTTTTAAAACCACATTAGAGCTAAAAACCGAACTGAAAAGCTTATTATTGAGAACGCTAAACTGTGAACCAAACCAAACATAGCTGGTGGGCGTCATAAGCTGTTGACCTAACGAACTGCCCCAATTGATATGAGCCGGTTTGAGATTCAAATAGTTTGATTAATGTAATGGGTTTTGTGGTTTGGTAGGTTTAAAGGTTCCATTTGAAATTAGAAACTTGGATAAGACCATTTAACTTTTAGAGATAACTAGTATTAAGCCCCCCATGTTGTGACACGGGCATAAAACAGTGGCAAGTAGCATCAATTTCACACCACCATCAGAGACCACCAACACCAGAAAAACTTGTATTAAAATTGAAATAAAAACAGAAAAAATAAAACCGAATGGAAAGTAGACGTAAAAACATTAAACCCCACACGTGAAACATAAAACATTAAAAACAATTACTAAGTTGATCTAGCGCACGCTGTGACGGTGGTAGTTAAATAGGGTAAAAATAGGTGTAAAAATGTTAAATCACATGCGCACGTTGCGGCGTGTTAACTTGTAAAATTCAAAACGAAACGTAAAACGAAAAATTTGTAAAAGATGAAAAGTATAGGGAAACAAAGTTGAAAGCAAAAATTGTATGGGTTAAATTGTAAAAGATGTAAACGTATTGGGGTTAAAAGTACGAAAATTAAAAAAGAAAAAAAACAACAAAATAAAAGTGAATACAACCCACTTAAACCTATGTACATCTATAATGCACAAATAAATTGATAATTAGTATTATATATAATTATTATGGTTGTGTGTTGGTGGCTATCGGTGGTTAGGCGATAGTCATGGTGGTGGTGAGGGGATGGTGATGGTGGTAGGGGCATGGTGAATTCATGATATCACCGTTAATAAAGATGAATAAAAATAATTAATATTTTAGGGTTATGATTGTCATTTTGAAAAAACTAACACCAAAAACTAACGGCAATCAACTTCAAGGATCATGGATTTACGATTTGGCAAATAGTTACGACCAACAATTTAAATTTTTAACAAATGGACCAATACTATAAGATATACATGCCATAGAGATCAATCTTGTAACTAACTCACGAAAATATTTGTAACAATAATTATAATAATAACATAAATTTGAATTGCAAAAGAGAAACAAAACACAAAACTATAATTTTTTTATCATAATCTTTTATAAAGTATATATATACACGACAACAAATGATAAACCGACGAAACAAACACGTATATAACGATGAAGATCAAGACCTTGGTGTGGGCAATACTCGTCTTGCATAGTCTTTCCTAGCTCGAAAATAATTTCTCTAAACAGGGAAGGAAAGAGAACTGATGATTTCTTTCTGGTATTCAAATATATAGTCTTGAGTTATCCCAATAACAATGGTGTGGTGCATCCTTAAACCAAATCTTCGTTCTTGGTGATAGGTTCTTTGTGGAATTACTTACATTATGTTCTTTGGTTATTTTTTAAGCTGGAACGTTTGGTGTTTCATCAATTATCCAATTAGGGTGAAGGGTGGCGACATAAAAACCATTGTTCAATAATCCATTACATCAAGAACCTAAATAAAAATCTAGTAAATTCATAAGTTCTTTAAGGAAGGGATTCCAATCTTTCAATACGAGGAGTAGCAATTTATCCATGTCATAGGAAACCATTGCTTTAAAGACTACCTGTTTAACCAGAGTATAATAATAGTCAGATTATCAAATGAGTTCTAGCTTTATATAAAATAAATAGTTGAAAACCTATAATGCATATGAATGTAAGTAAGATAAGACTCAATGTTGTCTACCTTAAGTAGGACTCTATGATGCCCTTAGTGAGGTCGATTCTATGTTATTTGTTCAAGGAAGGACTCTGGTAATGCGTGCACTTTATTGGACTCTATGTTGTCCACTTAATAAGAGGACTCTAAAACGCCTAACACATGAGAGACTATGTTTTCCACCATGTACCAAGACTCTATGGAAGACTTATATTTTCAACATAAAAACTAGTACAAGGCTAAGATACCAAATCTTGGGATGTTACATAATGGCGGTGGTGTGGTGGAGGCCAACGCTCGAGAAGATCACGATGGTATATCTAATAGAGGAGTCCAATGGATAAGCATTATCAAGAAAGAATGCTATATGAATTGTAGGGAAAACCACACATCAAACAACCAACATAATATTGACTTTTGAAGGTCTAACATATAGTTATATCAAAATTTTAGCAGAATTTTCAAAATGACATCTTATGCAAATTAGAAAGTAAAATCTATATCAAGATTGCATCATGAAAACCTATTTTGACATGGAAGTTAAAATGTATCAAGAAAGTTGTATGAATTGAAGAGAGATCAGACATAGCAACAATGTTGTTCAGACAGGACCGGAACCACCTACACTGTTGATCCGGTCGAGTGCCTATGAGTGTGGGATGAGAAGGGGAAAGAAGGGGCTGTGTGCTTGAGTAAATGTGGATAAATATGAAAATAAAAACTAAATATAAGGTGTGGCACTTTCGGACCAGACTAGAAGCGGCTGAACTAAACTAGGTTAAACTAAGTTGTAAAAGTTGCTAACTTAGCTATCAAACTTACCCACTTAGTTGTCAACTCTTTTGCACCTTTTCTTCTTAAATTAGTATTTAAAACTTACATTAAACAATAGAATACGAAGTTGGGATTACGGTTCATTTGTCGGCTTAACTATGCTAATTGAACAAGTTATTATCTGTTTAACATGGCAACTCTATATCCTGCATGTGATCGATTTTTGTGAAGTCCGTTCATGTAATGATAAAAAGCCATTTTTTATAACATAATTACAATACAAAATCGAAAGAAAAGCATTATAAGTATAGTGTTATTGTTGGAAGCATCAATAGTAATTATGTAACTATATGTAAATATAATTAACTATGTAAATAAGTTCATATGGGTTGGTCTGGTCCTACATAGTCAAATAAACCTGGAAGTTTGGCGTCAATAACCACCAATCATAACTTCATAACTACCTTGTAACTGTCATATGTAAGGGTATATATACCCCATGATGTCTAAAATTTGAATGTGTGTATACAAGTTCCATTTCGTATATATTTATGCATATCAAACAGTGTATGTGTTGTTTGTTCAAGAACCGATTAAGTGATCTTTAAAGATCCTTCAGTTGTTACAATTGAACTAAATAAACGGGTGGCTGGAGATTAGTGTTAAACATAGGTTTTTTAAAATATATTTCGAGTCTTTTAAGAGAATTTGTCTTTCTTCTAGAATACAGCAGTCGAAACATCATGTACTGTTGGAGAAGACACTAACACCTTAAATCGATTAAAAAACTTGCTGGAAATTCTTTTGTTGTGTGTTTGTGTATAATAACTTTTGTGAATTATGGTGTGCTTTCCTCAAATTAAAATTACCCTAGTTTTATAGTGAAACCAAGTCAAAACATTAAAACAACTTCATCATTATTAACGAAAAATTAAGTTGTATTGAATGTCTTGAGCGAAATTGCAATTACATGTAATCATTGTGTCCAAAGTCAGTAAAAAATCATATATTTTTTATTAGCTAAAAAACTCTACTTAATGAAAAAAACTCATTTTCTATCATTTTTTCTTACACGCCTTGTATCAGTTACTCAATGATTGCGCGCGTTAAACTTATTTTTGGTTCATTGAAAGGACAACATTTTTATGTCCTCTAATTCTTTTAAAAGCCACGTCAACAAGATTCATTGTTGCCTAGTTGAATTGTGATATTATTCCCATGTTCTCAAATCAGTTTTAGAGAAACGATTTTTTTTTTAAATTTAATATGAATTGACTTATCGACAATATTTTTATTTATCATGAGTTAAGTTTATAAGTTCAAAGTACAGAAACACAATTAATTTGTTGACAACATATATATATCACTGATCACATAACGGTTTATAATATTCAGATACAAAAACCGATACTTTTATATAAAAATATTTATATAACATAATACTTTCATAAATGAGTTGACATGTTTTGTTAAAAAAATTTTTTTTTATGATTCACACGTATCATATGTTTATAATAAGTCAATAAACAACATAATTTTCATTATTATACAAACATAACAGATAAACAGTAGTAAATCACATTCGAGCTCTTCATAAACATATCAAATAATGTTATTTTGTTACATCCTATTACTTAAAAAAGGAAAAATAATTCATTTGATGTGTTGACAAGTCAAAAGGTCAAATTTAAATAACATTTGAAGTTTTACTCTTGATACATTGTCGATATTCGGGATGATCATGGAAACTAATCAACTAGAAAAATAAGAACACGTTGTATATTTTGTGCAAATGGCATTAATACAGAATTATCTTCAAATTTACTATCATCTCTTTTATTGAATTTACAAAATTAAATACAAACTAAATGTCTCTAAGAAGATATCCTGTAGGTAAATTCGTGTCTTTTAATTAAATGATTATAAATTCAAATCTTATAAAGCGTATTTGCAATGACTTTAGAACTATAATAGAAAGTGTGTTTGATGATAAAAAAACACAAAAAGAGTTTGTAATGTTTTGGTTGTTTACAAATTAGCAAAATACCCATATGATTTATTAAATACGTACAGATATCCAACAATCATATATAAACATAAATCAACATATAAATTTATTTCCATATCTGGATAATAAATTAAAAATTATTTAATTTTAGCATTCAATTTATTGAGTAAAATAAAATAGTCTTTATGAGACATGGCAAAGATATAATGTAAATTTAATAAAAAAATATATATCAGCATGCGATAGTATTAATGATAAGAAAAAGAAAGTCAAAATGCAAGTTGTTAAAGCTTAATAAAAAGAATATATTTACAGATGTGTGAATATGTGTATTTAGTATTAGTCTATTGTATATATAGCTTAATAAACTAAGCATTTCTACTTAACCAACTCTAAAAAGCACACGCTAGCAAGAAATATTTAAGGGTGAGTTTCTTGAAAATACTTGGGGTGTTTTCGTGTAGATAAGATGAATCTTCATTTGTGGATGAAGATTATGATGGTAGTTATCTTGGGAACATTTTTTTTGCTCGGTGATGCAACAGAAGTTGCAAGTTTTGATGAGAATTACGAAGTAACTTGGGGAAATGATCATGTTATGTTTCTTAATCAAGGGAGAGAGGTTCGGTTGTTGTTGGATAAAATATCAGGTCTTTCTTTTCTTGTAATTAAACTATACCCTCTTTCTTTTTTTTTCCTTCTTTTTTTTTCTTAATTTTTTATTAATTAACCCGTATAATATTATTATTCTAGTCTCACAATGATTCTAATTTAGTTATATAATTAAATCTTATGAAAATACAATAAAAAATTGTTATATGTATGTTTGGATGCATACATCTACATATGTATATATGTATATACACGTTCATTTCTCTTGTAAAAATGTTTATCAATGATTATATTATTTAAAGTTGTTTTCTTATTACAAGTATGTTTGGCTATCCATCTATATATATATATTACAAGTTTAGATCTCTAGTCTCACATATATAATAGAATTTTTTTTGTTTTCTAATATACGATAATATGTTATTTATTAAAATACGGTAATATATTATAAGTAAATTGGATTTTAATGATCCAAACTATTACTTATTAGCCGATAATAATCTATACTATTAATTTGACCGATAATAATCCCAACTTTCACTTTTGTTACTAATAGCAATAACAGTAGTATAATTATCATACATTCACACCTAATTTGTATTTATTTTAAGCTCGATTTAACTTGTATGCTTTTTCATTTCATTCATAATCATTATTGTAAACGAAATCGAGTGCAATTCAAACGTAAATATTTAATAATTATATTAATGAGATTGTTGTTGGTAACAAAGTGAAAGTTGGGATTATTACCTACCAAATTAATAGTATAGATTATTACTGGCCAGTGAGTAATAGTTTGGATTATTAAAATCCAATTTGCATATGTTATATAATGTAACCCTTATAATACATATGCGCAATACGTAAAACGAAATCATAGATCTCAGCGTATATATTATCATTCTCTTCCTTTTTTTTACCTAGCAAAATAATGTGATTACCTTTATCATGAATTTTTATTGTATTCATGTACTTACATGTATATAAACTTACTTTAATGTTCTAATGTGCACTCTTGAATATACTTAAAGGTGCTGGATTTAGGTCAAAAGCTTATTATGGATCGGGCTACTTTCAAATGAAGATTAAGTTACCGGGAAATGATTCTAGTGGTCTTGTTACCGCATTTTATGTACCCACAAATTCTCTTAACTTTTTTGTTAAAGTTTATATATTTGTATATACATATAGACATATTTTACTTGACGTTTGATGCAGTTGTATCTAAACAATAGCGTGCATGATGAGTTAGACTTTGAGTTCTTGGGAAACAGACCTGGCAAGCCGATCACATTACAAACAAATATATTCACAAATAATGTAGGGAATCGGGAGCAAAGATTCAATCTTTGGTTTGATCCTACCACAGATTTCCATAACTATCAAATCCTATGGAACCACCATCAAATCGTGTACGTAATTGTCATCTCTTATATAAAAAAAACACGTGCAAATAACCCTTCTTGGCTAGATTGACCTTTTATAATCCGTTAATAATCCATATATGTTAAGTCTAAAACTTATATTTATACAAGATTCTTTTTTCAGGTTTCTTGTGGATGACATACCAATAAGGATATTCAAGAACAACGTAATTAAAGGTATAGAATACCCTAACAGGACAATGCAAGTGGTTGTGAGCCTATGGGATGGGTCGGATTGGGCCACCGAAGGGGGCCGAATCAAGGCTAATTATTCCAATGGGCCATTTGAAGCCGACTTTAAAGATTTTAACATCAATGGGTGCCTCTCACCACTCAATGATCCTAATATAAACTGTTTATCCCAAGATTATTGGTGGAATACCAAAAGGTATTGGATATTGAGCACACATCAACAGAAAGCTTATGAGCGTGTGAAGAAAGAGTATATGATATATGACTATTGTAAGAATGGAATTGGGAGGAGACAACCTAAGCATTATCTAGAGTGCTTTGAGTGAAAGTAGAGGGGTGTATTAGTAATTTAAGTAATAACATGGGTTGGGCTTATTGGTTGTAATTAACTTAACGGGTCATCTTCAATTCTAGCAGTAAACTTGGAGGCATTTATAGTTCATTTATAAAAGTTGGTATTAAGTAGAGAATAAGTTTTGATCTCATGTTATTATTTGTGGTTATTCATTTTCTAAAAATTGGTATCCAAAGACATTTACGAAACATCTCATAATCGGTTTAAAACTCGCCAGGGTCGCAAGTTACGTTTATCCATGTTATGAACCTGGTCAGCTTTATCTATACTACTATATAATACATATTAGAAAGATAAGATTGTAATTTCATTCAAATTGTAAGATACATATACAACATTTTAAGCATAGAGTACAAGTGTTTTATGCAATAGTTTCACTTTTGCCCCTATTTAATTAACTTCTTCTAATTATTGTATAATTTAATACACATTATTAATACATTATTTAATAATATAATATTATTTAATTCACTTTATTAAATTTTATTTTAATTATAATAATATAAATTGACATTCAAATGTATAGTTACTAATCATATTTTTATAACTAAATACTATTTAAATTAAGTATTATTCTATTTAAATACTTATATATGTACTACTATATAATAATCTCTTTGGATAGAGATGTAATTTTGTCAAGCATACAAGTTTTGAAGCATCATGTACAAAGGAGTGGGAGACATTTAAAAGAGATAGAATAGAGAATTGATTAAGATTTTAAGACACTTTATGAGCAATATGATAAATTTATCCATTAAATTTTAAATACCTTGATATTTTTTCTCTTGTATTTTTCATGTATTTAGTTATTAATATATTATTTAAAAATATAATATTATTTAATTCACTTCATTAAATTCTATTTTATTTATGATAGTATAAATTGACATTTAAATTTATATTTACTAATTATATTTTTATAATTAAATACTATTTAAATTAAGTATTATTATATTTAAATATTTAAGTATATAACTTATATATCTTCATATTTATAACTATAATACAAATATTTTTCTAAGGGCATATTGTGAGTTTAATAACTTTAATATTTATCTATATCTTATATAATAAAAGTGAAAGGAGGATAAAATGATAATTTTACATATGGATTAATACACCCATATGAAAAGTCATGCTTAAATTTAAAAATATTAACCATTTTATTCAATTTATGCCCTTACAATAAAGTATAACATATGATGCTTATCACATATAAAGCATATACACGTGGCCAAACAAAACCGTCATTTACTTTTAATTCCGTTCATTCGTTATGATTGATCACTAATCTCTCTTCCGATCTATGCAAATCACCACTGAAAGTTGTATTCGATGATCATAAAACTCTAACCTACATTCATAAAACGAACCCCACCCCCCTAAACTCTAGGTAATAAGTGATTTCCGATCATAAATACCACCTATGCTTTCACTAATTTTGTTAGGATAATATAATTGTCTTAAATACTTTTGTAATATATGTAATTGTTTTCTTTCATTCAGTTTTTTTAATAATTATATTTTGATTTTTTTTAATTTATGTCATAACGCACCAACTGACTAAAATCGAATTCCTAAAATATCGCCCAACAGCCGTACCGCCGTAACGCGCGAGCATTTCCACTGGTAGTTACTATATAGTTCAAAAATCATGGTAATAAATAGTAATTTACAAACACATGCATACCTCTTAATAATTATATGAATTTAAAACTTTGATAAATAGTGATTCAGTGACCACCCTTTTTATGTATTTTAAAATTAATGTGTGGTTAAAAGATTTGAATGTTTATTAGCAGAGTATTGTGCCACGTGTCAATTATGAGAGTCTTCAAGGTCGTTTCCATGCATATACCTTAAAAATAAAGCATTAACGTAACTAAAAATCAACATATTATCAAAAAGATTAAGTAACTTTAAAAGAAAAATGAAAGAAATTCTTTATTAAAAATAAAAACTTCTTGATGATGAATTAGTCAAGGACCTTGATGTTGTTGTTGGAGGCAGGGGTACAAAAAGCGCATATCATACCCAAAAATCATAAGACACCACCGCTTCAAGCATCATCTTTAGTTGCTTCTGATCACCCTCATGTATTGGTCTCACCATTTGATTGGACAATTCTTCCAACCTTAGTGCATACAATCTAGGCTCCCCAACATCGAAATTAAAAAATCATTGATTATTAGGGACATATATAAGTTGAACGTCTTTGTAAATCAGTATACGAATATATTTGTTTGAATACAAACTGATAATGTCATCATAAAAGTGTTGCAAGCTTTAAGTGATGTTCTCCTAAACATATGAAAGTATTCGTGAAGCATGTCAAAAACATCCCATATGCTAGTTGTAGCATAGCGGAAACACACTTTTGTAGCGACGTAAAACTCTTACGACCTGTGCATCAAAAGTGGTTTGAAAGTACTAAAAGTTCTACTTTAAATCATGACAATTAGTAAAATAGGTTTTGTCTGGTCGAAACCTTCTTTGGAACATCTGAGGAAGAATGTTGAATGGTTATTAGCAGAGTATTGTGCCACGAGTCAATTATAAGAGTCTTGAAGGTCGTTTCTATGCATATACCTTAAAAATAAAGCATTAACGTAACTAAAAATCAACATATTATCAAAAAGATTAAATAACTTTAAAAGAAAAATAAAAGAAATTCTTTATTAAAAATAAAAAATTCTTGATGATGAATTTGCCTAACAATAAAGAAACCTCAGTAGTCAAAATTCAAAGTTACGTTTACTCATCTATAAAATTTCTAAAGAATTTCTTTCATTTGTTAAATGATGTTATCAACCGAATTGTCCTAAAGTGCTAAAGTGTCCTTTTATGTTAAAAGAAGTTGTAAGGCTTTATTAGAAGGCTGATGCAACCAAAGAAGCCAAAACAACCAAGGAGCTTCCTGCATGCATGCAAAGATGTACAAGGTAGAAGTTACTTCAAAAATTTTACACTCATCACAGAAATTATTCCAAGTGTAAAATCTTCCGAAGCCAAAGATCAAATCTTCCGAATCCAAAGATGAAGTCTTAAGAAGATTCAAAGACAAAGTCTTCCGAAGCAAATGAAGTAAAGACTGATTTCTTTCGAAGACAGAGATGACATGCTTTCTCTAATCTACTTTTCCATAAAGCTGACTTATTTTCCACTGCAACTCTGATGACTCACCAACTTATACAAGTTAGTGAAAAGGTCCATGCTTTAGTAAACTGTATATTATTGTCTTAAGTCTATAACTTCCTACATTGTACCTTTTATCCTTTTTATAATATATTAGGATGTGAGCTATGGCATGTCATAGTCACTAGTCAAAAGGCAATCTACCTTTTGACATTACATTGATCTTGTTATCTAGATTAGTGTTTCCAGCTGGCCTTCAAAGTATGGCTGACTGTAGGATGTAGCATAAAGTATCTCAGGTCCTTGTATTTCTTTTTATGCTTTGTAACACTTGTAAAAGAACTTGAGAGCAATACAGCATTTTTGAAAACCATATCACTCTGTTCTTGTTCTTAGTTCTGTCTCATTGTTTACTTGTGTTTTTAGTATCATTTACATAAACCCGGTTCCATATTTGATCTGTTAAGTGTTCTAACACTCTCCTCATTGTGAGACTGATTGTATTGACCATCCCTTAACCGGTCCTACAATTGGTATCAGAGCACACTCTCAACTGTGAGACTAAATGTTCCCTAGATATGTCCAGCACATTCTCAACTGTGAACTGGGCTCACAGTTGAGGGGAACAAGTAATGTTTTAAAATAGGACAAATGAAGCCCGACATCTTCAAGACTATGAGAAAGATGTAAGGTTATATTAGAAGGCTGATGCAACCAAAGAAGCCAAAACAACCAAGGAGCTTCCTGCATGAATGCACTGATGTACAAGGTAGAAGTTACTTCGGAAGTTTTACACTCATCATAGAAATTATTCCAAGTGTAAAATCTTCCGAAGCCAAAGACCAAATCTTCTGAATCCGAAGATGAAGTATTCTGAAGCTTCAAAGACAAAGTCTTTCGAAGCCAATGAAGTGAAGACTGATTTCTTTCGAAGACAGAGAGGACATGCTTTCTCTGATCTGCTTTTCTATAAAGCTGACTTACTTTCTGCTGCAACTCTGATGACTCACCAACTTATACAAGTTGGTGAAAAGGTCCATGCTTTAGTAAACTGTAGATTATGGTCCATGCTGATTGTAGGATGTAGTGTAAAGTATCTCAGGTCCTTGTATTTCTTTTTATGCTTTGTAACACTTGTAAAAGAACTTGAGAGCAATATACAACATCCTTGAAAACCATATTGCTCTGTTCTTATTCTTAGTTCTGTCTCATTGTTTACTTGTGTTCTTAGATCAGAAGGCCATGACCACCCTCGAAACTGCTCTTCCAAACTCTATCTACAGAGGCTTTAAGAAGTGCAAGACTGCCAAGCAGCTATGGGATGCACTAAAGCTTATGTATGAGGGGTCAAATGAAGCAAAAGGGAACAAGATGGACCTCTTGAAGTAGCAGTTTAAGAACTTGACCTTTAAGGCAGGTGAAACCATGACTCAACATTACTTTAGGTATGTTGAGATTGTGGAAACTCTAATGGATGTTGGAATAACTCTTGAGAACAGGGACATTGTGAGGAAGTTCATGTCCTCTATTCCTAGACAATGGATATACTATTGTATGGTCATCAAGAGGACTGAGAACCTTAAGACCCTTACTCTCACTGAGTTGTATGGTATCCTTATTGGCTACCAGATGGAGATGAACATGCAAAATCCATCTGGTAACTCCAACAATCAGCAGAGTTCAGCCCTTCATGTGATTGAAAGGGATTGCAGAGAACCATAGCATCATCTTATCTGCTACCCTGACAACTCACAAAAAGGTCCTTTCATCACCTTCCCAGAGACACCAAGAGAGAGCTACATCCAAGGAAGCCCATTCCAAGAGACAAGCTCTTCACAGGCCTTTGTGTCTACTGATGAAAGCACAGACAAATTTCTCTTTACCCTTGAAGACCTGGACTGTATCCATCCAGATGATCTGGAGTACCTGGAAATAGTCCAGCAGATGGCTCTTCTCACTCACAGAGCCAAGAAGTTTTACAAGAGGACAGGGAGGAAGTTTCCTAGCAATGCAATCGTGGAAAGTTTGGGCTGGACAAAAGCAAAGTGAAGTGTTACAACTGTAACCAAATGGGACGCTTTGCTAGAGAGAGCAAGGCACCAAGAACAAGTGGTGGCAAAGCACAAACCAAACCAAACTACACTAATGGAGCTCCCCAGAATAAGAAGCCCAAGCAGCAAGCTGTAGTTGCTGTTGAAGAAGGAGGCTTTAACTGGAGCTTTTAGGTTGAGGATGCATCTCCAAACCAAGCACTAATGGCAGATCATGAAGAAGCCAAGGTATTGGAACATCTTTGTACACCTGAATGTAATGCTAAAGTTAACAGATATAGGTCCTATAACTTAGAGACGAGAACTGATCTTGAGTCCTTAAACATTTTAAAAGCTGATTTCAAAAGAGCTGAAAATGATTACAAACTTAAAATAGAAGATTTAGAGAAAACCATTTCAACTCTTAAGCATGAACATACCAATTATAGGACTTAGATCAAAGATCTCATCACTAAGTTAACTGAATGCCAAGCTGAGCTTGTGATCAGCAAAGCCAGGGCAGAAAAATATGTTCTTGAAGAAGAGACCTTCAAGAACATGATATTCTCATCCTTGCATGCAAAAGATTGTTATCAGAATAAGCAGGGACTAGGATCTACTAAGATAGCTCCTCCATACACTCTATTGTCTGTAAGATATCCAAGGTGTGGAACTTGTGAAGATGAGCTTCCCTTTATAGACCCCATTAATGAAGAGGATGAAGAGAAGATAATGAAGGATGATTCTGAGAGGAGTGAAGAAGATCATCCTAAGAAGGGTCACTATTCTTCTGAGGAGAGAAAAGAATCTGGGATGACCAAGTCTAAGAGGAAGAATTTGATTAGAAAAGCCAAGAGAAAATCAAAGAAGGCTTAAGAGATCAAGGCCACTTTTAACTCTAAACAGAAACAAGTGTTTATCTCTACAGGATTTGAAGTGGTAAAGGTTGAAGACTCAACTATGAACTCTAGTACCAGGAGTTTTAGTTCATGTCCAACTCATTCCAGCAAAAAGAAGAAGGCTGATCAGCTGTGTATCACTGCTACATAGCCTAAACCATCCAGTTCCAAGAGCAAGCCTCACCCTAAGAAGCTTGCTGCATCATCTGTGAAGATGAAGATGGATGTGGAAAGTGATCAACTTCAGTCTTTCTTTTAAAAGAAGACTCTCAAAAGGAAGCAAATGGATTGCATCATATGTGTTAGTACTTCTCATCTTGCTAAGGATTGCATCTATAATCCTAAAAGTACTATTCACATGATCAAAGAGAAAACTTCTGAGAAGAAGAAAGAAAAACTAGCATCGGAAGGAAAATCTTTTCCCTTCGGAAGCTCCAAGGTGAAAAAGAAGACAAGTGAAAACTTGCCTTCGGAAGAAAAATTGGTCTCGGAAGAAAGGAATGCTTTCGAAGTACTGAAGCCTGCTGCTGTGAAAGCAAGATCTTCCGAAGGTCTAGTCTCCAAAACTTCTAAAGTTGTCAAAACTTCTGAAGTATTGAAGGTCAAGACTAATCTTCCAAAGATGGTGTGGAAGACGAATGAAGACCAAGTGACTGAAAGTTCTTCATCTTCAACAGCTGGTGATCCTCAAAAAACATAAGATCAATTACTGTTACATTATCTACAAATCACTTTGATAAGCCCAAGACCAATGAGGCTTTGGTTTCCAAATGTAACTAAACATTTCCTTTTGTGCAGGAACAGCTAAAGACCAATAGGAATGTATGGATCATTGATAGTGGTTGTTCCAGGCACATGACAGACAATGGCTCTTTGCTTCAAAAATTTTGAAAAAATTGATGGAGGGCCAGTTGCTTTTAGAGGAGATGCTGGTGGTTACATGACAGGAAGGGGCATGGTAACAAATGGAAAGCTCAGTATTGAAAAGGTAAACTTTGTCAAAGAGCTTGGGGTACAATCTACTAAGTGTATCCCAATTTTGTGATCAGAAACACAACATGCTCTTTATTGAGCATGAGTGCATTGTTCTCAAGCCCAGGGTGGTCATTCCTCAAGAGCATATCCTGCTCAAAGCCCCCAAGAAAGGAAACATGTACAAGATGGATCTTCAAGAAACATGTCCCTCAGGAGAAGTTTCTTGCTTTCTATCTAAAGCAAATAGTGATGAGTCTTTCCTGTGATATAAAAGAATGTGCCATGTAAACTTTAAAAACATGAATAAATTAATTAAAATGATATGGTAACTAGAATACCAAAGAAAGAGTTTACAAATGATGACCACTGTGTTGCATGCCTGAAAGGGAATCAACACAAAGTGTCTCACAAGCCGAAGGAAAGAAACTCTATCACTACTCCCCTACACTTATTACATATGGATCTCTTTGGCCCCACCAGTGTAATGAGTCTAGGAAGGACCTCATATTGTTTGGTGATCACAGATGATTTCACAAGATTCACTTGGGTCTTTTTCCTTAGCACTAAGGATGAGACTCCTGAGATCTTAAAGAACTTCATTCTAAAAAATTAAGAATTAATGTGATCATAAGGTCAAAACCATAAGATGTGATCAAGGAACAGAATTTAAAAACCAAATCCTTGACACATTTTGTGATGAAAAAGGTATTACAAGTCAATATAGTACTACCAAGACTCCTCAGCAAAATGGTGTTGCTGAGAGGAGAAACAGGACACTTATTGAAGCTGCAAGAACCATGTTGTCTGACTTTAAACTGTCCATCACCTTCTGGGTAGAGGCAGTTAACACAGCCTGCTATATGCAGAACAGAGTTTTAGTGGTTAAGACTCTTAGTAAGACTCCTTATGAGCTGTGGCACAAAAGGAGACCATTTGATGGTTTCCTCAGGTCATTTGAATATCCTTGCACCATCTTGAATACCAAAGATCAAATAGCCAAATTTACTAAGAAATCAGATGATGGAAACTTTATTGGATACTCTTCCCAAGCTAAGGCTTATAGAGTATACAATCTCAGAACTAGAGTAGTTGAGGAGTCAGCCAATATGACCTTCAATGAGCACACTCCTAGTGTGAAAGGTTCTGGTCCTGATTGGCTTTTTTGATCTTGATTTAGTTACAAACTGTTTTAACAAGTCTTGTGAGAATGTTTCAGGATCTACAGGTAACTTATCAACAGGAGATCCTGACCTAAGATTTGAGCTGAAAAGACCAAGCAAGAATACTACTTTAGCTCCAGTGGTAACTAACCCTGCAAGTGAAGATCTTATCAGCACAAACATGACAAATTCAGATGATACATCTGAGGCACCTACAAATTCCAGCTTAGAGGCTCAAAACTCAGATGAAAGAACTTCAAATGTAGGAGGAAAAGGAGGTGGTGACAGTGATCAAGAATTTTTTGATGCTGATAACCACTCCATGGAAGACAACATAAATGATGTCACACACTCATTGGATCAAAGCCTCTCTTGATAAGTGTGCTGATGTTGTGGGTGATACTCCATTGCCAGATTTGAATTTCTCGAATTTAGATCTTTCCAATCAACTTGCTGTGATCCCTTAATTTAGGATCCACAAGTCACACCCCACCACAAACATCATTGGAAATGTTGATACAGGGGTGAGAACAAGATGACAAACCCATGACAAAAATGTTTGTCTATACTCTAGCTTCTTGTCCCAGATAGAGTCAAAGAAAGTTGATGAGGCTTTAAAGGATGGAAGTTGGGTTGAAGCAATGCAAGAGGAGCTGCTTCAATTCAAAAGACAAAAGGTTTGGAACCTATGTCCTCTTCCTCAGGGGAAGACTACCATAGGAACCAAGTGGGGTTTTAGAAACAAGAAGGATGATAGAGGACTTGTCATCAAAAATAAGGTCAGACTAGTTGTTCAAGGATACACACAAGAAGAGGGAATTGACTACACAGATGTTTTGCTCCTGTGGCAAGACTTGAAGCTGTAAGAATATTCCTGGCTTTTGCTGCATCCAAGGATTTCAAGGTCTACCAACTTGATGTCAAGTGTACTTTCTTACATGGGGTGATTAATGAAGAGGTGTATGTCAAACAACTACCTGGCTTTGCAAACCTAAATCATCCTGATTATGTCTGCAAGCTTGATAAAGCTCTTTATGGGTTGCACCAAGCTCAAAGAAAATAGTATGAGACACTATCTCAGTATCTCTATCAACATGGCTACAAGAGGGGTACTATAGATGGAACTCTCTTCATTAAAGGAACAGGGAATGACTTAATGCTGGTTCAAGTATATGTAGAAGACATTATCTTCGGGTCAACTAATCCAAAGCTCTGTAAAGACTTTGAGAGGCTGATAAAGAATAGTTTTGAAATGAGTGCCATGGGGGAACTTAATTTTTTTCTAGGATTTCAAGTGAAGCAAGTTGACAATGGCATCTTCATAAGTCAGTCAAAGTATGTACAAGACATACTTACAAGATTCAACATGACTGATTGTAAGGTTTCCAACCACTCCCTTGGACCTGATCTTGAGGGGGAGTGTGTGGATGAACATCTCTACAGGGCTATGATTGGGTCTCTTATGTATCTCACAGCCAGCAAGCATGATATCATGTTTGCCACATGCATCTATGCAAGATATCAAGCCAACCATAAGATGTCATACCTGGTTTCTATCAAGAGGATTCTTAGATATCTCAAAGGTGTTCCCATGCTTGGCCTTTGGTATCCAAAGAATTCTGACTTCAATTTGTATGCCTATACAGATAGTGACTATGGTGGCTGCAATATGACTGCAAAGTCTACATCTGGGGGATGTCAATTCTTTGGTGGAAGGATAGTCTCTTGGAAATGCAAGAAACAATCCTGTGTGTCTGTATCAACTGCTGAAGCTGAATACATTGCTGCTGCAAGCTGCTGTGCTCAAGTGCTTTGGATTTAAAATCAGATGCTGGACTATGGATTTGAACTTCAAAGAGACTCCCATTCATATGGACAACAACAGTGCTATCTCTATTATAGAGAATCCTGTGTAGCACTCAAGGACAAAACACATCAACATCAGGTATCATTTGATTAGAGGTAATTTTGAAAAAGGATTAATCAAACTAGTCAAAGTTAACACAAATGAACAATATGCTGATCTGTTCACTAAAGCTTTTGATGAATAGAGATTCAAATATCTTATATCAGCTATTGGGATGATTAACTTTGAATAGATTTTCTTAAACTTAAATCAACTTTGTTTCTAAGAAAAAAACTTGTGTGTCCTAAGTTGTCTATTTTATCACTTTCATAAGCCCAGTTTATTTTAGAAAAAAATCATTAAAATGATATTCATTAGATTTTTAAAATTTTTTCCAAACATATAAATCTTCCTTCAGAAGATTTCAAGTTGTCTTCGAAAACACATTATTCTTTAAGTCAAATAACAACTTATAAGAAATTTACCTTGGGAAGAAATTCTGAGATATCTTTCGAAGCTTAAATATGCTTCTAAGTACTTACATGTATTTGAAAGACAATTTTCTTCAGAAAGCAATTAAGTCTCGAAAGATTTATTCTCTTTAAAATAAAATTCCCAAGTCTTAATATCTTCTGAAACCAAACATGTCTCAGAAGTGAAAATTCTTTAAGTATTTTCATTCCGAAGCAAAATTTTCACAAACCTTAGGAATATCTTCCGAAGCCAAAATAGGCTTCGGAAGCTTTTTCTTAAAACTTCCGAAGACCAAATTACCTTCGAAAGATTTTCAACTTTCAAGAAAACTACCTTTTTGGGCACTTTTTCAGAGGTGGGGCTGATATTCGGATTTTAAAGTTTATTATTTTGCATTAACTTTGTCTCAAATCCATTTCATATATATTCTCTCAACGGTTCCCCCTCTTTTCACTATCTTCTTCATCTGCATTTTCACTAACCTAAATTCACCCACAAACCGCCCTTGTTCTTATCTTCTTTCACAACAAAGCTACCTCAAAATGGCCAACCTTCATCGTAGAAACCAACCCGATTTCTCCATGCAACTTCACAGGCAACATAATCAAGTTGCTCTGTTGAACTCTAAGAATGATCCTGGTTTCCCAGAGGTTTGTCGCTTTCTTACCCTATCAAACTACTTCACCTCCCTCACCATCGATCCTCCACTCTATGAGGATCAGCTATTGGAATTTTGGAGGACCTGTCAAGAGGTCACCATGGATGGGGAGAAGGCACTATCTGCCACAGTGCAGGGGAGAACAGTCTTCATCACTCCAGCATCCATAAACACTCACCTTCAGCTGGATGATGTAGAAGGTGATTTGTCCTTTCCAAAATCTGTTGTAAACTAGTCTTTTGAGCAGATAGGCTATGAATGTGACTTCTCAGTCAGAACCTTCAGAATGGGGAAGGTCTCCTCTCAGTGGAAGTACCTCCTCCATGTGGTTATCCATAGTTTATCCAACAAACATGGAGGATGGGACCAGATTCCTGAAGATCTTTCCTTTATAGTCCATAGGATGGTTCAGGGGGTCAAGTTCAGGTATTCACATTTTATGTACATTAATTTACTTGCAAACTTAGACTCCTTAGAATATTACATGTTCCATAGATATGTCCAGCATATTCTCAACTGTGAACTGGGCTCACAGTTGAGGGAAACAGGTAATGTTCTAAAATTAGGACAGATGAAGCCCGACATCTTCAAGACTATATGGAAGCCAACTGTTGGCTTCTCAGGGGTACAAACAGCCCTTGTCCCAAAAATGTTAGAGCTCATTGCTCAAGGTGACAACCTAGCAACACCAGCTAGTGTTGAACCCACACCTTCTACTTCTTAACCACCAATACAACCAAAAATAACCATCACCTACCAAAGAAAATCCAAACAAACCCCTATACATGCTACTCAATTTGTGTAGGCCCCTATATCATCACCCATACAAGAGGAAGTGGACACTGGAGCTCCCATTTCTCCTGAGGAGCAAACCACTCCCATCTTACCAATGATCAGTGCTGAGGTTCTTCATGCTCAGCCTGATAAGCTCACAACCCCCACAGCCTTAAGCCTTCACTCAAACTCTCAAAAATCTAGTGAACAACCTTCAAAGGACAGTTACCATCCCCAGCCTCTTGATCTAAACCAACCAATCCCAAACCTTGAATTCTATGATGATGAAGACATGGGATTTAGTGAGTATCATGAGTCTTTTTTCTCCACCCCTGCTCAAGGAGAGATGAGTACTTCTGTTTCTCCCATGTCTAGCCTACATCATCCACCTACTATTGAGGTGGATCTCTCTGAACCTATTCAGGAGGTCCATATGGAAGAGGCTCTCACTTCAGCAAGTGATTACATCATTCAAACCTCAACCATGGCAACCCAGCCTTTTGACACTTCACTTGAAGTTTTCATGATGTAGGGGAAATCCAGCAGCCAAGAACAAAGTGTTGGTGATGAGAAAGAAGACCTTGGTCCTATTCTCTCATCCCCCATGATTCTTTTGATGAAGATGAGGGGAGTTTGAAACTAAAGATGCAAAAACTGAAAAAAAAATATGCACCTATTTAGTCTTAAAGATAAGTCACCTGGAATCTCAGGTGACTGTCTTACAAAGGAGGGTCAATGACCAGCAACTTGAGATCATTGATCTCAAGGGCAAGTTAGTTGAGAGACCACTCAGGAGAACTCAACCAGGTCCACAAGAACCTGTGGATATGACAGACCCAACCCCAAGCTCACCTATGCAAGAAGGTGATGCTACCAAAAAGGGGGAGAAAGTCCAAACAATCACAGAACCTGGGAGTTCTTCACAGAGTATGGACTTTCAGGATTCACCACCCTCACTTGCAACGGTCCATACTCAGCAACCTCCTCAAGTCTACATGGATGTGGACTCACTCATACAAAGTTTATTTGAGGAGGGTATTTCCAGAGCTATGCCTACCCTATCTCCTCACTCTGAGAATCCAATCATAGGATGGAGGTATGATGTCACACCGCAACCTTAACGGCGGAAACGTCGAGATGTGAGGGTTAAGATTGTTCACAGCCACATAACACTACCATAAATTGTAAATATAAAAATTCATAAGTTGAAATAAACATTACAACCAAATGTCTCAACAAACAAAAATAAACAAAGTTCAACTTTCAAGTCTCAAGTTATTTTATTTATTTTTTTCCTAGGTCCAAATCCTAGGTGTAAGCATGCTTCAAAAGATAATCATCAACCTTGTGCATTTCCTGAAACATGTTAAAAATAAAAGGGTCAACTTTTAAAAGTTGGTGAGTTTCCATGGGTTAAGCATACATATATATATATATATATATATATATATATATATATATATATATATATATATATATATATATATATATATATATATATATATATATATATATATATATATATATAAAAGTTTACAAGTAGCAATTCATGTCAATGGTTACGAAATAAGCAAGTTTATAGATAACATTTAGCTACAATCAAACCTTGACCAAGAATATCATTTACAAGTTTAACGATTAGCTAAGTGTACTTGGTTCCCATAGTGCTCAAGAGTACGACACTAGGAGCCGGCAATAACCTCGGCTTTAGCACCAAATAGGCTTGTCAGGTCCATAGATCTATGACGTCGCCAGGCTAGCAATAGTTAATGATTGTCAACATATAATATTCATCATATAAAGCTCACAATATTACAAATAACCATGACAAAGTTTATAAATGAATTGCTCGTGCATTTACAAGTAGCAAAATGTTTACAAGTGCAAGTTTATAAAGATAACATGTTTCACCCCAAAGGTGTGAAATAAAGTAAAAGAGGGGCATGAAAAACTCACATTATATAAGATGATAACAAGGAATTAAACGGTGCTTCAACGATTCCTTTTACAAGATACCTAACGTATATATTTCAAGGTTAAGGTTAAAGGTAATATTAACGATTAAACGCGAACTAGGGTTTCAATAGGAATTTGTGGTTTTTATAAATAAGTAAGGTTATCTATTGAAATCATATATATATTTTAATCCAATGAAAGAAATATACCATTTAGGTAATGTAATATGGAGAAAAGAAATTAAATTCTTTATAATAACTTGTAAAGTTTAAATATAAGATGCAAATAAAATTTTATAATTATTTGAAATAAACATGATTAACGTATTGGCCAATAATAATTTATTAATTTAAACTATTATTTAAAGTCTAAAAATAATCTAAGTATGACATTTGTAAAAAAAAAACGTTTTATATAAAATATTAAAATATTTAAATGAAGAAATTTACAGAAATTAATTATGCGACTTAAAAAAATAATTAAAGTTTACAAAAATGATTTTTATAATTATTAAAATATTTCTGTATTTAAATTTGTTAAGAAAAGGCTTTAAAAAAAATAATGTGGGTGCCCGGGTTCGAACCCGGGACCTCACAATTGTGGGAAGTGATGTTTACCGTTAGGCTGGGTAGCCTATGCCTGCTAAAGGCCGGCTTCCTTACTTTATAAACACAATCTCTGGAAAAACCCCAAATCGCATAAACCCTAGAATGATTTAGGACCAAATTGATCATCAAAACGATAACGATTACTGAAATGAACATGGGGCTTTGATTCCCCATGTAAATTCGAGTATATGTATATGTTTTATTTACCCGAATTGAAACGAAACCGATGTGCACGTATGAAGAACAAGTCGCGACTGTGGTGAAAGTGATTTAGGTTGCAATCGTTGATATTATCCAAATTAGTTGCACCGGAAGCTTCCAATGGTCACAATGATCAAAAGCCCTCTGTCAAATTCTATTAAGATCGCTTGGAAGTTGACGAACACCCCGGTTGGTGGTCGCGATGAAAGGTGTGAATTGTTCGAGAGATTCAAGTGTGTTTCAGGTGAAATTGAGTTCGATAATAGCTTAGGATTAGTTAAACGTTCGATTATGATTCATTTAATTTGATTATTATTGAATTTTAATGTTCGAACGGCTCAACGATTAATGGCATCGGTTACACGAGTTGTTTGGGTTCATAACCGATATTTCAACCCAATTAAAGTACATAACCGTGTTCGATTCGTGTTCACAAACCGGTTAGACTGGTTTGCAGTCGAAATTTGAACAGTTTAGGGCCGTTTTGAGGCTCGCCGGAGTCGATCGGAGGGTGGCCGGAAAGTGGTCGCCGGAAATACGGGGAAAGATGCGGGAGGGGGTTTGGGTTTTGATTAATTGCAGTTTTAGTCCCTGCAGTTTTCGAATTAATATTTTATGCTTAAAACTTTCATTTAAAGTTTCGAATTTGTCACAAATACCCCCTGAACTTAATTAACCTTTAAGTTTTAAATGTTTTTATAACTTATTAAATGTTTAACTTTTATAAATTATTTTTATTATTATTATTTTTATTTAATTTTGACTATAATTATTATTATTATTTTTAATAAATTAATTTATTAACTTCAAAATTAACTAAGAAACAAGCCTTCAAAATTTCATAAATGACATAAATGGTCCTTACAAGAACATAACAGGGTTAACTATAATTAACGAAAACACGAAAGGTTACAGTCTCCCCAACTTTTAAGAATTTCGTCCCGAAATTAAGAATGAACTAAACGAACAAATACGGGTATTTCTTCTTCATATGCTCCTCACGCTCCCAAGTAAACTCAGGTCCACGCTTATTCTCCCAACGAACCTTGACGATTGGGGTAGTAGTGGTCCTAGTCTTCTTCATAATACGGTCCATGACTTCAACGGGTTTCTCAACAAAATGTAATGACTCGTCGATCTGGATGTCATCTAATGGGACATACAGACTTTCATCAGCCAAACATTTTCTCAAATTTGAGACATGGAAAACAGGATGAACCCCACTAAGATCGGAAGGTAGTTCCAGTTTATAAGCCACTTTCCCAATCCTTTTCAGGATCTTGAAAGGTCCTACAAATCGTGGAGCTAATTTACCCTTCTTCCCAAAGCGAACGACTCCCTTCCATGGTGAGACTTTAAGAAGAACCATATCCCCAACTTGGAATTCCAACGGCTTGCGTCGTTTATCGGCATAACTTTTTGTCGACTTCTAGCCACTTCAAGGTTCTTGCGAATCATGGAAACTTTATCGGTTGTTTCTTGTATGAGCTCAGGACCAGTGATGAAATTTTCACCAATGTCAGTCCAGCAGATCGGGGAACGACATTTACGACCATAAAGTGCTTCAAAAGGTGCCATTTTGATACTCGAGTGGTAACTATTATTATACGAAAATTCCGCGAGAGGTAAATGCGTATCCCAGTCACCACCAAAGTCAAGGACACAAAGACGTAGCAAATCCTCTAGGGTTTGAATGGTTCGCTCGGTTTGACCGTCCGTTTGAGGATGGTAAGCCGTGCTTAAATCCAGTTGAGTACCCAAAAGTTCTTGCATAGACGACCAAAAGTGCGAGGTGAAACGAGCGTCTCGGTCGGATATGATATGCAAAGGTATGCCATGACGACTCACAATCTCATCAATGTACATACGAGCTAACCTCGACGTTTTGTAAGTGTCACGTATGGGTATGAAATGTGCCGACTTGGTCAATCGGTCAACGATCACCCATATGCTATCATGACCACGAGAGGTGCGAGGTAATTTGGTTGTGAAGTCCATGGACATGTGTTCCCATTTCCACATGGGAATCTCGGGTTGTTCAAGCAATCCACTAGGACGTTGATGTTCAGCTTTAACCTTTGTACACGTAAGACACTTAGCTACGTAAGTTGCTATGTCTTTCTTCATTCCAGGCCACCAGTATTGGCCACGCAGATCCATATACATCTTATCGGAACCAGGATGAATTGAGTAACGAGTTTGATGAGCTTCATTCATGATAAAGGTACGAAGATTATCACGGTTTGGAACCCAAATTCGATTCAAGAAATACATCAACCCATTGGGTTTCGTTTCTAGTTGAGCTCGAAGGTTGTACTCCAATTCCTCTCCCATTTTTCCTCCTTCTCGGACTGCTTGTTGAGCCTCCATGATACAAGTCTCGATGTCATTCTCAATCCTCAAATTTTGTAGCAGCACCGTAGTCTCGTTAACATCCAGACGAATCTCAGTATCAAATTCTCCCAAGATATCAAGCCATTGTCGTCGATCGCGAATTTCTTGAAACGAGACCATCTTATTATGAATCTTACGACTTAGTGCATCGGCTACGACATTTGCCTTTCCAGGGTGGTAACGAATGTCACAATCATAATCACTAATCAACTCAACCCAACGTCGTTGTCTCATGTTGAGATCCTTTTGATTGAAGACGTGTTGTAGGCTTTTGTGATCGGTGTAGACTATACATTGCGTCCCATAAAGGTAATGCCTCCAAATCTTTAAGGCAAAAACCACAGCACCCAGTTCAAGATCATGTGTCGTATAATTCACCTCATGGACCTTCAATTGTCTCGATGCATATGCTATGACCTTTCCTCGTTGCATGAGAACCCAACCAAGGCCTTGTTTAGATGCATCACAATATACGGTGAAATCATCGTTCCCATCGGGAAGGGTCAATATGGGAGCATTACACAACTTGTGCTTTAAGGATTCAAAGGCTCCCTCTTGTTCAGACCCCCATTCGAATGGTTTATTCTTTTGGGTCAAGGAAGTAAGCGGTTTCGCGATTCGAGAGAAGTTGGCAATGAAACGTCATAATACCCAGCAAGACCAAGGAAAGAACGAACCTCGGTTGGAGTTGTGGGAACACACCAATTTTTCACAGCTTCCACCTTTGCAGGGTCAACGTGAATTCCTTGACTATTCACCACGTGTCCCAGGAATTGGACCTCCTCAAGCCAAAATTCGCACTTTGAGAACTTTGCGTATAGTTGTTCTTTCTTCAATAGCTCAAGTACTTGTCGCAGGTGATGTTCGTGATCGGTTTTGGACTTGGAGTAGATAAGTATGTCGTCAATAAAGACAATCACGAACTTGTCTAGATACGGCTTGCATACTCGATTCATGAGATCCATAAAGACAGCAGGAGCATTCGTTAAACCAAAGGCATCACCATGAACTCATAGTGTCCATATCGGGTACGGAACGCAGTTTTTGGGATATCATCATCATGAACTCGTAATTGATGATAGCCAGAACGTAAGTCAATCTTTGAGAAAATAGCAGCTCCTTGAAGTTGGTCAAAAAGATCATCGATGCGAGGAAGAGGGTAGCGGTTCTTGATGGTAAGTTTGTTAAGCTCACGATAATCGATGCACATACGAAATGATCCATCTTTCTTTTTCACGAACAGAACAGGTGCACCCCAAGGCGATGAGCTAGGTCGGATAAAGCCCTTGTCGGACAGTTCTTGAAGTTGACTAGCCAGCTCTTGCAATTCTGACGGTGCAAGTCGATATGGTGATTTAACCACAGGGTTTGCTCCCGGAATTAAATCGATCTTAAACTCGACTTCACGCACGGGAGGTAAACCGCTAAGGTCATCGGGAAACACTTCAGGAAAGTCTCGTACAATCGGGACATCCTTAAGATCATTCCCTTTGACTTCGTGTTGACCACGTAAGCCAAGAAAGCCATGTAATTCTTGCTTAGACATTTTCGGGCTTGAGTACATGACATGAGTTTGAGTCCTTTGGATGATTTTTCGCCGAATACTTTCAATGTATCCCCCAAAGGCAAAGGAATTCGAAAGCATTTCTCAAAACAAATAATTTCAGCATGATGTTTGGCTAGCCAATCCATGCCAATGATAACGTCAAAGCTTCCAAGTTTCATAGGAATAAGGTCGATAAAGAAATCATGCTCGTTTAGGCTCAAAATGCAATCACGAATAACGACATCAACGGTGATGGGTTCTCCATCGGCGACTTCGACAGTAAGAGGTCTTTCTAGTTTCGTATGTGGCTTAGCAAGTATAGGCTCAAATTCTATCGAGACAAAACTCTTATCGGCTCCAGATTCAAACAGAACGTAGACATAAGAATTATTAATAAGGAACATACCTGTTCACTTTTTAAAGACGTTTAACGATACAGGTAAAGCAACAAAAGAACTTGGATCATAAAGTTGGGGTTGGATTCGACATACCGTTCACCACATCGTTATTTGCTTGTGCTTGGTTTGCATTGATGTTGAAGGCACGTCCTCGGGCTTGTGGTACGTTACCCGCAAGACGAGGGCATTGTGGGCGAAAATGACCAGGTTCCCCACAGTTGTAGCAAGCACGATTAGCAACTAACGCAGCATTGTTTGGTGCACGGTGACAAGTAGCAACCAAGTGTCCATACTTACCACACAGTGTACAGATACGGCACGGGGTATTACCCGTATGATGATACTTACAGACATTGCACAATGGTAGAGGACCAGCATAGGTTCTAGCAGCAGGTGCTTGTGTACCAGGAGCGGGTTGTCTTTGATGTACCTTGGGTGTAGTCACAGCGAAATTACACGCCGGTGTGAACTTGCGTTTCTTGTTGTTGTAAGACGGTTCATTCTTATTCTCCTTAGCTGCTTCAGGGACCGCCTTTTTAGTCTTTTTAGCCCCTTTGCCAGACAAGGTGCCCGCTCGAATATGGTTTTCAGTAAGTTGAGCGGTGATGGTAATGGCATCTTCCAAAGTTGTGGGTCTACTTCCCACCACGGCATCTTGGATTTGAGGTGGCACCCCCTTGATGAACTTCTCAATGTTCCTAGGAACAGTGTCAACCATGTGAGGCAACAGGATGCTCAACTCGTGATGCCTAGTTGAATAGGCCAAATGATCTCCACCATCTTGCTTGAGATTCCAAAACTCCTCCTCCAGCTTTTGCAACTCACTTCTCGGGCAGAACTTTTGGATGGCAATGTTCTTGAATTCTTCCCAAGTGAGTGCCAACACAGCATCAGCACCACGATTCCTCTTCTTACTATTCCACCACGTAAGTGCTCTTTGTTGAAGAACACTTGTGGCATAACGGACTTTGAGTGCCTCGGGACACTCACAGTTGATGAAGGTGTTCTCCATGCTTTCAAACCACTCGAGAAGTCCAGTGGCTCCTTCCTTCCCACTAAAGCTAATGGGTTTGCACGAGTTGAAGTGCTTAAACGTGCAGGGTTGGTTGTTTCTTCCTTGATTTGCACTATTCTCTCCTTGCCCATTGCCATTAGTGTTGTTACTAGCGTTGGTCATCAAGGTGCTACTCAGTTCGGCAACCATGGTCGGAATGACGGCAGCCATTTGACGGGCAATCATGGCGGCTAATTTGCGGTCGGAGCTACCACGCTTTCCATGATGACGAGACATGCTGGATATAAAATAAGTTAGTCACAAAATTTGGAGGTAGAAGATAGTAAATCAACAAAGATTTTTCAAGACTTGTAAAACACACATGGAATGATTCCATTTGGTACGCATTACCATTTGGAAACGTTGACACGTCAAGGTGAGTTAACTCCAATTGCCTTAGAAACTTGTGTATATTGACCATAGTTTATCACTCATCCCAGAAATCCCCAGGTAAGCATAACTAGTCCCACGGGATTTATGCGAAATGCTTACCTTAGCCCGAAGGCTTTTTGCCAGGAAATCCAGAATACAGGTGTCTATGTGTCACACAATATTTCTTTAGGTTCATGGAATTAAAACCTTGATGAGATTTTCATAGATTAGTCATAAAGTCTAAAGATTTGAACCTTTTGATATAAAGCTTACGTACCCACGTGTCGTCGAGAATAAGTTTAAGATATTTCATCGTCGAGAGAATATAGGATTAAGAATAAGTTTTAGAGAGGACAAGGCAACCAAGTTTCTCAATTATAAGGCAATCCTAACTAAAGGCATCAAGTTGCACATCAAGAGGCCCTCCTTAACAAGTAGCATTATGTAGCATGCAACAAGATATATTACAAGATCATAAAGATTTTTTTTTCTTATGAGGTTCATGCGTCAACTATAGTCTAGGTCACCATTTCTAATAACCTAAATCCCTATAGTTATGGGCTCTGATACCAATCTGTCACACCCCAACCTTAACAGCGGAAACGTCGAGATGTGAGGGTTAAGATTGTTCACAGCCACATAACACTACCATAAATTGTAAATATAAAAATTCATAAGTTGAAATAAACATTACAACCAAATGTCTCAACAAACAAAAATAAACAAAGTTCAACTTTCAAGTCTCAAGTTATTTTATTTATTTTTTTCCTAGGTCCAAATCCTAGGTGTAAGCATGCTTCAAAAGATAATCATCAACCTTGTGCATTTCCTGAAACATGTTAAAAATAAAAGGGTCAACTTTTAAAAGTTGGTGAGTTTCCATGGGTTAAGCATACATATATATATATATAAAAGTTTACAAGTAGCAATTCATGTCAATGGTTACGAAATAAGCAAGTTTATAGATAACATTAGCTACAATCAAACCTTGACCAAGAATATCATTTACAAGTTTAACGATTAGCTAAGTGTACTTGGTTCCCATAGTGCTCAAGAGTACGACACTAGGAGCCGGCAATAACCTCGGCTTTAGCACCAAATAGGCTTGTCAGGCCCATAGATCTATGACGTCGCCAGGCTAGCAATAGTTAATGATTGTCAACATATAATATTCATCATATAAAGCTCACAATATTACAAATAACCATGACAAAGTTTATAAATGAATTGCTCGTGCATTTACAAGTAGCAAGATGTTTACAAGTGCAAGTTTATAAAGATAACATGTTTCACCCCAAAGGTGTGAAATAAAGTAAAAGAGGGGCATGAAAAACTCACATTATATAAGATGATAACAAGGAATTAAACGGTGCTTCAACGATTCCTTTTACAAGATACCTAACGTATATATTTCAAGGTTAAGGTTAAAGGTAATATTAACGATTAAACGCGAACTAGGGTTTCAATAGGAATTTGTGGTTTTTATAAATAAGTAAGGTTATCTATTGAAATCATATATATATTTTAATCCAATGAAAGAAATATACCATTTAGGTAATGTAATATGGAGAAAAGAAATTAAATTCTTTATAATAACTTGTAAAGTTTAAATATAAGATACAAATAAATTTTTATAATTATTTGAAATAAACATGATTAACGTATTGGCCAATAATAATTTATTAATTTAAACTATTATTTAAAGTCTAAAAATAATCTAAGTATGACATTTGTAAAAAAAAAACGTTTTATATAAAATATTAAAATATTTAAATGAAGAAATTTACAGAAATTAATTATGCGACTTAAAAAAATAATTAAAGTTTACAAAAATGATTTTTATAATTATTAAAATATTTCTGTATTTAAATTTGTTAAGAAAAGGCTTTAAAAAAAAATAATGTGGGTGCCCGGGTTCGAACCCGGGACCTCACAATTGTGGGAAGTGATGTTTACCGTTAGGCTGGGTAGCCTATGCCTGCTAAAGGCCGGCTTCCTTACTTTATAAACACAATCTCTGGAAAAATCCCAAATCGCATAAACCCTAGAATGATTTAGGACCAAATTGATCATCAAAACGATAACGATTACTGAAATGAACATGGGGCTTTGATTCCCCATGTAAATTCGAGTATATGTATATGTTTTATTTACCCGAATTGAAACGAAACCGATGTGCACGTATGAAGAACAAGTCGCGACTGTGGTGAAAGTGATTCAGGTTGCAATCGTTGATATTATCCAAATTAGTTGCACCAGAAGCTTCCAATGGTCGCAATGATCAAAAGCCCTCTGTCAAATTCTATTAAGATCGCTTGGAAGTTGACGAACACCCCGGTTGGTGGTCGCGATGAAAGGTGTGAATTGTTCGAGAGATTCAAGTGTGTTTCAGGTGAAATTGAGTTCGATAATAGCCTAGGATTAGTTAAACGTTTGATTATGATTCATTTAATTTGATTATTATTGAATTTTAATGTTCGAACGGCTCAACGATTAATGGCATCGGTTACACGAGTTGTTTGGGTTCATAACCGATATTTCAACCCAATTAAAGTACATAACCGTGTTCGATTCGTGTTCACAAACCGGTTAGACTGGTTTGCAGTCGAAATTTGAACAGTTTAGGGCCGTTTTGAGGCTCGCCGGAGTCGATCGGAGGGTGGCCGGAAAGTGGTCGCCGGAAATACGGGGAAAGATGCGGGAGGGGGTTTGGGTTTTGATTAATTGCAGTTTTAGTCCCTGCAGTTTTCGAATTAATATTTTATGCTTAAAACTTTCATTTAAAGTTTCGAATTTGTCACAAATACCCCCTGAACTTAATTAACCTTTAAGTTTTAAATGTTTTTATAACTTATTAAATGTTTAACTTTTATAAATTATTTTTATTATTATTTTTTTATTTAATTTTGACTATAATTATTATTATTATTATTTTTAATAAATTAATTTATTAACCTCAAAATTAACTAAGAAACAAGCCTTCAAAATTTCATAAATGACATAAATGGTCCTTACAAGAACATAACAGGGTTAACTATAATTAACGAAAACACGAAATGTTACATATGACACTGATAGAAGAGCTCTAGTCATCTCTAGATCTCCGGGAAAAAGGAAATTTTTAACTATTTCAACCTGAGCTTCTATGAGAGCATCCATCTGATTGATCTTCCACTTGTCAACCCAAGTCAAAATAGACAAGTTGCAAAATTAGGAGATAGGATTCAAGAAAGGGTGTTTGAAGAATACAAGCTGAGGTCAAGACTATATAGACAGAGGCTAGCAGGTAAGACTTTTGGTCAACTAGATGTTGAGATGGACCCTAACATTAGTTTCAAAGGGGAAGCCTTGACTGAATGCCCAGAAGTTGAACCTGTGAACCTTGAGACAGGAAATTCTTCAGCACCCATTACCCTCAGTGAGGCACCAGCTGGTGAAGGTGCTTTACAACCTCTCTCTGGCCAGAGCTTGACTGCTAAATCAAGCAATGATTGCCAAAGCTCTCTCCACCCTGAGTCACCAAGGCCTGTGAGTGACAAAGGGAAAAGGAAACTGACTTCTAAGGAGATTGAGGAGGAGGAAAGAGAGAGGAAGAGGAAGCTAAGGGGAGAAAGTTCAATAGGGTCTCCAGGCTTTATGGAAGCTGCCATCAGGGCTGCCCCCAGGCCAAATACTCAGGATGATGAGTTGAGGGCAGCCAGGATAAACTACTTGGGGACCAGAAACTACAATGTGGATGAACTACTCTCTCCCCTTAGATGAATTGAATGAACTGGCTGACAAGGAATTATCCAAGGAGAGGAAGGAGGCAGAGGATGCAGCATTGCTCCTTAAAAACAAGGAAGAAAGGAGACAGAAAAGGCTCTAAAAGCATACTCCTACCCTCTTACCAGTTTAGAAAAGTCCTGAGAAAGAGGCTGTGGCAACTAAACAACCTCAGGTAGACAAGGAAGCTAATAGACAAAATATGATTAGCTACCTGAGTGTCACAGGTCTCTATCAGGCATCTACACTTCTTCCCTTATCATATGAATATGTTGAATTTGAGTATTTTAAGTAGTTGGAGCAACAAATTACCAAAGAACGAAAGGCTGCTAAGAGAAAAATAAGGGAAAAAGCTACAAAGTCAAGAGCCATCATCCAAAAGAGTCAAAAGAAGTCTGCTGATAGGCAGAGGATAATGAGCTTCTTGAAGCTGTAAGGATTCTCTGGAAGGAGGCTTGGTCCAATGTTTCTATCCACTATGGATGAGCACATTAGAGTGATTAAGCAGAAGATTAAAAAGGGAGAGCTTGTTGACTTGCATTCTCCACCAAGTCCAGCTCAACCTAAAGTTGAGGTCAAGCTTGAACCCCCTAAGACAACACAACCTGCCCCTAGAGCTGAATCTCAGCCAACTTCATCTTTTGATCACAGCAAGGTCCTCTTCACTCTCCTTCTGAACCTCTAAGAGAAGAGAACCCAACTGAAAGAGACCAGTAGAACAACCTGGTGCTGAAGACCAGTCCTCTCAGTTAAAGACTTCAAAGAGAAGGAAAAGGATGGCCATGAAGAGTGTTTCCAAGAAGAAGACCAAGGCATCCACCTCAACACCTCAGGATGAGTCAGAGCATCCTGAGGTAGTGCAAGAAGAGGCTGCTCAACCAACTCCAACTCAAGTAAAGCCTCTTGCAACTAGAAGACCCATCATGTCCTGGACTTTTGTTGCTAATCCAAACAGGTGGTATGTCATCAGAGATGTGGTCAAGATATCTATTTCTGGCAAGACATACTTGATCTTCCTCTACATGTTCTCCATGACATAAGAAGATGTTATGAGAGTCTGAGGGATCCTGACCAGATGATGAAGAAAGGTATGGTCTTAATCCTAATAAGGACTGCCAACATCTGAATGACTTCTCTGTTTTGGTAGCATCAGTCTAGGGGGAGTTTGTAAGGTTATATCAGAAGGCTGATGCAACCAGAGAAGCCAAAACAACCAAGGAGCTTCCTGCATGTATGCACTAATGTACAAGGTAGAATTACTTCGGAAGTTTTACACTCATCACAGAAATTATTCCAAGTGTAAAATCTTCTGAAGCCAAAGATAAAGTCTTTCAAAGCTTCAAAGACAAAGACTTCTGAAGCCAATGAAGTGAAGACTGATTTCTTCTAAAGATAGAGATGGCATGCTTTCTCTGATCTACTTTTCCATAAAGCTGACTTACTTTTCACTGCAACTCTGATGACTCACCAACTTATACAAGTTGGTGAAGAGGTCCATGCTTTAGTAAACTGTAGATTATGATCTTGAGTCTGTAATTTTCTACTTTGTACCTTATATCCTTTTTATAATATATTAGGATATGAGCTATGGTATGTCGTAGTCACTAGTCAAAAGGCAATATGCCTTTTGACTTTACATTGATCTTGTTGTCTGTTTCCAGCTGGCCTTCAAAGTATGGCCAGTTGTAGGATGTAGTATAAAGTATCTTAGGTCCTTGTATTTCTTTTTATGTTTTGTAACACTTGTAAAAGAACTTGAGAGAAATATAAAACATCCTTGAAAACCATATTACTCTGTTCTTGTTCATGGTTCTGTCTCATTGTTTACTTGTGTTCATAGTATCATTTACATAAACCCAGTTCCCCATTTGATCTGTTAAGTGTTCTAACAGTCTCCTCATTGTGAGACTGATTGTATTGACCATCCCTTAACCAGTCCTGCAGAAGTGTTCATTACACCCATGTTTTTTCCACCCGCACTAACCTACATTACAACAATTTTTTATCAACCTCACTCGAGCACTACACATAGTCTTAACAGATCATACCAGATCAACTTAGGTAAAGAGGTGAATTCTAACACCTATAATCAAACTCAGTAACGAGGTCAAAATTAACACTTACTAATCAAACACAACAAATAGATCCAAATTAGCACTTAATAATTGAACTCGACGATTAGGGAAAATTTTTAACTTACTAATTGAACTTAGTAAATGGGTCAAACGAAATGACCTCGGTAGATGGGTCAAAATTAATACTTACGTATTTGTTATGATAAAAGAAGTAAGAGAGCACAAAGGGATAGAATTACTTCATTTCATCGATATCCTTCATTATAGAGGTTTACAACTTATAATGACCATTAACGACTAACTAACTTTGATTAACTACTCTTATGAATTTGATAATTACAAACCAAGACTTCAAAATTTTATTAAAAAATTCCCTCTACTTATTAACAATTGATAATACTTCCCCGATAAAAACATTCTTGACCTTAAGAATCAATGTTGAAATTTGGAAATTTGCGGGTGAAATCCTTAGCAACTTCCCATATGGCATCATGTAAAGAAAAGTCCTTCCACTAGATGAGAAACTTAACCATAAGCTTGTTACCAACTCGAGAGCAGGACCAATGGCCTTTTTGAGTAAAGAAACATGAAACGCATTATGGATTTGCGAATCAGGAAGTAAAGGCAATTGATAAGCAGCTGGGCCAACTTAAGTTGTAACCAAGAATGGACCATAATATGTGGGAGATAATTTGGAAAACTTGTGTAACCGAATTGTAGATTGAATATTAGAAGACAAATCCTTAAGAATAATGTTGATCCATGAAGTCTAGATAATGCATTAGCAGCTGCAATCTCAAGCCCTTCTTGTAAACAATATTAACAAGTGATAGCAGGACCATGAAACGCATTATGGATTTGCGAATCAGGAAGTAAAGGCAATTGATAGGCAGCTGGGCTAACTTAAGTTGTAACCAAGAATGGACCATAGTATGTGGGAGATAATTTGGAAGACTTGTGTAACCGAATTGTAGATTGAATATTAGAAGACAAATCATTAAGAATAATGTTGATCCATGAAGTCTAGATAATGCATTAGCAGCTGTAATCTCAAGCCCTTCTTGTAAACAATATTATAGTCATAACCCATCAACTTACTCAGCCAAGTGTGTTGCAATGGGGTTGTAATCTTTTGCTCAAGAAAATATTTCAAACTTGTCTAATTAGTCTTGATGGCAAAATGTTTAAGAATACCAATGCTAGTGTTTTACTGTTATTAAGATGGCTAGCAACTCTTTTTCATACACAGAATCAGCACTCTGTTTAGGAGAAAGAGTCTTGCTGACAAATGCCAAAGGATAGTTATATCGAATAGGCACTTAAGAACAAATTACTTAAACCAATCAGTTAATGCAAGAACAACATCATTAATCAAGGCTTGTTTTAAACAATCAAAGGTTGTCCGAGCTTCACTATACCACTTGAAGGCGTCTATTTGTAGAAGAGTGGTTAAGGGTTTGGAAATTGATCCATAAGAAGAAATAAATCTTCTATAATAACTAGTTAACCCAAGGAACCCTATCAACAGTTTATTTGTACTAGCAATATGCCACTCTTTAATAACTGCACTTTTAGATTGATTAGCGGAAACACCATCGTTACAGATAACATGACCTAAGTATTCCACCTTAGTACCAGTAAAATTACACTTTGACTTTTTAGAAAACAATTAATTTGTTCTGAAAAATTATAATACCTCCTTTAGAGTAATTAGATGTTGCTGCAAGTTCTTGCGATAAACCAGTATATCATCAAAAATGGTCGGAGCATTTAAAAGAAAACCTCCTTTAGAGTAATTAGATGTTGCTGCAAGTTCTTGCTATAAACCAGTATATCATCAAAAATGGTCAGAGCATTTAACACAAATGGATAGAACTAAGAACCTAAATAAGCCTTGATAAGTTCTAAAGCAGTCTTGTGAATATCCTTGGATGCATACAGACCTGATGATAACCAAATCCAAGATCTAACATAGAACACACCTCAGCACCCCCCTAAAATTATTCTAATAGTTAAGTGGTATGGGAAATCTATTCTTGACTTTATTATCATTCAATTTCTTGTAATCAATACATATTGATCAATTACCATCATTTTTAATAAGAAAAACTGGTGATGCAAATGAGCTCACACCATCCCTACTGATACCCAAATATTTCATTTCATGTACCATCATTTCAATAATATCCTTTTGCCCCATAGGATATCTATAAGTTCTTTGATTGATAGTAGTCTTCTCATATATCAAATGGATCCTATGATCACAAGGTCTCGATGCAGGAAGAGTTATGGGTGCCTAGAATACATCATTAAATTCTAGTAGTAATGTTTTACTTTAGCATCCATTAACTCATTGGACATCATTAACTCATGAATGATGCTGAAATACCCCTTCTTTAGAAGTTTACATACTGAATAACTAGAAATTAATCACAGCAGTACTAGATCCAATAGAGTGTTTAGTTTTTTAGTGGAACATAGAGTTACTCCCTTATTGCTAGTTCCTTTTATCTCAAATACCTTTCCACCCATAGAAAACTGCATAGTAAGTGATTTAAAGCTTCACATAATGTCATTTAAAGTTTGTAGCCATTGAATATAAGCATCATATCATACTTCTCCAAGGGAAGCAAAAGAACATAATCTTTGTACCACACCCTTTCATCATCCATTTGAAATCTGACACGAAATGGCATATGGAACCTTATTACCATTGGCTACTATGACAGTCATTGATGGAACAAATCATGCAGGACACTATAATTTGGAAGCAAACTTGGAATCGAGAAAATTATGGGTAGACCTAAGTCTACCAAAATTTGTAATTTCCTAGTACCAATAGTGCCAATAACTCTTATGGTGGAATATGAGGGAACCCCCATAAGAGCATGAATAGAAATGAGAGGATCCACATGCAATTCCTGAATTGCTAGTACTTCAGAAGTGGATTCAATATCAAGTTCATCATCGTAACCAATTTCTAGCACATTAAATTTTTTGTATTTATAATTGTGAGAGGGTGTGCACTTTTCAGTACGCCAGAAACACTCCCCCAAGCTTGTTTCTCTTCTGCTTGTTTAGTGGATACTCTACGAATGGATTAAATAATCTTGTTACTTAAAGGAGTAGGAAATAGAGAATTTGTGGTTGTAGGGTTAGCATTAGTAGCAGTAGGAGTAGTGATGTTAGGCATACAAGAAGTGTTAGTGAGTTTAGGTATTGAATTAGTAATGGTCAAGCTAGCAACAGCTTCTTCAATTCTTTACTTCCAAAGATTGTAGGGTAAAAAATTTATTGTTATTTAGCCATGGCTATTACATCACATAAGGTTTTTGGGTCAAAGATTTAACTAAACATCTAATTTATGGTTTAAGACCAGCAATAAACAATCATTTATCTTTAGATAATTTAACTCTAATCAATAGAGCATCAAATGCATCATAATATTCTTGCAATTTGATAAATGTTCTTTAATTCTTCAATATCCTGCTCATATAACCTGATGGAAAGTGTATTCAACAGTGAATGAACGTAATCCTCATCTCCTTAGTATCGTGATTTTAACAGGTAACATAGTCTTAATGCCATTGCAATGCTCTCCTTCCAGATTAATAATCGCATGATGAACTTTCATGTTGGCAGTCGTTTTATCAACCATGTAAAGGTGATTATACTTTTAGATCCAACCTTCAACATCCTCACCATTGGATTTAGGGAAATCTAATCACCATAATCGAACCAAACGATTCTCATGGTGATCAGTGCCTCTGGAATTCTTCTCAATTAACTCTTTCATAGTTCTACTCTGTAAGCAAGTTTTACCATTTAAATTTGTAATTTTTGATATAATTAGTGTTTTCCTCCAATTATTGAGATTGAATCGCTTGCGACTTCTAACTGAAATCTTCTCTAATTTTTCCATTTCTTGTTGTGTTGTTACTGCCATCACACAAAAATTCCACCTTCGTCGGAGCTCCGATAAGGATCAGTACTATGACAACCCTGATTTTGGGCCCGAAATGTTTTTTTTTTAATCTTAACGGGCAACACAATGAAGGCCCATAAAATAGGCCAAACACAAATGGACTCCGAACCATATATACACACACACCTTAATGGGCTTGGGCCCATCAAACTTAAACGGGCCATTAGGCCACAATGCTAAGGGCTTGACCCAAAAAACTTTAATGGGCCATTAGGCCACGATATGATATTTGTAAGGTAATATCAGAAGATTATAAGGCTGATACAATCAAAGAAGCCAAAACAACCAAGGGTCTTCCTGTATGCATGCACTGGACGAACAAAGTAGAAGTTGCTTCGGAAGTTTTACACTCTACATCAGAAAATACTTTAAGTGTAAAATCTTCCGAAGCCAAAGTCCAAATCTTCCGAAGCCAAAGATGAAGTCTTCCGAAGCTTCAGAGACAAAGTCTTCCGAAGCCATTTTGTTATGAAGACTGATTTCTTCCTAAGACAGAGAAGACATGCTTTCTCTGATCTATTTTACATAAAGCTTACACACTTTCCGCTACAACTTTGAAGACTCACCAACTTGTATGAGTTGGTTAAAAGTCCATGCTTTTGTAAATAGTAGAATAAGATCTTTGTCTGTAACTTCCTACTTTTGTACCTGTAAAAACCTTTTTATATTAGAAAAGGATGTGAGTTATGGCATGTTATAGTCACTAGTCCAAAGGCAATTTGTCTTTTGACTCTACATTGATCTTGTTGTCTAGGTTAGTGTTTCCAACTGTCTTTATAAGTATTGACGGTTGTAGGATATAGTATAAAGTGTCTCATGTCCTTGTAATTTAGATATGCTTTGTAACACTTGTAATAGAACTTGAGAGCAATATACAACATCCTTGAAAACCATACTTGTTTGTTCTTGTTCTTAGTTCTGTCTCACTACTTACTTGTGTTCTTAGTATCATCATAATCAAACCCAGTTCCCCATTTGAACTGTTAAGTGTTTTAAATCTCTCCTCAATGTGAGACTGATTGTATTGACCACCCTTCACATGGTCCTGCAATTGGTATCAGAGCATTTTAGGCTCTTGATTGTAAGATCTCACCATCTTTAATCCTTTCACTCTCACAAAATACTTAACATATCAAATGGCAGCTATCACCAAGGCTGACATGGAAACTGGTACTATGACTAAGTCCCCACTGATCACTCCTGAAGACTTTGACACTTGGTGTCAAAGAATGGAAGGCTTCATCAAGTCCTAGTACTCCAGGATGTGGGGGTCAGTAGTCTTTGGACCTCATGTACCATTCACCCCTTCAGCTGCTACTAGTGGTGGTATGATACCCTAAGAAGTGGCTTATTATTCTAACGAAGACTGGAAGAAGATTGATATTGATCAGAAGGTCATGACTGCCCTCCAAACTGCTCTTCTAAACTCTATCTACAGAGGCTTCAAGAAGTACAAGACTGCAAAGAAACTATGGGATCCACTGAAGCTGACATATGAGGGGTCCAATGAAGATAAAGAGAACAAAAAGGACTTCTTGAAGCAGCAGTTTGAGAACTTCACCTTCAAAACAGGTGAAACCATGACTCAACAGTACTCCAGGTATGTTGAGATTATGGATACTCTTGTTGATATTGGAGTAACTCTTGAGAAGAGGGATATTGTAAGGAAGTTCATGTCCTCTCTTCCCAGACAATGGACACACTATTGTGTGGTCATTAATAGGACTGAAAACCTCAAGACCCTTACTCTCATTGATTTGTATGGCATACTCAGTGGCTACCAGATGGAGATGAATATGCAAAATTCATCTGGTAACTCTAGCATCCAACAGAGTTCAACTCTTCATGTGGTTGAAAGGGACTGCAGAGAACCATAGCACCACCTTATCTGCTACCTTGAAACCTTATAGAAAGGGCCTTTCATCACCTTCCCGGAGACACCAAGGGAGAGCTACATCCCTGGAAGCCCATTCCAGGAGCAAGCTCTTCACAACCTTTTGTGTCTTCAGATGAAAGAACAGACAACTTTCTCTACACTCTTGAAGACCTGGACTGTATCCATCTAGATGATCTGGAGTATATGGAAATAGTCCAGCAGATGGCTCTTCTCACTCACAGGGCCAGGAAGTTCTACAAGAGGACTGGGAGGAAGTTTCCCAGTAATATGTCCAGTGGAAAGTCTGGGCTGGATAAAGGCAAGGTGAAGTGTTACAATTATAACCAAATGGGACACTTTGCCAAAGAGTGCAAGGCACCTAAGTCAAATGGTGGCCAAGCACAAGCCAGCCCAAACTACACTGAAGGAGCACACCAAAATAAGAAGCCCAGGCAGCAGGCTATAGTTGCTGAAAAAGGAGGCTTTGACTGGAGCTTTCAGGTGGAGGATGTTGCTCCAAACCAAGCACTAATGGCAGATCATGAAGAAACCAAGGTATTGGAACATCCTTGTACATCTGAATGTATTGCTAAAGTTAACAAATATAGGTCCTATAACTTAGAGATGAGAACTGATCTTGAGTCCTTAAACATTTTAAAAGCTGATTTCAAAAGAGCTGAAAATGATTACAAACTTAAAATAAAAGATTTAGAGAAAACCATTTCAACTCTTAAGCAGGAACACACTAATTATAGGACTCAGATCAAAGATCTCATCACTAACTTAACTGAATGCCAAGCTGAGCTTGTGATTAGCAAAGCCAGGGTAGAAAAATATGTTCTTGAATAAGAGACCTTCAAGAACATGATATCCTCATCCTTGCATGCAAAAGTTTATTATCAGAATAAGCAGGGACTGGGATCTACTTAGATAGCTCCTCCACACACTCTATTGTCTGTAAGATCTCCAAGGTGTGGAACTTGTGAAGATGAGCTTCCCCTTATAGACCCTATTGATGAAGAGGATGAAGAGAAGATAGTGAAGGATGATTCTGAGAGGAGTGAAGAAGATCATCCTAAGAAGGGTCACTATTCTTCTGAGGAGAGAAAAGAATCTGGTATGACCAAGTCTAAGAGGAAGAATTTGATTAGAAAAGCCAAGAGAAAATCAAAGAAGGCTTAAGAGATCAAGGCCACTTTCAACTCTAAACAGAAACAAGTGTTTATCTCTGCAGGATTTGAAGTGGTGAAGGCTGAAGACTTAACTATGAACTCTAGTACCAGGAGTTCTAGTTCATGTCCAACTCATTCCAGCAAAGAGAAGAAGGCTGATCAGCTGTGTACTATTGCTACATAGCCTAAACCATCCAGTTCCAAAAGCAAGCCTCACCCTAAGAAGCTTGCTGCATCATATGTGAAGATGAAGATGGAGGTGGAAAGTGATCAACTTCAGTCTTTCTCTTAAAAGAAGACTCTCAGAAGGAAGCAAATGGATTGCATCATATGTGGTAGTACTTCTCATCTTGCTAAGGATTGCATCTACAATCCTAAAAGTACTATTCACATGATCAAAGAGAAAACTTCTAAGAAGAAAAAAGAAAAACTAGCTACAGAAGGAAAATCTTTTCCCTTCGGAAGCTAAGGTGAAAAAGAAGACAAGTGAAAACTTGCCTTCGGAAGAAAATTTGGTCTCGGAAGAAAGGAATGCTTCCGAAGTACTGAAGCATGCTACAGTGAAAGCAAGATCTTCCGAAGGTCCAGTCTCCAAAACTTTAGAAGTTGTTGAAACTTTCGAGGTGGTGAAGGTCAAGTCCAATCTTCCGAAGATGGTGTGGAAGATGAAGAAATACCTGGTGACTGAAAGTTCTTCATCAATAGCAACTAATGATCCTCAAAGCTTGAATATAGAATCAGTTACTATTACATTGTCTTCAGATCACTTTGAAAAGCCCCAGACCAATGAGGCTTGGGTTTCCAAGTGTAACTAACCACTTATTTTTGTGCAGGAACAGCTAAAGACCAAGAGAAATATGTGGATCATTGATAGTGGGTGTTCTAGGCACATGACCGGCAATGGTTTTTTGCTTCATAATTTTGAGAAAATTAATAGAGGACCAATTGCTTTTGGAGGAGATGCTGGTGGTTACATCGCTGGAAGAGGTATGATCACAAATGGTAAGCTCACCATTGAGAAGGTAAATTTTGTTAAGGAGCTTGGGTATAATCTACTAAGTGTATCCTAATTTTGTGATCAGAGACACAACATGCTCTTTACTGAGCATGAGTGCATTGTTCTCAAGCCTAGGGTGATCATTCCTCAAGAGCATATCCTGCTCAGAGCCCCCAGGAAAGGGAACATGTACAAGATGGACTTGCAGGAAACATCTCCCTCAGGAGAGGTTTCTTGCTTTCTATCTAAAGCAAATAGTGATAAGTGTTTCATCTGGTATAAAAGAACGAGCCATGTAAACTTTAAGAACATGAATAAATTAATTAAGAATAATTTGGTAACTAGAATGTCAAAGAAAGAGTTTACAAGTGATGATCATTATGTTGCATGCCTGAAAGGGAAGCAACACAAAGTGTCTCACAAGCCAAAGGAAAGGAACTCTATCACTACTCCCCTACACTTATTACACATGGATCTCTTTAGCCCCACTAGTATAATGATTTTAGGAAAGACCTCATATTGTTTAGTGATCACAGATGATTTCACAAGATTCACTTGGGTCTTTTTCTTTAGAACTAAGGATGAGACTCCTGAGATCTTGAAGAACTTTATTCTGAAATTGAAAATCAATCTGATCACAAGGTCAAGACCATAAGATGTGATCAAGAAATAGAAATTAAGAACCAAACCCTTGATACATTTTGTGATGAAAACGGTATTACAAGACAATATAGTGCTCCAAGGACTCCTTAACAAAACGGTGTTGCTGAGAGGAGAAACAGGACACTTATTGAGGCTGCAAGAACCATGTTGTCTAACTCTAAACTGCCCATCACCTTCTGGGCAGAGGCTGTTAACACAGCTTGCTATGTGCAGAATAGAGTTTTAGTAGTTAAGACTCATGGTTAAACTCCTTATGAGCTATGGCACAAAAGGAGACCATTCATTGGTTTCCTCAGGTCATTTGGATGTCCCTGCACCATCTTGAATACCAAAGATCAGGTAGCCATGTTTCCTGAGAAATCATATGATGGACATTTTATTGGATACTCTTCTCAAGCTAAGGCTTATAGAGTATACAATCTCAAAACTAGAGTAGTTGAGGAGTCAGCCAATGTGACCTTCAATGAGCACACTCCTAGTGTGAAAGGTTCTGGTCTGGATTGGCTATTTGATCTTGATTTAGTTACCAACTGATTTAACAAGTCTTGTGATGATGTTTTAGGATCTACAGGTAACATATCAATAGGAGACCCTGATCCAAGATTTGAGTTGAGAAGACCAAGCAAGAATACTACTTCAACTCCAGTGGTAACTAACCCTGCAAATGAAGATCCTATCAGCACAAACATTACAAATTCAGCTGATACATCTGAGATGCCTTCAAATTCCAGCTCAGAGGTTCAAAACTCAGGTGAAGGAGCTTCAAATGTATGAGGAAATGGAGGTGGTGACAGTGATCAAGAATTTCTTGATGCTGCTAACCACTCCATAAAAGACAACGTAAATGATGTCACACACTCATTAGATCAAGTCTCACTTGATAAGTATGCTGATGTGGTGGGTGATACTTCATTGCCAGATCTAAATTTCCCTAATTTAGATATTTCCAATCAACTTGTTGTGATCCCTCAACTCAGAATCCACAAGTCACACCGCACCACAAACATCATTGGAAATGTTGACACACGGGTGAGAACAAGAGGACAAACCCATGACAAAATTGTTTGTCTATACTCTTGCTTCTTGTCCTAAGTAGAGCCAAAGAAAGTTGATGAGGCTTTAAAAGATGGAAGTTGGGTTGAAGCAATGCAAGACAAGCTGCTTCAATTCAAAAGACTGAAGGTTTGGAACCTATGTCCTCTTCCTCATGGGAAGACCATCTTAGGAACCAAGTGGGTTTTTAGGAACAAGAAGGATGATAGAGGACTTGTCATCAAGAACAAGGAAAGACTAGATGTTCAAGGGTACACACAAGAAGAGGGAATTGATTACATAGATGTTTTTATTCTTGTGGCAACACTTGAAGCTGTAAGAATATTCTAGCTTTTGTTGCATCCAAGGCTTTCAAGGTCTACCAACTTGATGTCAAGTGTGGTTTTCTGTATGGGGTGATTGATGAAGAGGTGTATGTCAAACAATCACCTGGTTTTGCAGACCCAGATCATCCTGATTATGTCTGCCAGCTTGCTAAAGCTCTTTATGGGCTGCACCAAGCTCTAAGAAAGTGGTATGAGACACTATCTCAGTATCTCTATTAATATGGTTACAAGAGGGGTACTATAGATGGAACTCTCTTCATCAAAGAAACAGAGAATGACTTATTGTTGGTTCAAGTATATGTGGATGACATTATCTTTGGGTCAACTAATCCAAAGCTCTGTAAAGACTTTGAAAGGATGATGAAGAATAGATTTGAAATGAGTGCCATGGGGGAACTCAATTTCTTTCTGGGAATTCAAGTGAAGCAAGTTGACAATGGCATCTTTATAAGTTAGTCAAAGTATGTACATGACATACTTACAAGATTTGACATGACTGATTGTAAGGTTGCTAAGACACCCATAGCCAAAAACCACTCCCTTGGACTTGATCTTGAGGGGGAGTGTGTGGATGAACATCTTTACAGGGATATGATTGGGTCTCTTATGTACCTCACAGCCAGCAGGCCTGATATCATGTTTGCCACATGCATCTGTGCAAGATATCAAGCCAACCCCAAGATGTCACACCTGATTATCGTCAAGAGGATTCTTAGATATCTTAAAGGTGCTCCCAAGCTTGGCCTTTGGTATCCAAAGAGTTCTGACTTCAATCTATATGCTTATACAGATAGTGACTATGGTGGCTGCAACATGACTGCAAAGTCCATATCAGGGGGATGTCAATTCCTTGGTGGAAGGATTGTCTTATGGTAATGAAAGAAACAATCCTATGTCTCTGCATCAACTGCTAAAGCTGAATACATTGCTGCTGCAAGCTGCTGTGCTCAAGAGCTTTGGATTCAGAATCAGATGTTGGACTATGGATTCAACTTCAAAGAGACTCCTATCCACATAGACAACAATAGTGCTATCTCTATTACAGAGAATCTTGTGCATCACTCAAGGACCAAAAACATCAACATCAAGTATCATTTGATTAGAGATAACTTTGAGAAGGGATTAATCAAACTAGCCAAAGTTAACACAAATGAACAATATGTTGATCTGTTCACTAAAGCTTTTGATGAACAGAGATTCAAATATCTTGTATCAGCTATTAGGATGATTAACTTTGAGTAGATTTTCTTAAAACTTAAATCAACTTTATTTCTAAAACATGCATGTCCTAAGTTGTCTATTTTATCACCTTCATAAGCCCAATTTATCTTGGAAAAAAAAATTTAATGATATTTCTTAGATTTTTGAAAATTTTTCAAAACATATTTTCTTTCAGAAGATTTCAAGTTGCATTCAGAAGAAATTTATGTCTTTAAATCAAATAACTACTTATAAAAAATTTACCTTCGAAAAAAATTCTGAGAATATCTTCCAAAGCTTAAATATGCTTTTAAGTATTTACAAGTATTTGAAAGACAAATATGTTCTGAAAGCAATTAAGTCTCGGAAGATTTCTCTTTAGAATAAAACTCCCAAGTCTTAATATCTTCCGAAACCAAATATGTGTCGGAAGAAAAATTCTCTAAGTATTTTTCTTCCGAAGCCAAATTTTCACAACTCTTAAGAATATCTTTCGAAGCCAAATTGGCTTCGGAAGCTTTTTCTCAAAACTTCCGAAGAAAAATTACCTTCGGAAGATTTTCAACTTCCAAGAAAACTATCTTTTTTGGGCACATTTTCAGAGGTGGGACCGACATCCGGATTTCAAAGTTTATCCTTTTGTTTTAACTTTGTCTCAAATCCATTTCATATATATTCTCATAATTGTTCACCCTCTTCTCACTCTCCTCTTCATCTGCATTTCTCTAACCTAATTTCACCCACAAACCACATTCGTTCTTATCTTCCTTCATCGTAAAGCTACTTCAAATGGCCAACCTTGACCGTAGAAACCAACCCAATTTTTCCATGCATCTTCACAGGCAACATAATCAGGTTGCTCTGTTAGACTCTGAGAAAGATCCAGGTTTCTCAGAGGTTTGTCGTTACCTTTCTTTGTCCAACTACTTCACCTCCCTCACCATTGATCCTCCTTTCTATGAGGATCAGTTGTTGGCATTCTGGCGGACCTACGAAGAGGTCACCATGGAGGGGAGAAGGCACTGTCTGCCACAGTGCAGGGGAGGACAATCTTCATCACTCCGGCCACCATAAACACAAATCTTCAGCTGGATGATGTAGAAGGTGACTTGTCCTTTCCCAAAGCAGCGGTCAACCACTCTTTTGAGCAGATGGGCTATGAAGGTGACTTCTCTGTCAAGACCTTCAGGAAGGGAAAGGTCTCCTCTCAATGTAAGTACCTCCTCCATGTTGTAATACACAGCTTATCCAACAAGCATGGAGGATGGGACCAGATTCCAGAAGACCTCTCCTTCGTAGTCCATGGGATGGTTTAGGGGGTCAAGTTTAGGTATTCACAATTTATACCAATTTACTTGCTAACTTAGACTCCTTAGAGTATTACATGTTCCATAGATATGTCTAGCACATTCTTAACTGTGAACTGGGCACACAGTTGATGGGAACAGGTAATATTCTAAAACTGGGACAGATGAAGCCCAGCATCTTCAAAATCATGAGGAAGCCAACTGTTGGCTTCTCTGGGGTAGAAACAGCCCTAGTCCCAAAAATGTTTGAGCTCATTGCTCAAGTTGGCAACCTAGCAGCACCAGCTAGTTTTGAACCCACACCTTCTACCTCACAACCCCAAATATAGCCTACAATAACCATCACCTACCAGAGAAAAACCAAACTAACCCCTGCATATGCTATTCAGCCTGTGCAGGACCCCATATCACCAACAATGCAGGTGGAAGTGGACACTCGAGCTCCCACTTCCCCTGAGGAGCAAACCACTCCCATCTCTCAAATGATCAGTGTCGAGGTTTCTCATGCTCAGCCTGATGAGCTCATAACCCTAACAGCCTTATGCCTTCACTCAGAGTCTCAACACTCTAGTGAACAACCTTCCAGGGACAGTTACCATCCCCAGCCGCTAGATCTAAATGAACTAATTCCTAGCCTTGACTTCTATTATAATGAAGACATGAGCTTCAGTGAGTACCATAATTCTCTCTTCTCTACCCCTACTCAAGGAGAGATGAGTACCCCTGTCTCACCCATGTCTAGCCCACATCATCCAACCCCTACCGAGGTGGATCTTCCTGAACCTGTTCAGGAGATCCATATGGAAGAGGCTCTCACTTTAGAAAGTGATTACATCATTCAGACCTTGACCATGGCAACCCAGCCTCTTGACACTTCTCTTGAAGTTGTCATGATGCAGGGGAAATCCAGCAGCCAAGAACACTATGAAGGTGATGAGGAAGAAGACATTAGTCCTATTCTTTCATCCTCCCATGATTCTTTTGATGAAGATGAGGGGAGTCTGAAACTAAAGGTGCACACATTGACTAAAACTTACACCTATTTATTCTTTAAGATTAGTCACCTGGAATCTCAGGTGACTATCTTACAAAAGAGGGTCAATGACCAGCAACTTGAGATCACCGATCTCAAGGGCAAGCTAGCTGAGAGACCACTTAGAACAACTCAACCAGGTCCATAAGAACTTGTAAATGTGATAGACTCAACCCCAAGCTCACTTATGCAAGAAAGTGATGCTACCAAAAAGGGGGAGAAAGTCAGAACAGCCATAGAACTTGAGAGTTCTTCTCAGAGTATGGACGTAGAGGATTCACCACCCTCACTTGCAATAGTCCATACTCAGCAACCTCCTCAAGTCCACATTGATATGGACTCACTCATATATAGCCTATTTGAGGAGGGTATACCCAGAGCCATGTCTACCCCATCTCTTCATTCTAAGAACCCAATCTTGGGATGGAGGTATGACACAGAAAGAAGGGCTCTTGTCATCTCTAGAGCTCAGGGTCAATAGGAGATCTTTAATTTTACAAACATGAGTTTCTATGAGTGCATCTATCTGGTTGATCTTCTACTTGTCAACCTAAGCCAAAACAGACAAGCTGAAAGATTAGCAGATTGGATTCAAGGAAGGGTGATAGAAGAGTTCAAGATGAGATCAAAATTATATAGACAGAGGCTAGCAGGTGAGATTTTTGGTTAACTGGATGTTGAGGTGGACCCTAAGATTAGCTTCGAAGGGGAATCCTTGACTGAAGGCCAAGAAGTTGAGCCTGTGAACCTTGAGACAGGATCTCCTTCACCAGTACCCTCGATGAAGCACCAGCTAGTGAAGGTGCTTCACATCCTCTCTCTGGCAGAGCTTGATTGTTGAACCAAGCAATGAAGGCCAAAGCTCTCTCCACCCTGAGTCACCAAGGCCTGTGCGTGACAAAGGGAAGAGGAAAATGACCTCTGAGGAGTTAGAGGAGGAGAAGAGAGAGAGGAAGAGGAAGCTAAAAGGAGAGAGTTCAGGAGGGTCCTCAGGCCTCATGGAAGCTGTTATCCGGGCTACCCCCAAACACTCAAGATGATAAGTTGAGGGCAGCCAGGCTAAACTACCTGGGGACCAGACACGATAACATTGATGAACTCATATCTCTCCCCTTAGAAGAGTTGAATGAGCTGGCTGACAATGAGTTGTCTAAGGAGAGGAAGGAGGCAGAGGATGCTGCATTGCTCCTTAAGATCAAGGAAGAAAGGAGATTGAAAAGGCTCTACAAACATGTTCCTGTCCTCTCCCCAGTTCAAGAAATTCCTGAGATAGAGGCTGTGGCAGCTGCACAACCTCAGGTAGACAAGGAAGCTGAAAGAATGAATATGATCAACTACCTGAGTGCCACAGGACTCTATCAGGCAGTTGCACTTCTTCCCTTATCTTTTGAGTACATTGAATTTGAATATCTCAAGCAGCTGGAGGAATAAGCTACAAAAGAAAGAAAAGCTGCTAAGAGAAAGTTAATGGAAGAAGCTGCAAAATCAAGGGCCATCATCCACAAAAGCCAAAAGAAGTATGAAGACAAACAAAGGATGATGAGCTTCTTGAAGTTGTATTGATTCTCCGGAAGGAGGCTTGGTCCTATGTCTCTATCCACTATGGATGAGCATATCAAAGTGATCAAGCAGAAGATCAAAAAGGGAGAGATTGTAGACTTGCATTCTCCACCAAGTCCAGCTCAACCTGAAGTTGAGATGAAGGTTGAACCCCCTGAGACAACATAACCTGAACCTAGATCTGCATCTCAGCCAACTTCGTCTTTTGATCCACAGCAGGGTTCTCCTCTCTCTCCTTCTAAAACTATAAGAGAAGAGATTCCAACTGAGAAAGACACAACAGAACAATCTGGTACTAAAGACCAGTCCTCTCAGTTAAAACTTCAAAGATAAGGAAAATAATTTCTAGGAAAAGTATTTCAAAGAAAAAAAAGACCAAGGCATCCACCTCCACACCTCAGGATGAGTCAGAGCATCCTGAGATAGTGCATGAAGAGGCTGCTCAACCAACTCCTATTTAAGTAGAGCCTCTTACCATTGGAAGACCCATATTGTCCTGGAGTTTTGCTGCTAATCCGGATAGATGGTATGTCATCAGAGATCAAGGAGGTTAAGATGTCTACTTCTGGCAAGACATGCTTAATCTTCCTTTACATGATCTCTATGACATGAGAAGATACTATAAGAGTCTAAGGGATCCTAACCAGATGATGAAGAGAGGCTTGGTCTTGATCCTAATAAGGACTATCAACATCTGAAGAACTTCTCTGTTTTGGTAGCATCAGCCTAGGGGGAGTTCGTAAGGTAATATCAGAAGATTATAAGGCCGATGCAACCAAAGAAGCCAAAACAACCAAGGGTCTTCCTGCATGCATGCACTGAACGTACAAGGTAGAAGTTGCTTCGGAAGTTTTACACTCTACATCAGCAAATACTCTAAGTGTAAAATCTTTCGAAGCCAAAGTCCAAATCTTCCGAAGCCAAAGATGAAGTCTTCTGAAGCTTCAGAGACAAAGTATTCCGGAGCCATTTTGCTATGAAGACTGATTTCTTCCAAAGACAGAGAAGACATGCTTTCTCTGATCTACTTTACATAAAGCTGACACATTTTTTGCTGCAACTCTGAAGACTCACCAACTTGTATGAGTTGGTGAAAAGTCCATGCTTTTGTAAACATTAGGATAAGGTCTTTGTCTGTAACTTCCTACTTTTGTACCTATAAACCTTTTTTTATTAGAAAAGGATGTGAGCTATGGCATGTCATAGTCACTAGTCAAAAGGCAATCTGCCTTTTGACTCTACATTGATCTTGTTGTCTAGATTAGTGTTTCCAGCTGTCTTTCTAAGTATTGAAGGTTGTAGGATGTAGTATAAAGTGTCTCAGGTCCTTATAATTCGGATATGCTTTGTAACACTTGTAATAGAACTTGAGAGCAATATACAGCATCCTTAAAAGCCATACTTGTTTGTTCTTGTTCTTAGTTCTGTCTCACTACTTAGTTGTGTTCTTAGTATCACCATACTCAAACCCGATTCCCCATTTGAACTGTTAAGTGTTCTAAATCTCTCCTCATTGTGAGACTGATTGTATTGACCACCCTTCACATGGTCTTGCAATATTTTTGTGATATACCGACATTAATGGGCCATGGGCCTGATACCTTAGCGGAATTATTTGTCAATTAGATTTTTAAACTATAAGCGATCTTAGATGAAACTTATTACTTAACATTCTAGATTTGACTCAATAAGTAAACAAATTAAATGAAACCGTATACCTAACAATTATTTAAAAGAAATGTATGAACCTAACTACGCGAATTACCAAAAATAAATAATTAATAATAAATAAAGAGTTATATTTATTGAAGCCTCAAACATAATTAAAAATATAAAAATATTAGAAACCCATGAGCTTTATAAAACAATAAGAACCATTATAAACTAACTAATAAACTAAACTACATAATACTTACACTTTAAATATTCAAAATTTAATAACTAACATATGATATCTAATTAGGTGATTCTAGAAAATCCTATACAATCTATAGAAGATCATAAAAAATCTAGCTAAATCCCATAAATAATTATAATATACATAATAAAACAAAAACTATATATTTAAACACACATACATACATACTTACGGCATGCATACATACCACACATATATACATCTCAACACACACACTTTATATATATATATATATACACACACACACATGTATGTACACCCGACCGTATATATATGTAATTATGTACACATGTTTATAAAATAACACATCACATCAACACTTAAAATATACAAAATTGCACCGCCGATACATATTACATACATACGTACGTAAACATACACACATAAATATTATACATACAATAATTCATGCACTTATATACACACACCTACACATGATCAAGCATTTAAAAAAGTATATATATATACATGCACACATACGATTCATGCACATACACACCCTCGACACACACACGGCCGTATATATACATATATACATACACACTATACGGCACACACACCCACCCACTAACCTACACATTGATTTTTATAAAAACACATAAATTTATAAAAATATTATCTAGTTAAATCACCACCCAAGTCACTCAATGCCTTTAAGCCTAACCTAAAGACCTAGTAACTTGCAAATATTATCATAACTCAACATAATCTCAGCTATATTTTTTGAAACTCAAGGTTGAGAATCCCAAACTCACCCCATAACCCAACCAATTGGCCAACCCCCCTCCCCACAACACTTCACTTTTAATTTTCAACCAACACATCTCTCTAAACACTCTCTAGTTCTATCTCTATTGATACTATTGCTTGCTTGTACCCAATAACATCAAACTCCAGCCCTTTAGAAATCCTTAATCAATCCATAGGTGAAGCATCATTAACCATTTATGCCAATGTAACATTACATGAACATACACCTACACTGCTTTAAGTTTACATCTTTTATTTCAATCATCTTAGAACCTAAAATAATCTATTATTTTAAACAAACTTCTCTTATTATTCCAAGTTCCTACAGCAACCCACACACTCATTTCAACCCCTCTCACGTTAAGGTAACCCGCTACTACCCGAAAACACGCAAAATATTGTGTTTCGTCACGTTAGTGACACAACCAACCCCATGACACCCACAAATTCTTATGAAACCTTAAAACACTTAATTTTTTAGTAACTAAAGGTATATAAGCTTTCCCAAAAACTCTCTTTGATTACAAGCACGGTTTTGGTAAAACTAGCTCACCCGAAAATTCGGTTTTTACAAAAGATATAAAAGTATATTATCTAAGTTCAAAAATTATGATTTAAATATTTTTTAAGTTAATAGTGACTATATTAAGTCAAAAATAAATTTTCATGATTTAAGCATATGTATTTCACACTTTAAAAAAATATAAAAAATAAAAATATGTAATTTTGAAAAAAATAAAGAAAATAGGTTGGGGACCTAAGTTACTAAAATTATAGAGTTATTTGGAAGTTATTTATGTTATAAAAATATTTAAAAAGGGAAAAATCCAACTAAAATGCTTAGTATTCCAAAACCGAGACTAAACGGACACTTAATGGAACTACCCGATTAATATAACAAAATTGCCAAATATATATAAGATCCAAATGTACAAAATACCAGTAGCTTTATAATGACATTAAATGCTTAGAAATTAAATTTACGATGTTTAGAGTTTCTTTTCTTAGTAAATAAAAATATAAACGTTATTAATGCTAAAATGGTGAAATTCATAAAAACGAGTTCTTAATCTAAAACCATGAAAACTCTAGAACTTAAATTTTTTTTGTATATTAAAGTAATTTATGACTAAAGTATGACCCAAGTAAACCCAAATCCGAATACATGTTAAAAAGCGAACCCCGAGCGTTAAAATACTAAAACCGACAAAAACAACTTAAGACATAAAATTTCAGTAGCCAATAGTCTAACAATGATAATAATAAGATAAAAGCCAAATTTTAGCTTTTATTGAATTTTTTAAAAATTTATACAAAATTTACCGCTAATATAAGTTAGTTTACGACTTACTAGAAAGAGAAATAATAAAAACATATAAGAATATTTAAACTAAGAAAGTTATCATTTTTCAGTAAATTATGGCCCACAACCTTAAAGTACAACTAAAAATTTAATAAAACCAATAAACTTGAAAATACATAACATAACGTACCTGAAACGCGACTCGATACGCGTTTAAAAATATAATAACCAACTCACCGACCCTATAAGTATAATCTTAATATTCCAGAGACTAAGTAATACTCAAAATAAGTTATCATTAAAATTTAAATACTATTTTGACCACAAAACAACTTTAAGCAAAAAATTTCTATTTTAACCGACATAAAACAACAACTTCAATATGTCTTTAAAACTATTAAAAATGTTCAAATAAAAAAAATACTAATATATTCTAGTATCTAGACTTACTTAAAATAATAAACTCCATCATAAATAATTAAAATGCAAAATTCCAAACACTAGGGTTAAAAATACCAATTTAGCAAAGTCGAGGAACCAAATTTGACAATGAAACCTTACTGTGTTAGAACCAAATCATACTTATAAGCACTATTATAATCTAATTTTTTTATATAATAACCCAAACTTAATCAAAAAGCAAGTCAAGACTTAAAAACTTCAAGACTTAAACCAAATTACACATACGTAACGTAGATTACCAAATCGCATAAGATAAATCTAAACTTAAGAATTGGTCTTAGATAACTTATTGATATAAAGCTAATAAATATGAAATGAACCTAGGTACCTTACCGGTCGGTAGTACTCTAGATCCCGAACACTTACCTCAAGAACAAGCTAAGGTGAATCTCATAACCCCCTTTTTACTTAATTTATTTTGGGATGAAATACATACTCTTGAAAATCATTTTATGGTGCAATATTCCTGTCCCCAAACGTTAGCACAATCATTAACTCTATGGAGAGCCGCGTGATTTGTGGATAGTACTATTTAGGGAATCCCCCGCACACAATGGGCCCTTAGGACAGGGAAACCTCCCATTTTGATTCAATAATTGTTGTGTCACAAATTAGTGTAGATTTACTGTGCTTAGCAGGGCACACTTAAGCCCATAACAATAAGGGATATGGGTTAGAGGATATTTTAGCACTCGGGAGGGACATCCAGGTATAGGTTTGATTGTGATACATTCTTTAGTGCACCAATATTATTGTTAAATTATTTTTAATTGTGATATGTCATGTGTAATAAACTTCAGAGCTCACAAACATTATGTTGACGTATTTTGGGTGTGCGTTTCAGGAGAAGAATAATCTGAACAGGTGATCATGGATAGGAGTCGGCTTAATTAGACATTTGGAGATTTAGCCACCACCCTATTTATTTATCATTGTTGAGGACAATTTATTTAAAATATGTGTTGGGTTTAGACAATGTTTAATCTAAATGGATGCCACGTAGGAAATGAATCACAGGACTTGATTTATTGTGATATCAGTCAATCTCAGTCAGTCCCGATCAACAGGGGGGATGTGTGACAGGTACTCTGAAACCAATTCTTACAATAAAAGAAGTGAGGACAAAGGGAGAGGATTCCCTTCATTTCATCGATACCCTTCTTTACAGAGGTTTATAGCTTATAAAGACAATTAACGACTAACTTTAGTTAACTACTTTTATAAATTTGACAATTACAACCCAAGACTTTAATAAATTGATAAAAACAGTCTCTCTACTTATTAACATGTGACAGTATTGAACTCGATAAAATACGTCAAAGTTAACACTTTCACATGAAATTAAACCTTGTTAAATACGTGAATACGATCGCGCCATAGAACCCTTTCCCATTGAGGATTTCATGTTTGTAACTTCCAATCTTCCATGGTTGTTGAAGATTAACCCAAACCAAACTAGTAAAAAACTGCTCAAAACAGGTCAACCAACTAAACCTGATTTTGACTCTTCGTTAACCACCGGTTTGTGTATCTCTAACTGCCACGGTCATTGAACTAATGTCGGTTACCAGCCGCCTTACCAAAACCAGATTTCCAAACACATATCTTCCTTGTTTTGACCGTTTTTTTACAGCTTTTCACCAGTTTTGTCCGCTTTGCAGTTCAATTAAGCCCAGCCCATGCGCTCATAACCTGACCCGTGTCAGCAGGGTTTAACCATGTATTTTACACAATTAAACTGATGCACAAAATCTAACACATTGTATAGTCGATAGGTATTTTTTGTTTGTATGAATAATCTGTGCAGCAGCCACAACAGATGGTAATGCTCAACGGCCAAACTACAATAACAATGACCAAAAGTACTTTCAGGAATACAACAGCTAATCTAATCACGTGTAGTCTAATCAGAATGTTGCTTCCTTATGGCTTCCCAAGCTGCATATTTTCGGCTTTCTTGTTTGTATCTTTTGATCTCTCTCACAACCGCGAGAATCACATGTAGCGAAAGTGGCAGAAAAAATGGCTGCAAAGATAGGGAAATGTGTTAGAAAACACACATTGTTAAAATAATAATCTGTCTAGAATAGAACGCTTTAGAAGACTGTAGGCATTTGAGTACAAAACTTTGATCCATTGGATGTGTTACCTATACAAAAAACTCTTTATATTTTACATGTTTGGCTCGTTATAAATAGAAAACAACCCGAATCAAACCGTTTTCATATAAAACCGGTTTAACTTGCTGCCATTTATACATGGTGAATAAAATAGGAACAAATAGGATATGATCATCTTAGCATCTCACCAAAGAAAACATAATATCTGAAAATATATTAATATCCCAAGACTAACCATCTACCGGTTGATACATATGCCAACAGGAGAAAAGAAATAGAAGAAGGAAGATAAAACGTGTTATATTGTAAGGTAAAAGTCATATTATGAGAGTTACTAAATGAAGCCATAGTCTAGAGAGTTTAATGGAGAAACTAACCGAATAGACAGCAAACATGTGTTCAAATGAGTAGTAACTAATCGACATTACAGACGGGTGAAAGAATGCGTCCTCAGCCAAGGATCTAGCATTCCTTGAGGAAACTGCCAAAGTAAGAAATTGTAAAATAAGATCGAATAACACTAGAACATAAAATAATAAGATTATTATCACTTCAACATACCGGTTGAAGCATCATAAATGCCTTGTGAGGCGTTATTTTGAGCTAATATTGCAGCCTCAAGAGAGAATTTGACCTGCTCAAAACAGAAAAGAAATCCAGAGTCATAATTGCTCAGGTGTCATGAATTCTGTATGTGCAGTGTGCTATTCTTTCTTCAGAAATTTATCTCAACCTTGTCAACTTAAAAATGAGAAATGAACAATAAAAACATCGCATCCTATAAACTGACCTGTTTCCCAATCTCATCCTTAATGATCATCCTTGGTAGTGACTGGACCTGCATGGAGATTTCTTTTAGATATAGATAGCCGATCACTCAATTGAAGTACAAAATGTATTTGAGAACTAGAAACATTACCAATCTGGAAAGTGATCCGAGGGTTGTACCACACTGTTGAAGATTATAACATGCATGTTGTCGAGCCAAAGCATCTAATTCCCTGCACGCGATGAAAAATAGAAACGTCACAACAATTACACCAAGCTAAATAACTCAAAAGAATGATTATAGCAGTCTACTACCATATACCCCCAACACCCTTAACACTCCAACCAGACTATGACCAATAGAGGTGGCAGAACAGGTGGGTTGGATAATGGGTCAGAAGGGTAACTTTAGATGGGTTGACCCAAAATAGTCCAAAAGCTTTAAGTTCTTTATAAAATTTTAGTTTGCCAAAGATGGTTACAAAAGCTACACTATTTCAATAATAATCTAACTTTTTAAATAAAATGTTTTAGGAAGTTTTATGCATTATAAATTCAACATATTGCCTTTTAAGCTATACTTTATTTTACACATTATAGATAAAACATAACCAAAATAGAACCATTCATATGTAAGTGGGTCTGAATTGTCCCCTCTACCGGCCTAGCTATAGAAAGAAAGATTAAAATAAGAGTGGGTTATGCATGTCAATGTATTATATCATTCGGCTAAATGAACGCAAGAACAATCCTTTTCCCTAGAAGAAATTTTTTTAATTTAAATGATGACTCAAAATATAGATTGATACAAAAAAGTAAGACAGCCTTATTGCTAATATTACCATTCAGTAAAGCCTCTTTCACTGGCTAAAAGAATAGAAGTTCCTGATGCACCCTTGTAGAAACCACTAGATTTTAAACCAAATAATTGTCGAAGTTGCCCCATGAAAACTTCAAAAATCTGGTTAAGTTCCTGGTTCAGGTACATTAACAACAATCCTTGTTAAAATATATCATCCATGAATTATAAATGAGGAATTTTACTCATTTGACACAAAAACTAACGAATATTATAATCTTCTGTCAATGAATCAGAGTTCATTAAATACATTTATAGACCCTACAATTAAACCAACCATATTTGTAAGTCTCTAGTACGTCTTATAAGAGGAGATCATATTCAACCTGGGGAGAAATTTTACGCCTGAGAGGGTGCATGCTATTTTCATTTTGCAAGCAATTAGGAGGATTAAACACTACAACACCTCCCCATGTCTGCAATTTTCAATAAAAATGAAATCAAATTCACAAAGTTTATTGTTAATAAATAAAAAATAATGCTGAAATAGGGATAGAAATTAACTGGAGATATAAAGCCATTTGTGACAGAAATCTCTCCATTAGGAAGCTGTAACCTGAGTGGACATTCATTGGCAGACGGTACATACCTGAAAATGCAGAGTCATACATATCACACACACTATATTAGGAAATAAACAAAGTTGACCATTTCAATTTCAAATCTTATAAAATTATACAGTCACGAAGTAGAACAGACAGATGAACTTTTGCAAGTGAAGATTCTGTCTTTTCAAAAAATAATCACATGACCTTGAGTTTATCATTTCAAAGTTCCTGTAGCTCTCAGATATCAAATAATAACTTTTTTAACACAATTTCATGTATCTTCTTAATGGTTTAGCTTGTATGATTCAAACAAACAACTCACATGAACCATTATACTACTTAAGGTTTTCTGCAGCTAGTGTAGGTATTCTAGCTTATTTGTTTTTTCAAAACATGATTCATATGAGAAAAATGTTATGGAGTTAAATAATGTACACCACAAATTGCAAAATCTTTGAGCGTCCACCAGCTGCTATGGAAGTATCCAGGTGCCATTCATTTGAATTCACCTACAAAATATAAACATCAGTTAAAGAAATTCTAACAACAATAAATCATATGCAAATGCTTTTAAATGTAATTTCAAACTAAGAGCATCAGTGTTTCCTAAACTCAGCGAGAAAACAAATACTAGTAGACTAGTAGTTAGTAATTACTTTTCAACTTACAAAGAACGGAAGATCTCTAGTGCTAAAGATATGGCTCTCCTGCTCATCATCCCAATAAGAATACGAAGATTTTGGAGTATGGTACAAAACCTGCATGCATATATGTAGGTCTTATATAAATTGAAGAAACATAACGTTGTGAAGCAGCATAATTCAACAGAATTTACATATTACCTGACTTTCTACACTTATATTGGCTATAGGGCCCAAAGCTTCAAGTGTTGGGGCTAGAAGTTTCTCATCTATCTCTTTAAAATCCCTGCAGATACAATGAGATTTATACTTTTGCTATATCTAAGCAAAGCTCAATCAACTACAATTGGAATGAGCCAAATCTTGGTTATCTAAACAATCATCACAAAATGAATTATGATGCACATAAGCCAAACACATTAATAAGAAAACAATAAATCTCCATACCAATCATAAATCCAATCACGTGGATCAGCATTCAACAAATTGAAAGAAAGAACAATTTTCCCATCAGCCCCAACAGGCATAAACTCCCCTTGGATACTCCCTTCATCCTTTGCACCACTCACAAATATCTTTACGAACATCTCCGCTACCGTCTCCGCCATCAAATTAATCTCTGCAACCCTACCTACAATCCAAGCATGTCGATACTTCCCCACCACCGCCCTAAATCTATCCCCTTTACCAGTATTCACAACTACAACAGTATAAACCCTACTCCTTCCTACAGTACCTTTCAAGTAATCATCAAAAACTTCATCATTCCCCATCTGATCAAAATTGAACTCATTTAGGGCACCACATTTCCACAACATCCCTTTATCAGCATCTCCATATCCTACACACTCATCGCCTGTGTCTAAACTAACCGAGACTGTATAATTACCATCACAAGTACCACAAAATGAACCACGATCAGCATACTCAGACATATAACTCCTAACCAAAAACCCTAGATTTTCAGCATTCGGCTTAATTGATGTACTCTGCTCAAAATTAACAAACACTAGATGAAATTTACACGGAAATACAAACGGATTCGAATCAATTGCGTTTGAGAGTGAATCTATATCGCGAAACGGAAGTGGCGATCGGTAGATCTCAATCGATTTAAGCAACCAAGGCAGACCTGTTGTCGTGAAACCAAAACAAATCAGATACGTTGCGAATCAATGTACAAGTGAATCAATAGTATATGTGTATGTATAGAGATAGATACCCAAGAGGAAGGAGAAGAACACAGTTAGGGTTAGTGTGAGACGCTTCAACCCAGGTTTTGTCTTTCGCATCGTTTTGTCGTCAAACTTTGATGATCCTGAGTCGTTTGTTGTCTCTTCTTCTGATGGGGATGATTCTGTTCCTGTGGTTTCAGAGATTTCCGCCATTGATGGACCTTCAAAGCTCAGTGTTCAGCTGTCGCTGTGAAATTTCTATTTTAATACTACTTTTAGGGATCGCTTATTTTAATCGAAAATGTATTAATTTACAACTTTTCATGAAATATTTATGGAAAATATTTAAATCAATATCTATCTATTATAATAAAAGAAGGTTGAAGATAAACATTTGACGACTTCTAGTTAAATTTAAAGTCATGTTTCTCGTCTTTTTTTTTTATTAAATGAGAATTATTTTAAATAAATAAACTAAATAATTAAATGATTTATATTATATCTTATCTTAAAATATAATATTATAATTTATAATTTTTATTAATTTTATTTAAAAATTCTTAAATATTTATTATTTTTTTATTTCATCAATGGTTGATGACATGTAATTTATAAAACATTTATAAAAAATAATGATGTTAACATGTTAAATTTATTCCACCCATGTAATACATGGGTTTTTAACCTAGGATTATAATAAAAGAAGATTTTGAGATGATATTTGGTATAATTTTAGACCACTTAAATTTTAATTTTTTTTTATTTTTCTAGACCAATTAATTTTAATTTTTTTATTTTTTCTCCTATTAAATAACTATATTAAATACTAATATTATTATTTAATTTCTTTTGAGATTAAAAAATTTTTTTTACTAAATTGAGAAAGAGGCGCTGTTATAAATGTAACTTCTAAATAAACAAAATTTTAAAAATAAAAATTTTCTCAAACAGCAAACATTTTAAAAAATATGAAATATTGTAAAATGGTTTTTATAAAATAAAATAACCAAAATCAGGAGTTATAATAAGAAAATTTTTAATATTAATATTTTTTAAAATGGTTTGTCTTGAAACAAAATATTTTTTTAAAAGAAAAGCAATAAGAGTTTAAAAGCAAAAGTTAAAAACAATGATATCACTGTTTTCTTAATTATATACTTACTCATATGTAATTTCAATCATATAGATTTATAAATACAAAATTTTCATTATCAATTATTTAATAATTTATTTAAACAATCTGTGTAATACACGGGATACTAACCTAGTTAGTTTATAAACTAAAAGGTTGTAAATTGATCAAAAATGACATACTTCTAAAAATGATGGGAGTTAATAGGAGGTAGTAGAGTGGTATAATATTGAATTAAAAAGAGTTTTTAAAAATTAATAAGTAACTCCATTCTTATTTTTCAAAACCTCATTTTACCTTATATGAAAAGTAAGTTTGAAAAATCATTTTGAGTTTGCCAAACACTTTTCTTGACTTATTAATTTCTCAAAAGTTAATACGTCAAAAGTGAGTAGAAAATAAGCAATCTCAAACATGCACTAAGACTGGTAAGAGTATTTTATGAAAATGTTGTAGTTTGATCACTGAACTTATAAGTATGAATTTTCAGTCCTTGTATTATTTTTTCATGTTAAAAAAAAGATTTACTTGTTGTTTTACTTATTTTTAACGGCTTATACTTTATTACTAATACGTTGTGCTGAAGGTTGTTGGTTGTTTCACACTGGTTGAATTCGTAACCTCGAAGGGCTCAAAAAAAACAACCTTACTAATCCCTCTAATATTTGTTTTCATTATATGTTCATGTTAAAAACTGCTCAATTCAAAGAATAACCTAACTTCATTATAATTTATGATTAGATCATCCACATGTTATGGTGTTTTTCTACTTCATTACTTTTCACTAAGAGATGAACATGAGCATGCATGAAGAGATACAAAAGCATGAGATATGTTTGTAAGTGCGTAAATGATGTGTTTGTAAATTCTTTACTGTTGAATCTATATGCAAAATGTGAGTAAACTAGAAATTAAACACATGTGATGAGGTGTGTTTGCGAATTATGTTATGCATATTGCAACGATAATATTAACGTAGTTGAATACATAAAATAAACATATGAAGTTGCGACGAATTAGTTATGAAAACTGATGCATTGATAAAAAAAGATATTATGTCTCGCACGTTGTTGGGCAAATAGGAGTTAACATTGAAATGTCCAACTAGTTAAAAAAGTTAGTTGCAAAGAAAAAAGTTAATAAAACAACTATAGATAAGTAATTTGAAAGAAAATATTAAAAAAATTAAAGAATGAAAGAAGAAAATATGGTTTCTATAAAGTCACAGTCACGTCACAAAGTTCATCAAAAGCCATAAGCTTGCCAATGAGTTAGGAGCCAAATTACATTTTTAATTCACAAAGAAATATGTTTGACAATAACTAAGTAAAAACAGAAAAAAAATATCGAAATCAAAGCAAAAAAAACAAATATGTTAGACACAGGGTTCAAAAGTTGAACCTACTAAGCATCGGACCAAGAAGCCTATTATGCATTTTAATTGCATAGTAATTTTATATGTGATGATTGAAATAGAATATAAAAAAATAAAACTAATAAAAAATAAAAAAAATATTACACCAACCTTTATATTTAAGTATAAGCATAAATGAATAATGAAAGAAGCAATGAAAGTGCTTCAACTTGTGCTAATCAAAAAAATTAAAAAAATATATATATTTTTTTGTGTTCACGGGTATAACCATGATAAGTTTGTTTATGGGAGAAAGGTGACAAAAAGTAACCTTAGAGTTTAAGCATGGGGATTTGTGATTTAATTTCAAACTTTTATATCAAATCAAGAAAGTTGCATGCTAATTAGTTATGAGAGGGGGGCCATTTGAGTTGGTTGGCCAGCATAAGAAATAAACACTATTTTGAAGAACTTTAGTGTTCAAAATCCTAATATAAGATACATTAGCTATTGATGTAGCTTATGAGTAGAAATAGATGGAGACGTTAGTTGTTATTTTAAAAAAGTAAAAGCTAATAGAGAGATGTGATGAAGAGAAATGGCCAATGGGACTAGGGCTGAGGAAAGTCGGTATTCCCGACCTTTTTTGGGCTTCCCGGAACCGACCCGATACCCGAAATAATCAAACAAATGGAACCGAGTACCGTACCTAGAATTTCGTTTCGGGAGTCGGTGTTGATCGGTAATGAGGAATCGGGAATCGGTATTATAGAAGGACCAGTTGATTTAAAAAAAAACTCTGTTTCTACTTGTTGCCTTTGTTCGTGCTCTTGTTGGCAGGTATTTGATCGATTTATCATGATAATTGAAATGGGGTTTTGTGCTTTTGGTAGACCTGATTAAAACATAATAGCTGATCAAATTGTTTTTGCTTTTGTTTAAGAGTTTCGATTCTATTTACAGTCCAGATCCAACTTTGTGTTGCAACACCTAGATGAAGCAGATTGCAGAAGATGACTGACGCAAGTAGCTGAAACATGATGACCAACTCTTGATCACAAAGGTAAAACATAAACTGATTTAAAGGTTAAAGTGAAGATTGAATAGAAGTATGATTGTATATAAATAACATAAATTCGGTTCGGTTATCTATGTTCGGGTTATTTTGGGATTTACCTGATCCCGATACCGATCCCGAAATTGTTAGATTATAGGTACTGATTACCTATTTGCTTTACAATATCGGTTTCGGGAATCGGTATTTTTTCGGGTCGGTGCTCGGGAAATTTCGGGAATACCCGGTTCGTGCTCACCCCTAAATGGGACAAAGAAAATAGTCGGTAATAGTCTTGTAGAAGTTAGCTGATAGTTTCATGTATTTCTTTAAAAAAAACAATGACATTTTCAGTATCAAAAAATCTTGAAAAATAAATCTTAAGATGGCATTAACATTGGTTTTATAAAAAGGTTTAGTGGATTTTAATAATATCAATTTTCATTTATTGGTCGAGACTAATCTCAACTCAGAAAATGTTTACAGACATTTTTAATTTTGAACTTATTTTCCTTCAGCGATCTTTACTAACTGAGAGTTGGCCCTGTTAGTTTTTTTTATTAAATGAGGCTAACTTTGAGTTATTTTGCAACTTCGTCGACGCCTAGCCTCAACCAGGTCCATTTTCCGGTGTCTAGCCTTCATCGTCACCTAATATCTACCTCCAACGAGTCAAGTGTTTTAGATTAAAAGGTTGAGATTGACTGGTTTCAAGGTACAGAAGTTTCAGATTGACGAATTGTTGGTAGATTTTAACTTTTTACATAGTGTTTTGACCGTATAAGAAATACACAACATCAAAAACTAACAGTGTTAACTTTTAGTTAGTATAAGATTATTGGAAGAAAATAAACTTAAAATTAAAAGTGTTTGTAAATATTTTTTGAGTTGAGATTAATCCTTGCCAATAAATAAATGTTTGGATTATTAAAATCCAAAAACCCTTTATAAAACGAGAGATAACCAAGGTCATTAAAGCCAAGGGGTGAGGTGAGGAGCGAAGGCGCATGCATCACGTGCGTGAGGCACGAAATATATATATATATATATATATATATATATATATATATATATATATATATATATATATATATATATATATATATATATATATATATATATATATATATATATATATATATATATATATATATATATATATATATATATATATATATTGGCCTTTTAAATAAATGGGAAACGGTGGCTAAGTATATTCAGTGTCCCAAGCCAATCTATAAAGGCTTTACAAATTTTTCACAAGCCTTAGAAACAACTAGGGAACATTTTGGGATAAACAGTTTTTACATTGAACCCGAAGAACTTCAAACATTTTCAAAAATAGCAAAAGCTAAGCCTTTTATTACAAAAGCTCGAGCAAAGAGGAAGAAATGATACAGTTTTGAAAAGAAGTTATGACATGTTTAAAATAAGGATTCTTGATACACCTTGGAGACATTTTTTAAAACCGATCATTGACCGTTTTCCAGAATTTAAACAAATCATCTCGCAGAAGATTTGTATAGAATTTTCTTCAATTCTATACGAATTACAACAAAAACTACTTGACCTAGCCTTCGTAGGCATATTAAATTCAAGGTTAAGAGTTGTTGAAAGAACAGATCATGAGGGAAATAGAACATGTCTTCTCCTTTTACAAGTATTTCCTCCTACACGAATAATATCTGAAGATGAAATAATTCAATTCTACCATAATGGTATGATTAATTATATGGAATTCAGATTAAACAGTGAAATAGAGCGTCTTCTTAATCGATTGGGTGAAAAATTTGTAATGACAACAGGAAACATTGCTACACATATATTCCCTCCTAACATAGGTTGTAAAATTTTTGCTTCATTCCCCCATGTCGATTCCTACACTTACACACCTTCACGCAAAAGAATATTTATTGACCACCAAGCTACTACCAGTGATTATTTAGAAAAATTAGCAGTTACTACAAACATAAATTTCTCCAACATGCCTTGGTTAGATAAGTCAAAAATTACAAACCAACACCTTAGAAAAGTTCATTAAAAAACATCAACAAACCCCAGATCTACCAGAGTATTTTCATTGGGAACAATTTAGACATCTTGCTGAAGGACATTATATACGGATATATGCTAAACAGAACTGGAGTATGCTCCTACCATTTGTAGGGGAAAGTAACCTTCTTGAATTAAAACATATTATAAACTTAGCAGATTCTGATGTAGAAGATAATGATGATCCAGGTACACCAGTTTCTATAGACAACACTCATAAGGATTTTTAAAATATAAGGAATAATCTCACATGGGAGACAGCCCTTAGTGGAATCAGTAGAAGACAGGCATTCATCCACTCAAAAATAAAATAGAAGACAACCCCTAGTGGAATCAAAGACATACGCTCCTGACATGATTCCTTTATTCCATTGTAAATAATGTAGTTTGTCATCTTATTAACTTTAAATTGTAGCAGTTGTTTTTTCATTTTTAGAATAGTGGTTGTATCTGCCCTATATATAGAGGGTATTTCCTTCATTGTAAGATACACCAGATAACTCAATTAAAAATCTCTACATTCTTATTATCTCAATGGCACACTAAATCCCTTCCGATACTCCTTAGCGTATCCTTCAGTCCTTAGTTTCACCCCTCGTTCTTTATAATATACTTTATTTATATCGCGAGTAAAAAAAAGTCTTTTTTACCTTTCTTCACCTTTGATATTGTGCACAAACCTACATATTGGGCGTAGACTTTCTCGTTTCAGTAACTGTCCTCCGCTGCTATTATCTGCAAGTCCTACTTTAACATTTATTTTTACTGTTACTGTCATTTTATATTTACCTTATATTTACTTTTAACCTTTTGTATATTTTATCTGATCTTTAAATTCCTATTTTTATTGTGTCCTCTATACCATATTGGTATAAGAGCAAAGGCTTTCTTATAATCTAAAAGACTGAGACAAGCTCTATATTTATATAGGCTTATTATTGCCAAATTAAACCTTTGGAGAACTCTCTCAGGTGAAGATTATGGGAGAAATAATTTGCTTTGATAACAAATTGGAACGAGGTTTTAAAACTTTTATTAGATAATTAATAATATATGAAGTATAAGAAAATCTTAAGTGAAAACTAAGGACAAAAAATAAGGAATCTAAGGAGTCGGAATTCATTAATCATAGAGTTCAATCAAACCCCCCCCCCCCCTCGCCAATTAAAAAACTTGAATTTTAAATTTAGAATTTTTAGAAAAACCAAATCCTAGAATATTAATACAGAAATTTATAGTCTTACTTGTAGAATTAAAGATAATTGTAAGCATAGTTTACATACAGACAATCCATATTTAAACGCGTTAACAGATCTAGTTCTAAATCTAGGTGTCAACCTTCAAAAGAATCAATAACTAATAAACAGTTGATAGAAAAACTTTCAGTATACACAGAAGAAATCAAAAAGTATATAAAAAATTTAGACTACATAAAAGATCATAATAATCAAATCATAAAAGAAATCAAGAAAACAAGTCTAGAAAAGCATGCCGACGACACATAAAATAACAATATACATATAGAGTAGACAAAATAACAGACGCGATAAATAAATTAAACATTGACGATATAAGAATATCCAAAAAACCAGCACCCTATAAACACCGCAACCACGCAAATGAGAAATAATTTTCTAAGTAATAGAACAATGCAAGAAGCTAAAAGTTCAACAAGTAGTATACATGATACAATAACATCTGATTCGTTTTTAAACAGAATAATAAGAAGAGGGTCAGGATCTAATAGTCCTAGACATACTATACAATTAGAAGAAGAAATAAATATAGATAAAAATATAAATTTATATAATCAACATCAATTAGACATACTTAATCCCAGAATACTATATCAAACTGGAATATTCAATATAAATGCAACATTAATAAGAAGCATTAGAGAATAAAGCCTTAGGGTAGTAGAAAAATCAATAACTATAGATCTGTTATCATCAGATTCTATACAAAAATTAAAAATTCTGGTAAACACTTTGTACATACAAGATTAATAGTAATAGGAGTAAAAGCTTTAGGAATAAAAAATCTAGAAACTAAATTATTAGCCCTAATATTAGACAAAAATTAGAAAACAGAAATGAAAAAAACAATAATTTCAGGAATGGAAGTTGATCTAAGTCAAAATACAGTATTATTTTATTGTACACCAGGAATATTAAAAGATATAAAAGATTTACAGAATATAAAAATAACCTTACAAACAAAAGGATATAAAGACTACGAAGGAAACAACAGCATAGGGGTATTAGAAAAAGCTAGTAATAATTCACGTATGAAATATAAAGTAAATATAGAAGGAATTGTAAAAACCATAGCATCGAAATCAATACAAATGATAGATCCAATCAAAATTGATCCTGAACAACTAACATGGTTAGAATGTGATATAAATGATTTACAAGAAAATAAAAATACAGTCTTAATCCCAAAGAAAAGTTTTACACGTGAAGGATTAAAGGAAAACAAAGTTTAAGATCATAGATTTCAAAGAAAATATAAATGAAGAAATCAATAAAGAAAATACAGAATATAATTTTATGAATATAGAATTACTTGAAGAGGATGATGAGGTACAACCAATATATGATACAGAAAACGAGGAAGTAAAAATAAATCCTGAATTCCTACAATTTGAACAAGAATATATGAATTACACCTTACTAGACGATGAATATGAAGAAATAACAGGATTTAAAACTGAAGAAATTAATAAAACAATCAAACAAATAATAAATAGAAAATTTACAGAGCTAAATATACAAGAGGAAGTGGATGATATGATTATAGAATGTATAACAGAATTAGGTATGGCATACGAACAAAGTTATAATAAATTTCAAGAATACTACAATTGGCCTCGGGTAGAAAATATTTTACAAGGAAAAACCATGTTATCAGAATTCTATAAACAAGAGCAAGTCTTTATGGATGTAGATGAACAAATGAAAAATAGAAATGTTAGACCAAGAGTAGAATGGAGTGGGGATACATGTGAAGTAATATCACATGAAACCCTAGGTAGAGAACCATGGGCAACACCCTCTATAAACTATAATCAAGAATCAACAATAAGAGGAAGAGGTAACAGATTACCCATAGGACAAATATATAGCGGTAGTATGTTACTATTAGAACAACAAAAACCCTAGTTATGGATTGATGAAGTATTAACATGGGAACAAATAGTAGTAAGAATATGGGAAACAAATAAAAAAGATAGTATGGACATGTTCTCATACTTAGAAATCACACTAGGGTCAATAGCTCTAGGAATATGGCAAAGTAAAAAAGGCACAAAACTCTACAGAAATAAACAATTTAAAAGCATTAGGAGATAATCCCTATAAATTTACATCACAAATAAGGACCCTTATATTAGGTGTTGATCCTGCTAAAAATAATAGCTTAATACAAGACACAGCTATAAGGAATCTAAAACAATTAAGCATAGCTAACATGAAATGTATAAATGAATTTATACTAGATTTTATAAGGTTATTATCACAAACTGGGAAAGCAATGGATGATAATCTATGTGACAAATATTTCATAAAATTACCAGAAGATCTAGGAAAAAGTATACACGAATCATGGAAAACAACATACGGAGAACAACACAATCTAGGAATAGGACCAAGAATAACATATACATTTGGTATACTAGAAGATAAATGTAAAGAAGTAGCTCAACAAGAACAGTTAAAAAGAAATGCATATGCCTTTTGTAAAATGGCTATTTACACACCTCAAGCCTATGGGTTATACGATAAAAAGAAGAACATAAGAAAAAGTACCACGTACAATAAAAATATTCGGACAAGATACAATAAAAACAAATATGTTAGAAAGCCCCAGGCAAGAAAATGTAAATGTTTTGTATGTGGAGATGAAAGGCATTTAGCTAATAAATGTCTTAATAAAAATAAAAACATTGAAAAAGCTAGTCTAGTAGAACAACTAAATGATTATGAAATAGAAACTATTAAAACAGATGATTCAGATAATGGATCTATTTATAGTATATACAGTGAAGATGAAAAACCAATTGCTAAAGTAACATATACATTTATGAATACCGAAATGTGTAACCATGACTGGAAACATAAAAGAGGTAATAATTATATTAAATGTTATAATTGTGGATATTATCCTAGTATAGAAAAAAGGTCACAATGCGATATATGTTTCAAAGAAATATGTTGTATTTGTCTTAAAAAAATATAATATAGAAATAGATAATACATCAAACTCAGGAACAACAAATATTACAAACTCAGATTTAACTATCGAAAAATTAAAAAAGATAGAATTAGTAGTAGAATTAAATATGTTAAAATTAAAAAATTTAGACATTAAAGGAAGTGAAATTGAAAAATTAATAGAAGAAAAAATACAAGTGGTAGAAGAAATGAATCAAATGTCAACAAAACCAAAAGAAGAACAAATATATATACAAATACAAGGTTCAATGAATATGATCAATGTGCAATGTCTTTTGTGGTTAGATAACAACAAATTCATAGACCTTACAGCTTTAGTAGATACCGGAGCTACTAAGAGTTTAATATCTTACAGCTTAGCCCCTGAATAGTACCATAAAAAATTACTATACAATTTGGTTAGTAGGACAGTTGAAGATAGGTTAATTTCTATAACACATTACTTAGAACCTGTAGGTATACAATTTTTAGACTTTTGCAAAAATTACAATATAAAATAAGACGTGCCACAGGTAAATATAAATCCACAATATATTAAATCAAAATATTTTGTAATTGGCGTAAACTTTTTATTAGGAATAAATGGTGCTATTACGATAACAAAAAAATTCATAAATTTTAGTAAACATATATATACGTTTCCGACTATAAGATACAATAAAACATCAGAAATTCCATGAAACCGTGGTGGACAAGGAAATTTAGAATTTTTAAAACAACAAAAATGAGATAATTTGATAGAAAATGAAAGTATAAAACTTTTAAGAGAATTTTTAAATCATGAAATAGAAAAAGGAAGAGATGTTACAAAAAGTATTAATCATCCTATAATATTGCATTTAGAAAAAATAGGGCTGTAAGGTAATATTAGAAGATTATAAGGCTGATGCAATCAAATAAACCAAAACAACCAAGGATCTTCTTGCACGCATGCACTGAACGTACAAGGTAGAAGTTGCTTCGGAAGTTTTACACTCTACACAGAAAGATATTCTAAATGTAAAATCTTCCAAAGCCAAAGATGAAGTCTTTCGAAGCTTCAGAGATGAAGTCTTCCGAAGCTTCAGAGACAAAGTCTTCCGAAGCCAATTTGCTGTGAAGACTGATTTCTTCCAAAGACAGAGAAGACATGCTTTCTCTGATCTACTTTTCATAAAGCTGACACACCATCCGCTGCAACTCTAAAGACTCACCAACTTATACAAGTTGGTGAAAAGTCCATGCTTTTGTAAACTGTAGATTAAGGTCTTTGTCTGTAACTTCCTACTATTGTACCTGTTAACCTTTTTATATTAGAAAAGGATGTAAGCTATGGCATGTCATAGTTACTAGTCAAAAGGCAATCTGCCTTTTGACTCTACGTTGATCTTGTTGTCTAGATTAGTCTTTCCAACTGTCTTTCTAATTATTGATAGTTGTAGGATGTAGTATAAAGTATCTCAGGTCTTTGTAATTCTTTTATGCTTTGTAACACTTATAATAGAACTTGAGAGCAATATACAGCATCCTTGAAAACCATACTTCTATGTTTGTGTTCTTAGTTCTGTCTCATTACTTACTTGTGTTCTTAGTATCATCTCACACAAACCTGGTTCCCCATTTGATCTGTTAAGTGTTCTAAAACTCTCCTCATTATGAGACTGATTGTATTGACCACCCTTCACATGGTCCTGCAAGGACTTATAGGAGAAGACATTACAAAATCACAAATAGAATATGTATGTAAGTTCAAGCTAAAAAACCCTGATATTACAATCAGAACAGCTAATGTAGAATATAGTCCACTAGATAAAGAAGAACTTAGAAAACAAATCCCTAAAATGATAGGCCAATGACTAATTAAAAAAATCAGAAAGTCCTCATAGATCAGCAGCATTTATAAGAAATCATAGTGAGATAAAAAAAAGAAAAAGCTAGAATAGTATATAATTATAAAGGGTTAAATGACAACACAATAAATGATGGATATAATATTCCAAATAAAAACAGTCTACTAAACCTAATATAAAAGAAAAAGGTCTTCTCAAAGTTTGATTTAAAATCAAGATATAATCAGCTAAAACTAGAAGAAATCTTTAAACAATGAACAGCGTTTACATGTTCCGAAGGACAATTTGAATGGAATGTTCTTAGTTTTGGATTAAAAAATGCTCATTCCATATTTCAAAGGTTTATGGATAGTATATTTTTTAAATACAATTTTTGTTTAGTATATACTGATGACATATTAGTAGCAAGTAAAACTGTTCAAGAACATGAGCAACATCTACAACAAATATTTAAAGAAATTAGAAGGAATGGTATGAGTTTCCAAATGAAAAATGAAACTATTTAAAAGAAAAATATCATTTCTTGGTCTAGAAATAGGAGATGGAAAAATAGAATTACAATCACATATTTCTACTAAAATATTAGATTTTTCAGAAAAATTTGAAAACTTAAAACAAATACAGGCATTTTTAGGATTAGTAAATTACGTAAGAAAAATTATCCCTATTTTGTCAAAGTTAGTAGGGCCATTATATAGTAAATCAACTAAAAATGAACAAAGATATTTTAACGCGGAAGATATAAAGTTCGTAAAAGAAATAAAAAATGCAGTAAGAAATATTAAACCATTGGAAATGCTATTAGTCACAGACTATATAATTATTGAAACAGATGGATGCAAAGAAGATTGGGGTGCAGTTCTTCTTTGCAAACCTGCCATATATAGCCATAAAGAAGAAGAAAAAATCTATGCTTATGCTAGTGGCAATTTCCAAAATAAGACAAGTTGGACAAGCATCGATTTCGAAATCCAAGCATTAATCTATGCTTAAGAAAAATTTAGAATTTTTCTACATAAAGAATTTATAGTTAGAACTGATTGCGAGGCCATTGTAAAGTTTATAAAAAATGATCAAAGTAAAAAGGTAAACAGGACTCGATGGGTTAACTTACAAAATATCATTCAAGGAAGTGGATATGTTATAAATTTTGAACATATTAAAGGAAAAAACAATGGGATAGCCGATATGTTGTCTCGAAACATTAATAAACTTTTGTTCTTAGATGGACATGAAGAAAGATAAAGGAAAAGCTAAGCTTATATAGCCTACACAACCTTCTCCAATGAGTATATCATCTGAGGAAGAGAAGACAAAAAAGCCTATGAGTCAGTCAATGAATGCATCAAAAACACAAAGGTTTAGATAGTTTCCCGCCTCAATTACTGACTTCAACAACACTACACAATTCTATAATCCCAGTCAATCGAAGACTACATATATTCGACCTCCAAAAAATAAACAATTTACCCAAAGGACAAATACACAGAATTCGATCATTACATTTAGTAGTTATGGTTTACAAAAGCGTAACGATCCGAATACAAAGTTCCGACCAATCATCGGAATGATGTTAACTGAAAAACAATAATGTCTGCTAGATAATCTCTGGCACATCCAAACCATGCCTCAAGCTTCAACTTTCAAAGTACATGTGTTAAATGCTTTAAGTATTTATTTCCACGAACAAAAAACAGAAATACCTGAAAAACAAAGGCTTAAGTTTACCCATTATGTTATTTTTCGTGGTACTAAAATTGGCCTTTTTAATAAATGGGAAATGGTGGCTAAACGTATTCAGTGTCCCAAGCCAATCTATAAAGGCTTTACAATTTTTTCACAAGCCTTAGAAACAGCTAGGGAACATTTTGGGATAAACAATTTTTATATTGAACCCGAAGAAGTTCAAACATTTTCAGAAATAACAAAAGCTGAGCCTGAAAAAATAATTAAAGCACAAGAAGAGTTGATTGCAAAGTTACAAGAGCAAATTTTAGAACAAGGAAAAAACACATATTTTAACAAGAGATAATTGAAAATAGTCTTTTAAAACAAAAGATAGAAATGCTCGAATCAAAAAATAGACAGTTATTACAAAAGCTCGAGGAAAAAGAAAGAAATGATACAGTTTTAAAAAGGAGTTATGACATGTTTAAAATAAGGATTCTTGATACACCTTGGAGACATTTTTTAAAACCGATCATTGACCGTTTTCCAGAATTTAAACAAATCATCTCGCAGAAGATTTGTATAGAATTTTCTTCAATTCTATACGAATTACAACAAAAACTACTTGACCTAGCCTTTGTAGGCATATTAAATTCAAGGTTAAGAGTTTTTGAAAGAACAGATCATGAGGGAAATAGAACATGTCTTCTCCTTTTACAAGTATTTCCTCCTACACGAATAATATCTGAAGATGAAATAGTTCAATTCTACCATCATGGTATGATTGATTATATGGAATTCGGATTAAACAGCGAAACAGAGCGTCTTCTTAATCGATTGGGTGAAAAATTTGTAATGACAACAGGAAACATTGCTACACATATATTCCCTCCTAACACAGGTTGTAAAATTTTTGCTTCATTCCCCCATGCCTATTCCTACACTTACACACCTTCATGCAAAAAAATATGTATTGACCACCAAGCTACTACCGGTGATTATTTAGAAAAATTAGCAGTTACTACAAACATAAATTTCTCCAACATGCTTTGGTTAGATAAGTCCCATATAAATACATATATTATACATAATGTTCTTTCAAAATTACAAACCAACACCTTAGAAAAGTTTATTAAAAAACATCAGCAAACCCCAGATCTACCAGAGTATTTTCATTGGGTACAATTTAGACTTCTTGCTGAAGGGCATTATATACGGATATATTCTAAACAGAACTGGAGTATGCTCCTACCATTTGTAGGGGAAAGTGACCTCCTTGAATTAAAACATATTATAAACTTAGCAGATTCTGATGTATAAGATAATGATGATCCAGGTACACCAGTTTCTATAGACAGCACTCTTAAGGATTTTTAAAATATAATGAATAATCTCACATGGGAGACAGCCCTTAGTGGAATCAGTAGAAGACATGCATTCATCCACTCAAAAATAAAATAGAAGACAACCCCTAGTGGAATCAAAGACATACGCTCCTCACATGATTCCTTTATTCCATTGTAAATAATATAGTTTGTCATCTTATTAACTTTAAATTATAGCAGTTGTTTTTTCATTTTTAGAATAGTGGTTGTATCTGCCCTATAAATAAAGGGCATTCCCTTTATTGTAAGACACACCAGATAACTCAATAAAAAATCTCTACGTTCTTATTATCTCAATGGCACACTAAATCCCTTCCGATACTCCTTAGCGTATCCTTCAGTCCTTAGTTTCACTCGTCGCTCTTTATAATATACTTCATTTACCTAAAAAAGTCTTTTTTTACCTTTCTTCACCTCCGATATTGTGCATAAACCTACATATTGGGTGAAGACTTTCTCGTTTCAGTAATTGTCCTCCGCTGCTATTATCTGTAAGTCCTACTCTTAACCTTTAATTTTACAGTTACTGTTATTTTTTACATTTACCTTTTTTTTTTTACTTTTAACCTTTTGTATATTTTATCTGATCTTTATATATATATATATATATATATATATATATATATGTTTTTTTTTATATTTACAATAGGTTTTATCATCACATACCCAAAATCTAAATATGAATAACCTCTCTATTATTTGATATATAAATAACATCTATATTATTTGATATATAAATAAAATCTATGTACAACCAACGTATAACCTCCCGCCGCATAAAATCTACCCTTGTACAAGAGGCGCACCTCATACATGCACCCTTCATGCATGCTTCACGCATAGATGCGCCTCATGCACCCACTTTTATACCAAGGCGAATTCAACTTTTATGAAATGGATAGGTTTACATAAAAAGAATATAAGCTAAAAATGTAACAGATCAAATTAGTCACTAGTTGAATGAGTTGAAAATCATATTATTTACATACAACCATCTAAATCCATATTATGCAAATATTTAGAAAATTAATATAATAATATAATATTTATCATCATATATAACTCGTTAATCATTTTGAAACAATATAAAAAGCAGACATTAAAGCGGTTGGTTGACATGTTGTGACCCGTTCACTAACCCGTCTATATTGACCCGTTCCCTGACCCATCTATTTTGACCCGTTCCCCAACCCATCTATTTTACCACCTCTAATAACGAGTCATGCTAAGAAGACTGTATTATATCAATTACAAAACATTTCCATATTGATCAACATTAGTTGTTTGAATGCAACAAGATAATGTGAAAACAAGTCAGGTTCAAACAGAGAAGAGTCAACAGCAATGGTCAACCAACCAGATAATCTGAAATTAACCTCAAAATTTTCAATTGGTTGGAAAGATTCTTCATCCTCTGTAACCTAAAGCTTTAGCCTGAAGAATTTGGTTATCTTCGAGAAGCCGATCGTATTCAAGAAGCAAATCAGCAGATTGTTTCTGAAGAGAATTAACATGAGCTTCTGCAGCTTCAACTTGTTTATCTTTTTCTTTAGACTCCAATTTAATCTTCTGTAAATTCTCTGTTAAATGTGATATCTCTTTCTGCAATCTTATTATTTCTTCCTTTGCTTTCTGTTCATTTTCTTGAAGCCCCAATTTTTCTTTGGTGAGCTTTTCTATTTCTTGTTTCGATGAACCACCGTTTCTTCTCAAATTAATTAGTTTTCTAAGATGGTGGTGCATTCGATCGATTAAGAAACCAAGATACAGAGAGAATCCTGCAATTTAATGAAAGATATGAATGGTTTAATATTAACAAATTTGAGTGTGCTTACACTTATATGGATTATTTTCGGAAAAAATGTGTTAAAGAGTCCATGCTTGATTAATTACTAAAAAAAATTAGGGATGATGTATACATAATTAAAACAGCATTGCAAGCCACCTAAGTATCAATTTGGTTTCATTTATGCTAATTCTGGCCGAAACATGCCCAAAAATGTAAGATAACAGCTTCAAGTGGTCGCCATGAATATCGTGTGCTGATTGTAGAAGATATGCCCAAACTTTTATTTTACAATTTTAGGGCAAGTTTATGGCCATAATAGGCGTTAAGAAATCAGAATTGATACATGGGTGACCTGAAATGCGGTTTTGAAAATTCAATGGTCTATTGTAGGCATTAAACATAAAATTTGAAAAGCTAAACACAATGTAACAATAATCATGTGGCATATGAAAGAAAAAAATATTAGTAGAAAGTTTGCCATCAAATGATATCATGGGTACGTTTTTGCCACTTAAGAAACTAAATACCACACCGACTCACTAGACATTAATATTATTGTGATAACCGTGAGAACTTGTCACCCAAAAACTCACCGGCCCTACGAATACCCTGTGACCACAAGGTAAATTACAACCTGTGCTGAGTGAGTGGCCTAGACACTAATTTTATTCATAAGTAACAACCAACTTAACCTTCGGTTAATAAAATCAGTGAAGGTGGTCATTGCCAAACCATTTTAAGAGAAACACATTGGTAATTTTACCATTCTATTCCTCATCTTCATCTTTTTCTTCTTCAACCTCAAAATTAACTAAACAACTTCAGTCCAAAAGATGAATCCAAATAAAATTAATAAACAAAATCAGTGCATCCAAACTGAAATTGAAACCCTTTCATCAATCACCATGAGAAATCTGAATTAAAGTGAAAATTCAGTTGGGATTCCCTCACATTGAACAAGGATTTTAAAGATCAAAGGGAAACATCATTTACATATGTTCAAGAAAGACTCTTTTTTCTTGATTTTGTTAATTTAATTAATGTAGAGGAAACATACTAGTTGGGTGTTTGTGTTTTGCCCATTCCTTACCATCAACTTTCAGTTTGGGTTTCAATGTTTTCGCTCTGTGCATTTGGGTTCCCACCAAATTTTGTGTTTGGATTTTAACCTAATTCAGATTTGATTTTGTATTCGGATTCAAGCTGTTTGCCACCTCTAATCAACTCAACAGTCAACAATCATTTCAAACATTAGTTTAGTGAAAATGCCCTAAACCAACATAGCTTTGAAACAAAGCCAAACTCCCTGGTTGCTAGTAGTTCCCTCTAGCAGAGGACTCAGGTTCAAATCCAGCTTCCACTCTGCCTTAACCTCTCAAAACATGAGTTTTCTCCAAGGAGTTCTCATAGTTACCAAAATAAACCAAACTCCATAGCCAGTGTAACATGACAAATACAGAAAACCAAACTACTAACAAGCAAGTTACATGATAAAATGTTAATAATGCTAATAACATTATGAAGCTCTATAAGAATATTAGATTGACAGAGACAAAAATGTACCCATTAGAGAAGCCTCCAGCAAGTGAGTCCTCCAAAGAACCTGATCCATTGGTGTCATTGTACCAATCTTAGCACCCTTATTCTGGATTTTAACAATGCTAATCCAATTCGAAAACAAAATCACAGACATTGTACCAGCAATTGTCAAAACAGTTGCCTTTCTCATCTTCACTTGATCCAAACAGTTCATTACTAGCTCTCTAAGTGGCCCAATTTTCACCATCAGAAGAAATGCAACAAATGCCTCAGCAAACACCACTAAGAACAACAATTGTGTCATCTTTAATGATCCACAAACTAAAATCCCCAATTTTTTAAACAGTTTTGAGCAAATCTCTAATCAGATTTCATGTCAAAAGCAAAGATGATTGAGAAAACACTTTCAATCACACTGTAAGAACAACAATTTTGTCATCTTTAATGACTCAAAACCAAAATCCCCAAATTTCTACAGAGCTTTAAGCAAAATCTCTAATCAGACTTCATGTCAAAAGCAAAGATCATTGACAAAATAACACTTTCATTCGACACTGTGAAAGTATGATTGAGGTAAAACATCAAATCTTACTAGGGTTTATAGCCTTAGGAAGAACACATCTTCCTGTTATCAAGAAAATCGAAGGAAAAATCTTGAAAACACTAATCTGAATTGGGTTTCACTTTTTAACACTGTACTAGAAGTACCCAGTTCGATTTTGGCTCAAAAGAAGTGGGTTTAGCCTGTAAATCGAAAAATGAAGATGAAATATCAGAATTTCATTACACATTTCAGTATTTCACCATTATCAGTAATAATGATGGAGAAATCTTGAAAACACTTTCTTTCTAAAATCTGTGATGTTGTGAACTGGCTTTCAATCTTTGTTGCAAAGATTAGAACACCCAGTTCTTAGATTTCTTCATTTTGGCTAAAAACGGCCAGAATTCCAGACCACAAGAGTGTAGTACGAATGTACGATGAGTATGAACACTTTTTAAGTTTGTAGCTTTGATGTTTACTAGTTTAGACCCATGTAGCACACAATAATAATATTAAATTAGTTTTATTAATTAATATTTAAAAATTATAAAAAAATCTGATATAATATATTATTAAAATTTGTATTACTATTATTCCTCTATGTCGGTGGACATAGAGGATTTTTAGATTTTTTTTTTTGTATATTATATATTATATATAGTAAAATTGAGATTTTTTTTGTATATTATATATTATATATAACAAAATTGAGATATGGACATCTATCTTGCTGGCTTGCGAGCTTTTTCAGTATACATAAGACCCGGGTTCGAGTCTGACATTCACTATACTTTGCATGCTTTCTTAATTAATCCATATTTTGGTTTCTCATATAAATAATAGTAGTTCAAATATATCTATCTTAAAAAACGTTATTATATAATACTACATGTTTATTTTTATGTGTAAATTTTGTTCCTCTATGTCGGTGGACATAGAGGATTTTTAGATTTTTTTTTTGTATATTATATATTATATATAGCAAAATTGAGATTTTTTTTTGTATATTATATATTATATATAGCAAAATTGAGATATGGAAGGACATCCTAGCTTGCTGGCTTGCGAGCTCTTTCACTATACATAAGACATTCACTATACTTTGCATGTTTTCTTAATTAACCCATACTTTAGTTTCTCATATAAATAATAGTAGTTCAAATTGTATCTATCTTAAAAATATTTGGAATGAGTTGGGTCAAATATTATAATTTTATTTCGTTGGTATAAATTCAAATTACTCTATGTTTTGATGTAAATTTTGCTAGGAAATGTGTTAGAGCGAATGTAATCTATGTTTTATCATGCCGCCTGTGGCTTCCCCGCACTTGCTTATTTTGACATAGAGGACATAGAGGATTTTTAGATATTATTTTTTTTGTATATTATATATTATATATAGCAAAATTAAGATTTTTTTTGTATATTATATAGAATATATAGCAAAATTGAGACATGGAAGGACATCTAGCTTGCTGGCTTGCGAGCTCTTTCACTATACATAAGACCCGGGTTCGAGTCTAACATTCACTATACTTTGCATGCTTTCTTAATTAACCCATATTTGGTTTCTCATATAAATAATAGTAGTTCAAATTATATCTATCTTTAAAAACGTTATTATATAATACTACGTGTTTATTTTTATGTGTAAATTTTATTTGGAACGAGTTGGGTCAAATATTATAATTTTATTTCGTTGGTATAAATTCGAATTACTCTATGTTTTGATGTAAATTTTGCTAGGAAATGTGTTAGAGCGAATGTAATCTATGTTTTATCATGCAGCCTATGGCTTCCCCGCAGTTGATTATTTTGATGTACGTTTTGAGTTGTTCTACGTTCGTTCGATGGTACTAATTCGTGTTACTCCATGTTTTACGTAAATTTAGTTCGGAAGCAAGTTGAGTCGATTATACTTTATACTTCATCATGACACGTACGCTCGCCGCCGCAGCAACGCGCGACGAGTTAAATAACTAGTTATATATAATTAACTACCTTAAGTAATAATAATAATAATAATATTTTCTTAAAATTTCATCTTTAAAAATATTTTGTTGGAAAAAAATTGTTTTTTAAACATGTTAATTGTTTTTTAAAAATAAGTTATTTTTAGACAACATTATTTTTTAAAAAACTTTTTATATTAAAAAGTTTCATACATTTTTTAAAAAAACATAACTTTTATTTATTAAAATTTTTATTTATTAATTTGAAAAGGATATACAACATAATTCATATTTAATATTATCATTAAAGAGTTGAGTTTTTATGGTAACGAAATGTGTCAAAATGATTGTAATAAAATGACATGTGTTAAATGATTTGTGAGAGAATGAAATATGGCAAAAAATATTTTGCTTTATTAGTATAGACTAACTTTAGTAAACTCGTGTATTACACGAGTTAAATAAATAAAATATTAAATAAAATAAAAAATATTAATTATAAACGATAGATTAAGACATGATATTATTAAAACTATATATGAGCAATAACTATAAGTAATAAAATAATAATATGAACTTTTTAATTTATTTGTTTTTATTCAAAGATAAGTTAAACATTTTGTTTTAAAATATCGTTTTAAAAATTTTTCATTTTTAAAAATTTCCTTACTATAACTCCCTATTTTAATTATTTTTATTTTATAAATAATTTACTTTAAAAAACCAATTTTAAAATATTACATAAAAATAGTTTTATTTTTTAGAAAAAAAGATCTTTTTATAAAAAATTATCTCTATAGAAATAACATTAATAAAAAGTTCTTTTTTTTAATTTATTAAAAACTAATTATAATGTAAAAATAAATAGATAATATTATTAGTAATTAGTGTGGTTATTTAATAGGAGAGAGAAACGAGAAAAGTCTGATGAAAATAAATGTGATGCTGATACGTGGCACCCCCATGTATCTTTTTATTAGAGCAAGAAGATTTGTAACTTGTTTGAAGATCACTTGGGCTGTGGATTTTACACTTTTGATTTACAAAAATGAAATAAAATTTTTATATATAATAAGTAAATAAGATTTAGTCATATTACGAAATTTTGTTATAACTTGACAAAATTAGTGGACTAACTTGTAATAAATAATACTTACGAATTAACCTTGAAAACAATATTACCACATGGACCATTGGTGTAATTAACTCTATTAAAAACTTACATACTCGAGGTCGAATCACTTCGAGCTAAAATTTTATAGCTTGAGTTTGGTTCGCTAAAAACTTTTCAAACTTGAGCTGAGCTCGAGCTAGCTCGACTCGTTTATTATTTAACTATTGTATTTAATATTTTTAGACATAACTTATATATATATAATTATGTTTTATATAAAACATTATACATATACTATTCTTAAAAAAAGCTAGTGTATTACATGAGCTGGATAATAAAAAATATGAATATGAATATATATATACTTCTAATCACTGAAATGACTTATTATGTATAAAATAATTTCCAGAGGTTTGGTATATCGTTCAAACTACAAATGAGAAATGAATTAGAAAACAATGATTTTTTAATAAACAAAAAATTAAAATAGTGGTCATAAAAGCGCAGATAAATTATTATCTTAATTACTAATTACCTTAAAAAAGATAAAAGTAGTTTAAGTGGGAAAATAAAAATTTTGATACTCTAAAATTATGCCAAGTGTGTAATTGAGATACTCTTTTATTATAATAAAATGATACTACATAATTATTTTTATCTTAATATAAGGCTCGGGCTCGGGTCCTGCTCAATAGGGCTCAACTGATTTTGAGCTTTTTATCAAGACAATCTCGAGTAGTTGTGAATTGCTCGGCTCATTTACGACCCTACCTATGTGAAATCCAACATTTGAATTCATTATTCTGCTATTGTATTTTGATTTCCTCATATATCTTAGCACCATGTTTTACGAGAACACCCAGACAATCATAGGATAAATTTTCATCATTTATCGAGGCCTCTGAATGAAAGATCACTTCACCAATAGTTCCAGCAATTTTGTCAACTGTGGATCTACTCCAGAATTGTAGTAGTATCTCGTGAATTCTTATTAACGCTATTCATTCAAAAAACAATATATTGGTCACTCCAAATGTCTAGTTTGGAGAACCATTGGTTCCAAACATCTTTTGGTCTCAAAAAACTATTGGTTCTAAAATCAATATCTTGGCCACTCCAAATGTTTCGAACTTTGCTAAGTTGACAATAACTTGCAATTGCCAATCTTGATTAAGTTCAACACCATTTTTAAATTTATCTTATCGGTCACCGTAACGAATCTCACAAAACAAAAGTTTGTCTAGGATTTGGATTTTATCTTCGTGATGTATACATCTTCTACCTATCCAAAAGTTCTGAGTTCTTTTGCCAAAACACATGGAGATAGGTTCCTTGGTATACTGGAAACAAATTAAGTTGTTTCTTGTTTCTTTTGTCCCTTTAAATAGACATCCTGCGACCCATAGTCTGACGTCTTCTCATCTTCATGCACACTAGCCACTAGGGTCGGAAGCACCTATTTTATGTCCAGATAAATAATAGTTAGTTACACAAATAGTCATGTGATGTTTATTTTGGCGAAAGAACATGTTAAAATACTAAATTTTTTAGTAACACGTTTAATATTTATGATTTAAATTTTTGACAGGGTTACAGTCTACGACAAGCGTTTGTTAAGTTTGTGTTAAATTCTTCAAATATGAACCTTGGTTGTAAAAATTTCTAACACTTAAAAAGCAGGATGTTACTTTCAAGCGAATTCAAGTTAACCCCTCACTTGTTTGAAGTTGTTATGACATGATGCAGGACCGGTGAAGGGGGTCAATGAAACAGTTTCACAATGTTTGAAGAGACTTAAAACACTTAACAAATCAAATAGGGAACCGGCTTAAAGTGAAACAAAGAACACAAGATAAGAACACAAGCAAGCAGAACACAATAAGATGATTTTCAAGAATGTTGAATATTGCTCTCAAGTGTTTTTACAAAGTGTGACAAAGCTTAGTCCTATGAACTGGTACCTGAGATGCTTTATACTACATCCTACAGCCGGCCATACTTTAAAGGCCAGCTGTAAACACTAATCTAGACAACAAGATCAATGTAAAGTCAAAAGACAGATTGCCATTTGACTAGTGACTATGACATGCCATAGCTCACATCCTTATATAATACAAAAGGGATAAAAGTATATAAGTAGAAAGTTACAGACACTATGACCATAATCTACAGTTGACAAAATTATGGACTTTTCAACAACTTATGTAAATGGGTGAGTATTCAGAGATGACAGTGCAAAGTAGTTCAGATTTTCTCAAAAGTGAGTTAGAGAAAGCATGTCTTCTCTGTATTCGGAAGAAATCAGTCTCTTGGCTTCGGAAGACTTTGTGTTGTGGCTTTGAAAGACTTCATCTTTGGCTTCGGAAGAAATGGTCCTTTGGCTTCGAAAGATTTGATACTTAGTATATTCCATTGAGTTGTATCAAATCTTTCGAAGTAACTTCCTTGTACTTCACATGTGCTTGCTGAGAGCTCTTTGGTTGCATCAGCCTCAAAGCATAATTCTATAAACTCCTATTAGGCTGATGCTACCAAAACTGAAGAAGAACTTTGAATCTTGATCTTCATCTGTTGACAGTACTCATTAGAATCAAGACCATTCCATTTATTATTAGTTGGTCAAGATTCATCAAACTTTCAAAGTATCTTCTCATGTCAAAGAGATCATATAGAGGAAGGTCAAGTATGTTTTGCCAGAAGTACATCTTGACCCCCTTGATCTCTAGTGACATACCATCTGTCTAGGTTTATTGCAAATGCCCAAGACAAGATGGGTCTCTCAGCAGCAATAGGCTCTACTTGGATTGGAGTTGAATGAGCAGCCTCTTCTTGATCACCCTTAGGATGTTTTGACTCATCCTGAGGTGAAAAGATAGATGCCTTGGACTTCTTCTTCTTCTTCTTGTCCCTTCTAATGGCCATCCTTTTCTTTTTTTTGTATTTTAACTGAGGAGATTGGTCTTGAGTACTAGATGTTTCCTGTTTCTCCTCCTCAGGTGGGTCCTTTTCCTTCCCAGATTTAGAAGGAGAGGGATCAGGACCCTGCTGTGGGTCGGAAGATAAAGTTGGCTGAGATGCAGCACTAGGTTCAGGTTGGGTTGTCTCTTGGGGTTGAGCTCAACTTCAGGTGCAGCCTGACTTGGTGGAGAATGCAAGTCTACCAGCTTACCCCTCTTGATTTTCTGTTTGATCACTCTAATGTACTAATCCATAGTGGATAGAGACATCGTACCAAGTCTCCTTTTGGGGGAACCCATACAGCTTCAAGATGCTCACCATCTTTAGTATGTTCTGATTGGCTCGAATGGTGGCTCTTGACTTTGCAGCCTCTTACCTCATCTTTCTCTTAGCAGCTTTTTGTTCTTTTTGAACTTCTTGCTCAAGCTACTTGAGGTATTCAAACTCAACGCACTCATATGACAAGGGAAGTAGGTCTGCTACCTGATAGAGGTCTGTGGCACTCAGGTAGGTTATCATGTTTTGTCTGTCTTGTTCCTTACCTACCTGAGCTTTTTATTCAGCTGCCACAGCCTCTGCCTTAGGGCTTTCTTGAACTGTAGAGAGGGTAGGAGCTTTGTAGAGTCTCTTTCTTTTTCTTTCTACTTTAATTTTAAGGATCAAGTCTGCAGACTCAGCTTCCTTACTCTCTTTTGACACTTAGTTCATTAAGTTCCTACAAGGGAAAATAGATGATTTCATCTATGTTATAGGTCCTAGACCCCAAGTAGTTTAATCTGGCTTCCCAAGTAGTTCCTGTTGAGTGTTTGGCCGTGGAGCAGCTCGGATTGCATCTTGTATAAAGCTTGGGGTCTCTCTTGTTCTCTCACCCCTTAGCTTCCTCTTCCTCTCCCTTTTCTACTGCTCAATCTCCTCAGAGGTTATAATCCTCTTCCTTTTGTTAGTCATTGGCCTGTATGACTCAGGGTGGAAAGAGCTTTGGCCTTAATCACTTGGTATAAAACTTGAGCTCTGGCCAGGGAGAGGTTGTGAGACACTTTCACCGGCTGGTGTCTCACTAAGGGTATTGGGTGCTGAAATAGTTCATGTCTCAAGGTTCATAGGCTTAACTACTAGGCCTTCAACCAAGGTTTCCCCTTCGAAGCTAATCTTAGGATCTGCCTTAGTATATAATTGACCAACAGTCTTATCTGCTAGCCTCTGTCTATATAATTTGGATCTCTTATTGAACTCTTCAAGTACCCTTTCTTGAATTCTCTCAGCTAACCTTTCAGCTTGTCTGGTTTTACTTGGATTGGCAAGTGGCAGGTAAACCAAAGAAAAGCTCTCATAGTATCTCAGGTTTTGAAAATTGAAGACTGCTTGTTTCCCCTGAGATCTAGAGAGGACCAAGGCTCTTCTATCAGCATCGTAGCTCTATCTTACTATTGGATTTTCAGCAGGGTAGGATGGGGTAGACATAGCCCTTGGTATGCCCTCCTTAAATAGGCTTTGAATCAGGGCTTCCACATCAATGTGGGCCTGAGGAGGTTGTCGAGTATGGACAACTACAAGTGAGGGTGGCAATTCCTCTATGTCCATACTCTAGGAGGAACTCCCAGGTTCTGTGATTATAGGAAGGACTTTCTCCTCCTTTTTGGTAGCATCACCCTCTTTCACAGGGGAGCTAAGAGTTAGGTCCACAACATTCATAGGTTCTTGTGAACCTGGTTGAGTTTGCCTGGAAGGGCTCTCAGCTAACTTGCCCTTGAGATCGGTGATCTCAAGTTACCGGTCACTAACCTACATTTGCAAGGTAACCACCTAAGATTCCAGGTGACTTAACTTTGAAACTAAATAGGTGCAGATTTTAGACAGTTTTTGCATCTTTAGTTGCAGACTCCTCTCATCTTTATCAGAAAAATCATGTGGGGATGAGAGAATAGGACCAAAGTTTTCTTACTCACCACCAGCTTAGGGTTCTTGGTTGCTTGATTTCCCCTGCACCATGACAGCTTAAAGAGAAGTTTCAATGGGTTAGGTTGCCATGGTTGAGATCTTAATGATGTAATCACTTGCAAAAGTAAGAGCCTCTTCCATATGGACTTCCTGAACATGTTTAGGGAAGTCCATCTCAGTTAGGGGTGGATGATATGGGCTAGACATGGGTGATTTAGGAGCACTAATCTCTCCTTGAGCAGGGGAGGAGAAGAGAGACTCATGGTACTCACTAAAGTCCATATCCTCATCATCATTGAATTGTAGGTCATGGATGGGTTGGTTTAAGTCTAACGACTGGGGATGGTAGCTTTCCCCTGAAGGCTGATCACTTGAGTTTTGAGACTCAGAGTAATGGCTTAAGCTCTGGGCAATGAGCTCATCAGGCTGAGCATGAGAAATCTTAGCACTGATCAAAGAAGTAAAGGGAGTTGTCTACTCCTCAGGGGAAGTGGGAGCTCTTGATTTCACTTCCTCCTGCATGGGTGGTTGTATAGGGACATGCTCAATCTGAGTAGAGTGAGCAGGGATTGGTTTGGATTTTCTAGTATAGGTGATGGTTATTTGTGGCTGTGTGGATGGTGTAGATGTAGAAGGTGTGGGTTCAACATTGACTGGTGATGCCAATTTGTCACCTTGATCAATGATGTAACCTTTCGAATATTTGTTAACTAATTTTTACTTCCGTTATCTCTTGTAGGTGCTATTTATGTCAATAATACAACTATCGGGGTTCATCTTTTTGCATTTCTAAAAATCTCAATGTTCCTATTAATTTATAATCTTAGTTTTAAATTTTATAACTTGATTAGTTATTAATTAAATAATTTTTTTTTTGTAAAGCTTGAGCATTAATTATGAGTTTTAAGTATAGAATTGAAATAAATAATTTGTCATCAAAGTCCTATTTATAAATTTATAAATTTTATAATTTATAAAATGCTATTGTTAAAATGTGATCTGAGGCATTCAATTAAAACAAATAATTGAATTATGAAGTTTATAAAAAAATTGATAAGATTTATAAAATAAATGATTTATCATTAACTTGATTTATAATGTTAAGGGTTTAAAAATTATAAGTTATAAATTAAATTTTAAAAGATTAACTTAAATTGTTAAACTCCAAAACATCAGGGACCAAAATTGTAAATATTTTAAAAACCCATTTTGTTCCTCCCCTATTTTCCCGTGTTTCCGGCGACCACCCTCGGCCAAGCTCCGGCGCGGCTATGGCGACCGGCTAACTCGAAAATTAAGCATTGTTTAAAGCTAACCAACCGCCCCTGAACTTCGTACATCGGTTTCGAACCTGTGTGGAGCTGGATCTCAAAGTAAACAGGCAATTAAGAACTTCGTCTTGTAACCAAAGTGTACCAGTTTTTGTATACACTTAATTTATTTAAAACCGGCCGAAATGGTTCAATGAAACGTTTAGAAACGGTTGTATCATCATGAGGAATTCAAGTGGGTTGTTAATTGTCATTGAAATCACGTTGTAAATCGCGAATCAAACCGAAATAGTCGAACCTAACATCGAAGTTGTCCGGGTTGAAACAGTCACAATGGAACTGTTATAAACACGGTTGTACGTTCCATTCAATCCCTTTCAACTCTCTTAGCCTCTAATTCCATTATCAATCACCCTATCTCCACATTCAATCTCGGTTCCTATCGCGACCTGTTTCTCCAAATTTTACCACGGTTCGACTTCAAACGAGGTAAATTGAACATCAGTACAAACTTGTTTAATCAAAGGGAATCAAGGCCCCATGATTAATTTCATTAATACCAACGATTTGATGATCAATCGGTTTGATTTTTTATTCTAGGGTTCTTGAATCAATTTGGGGTTCTAGTGTTGGGTTTGTTTGTAAAAATTAAAACCTGACTAAAGACAGGCACAGGCGCCCTAGCCTGCTGGTTAACGCATAATGAGTATACGTCCAAGGTCGTGGGTTCAAATCCCATAACCCGTATTTTTTTTAAAAAAAGGGTTTTTACTCATATTTCAAATTTCAGAAAAATTATAAAAGGATATTGTATTAGAAAAATATTATTTTTAATTGATGAGTTGTTATCAGAAATTATTTATTAATCCTATGATTATAGAAATTATTCTAAACAATTTTAATGATTTTGAGATGTTTAGAAAAACTTGCGATAGGTTTTGTATATTATATAAGAATCATCTTTCCTTTTTATCTTATTTTTTTAATCATTTTATTATTTAGTTTTCCTATAACTTTATTTTCAGAAAACTTTAAGAAATTATTATATGATTTTGTAACTCCATTATCTATAATTGCGTAACCTGTTATCTTTAAGGATTGAAACTATAAAGATGTAAAAATATTATTGAGGATTATTTATTCTTTGCAACACTAATCTTTATTATTTATGATCATTCATTTTTATATATAAATAAAAATTTTATAAAGTTGAATTGTGTTGAACCCCAAATCCTTATAGCAAACCCTAGATTCCAGAAATGGCCTCTTGAACATATCCGATTATAATCTAAACTTGGAACACTCGCGTCTAGGTAACCTATGAAGAAACCGTTGGTGCTATTTTAGCTTCTTATTATTCAAAGTACATCTTATAACATGTGAGTTTCCCATATCCCGTTTTACTTTACTTCACACGTTTTGGGGTGAAACATGTCATTCGTATCAATGTACACTTGTAAAACGTTTAAATACTTGTAATGCACGTGCAATTCATTTTATATTTTTGTCATGGTTATTTGAGACTTTTGCGAATATTATGTGATAGACTCTTGCAAAAACAATCATCAACTATTGCTAGCCTAGCAACGTCATAGATCTATGGGCTTGACAAGCCTATTTGGTGCTAAAGCCGAGGTTATTGCCGGCTCCTGATGACGTATTCTTGTTCATCATGGGAACCAAGTACACTTAGCTAATCGTATATTTCGTTGTGGCCATATCATTGTCAAGGTTTGATTGTATCATTTTGCTATCTATATATTCTCGCATTATTCCTTAACCTGTGACATGAATTGCCTCTTAAAAAAGGTTTATATATGTATGTACAATCTTATGGGAACTCACCAACATTATATGTTGATCGTATTTTCTAACATGTTTCAGGAAATGCACAAGCTTAAATGTTGATCTTGAAGATTTGAAATCATCTAGGACTGGACCTAGAAATAATAAAGGATTCACTTTTAATCTGAAAGTTTTAATTTAGTTTATGTTATGGTTGAATGTTTGAGATTTATGAATGTAATGTTACAATATGATCCATATGTTTAATAATATTTACACTTTGAAGTAGCATTTTGTGGCTTTGAACAATCTTAACCCTCACATCTCAACGTTTCCGCCGTTAAGGTTGGGGTGTGACAAATAAGCTCTAACATTTTTGTGACCAGGGCTATTTTTACCCCTGAGAAGCCAACAATGGTCTTTCTCATGATTTTAAAGATACCGGGCTTAATCTGTCCCAATTTAAGAGTAACATCCGCTCCCTTTAACTGTGAGTCATGTTTACTGTTAAGAATGTGTTGAACATATCTAGGGAACATGTAGTACTCTAAAAAGTCCAAGTTTGCAAGCAAGTTTGTATACACAAACTGTGATTACTTGAACTTGACCCCTTAAACCATTTCATAGACTATGTAGCATAAGTCCTCAGGAATCTGTTACCATCCTCCATGTTTGTTAGGTAATGAGTGGATGACAACAAATCAGCATATTATTCATTTATGTTAATTTTGACTAGTTTTACAATCCCTTTTCAAAGTTATCTCTTATCAAATCATACCTGATGTTGATGTGCTTTGTCTTTGAGTGCTGCACAAGATTCTTTATGATAGAGATAGCACTGTTGTTGTCTATATGGATGGGAGTCTCTTTGAAGTTGAATCCATAGTCCAGCATATGATTCTGAATCCAAAGCACTTGAGCATAACAGCTTGCAGCAGCAATGTATTTAGCTTCAGCAGTTGATGCAGACACACAGGATTATTTCTTGCATTGCCATGAGACTATCTTTCCACCAAAGAATTGACATCCCCCAAATGTAGACTTTGCAGTCATGTTGCATACAGATTGAAGATGTAATTTGGTAAGTATGCCTTGCACATACTTTGAGTGGTTTATGAAGATGTTATTGTCAACCTGCTTTAATTGAATTCCTAGAAAGAAATTAAGTTCCCTCATGGCATTCATTTTAAATCTATTCTTCATCAGCTTCTCAAAGTCTTTACAAAGCTTTGAATTAGTTGACCCAAAAATGATGTCATCTACATAAACTTGAACAAACATCAAGTCATTTCCTATTCCGTTGATGAAAAGTGTTCCATCAATAGTAACTCTCTTGTATCCATGCTGACAGAGATACTGTGATAGTGTCTCATACCACTTCCTTGGAGCTTGATGCAACCCATCAAAAGCTTTCTCAAGCTTGGAGACATAATCAGAATGATTTGGGTCTGCAAAGCCAAGTGATTGTTTGACATACACTTCCTCATCAATCTCCCCATATAAAAAGGCACACTTGACATCAAGTTGGTAGACTTTGAAATCCTTGGATGCAGCAAAAACAAGAAATATCCTAACAGCTTCAAGTCTTGCTACAGGAACAAAAACATCTATGTAGTCAAACCCTTCTTCTTGTATGTACCCTTGAACAACTAGTCTTGCCTTGTTATTGATGACAAGTCCTCTATCATCCTTCTTATTCTTGAAAACGCACTTGGTACCTACTGGTGTCTTCCTATGATGAAGAGGGCATAGGTTCCAAACTTTTTGTCTTTTCAATTGAAGCAGCTCCTACTACATTACTTCAATCCAACTTCCATCCGTCAGAGCCTAATCAACCTTCTTTGGCTCAATCTGGGACAAGAAACAAGAGTATAGACAAACATTTTTGTCATGTGTTTGTCCTTTTGTTCTCACCTCAGTCCAACATCTCCAATGATGTTTGTGGTGGGATGTGACTTGTGGATTCTTAGTTGAGAAATCACAACAAGTTGGTTTAATAGATCTAAATTAGAGAAATTCAGATCTGGTACTTGAATATCACCCACCACATCAACACACTTATCAAGAGAAACTTGATCCAATGAGTGTGTTACATCATTGATGTTGTCTTCTATGGAGTGGTTATCAGCATCAAGAAATTCTTGATCACTTACACCACCTCCATCTCCTCCTACATTTGAAATTCCTTCATTTGAGTTTTGTGCCTCAGTGTTGGAATTTATAGGCACCTCAGATGTACCAGCTGAATAATTTGTCATGGTTGTGCTGACAGGATATCCAACTACAGGGCTTGTTACCACTGGAGCTGAAGTAATTTGAACACTTGGTCTTCTCAACTCAAATCTTGGATCAGAATCTCCTGTTGATAAGGTACTTGTAGATCCTAAAACATCTTCACAAGATTTATTAAAATAGTTGGTAACTAAATCAAGATCAAACAGCCAATCAGGACCAGAACCTTTCACCTAATTCTCCTCCAAAAGCGTTTGGCCCTCCATTAATTTTCTCAAAGTTCTGAAGCAAAGAGCCATTGCCTGTCATGTGCTTGGAACAACGACCACTATCAATGATCCATACATTTCCCTTGGTCTTCAGCTGTTCCTGCATAGAAAGAGGTGGTTAGTTACATTTGGAACCTAAGCCTTATTGGTTTTAGGCTCATCAAAGTGAACTGAAGATAGTTCAACAGTTATTAATCCTATATGTAAGCTTTGAGGATCATTTTCTGTTATTGATGAAAAACTTTCAGTCACATGGTCTTCCTTTATTTTACACACCATCTTTGGAAAATTAGACTTGGCTTTCAAAACTTCAGAAGTTTTGGAGACTGGACCTTCAGAAGCTTTTGCATCCATAACAGCAGACTTCAGTACTTCGGAAGCATTCATTTCTTCTAAGACCAAAATTTCTTCCGAATGTAATTTTTCACCTATCTTCTTTTCACTCTGTAGCTTTCGAAAGGAGAAGTTTTTCTCTCGAATCCATCTTCTTCTTTTTATTCTTAGAAGTTTTCTTCTTGGTCATATGAATGTTACTCTTGGAATTATAGATGCAATCCTTAGCAAAGTGAGAGGCACCACCACACATGTTGCATTTAACTTTCATACTTTTAAAAGTCTTCTTCTGAGCAGAAGGCTGAGCTTGATCACTTTCCACTTCCTTCTTCATCTTCATAGATGATGCAGTATTCTTCTTAGGATGAGGCTTGCTCTTGAAACTAGATGGTTTTTGTGCAGTAGTGGTGCACATTTGATTAACTTTTTTCTCTTAACTAGAATGATTTGAACATGAACTAGGACCCCTGGTACTGGAGTCAATAGTTGAGTATTCAGTTCACCACTTCAAACCTAGCAAAGATAAAGACTTGTTTTTGCTTGAAGTTGAAAGTGACCTTGATTTCTTGAGCTTTCTTTGATTTTCTTTTGGCTGCCCTGATCAAGTTCTTCATAGCTGACTTGGTCATCCTTGGTTCTTTCTTCTCTCCAGGAGCATAGTGACCCTTCTTAGAATGATCCTTCTCATTCATAATAGATTCATCATTCGCTATCTCCTATTCATTTTCATACTTTTCTTGGATGGGGTCTATGAGGGGCAGCTCATCTTGACTAGTTCCATAGATAGTAGAGTGTGTGGAGGAGCTATCTCATTTGAACCCAAACCCTGCCTGTTCTGATAAAAAATATTTGCATGCAAGGATGAAGATATGATTTTCTTGAAGGTTTCTTCTTCAATAACACACTTTTCTACCTTGATTTTACTGATCACAAGCTCAGCCTAACATTCAGTTAACTTGCTAATAAATTTTTTGATTTGAGTCCTGTAATTTGTTTGCTCATGCTTAATAGTTGAAATTGTTTTTTTTTTAATCTTTTATTTTAAGTTTATAATCATTTTTAGCTCTTTTAAAATTAGCTTTTAAAATATTCAAACACTCAAGGTCAGATCTCACTTCCAGGTTATAAGACGTATACATATTTACTTTAGCAATACATTCAGGTGTACAGAGACGTTCTAATATCTTGGCTTCTTTATGAGCAGCCATCAGTGCTTGGTTAGGAGAAATATCTTCAACCTGAAAGCTGCAGTCAAAGCCTCCTTCTTCAACAACAACAACAGTTTGTTGTTTTGGTTGGCTTGGCTTCTTAGATCTGGAAGATGCATCAGTGTAGTTTGGTCTGGATTGTGCTTGACCCCCATTAGTTCTTGGTGCCTTGCACTCCCTAGCATAGTGTACCATCTGGTTACAGTTGTAACACTTCATTTTGCTTTTATCCAGTCCAAACTTTCCACTAGATACATTGCTAGGAAACTTTCTTCCGGTTCTCTTGTAAAAAAATTTAGCTCTATGAGTAAGAAAAGCCATCTCCTGGAATATCTCCATATACTCAAGGTTATCTGAATGAATACAATCCAAGTCTTCAAGAGTGAAGAGAAAGCTGCCACAACTTTCATCAGCTGACACAAAGGCTTGAGATACGCTTATCTCTTGGAATGGGCTTGCTTGAATGTAGCTCTCCCTTGGTGTCTCAGGGAAGGTGATGAAAGGACCCCTTTGTGAGTTATCAAGATAACAGATAAGATGATGCTATGGTTCTCTACTATCCCTTTCAACCACATGGAGGGTTTGAACTCTGTTGATTGCTGGAAAAGCTGTTTGATGGATTCTAAATGTTCATTTCCATCTGGTAGCTACTAAAGATACCATACAGCTCTGTAAGAGTAAGGGTAGAGAGGTTCTCAGTTCTTTTAATGGCCACACAGTAGTGAGTTTATTGTCTAGGAAGAGAAAACATGAACTTTCTCATAATGTCCCTATTCTCAATCTTAACTCCAACATCCATGAGAGTATCTACAATCTCAACATATCTAATGTATTGTTAAGTCATAGTTTCACCTGAATCATAGGTGAAGTTCTCAAGTGACTGCTTTATAAGGTCATTCATGTTAGCTTCAGCAGACCTCTCATATATAAGCTTTAGTGCATCCCAAAGCTGCTTAACAGTCTTGCATTTCTTAAAGCCTCTGTATATAGAGTTTGGAAGAGCAGTTTGGAGAACGGTCATGGCCTTCTGATCTATGTCAATCTTCTTCCAATCTTGCTCAGAATAGTCAGCCACTTCCTTTGGTATCATCCCACCTCTAGCAGTGGCTGAAAAGGTACTTGGGATGTGAGGTCCTTCTACAACAGATCTCTACATCCTGCTGTCTTGAGACTTGATGAACCCTTCCATACGTTGGAACCAAGTATCAAAGTTATCAGGAGTGATCAGTGGAGACTTTGTCATGGTACCGGTTTCCATATCAGCTTTTGTGATACCTACCATTTGAGCTGGTAAGTGTTTTGTGAAACTGAAGGTATTGACGATAGTGAGATCTTACAATCAAAAGCATAAAAAGCTCTGATACCAATTACAGGACCGGTGAAGGGGCTCAATGCAATAGTTTCACAATGTTTAGCAAGACTTAGAACACTTAACAGATCAAATAGAGAACCGGCTTAAAGTAAAACAAAGAACACGAGATAAGAACACAAGCAAACAGAACACAATAAGATGGTTTTTAAGAATGCTGTATATTGCTCTCAAGTGTTTTCACAAAGTGTTACAAATCTTACTCCTATGAACTGGTACCTGAAATGCTTTATACTACATCGAACAGTTGGCCATACTTTGAATGTCAGCTGGAAACACTAATCTAGACAACAAGATCAATGTAAAGTCAAAAGGTAGATTGTCTTTTGACTAGTGAGTATAACATGTCATAGTTCATAACCTTATCTAATACCAAAAGCATAAAAGTATATAAGTAGAGAGTTACAGACACTGTGACCATAATCTACAGTTGACAAAAGTATGGACTTTTCACCAACTTTGGTGAGTATTCAGAGATGACAGTGCAAAATGGTTCAGCTTTTGTCAAAAGTGAGTCAGAGAAAACATATCTTCTTTGTATTCAAAAGAAATCAATCTCTTGACTTCGGAATATTTTGTCTTGAGGCTTCGGAAGAAATGGTAATTTGGCTTCGGAAGAAATGGTAATTTGGCTTCGGAAGATTTGATACTTAGTATATTTAATTGAGTTGTATCAAATCTTTCGAATTAACGTTTTTGTATTTCACATGTGCATGCTGAGAGCTTTTTGGTTGTATCAGCCTCTAAGTATAATCCTTATACGTGGCATTTTTTTAAACACACTTATAGAAAATATGAAAGTTTCTTAAGCGTTTTTAAACAAACTTGTAAAAAATATGAAGTTTCCTTGAGTTATCTTAAGATTTGTCAAAAAATATGAAGTTTCCTTGAGCTATCTTAAGATTTGTCAAAGATTTTCTCATTGATAACCAAGTTGATTCTCTTCATTCATTATTTGTCGAAATTATTACTTTATCTATAATAGTATTAGCACTGTTGCAAAAGTCGGCCGATTAATTGACAATTAGTCGGTAATTGGTGATGCACTGATTAGTTTTTCCCTAATTGGAGTCAAAAATCACTAATCGGTCAAACAGGTCGAAATCGAAAAAAAAAATCGGCCCTAGTCGGCTGTCAATTTGCCTCTAATGGGTATTTTCCCGGAATCCGGCGAGATTACGGCGACCTTTAAAAGTTCCAGCGAATTCGAAATTCCGGCCAGATTTGTTTATATTTATATTATACTAAACATATTTATAAAAATTACATATAAAAATGTGTGTGTGTGTGTGTGTGTGTGTGTGTGTATATATATATATATATAAAATCTCCAAACCGATTAATCCCTAGTCTCTACTTCGCGGCCCGACTAGCGCTTAGCGACTTTTACAATACTGAGTATCAGTATTAGTATTATAATAATACAACATTATTATATAAATTTACATTTGCAAACGTATATGGATTCGTATACTATAAAAATCTACGCAACCGTAAATAATAAAAACTCAAAGATATGTAAATGGTTTAAACATGAACACCTCTCTATATAGACACACACGCTACAAATATACAGGTCAAACGTAAACAAATAAAAAAAATAGAAAAAAATTCGGTCATATAGCAACAGTATTGAGGGAAGACGAATAGTGGTCAAATATGACCGGTGGCGCTAGTCAACGATTGATCAACCACTCTTCTTCCTTCAACACCTCTTCTTCTTCTTCTTCATTCCTCCATTCACATCTCTCTCTCTCTCTCATCTTCAAGTTTTCAATTATCAAATTCAGATCATAAATTATTAAATTCATTAAGCTTTCGTTCTGCAATCGCTAAAGAATCATCATTCTCTTGATTCATCGCAAGCTTCCAATTAATTAAACATGGCGGTAAGTTTATCTCCCTTTCGTATGAAATTCTTCTTATACTCTTCCGTTCCGTCGTTCTATCGCGTATAATTTGCTTATTTCCATTCGATTTTGATGTAATTTCTTGAATTTTTTTGTTTGTTGATGTGATTATGCTGTCTACATGCTGGTATTAATTAGTCGACATTAGTTCTTGAATAACATTATTCAATTGTTTGGTTTGATTCACGAATTACATGGTATGATGGTGATAAATGATAATCTTTGATTGGGTGCGATTTTGATTTTGAGAAATGTTCGATTTGGTCATGAAAAGTCAAGAGTTGACTTTAATTTTGGGATGGAGGTACGATTGGTGATTTTTTCAAGATATAAACGAAAGAGTTGACTTTTGTTGACTACTGTAATTAAGAGAGATGCTGTATGATTGAACTGCCATATGGTTTGTGGCTTTGTGATAACAGAAAATGAACAATTTGAACAAGTTTGAAGCCCGATTAAGGTTTATTAGCAATACACAGATTATTGTCAACGTGAGTTGCAATACTTAGTTTAATGTGTTTGGGTAGAAGTGGCTATATGATTATAATAGGCATTATGTGCTGGAGAAAGCCAAGAGGGGTTTGGTTGAACCGGATAACGTGATAAATAATCTAAAATTAATATACGCATACATATTTCATACTTGTGTGTATGCGTTTTATAGAACTTAGATTAGTATCATATATAGAATAAAAAAACATTTTCTTAGATTCCCTGCAAGTTTTAGCTACGGATTCAATTCAACGGTTCAACCAGTAGACGTCATAACTGTATTTCAACCGAAGGATCATGATTACTTAACTGGTATGGTTCCGACAAAACATAAGTGATTATGCTTATGATCTTCTGATTATTAAGAGTTAAAACAATCAAAAATAACTTATAATACGATTTACTATGATTTATTTTCGTTATTCATTAGAATATATTATTTTTATATAAATTTAGTTTTTTTCTTTGGACATTTTTATATTGTTTCTTTCTAAGAAACATTACAAATTTCTAATATTCAGCATACGTTTCTTACAAATTACAATATTAACTGAATTCATACATTATATAGAAACGTCCAACAGTACCAAAATTTGGCAACTGGGAAAATGAAGGTAATGCTCCTTATACAACTTATTTCAACGAGGCTAGAAAGGGTAAAGCTGGTGGAAAAATGATCAATCCAAACGACCCAGAGGAGAACCCTGATATGTTTTCTGGTAACACTCAACCACCACTCGCTCCTCGGGTCAAACCTTCCACCCAACCGGACGAGCCTGTCCACAGGAGGCCGGTCACACCCCCTCATGAACATCAACGTGGCGGTCAAGGGGTGGCTACTGCTCGTCCGGGGAAGCATAGTGTTGGGTCTGACCAAAGCTTTGACCGGTCACCGCTTCATCCACATTATCAGGCAAAGGTGACTGGGAAGGGTGGCGGGTCCCCTGCTTGGGAAGGAAAGAACTCGTATGATAGTAGTCATGGTACACCCGGGCGGTCACGAATGAAGCCAACTCGAGGCGATGAGTCTGTAAGTCTTTTGTTATTTACTTTGACTTTTGAGGTCAATCCAAAATTTTCCAAAAACCCAAAATTTTACAGATATTTTGTGTGAAATAAAAAAAAATGACAGTTTTCCATGTTGGTTATTTGACTATTTGTTATTAAGTTAGAAGGCAGACAAATTCTGATTTCATTTAGTAAAACTCTTCTCAATTTGAAGTTGAAATCCATGTTCTTTGACTTAAAAGTCAACATATAGCCTGTTAATTGAAAAATAGAACTTCACTTGTACCTGTAACATGCATAATTTACATATTTGGAAAAATAAAAGTGGAAAAACTAGTGGGGTCGAGCAATGGCGTAAGGGTTGCTGCGTTGGGTTGACACAAAACACTTGTTGTCTAATATTATAAGTTTTATATAAGTACTGTTATGTAAAAGTAATTGATATAATTTTTTTTGCATTATATATACATGTTGGACGAATTTCAACCCATTTCAATCTACACATTTTTTTTTCTTTTACAAGTTTGAGTTGTTAGAGATGTTACATAACCGAGTCCACTCATTCTAACATCTTTAACCTTAAATGACCTGATACTAACTTTCTAGTAATTTACCGCTTTACCCTCAGCCCGATAATGGAGCGGCTGTTCCTAGGTTCGGCGAGTGGGATGAAAACAACCCGTCAGCAGGGGAGAACTATACTCATATCTTCAACAAGGTTCGCGAGGAACGTGTGACAGGATCACCCATTGCGTCTAGTTCAGATGCACGACCAAACTACAACATTCCACGTAACCAAAAACCCGACAAGGTATCAACGTTTTTCAATTCATGTTTTCTTTCCTTTAAAAATACAAAAATTGAAGGGGTGAGTGTATTTGCTAGCCATGGTTCATCTGTGACACATATTTCTGGCTTATTGTGTAGAAATGCTGCTGCTTCCCATGGTCAAAATAAGTAAAGATTTTGGAAGATTTGTGAATAGCTCTAAGGGCTCTGCATATTCAGAGTTCAATTCATCTATGTCTACATGAGAATGGATTATTTTCTTTCATATTTGTAAGTGTGATTTTGTTTTTGTGGGGTTCAATTGGGTTTATAATACTTTACATATTATTTCATTTAATTGCAATGGTTTTGCTTAATCTTGATGCTGGTTATTGTGCTGCTGAACCATAAGCAGATAAAGAAATATTGGCATTCTTCATCCGCATGTTCTTTTACTCTTTCATTTTATAAAAGAATTTGCATCTGTTAAAATAATTAGATTTTAAACCGAAATTAATTCCAGTTTTGTTCACAAGATATATTTTAAGAAGTTGAAATGTTGCTAGAATGAATCTACAGGGTCGGGTCTTGAAGTTTGTTGGACTGGTTCCAGCTGTTACCTAACTAGTGTTTTTTTCCCGCGCTACGGGTGTGGGAGTTTGTCGCTCTCCCTGGTCCTACGCGATGTGTCTTTGTTTGTTGTCGGCTTGTCTCATCGGAAACCATAAAAGCGAATAACATCTATATTAAATAATCCGTTATTGAACAATACTAATGTTGACTAAATAATAATAATAATTGCTTATTAATAATAGTTAAATAGAAATAGTATTTGTTTAATAATAATAGTTTTTAAAGTTTTATTCATTCAATTGACAAAGTATAATATATTTGGAATATAAATGCAGCTTCAAAGGAAATTGGAATACGTGTTACAATTGAAGTAAACAAAATATGAAGAATGGGTAGGCTACATGAGCTGCGCTATTGACGCGGTTCTTTTAAAATAAATTTTAATAGTTCATGTTTCACATGATCATCTCTAATAAAACAAAATAACTAATGAGTCATAAGATTATTAGTTAGTCTGTTCTATTTGATTAAACAGAAGAAAAGCATAGAGGCTTTTATTAAACGATCACATCTCATTCCTTATTCATTTGTGAATGTATTCTTTAAATAACAGTGAATTGTTGTGAGTGGTTTGTGAGGGAAGGAGAGGGAGGATTCACAGTTTATCTGTATATTTAGAAAAACACTGGTCTACTCTTATTAAATTTTTTAATATTTTTTAAAGTGATTGTGGGTAAAAAAGAAAAAAAATATTATGATACAGATATAAAAAATATTATTTATTGAAAAGAAGAGAAAAGATAATAATTTTTAGTATAATTATAAAAATAAGAATGATGTGAATTACACTAAATATATAAGAACAAATAGGATATACCCGCTCTTCTACAGGCATTTACACCATATATGCACCAAATTAGTATCCTAAGTCCATCTTGATTGAGTGTATCCTAAGTCCATTTTGATTGAGCATATACTGAGTCCAATCTAGACGTTTACAAGGTCTCATACAAGCATATATAAGAACAAAGAGCATATACCCTCTCCTATACAGGCATGTATGCACCAAATTAGTAGGGCGCATTAGGGAACATACTTTTCTTTATTCTTTTTTTTTCCGATAAACACACACATTTTACTCTATACCAACTCTTTTTTCTAAAATCACAACACATGCACTCTATAAAATGTAAACCTATAACTTTTGACCAGGAAGTAGGGATGCAAACGAACCGAACAAAAGTTTGTGTTTGTTCTATGAACATGTTCACGAAGGTTTATTGAATGTAATTTTTTGTTCATGTTCGTTTATTAAGAAAATATACATATTCATGAATTATTCACAAACACTTGTGGAAAGCAAAGAAATACAAACAAATAATCATGATCATAAACAAACACAAGCAAACATTCATTAATATTATCGAATACAAATGATTATATATTCATCTTAGAATAAATCCACCAAACATAAATGAGCAATGTTAACGGAAATGTATAATATAACCATGGTTTCGTATTTTTAGAAAATAAACCTAAAAAATATAAAATATAATAACCTTTAAATGAACCAATACAAACAAACACAATCGAACATAAACAGACATAAACGAATGTACATAAATAAACACATTACCAAACATTCCATGAACATTAGTGAACAAACGCAAGCTCTCTTCATGTTCGTTTGTTTAACTGTACGAACACAAGTTTTTGCTTGTGTTTGTTCATTTATTAAACAAACGAATATAAATGAACTTTACGCCAAACGGTTCACGAACTGTTAATTAAACGTTTGGTTCGTTTGTAACTCTATTAGAAAGTGTAATACTTTACCCAAAAACAATTTTCTTTTCACACTAGCAAACTATAAACAAATCAAAATAGTAAACAAACACAACCATAACACGTGTCTAAACTTGACGGTTGTTTTACTTAACATTGTCAATTGATCGATTTGCTCCTGTAATAAAGCCTTGCAGACAAATCTTTACCCGAAAACAATTCTTTCACAAGACCCGGTTCTCGAAATAGTTGATAATAAACAATCATAAAACAAAAAAATTGAAGAATACAAAACCACCCTAACATTTACCCCCGTGAATCCAAAAGTTCTTCACCAAATCATAATTGACAGCTTCAAAAGGTATCAAGTTGGTACTCAATTTCGAACAGAACTAATTGAACAATCATAAAAAATAATTGTTTTATTTATTGTTCAAAGAAATCACCAAAGAAAAGAAAACCAAATAACCTTTGATTGTTGCAAACCCTAAAAAAATAAACAAAATCGTAATCTGTGTGCCTTTTTTTTGTTCCATTGGTGCAAGACCCAAAAAAAAAAAAAAAGAAACCCTTATTTTTATCTTTTATGAATGATAATTCTTCCTGATAAGAAAAAGAATTTATCAGAAATCTAAATTACGATCTCGAACATGACTCGGCTCTAAGGTATTTTCCGGCTTCTAATCGACTTTAACCGCCAACAGACCCAAACCCTAACCAACTTCAATCTTCAAACGGGATGAACAAACCTCTACAAATTCCCTTAGGGCAAGAGCCATGTTTTCAACGATCCAAAGCTCTAATGCCACTTGTTAGGATTAAATTGCCGCAACAGAAAACAACACACAAGACATAAACGAATAACACAGAAAACAAAAAATAAGAACACAACAATTTAACAAAGTTCGAATCCAATATGAATTCTACATCCATAGGCTACAACTAGATTACAATACTAGGGTTATTGACTTAATTAACAAACAAATGACAAATATAAGCTCGAGCCTTGTATTAAATTTGCACAATGGAACCAACAAACAAATATTAAATCGTTAAGATCAATCAGACGTTGATGACATGCCGTTGGGAATATGCAAAAACTTATTTAACCTAAGTAGCTAGGGTAAGTCATGTATCATATTTATAAGGGAGCATGTGGCTAGTGTTACACGATGTCTTTAATTGTTAAATCAATTTACTTAACTAAAACTGAACTATTGTCTCTTTGACTGTAATGGATGTGGATGAGATTGATTAAAACTATACAACCGCTTCAAAATAACAGAATTAATAGATGATCACACCTTAGTTTTAGATTTGCGAAGAAATTGTGTCACATAGGTTCTACCAAATTAGAAATCACATAGACATGATTAGTTTGTTATTTCTATTGGAACGTGATTATCAATAAGATAACGAGTTATGTAAATTAGATAGTGAAACTAACTAAAACCAAAACCTAATTACATATTTAATAAACACCGATTGTGACAATACCCTAATTAATCATTAATGATTAAACTTGCAAATGCTAATAACTCGATGATTAATCAATTATGCTAATTGACAAGACTAGTAATAAATGAAAATAACAAACACATAAACATAAAGGGTTGTTCAAACAACCAAAGTTTAGTTCTATAATAAGTAAAAATCAAGTTAAAAATGAATCTATCAATAACCATACACCCCAGGATGATCACAATATGAAAATTTAACCAATCATAATAATAAAAAATTCATATACTGTTACTATATAAATTTTCATTAAATTTAACCAGAAAATCTTCTTTGGTTGTCTCTTTCAAGTATCAACACAGCCACTTGAGAATCGTACTCATACGCCTTTGAACTGATTGCCATCGTCGTGCAAACCAACCCAAGGCAGCCAAAGTGATACGACCCACGATCATCTGACCCGACCCGGAGGTCAACCAATATCCGACTTGGTCAAGAATGCAGAATAAAGACCAAGACTATTTCAAGTTATTTTAGTTGTTCTCCTATCCCACGTGCATGCATGTAACTAGGACCACTAAGTGCATTTTCCCATTTCTTGCATAATTTTAGGACCATGTTAGCAAGTAATATTTTCTTATAAATTGTAATTAATTTCAACGTGAAAGGTAGAGAAGAAAATTCATTGCAAAGTTTTAGTTCTTTATCTTGTTTTTTGGAGTGTTTGCCTACTACAAAAGGCTAAATTATCTTGGGAAATTGACCATCTCGAATCGGTCTCTATCACAAAGGTTGTCGTGTTTTAAATTGTAGCCGTCGAGGCTGCTGTCTTCGTGGGATGTGCTACTGCTGCCGTCCCTCCTCCCTTGTGCAGTTGTGCGATCCCCTTAAGGTCTTAATTCATCCTGTGTGCTTTTATTTATTATCTTTTGTTCTCGTGGGCCAACTAAATTTAACAAAGTGTATGTTGAATGTTTTAGTCTTCTTCACGATATTGCCTTTAAGCAATCTTTATGATTATCTTTAATTTTCGTATCCTTCAAATATCATCTGCATTCATTTCACAAGTAAACCATTTTAATATATAATACAGATTAACACAACTAAACGAAATTACTCATTTACATTTTAAATTTTACTCCTTTGGTTATTCTTAATTAATGTTTCATATTTTGAATTACCCTACATGTTAAAAAAACAAGTTCATAAACGGTAGAAAAAGGTAAGTTTGTAATTTCATGATTTTGCTTGGCCTCCATTTAAGTCATATCTCCCCTTCATTTGCAGATAGATATGATAGAGGGAAGGCGGAGAGTCCACCGACAGTATACCATCACCATCGTAAAATGTCTCATACAGCCTTCACAACTAGGTGTGTAGTGCCTGGTGTTCACGCGTGAGTGAGGTGCCACCATGCCGCATCCCTTTCTCTCGAGCACATCACATTCTTTAATAAATACATAAAGACCGAACGAAAATAATAATAAAAATTTGGTTAACAATATTCGGAGGAAAACAAATAATAGTCAAGCTGTTGGAAAATTAGCCTAGATTAAAACACCATATAATCGATAAAAGAATAAAAACAAAAACAATTGATGTTGATATTCAAAACCACACTAAAATAATGATCCTATAACTTTCTATTTATACTAAACATATTCTACTCTTAACCCAACTAAAACTCTATTAGATAATCAAATAAGTAATCAAACTCAATCCTTATCTACTTCTAACTTTATCAAATAACTCAAACTAATAATAATAATTATCTTCTTTTATTTTATCAAGATTAAATCTTCATTCTCCCTCTTAATCTTGATATGGACTCCTACCGCATCAAAACAATGCCGGCTCATCATTATAATCTTGAAATTTAACCAAATTTGTTGCTTCCTTCTTTTCTTTTAAACCGGGAAATTCACGTGCAAATTGTTAGATCCTCCCACATTCATAACATCTTAAGTTTCTTTTGAAATCTTCCCATTCATATCCTCTTCCACGTTCAAAATGTCTATCTTGGATTTTCTTGATTATCACCCTCATCAACTTGTTGATTATTCATATGAGATTCTTCTCGTCTTTTATTATTATAGCCACAACCACGACCACCATACCGATTGCGATTGCCACTTTGCTTCCCATGGTTATGTGACCGAGAAAGCAATAGTTTACTATGATTCTCATTTGACTCTTTTTTGTCACTTAATCTTTCTTGAAAAGCCTTTAAACGTCCTATAGCCTCCTCAAGTGGTATAGTCTCAAGATCTGCAAATTGTTCAATAGATGTCACAATAGACATAAACTTACCAGGAACAGAATTAAGAAGTTTTCTTACCATGACCTCCTCTTCAATTGTTGACTCGAGATCACTGAATTTTACCACGATACTTGTAATCTTCCTCACAAAGTCATCAAGAGATTCACCCTCACCCATTTGTAGTTTCTCTAAATCACTACTAAGTCTTTGAAGCCGAGCCTTTTGCACCCGTACCGCTCCAAGAATACGAACCCGTATCGATTTCCAAACGTCTTTTGCATCCTCATGTTTTGCCACTTGTAAAAGAATGTCCTCGGGTAGAGATTGAAAAATAAAGGCTCTAGAAGTTAGATTTTTTCTTGCTTTTATTGCACCTCCAGTTATCGGATCGATTGCCTCGTATAACTTATTAGCTTTCAAGATTGACTTCATCATAATGGCCCATGTTGTATAATTAGTGATTGTTAACTTGGGACATTGAAGAGTAATACTTTACGGTTCTTTAACTGGACCATAGCACCGACAGTCGTTCTTTCTTCACCCATAAATCCTTATCATCTTTCGTTTTGAACTGTCTTTTTATGCACCAAAAATCAATTAAAGACTCCTTTTATTTATTGTTTCCACCAATCATGAATCACACGGATTCTTTGTTCGCACAGAACTTCTTCACCTTTGGGTACTTTTTTTAGGCTCACATAGAACCTCGGTCTTCACGGCTCACACATAACCGATCTCCTCTTGGCTCGCACAAGACTTCTCTTTTTATGGGTTTTGATCTTTGGCTCATGCAGAACCCAGCTCACATAAAACCTCTTCAATTAATCTTCAATGTATTTGGCTCTGATACCAATTATTGAAAAATTGGCCCACATTAAAACACCAAATAATCGACAAAAGAATAAAAACAAGAACAATTGATATTGATATTCAAAACCACACCAAAATAATGACCCTATAACTTTCTATTTATACTAAACATATTCTACTCCTAACCTAACTAAAACTTTATTAGATAATCAAACAAATAATCAAGCTCAATTCTTATTTACTTCTAACTTTATCAAACAACTAACAAACTAATAATAATAATTATCTTCTTTTATTTAATCAAGATTAAATCTTCACAAACATGCCCGGTGGTTCCAGTCAACGGCTGATCCACCACTCTCCTTCAAGACATTTTCTTCTTCATTCCTTCATTCACATCTCCCTTTCATCTTCAACTTCTTCAAGTTTTCAATAATCAAATTAATATCTTAAATTCTCTAAGCTTTCATTCTGCGATTCATCGTGCTCCGCCGATTAAACATGGTGGTAAGTTAATCTCCTTCCACATGATATTGTTCTTACACTCTCACCTATAAGATGGATTCTTTCGATTCAATTTTGACTTCAATAGGTTTTTGTTTGTTGATTATGCTGTCTACATGCTATCATCTATTAGTCAACACTATTGTTTGTTTTGATTCATAAATCTCATGGCGATAGCTTTGATTCTGATTTTGATTTTGACAAAAGGTTCTATTTGATCATGAAAGTCAAGAATTGACTTTACGTTTATGATGGAGGTACGATTGATTATTTCTTAAAGATTCATATTATCGATGGAGTTGACTTTCATTGGCTGCAGTAATTAAGAGGGTTTTGGTATAATTGAAGTCTCATATGGTTTATGAGAACAGAAAAAGTACAATTTAAGCATGTTTGTAACCAGATTTAGGTTTTATTAGCAATGAATTTCAACAAATTTTGAGCTAATATTATATATTTTTAGTATAGTATAATATACGAGTGACTTAAGATTCAATTAATTACGTTAGACAAGTTAATTTACTATAGTAACTTTGTTCTGATTATTATTATAACAATTATCATAGTACTAATGAATTTTATTTATATTCATAAGTTTCTGTTTTATGGTGTCAAATTTCGGGGCATCTGGTATTTTCCTAGATAAAAACAGAAGTAAATAGTTATACTCCTTTTAATGTTAATAAAATATAGAGGCTCCAATAAACAGAATTAGAGCCTATGTAGTAAATTATCGAGTTAATTACATAAATGGTCCCTATGGTTTATCTAAAATAACAGATTTGAATACTAAGGGTTTTTTTTATAACAGGTTGGGGTATTGTGTTTTAAATTTTGTAACATATTAAGGTATTAAAACTAACAGCCGTTAGTTCTTCCGTTAAATCTAAGGGCATGTTTGTTTTTTTATTTTACAAGGACTATTAATATAGTTAAAGGGTCTGTTTATGTCATTTACTATAAATAAAGGATTATCTGTGTAATTTAAAAAAAAAACACACACACACACATACACACACACACACACACACACACACACACACACACACACACACACACACACATATATATATATATATATATATATATATATATATATATATATATATATATATATATATATATATATATATATATATTAATTACACATTTGTTCCAGGATAATTTCACCACCACCATCGTCGGCCACCACCGCCGGCCACCACCCTGTCATATTCTCCTCACCACCACCATTGTCTTTAGCTCTATAAATGAAACAATAACAACACCATCATCGGCAGCTTCACCACCACCGACCACCAACCACCGACCATGCAACCAGCCACCACCACCAGCTACTACCACCACTGAGCAACAACCACTAGTCGGAAGTGACCACCACCAGCCCCTACATCATCACTACCATCGCAACCTCACCATTACTATCACCACCATCAGAACATCATCACAACCAGAAAATCACCACAATCGAAACATCGCCAGTATCACACCATCATCATCATCTCCACCTCCACTATTGGTCCATTATCATCATCTCAACAAACCCCTATTACTTTTACCCTGTTAACCCTAAAATTTAAATAAAACACCCAAATCGTTGGTTGTTTATTAGGGTTCAGATCCGATCCATACATTACCCGATTTCTTGTGACCATTGCTCAATTAGGCTTTATATCTCAATTAGGGTGTTCAGTGATGGTTGGGTTTTCAAAGGGTTAGCGCTTGAAGGTGAATGAAGTGATATTGAATAAGGTTGTGGCAGGCGGCGACAATGGTGAGTGGCAGCGGCGATGGTGATTGGCGGCAGAGTGAATCTGATTATGGTGTCTCTGATATGTGAGAGGGAAGCGAAGAAGATGAGGATGGGGGTGGTTGGGGGTTGGATTCTTTTATTTTTATATTCTATAGTTAATTGCACAAATAGTCCCTAAACTAAAAAGAGAAATAAAATGACAAAAGTGGTCCCTGAATGGGTATTTTAGTAATTTCTTGTTACTAAAGAGAGAGAAACTCTAAGGGCCTATATGTAACATAATGAAAAGCTTTGTGGTAGAATGATAAAATCCTAAAATATAATGTAGCTAAGAGTCTATCATTATATTGATAAATAATTGAGTAAACTTCGCTTTTGCTCCCTGTGGTTTGGTCGAAATAACGGTTTTCCCCCAAACATTTCAAAATCGTGATTTTACTCCTTATGATTTTTAATTCGTTTCAATTTACTCCAACTTACTAACACCGTTAAATAAGTCTGTTAATTACAAGGGCATTTTAGACATTTTACTAATAGGGGCTGATAATGTAATTTCTTAAACTTTCTTATTAACACACACACACACACACACACACACACACACACACACATATATATATATATATATATATATATTCTCACTCTCTAACTCTCTCCCCAAATAAAACCCTAAAAGCCACAAACCACCACCACCACCATAACACAACCACCACCACCGTCAGCCCCGTGCACCATTGTCGTTGCCATTCATCTGCCACCATCTTCATCGTCATCGTCATAGTCATCATCCAGTCTACACTTTACATGACCATCTCTACACACTCAAATCGATTTAGGGTTTTTGTGTGGGTTTTTTTCTTCAATAAATTGATTTCTGAAGCAGATCAATGGTGGAGGTCTGAGAGCGATGGTGGTTTGTCGTCTGTGATAAGGCTTTATCTAGGGTGGTGTGGTGGTTGTGTGGTGGTTTGTGTTATAGGTGGCGTGCGATGGGGATGAAGGATGATGGGAAATAATAGGTGGGTTGCGATGATGGAGGTGGGTGGTGGTGCGATGGTGGAACGATGGTGGAACGATGGTGGAGGTGGGTGGTGGTGTGATGGTGGAGGTGGCCAGGTGGGTGTTGGTGGCAGGAAGTGGTGGGATGGGTTTTGGTGTCGGAATAGAGATGAGGGGTTGTGATGGCGGTTAGGGCTTATGGTTCGATTAGGTTAGGGATCTGTAAGTGGTGTGGCGGTAGTAACGTGTGGTGTCGGGGTGTGGTGGTGGGGCAGGTGGAGATTGACGGTGGTGGTTGTGTTGGTGGAGGTGGTTGACGGTGGAAACCTTCTTGGTGGAGGTCAACGGTGGTTCTTGTGTTGGTGGAGGTGGTCGATGGTGGTAGCTCTGTTGGTGGAGGTGGAGGTCGACGATGGTTGTGGTGGTGGTGCAGCAGGTGGTGCGATGGTGGTGGTCGTCGTCTCTGTATGTCCGGTGGAGGTGAATATAGTAGTGGTCTGGAAGTGAAAGAGGAGAAAATATTTTTTCTTTTATTTTAAATACTTTAAATAGTTTACAAAAATTGCACAATAGTCCCTTAACAAATAAAATATGTTAATAAGTTACCTATTCAACCCTTATATTTAAAAAGACCAAAATGCCCTTGGTTCTAACGGAATTAATTAACGGTGTTAGTGAGTTAGAGGTTAACTGAGATGAATTGTAAACCACAGGGAGTAAAATCAAGATTTTAAAATCTTTGGATGAAAAGCGTTATTTGGAACAAACCACATGGAACAAAAGTGAAGTTTCTCTAAATAATTTCTTGTTATTTTATCATTGTATTTATAAATAGAAATACGTAATATCTGTATTTCACCAATTGATTTATATTTTAAATCATTTTATGTTTTATTGTTATTGCTTTTTAATGTTTTATATAAATTAGTTATTATTTTATCATTATGTTTTACGTACTAAAAGGAAACATGTTATTTTAACCATTAGGTTTTTTAAAATTCATTATTTAAAAAAAACACAATATCATTCAGCAAAACACAGTAACAAATGAAAAGGCACAATAAAGTGAATGAAAGTCACAATAGCGAAATAGAATCATATGTTTTTTAAATTTTTTTTGTTAAACGATACTACAATCGTTAGAAAAATATCCCTTTCACAAACGTTTTTTTGTACAAATTAATCTCAATTATTAATTAAGAAGATCACTAATTATCAAGATTGTTTCCTATACTTTATTAATTATAAATCATTATTATTTAAACCCTTATCCACAACAAAAATGATTTACTTTTGATGATTGTTATATATTGGTTTGTCCTAAAAAACCTCACAAATTTCAACATGTATTACATTTTTCTCTTAATATTAACTGAGTTAATAATATTTTCACAGAAACATCAAACGGTACAAAAATTTGGTAATTGGGAAACTGAAGAAAACACTCCTTACTCCATTGACCATGAGCAGGTGAGACCACCATCCATTGGACAGATTCGTCCGATTATACGTAGTGTCGAGTCTGAATATAGCTCCAACCGGAAACTACCACATTCACAATATCAGGCAACCGGAAAGAAGCCAACTCGAGGCGATGATTCTGTAAGAATTTTCTCGTGTATTTTACAGATATTTTGTATGTAGTTAAAAAACAGAGTTAATTTAGTCTCTATGATTTGATGCTTATGACGCTTCTCATCCAATAGTTTAAAAACGCTCGATTTAACCACTATGATTTAAAATCTGTCACAATTAAGTCTAAACCGTTAACTCTATCAAATTTCTTCGTTAAGTATTTTTATAAAGACCACAATACCCTTAAACTGAAACTTTTATTGTATTACAAATAAACTAAATGTGAGTCCCACTCCACCCCTTTATATCAAACCTTAACTGGGTGGAGATGGGGTTGCGGTGTGAAGGCGGCGGCGGTTAGTACTAGACCTTTAATTTTTCAATCGCTGGACGAACGATGAAATTTGAGCAAGCCTTATGGATGACTCGTTTAACTTCCTATTTTGTCTATTTACGTACTTTTAACATAAAAAATGAATGGGGGTTAGTGTCTCAAATTTAATTGTGACAAATCTTAAACCACAATAATCAAAGTAGATGTTTTTAAACTATTGGATGAAAAGTGCTATAATCATCAAACCACATGAACTAAAATGGTAATTTAATCTAAAAACATGGCAGTATTATACTTTTATTTGACTATTTGTTATGAAGATAGAAGTGAGAAATTGTTTCTTACTTAATTTAATGAAGCTTATTTTTATTTGAAGTTGAGATCCAGTTTCTTTGACTTGAAAATGGGCGGGTCTTACGAGCGATAGTATCATGGGTCAAAATGTGTAATTTAGTTATATTATTACAAAAGTATTTTATTTTATCATATAATTTATACTAGGTTTTATGCGTTAAATATACACGTTGGATGAATTCAACCTTTTTCCTTTGAAAACTTTCTTTTCATTTAAGATGATTCGTCAAAGATAATAAATAACTTGAATCTACTCATTCTTCTATGAATGGGTCGCATTAATGTGTTTAATATCTTTAACCTCTAATCACCTTATACTAACTTTCTTAGTATTTACCATTTTGCCCCCAGCTCGATAATGGAGGTGTTGTTCCTAGGTTCGGCGAGTGGGATGAACATAACGGAGACACTTATACTCATATCTTCAACAAGTTTCGTGAGGAACGTGTGACAGGAACACCCATGGTGTCTAGTTCAGATGCAAGACCAAACTACAAGAAGGTATCATTGGCTCTTAGTTTATATTTCTCATTTTCCTTTAATGCTACTTACCTTTGAAGGGGTGAGTGCACTTGCTAGCCATGGTTCATCTGTGACACATTATTTTGGTTTGCTGTGTAGCAATGCTGCTGCTTCCCGTGGTCAAAATAAATCAAGATTTTGGAAGATTTGTGAATAGCTCTAAAGGGTTATGTACATTCAAAGTTAACTTCATCTATGTAATTAAACATGATAATGGATTCTTTTCTTTCATATTGTAAGTGTGAGTTTGTTTTCGTGTGGTGCAATTGGGTTTATAATACGATAATATAATAATTGATTTTGACATTAGCTTTGTTGCAATGGTTTTGCATAATCTTGAAGTTATTGTCCTGCTTCACCCGTCCTCACCATAAACAGCAAAGGAAATATATATTGACCTTCTTCATTCATTCTCATGCTCTTTCATACTTTCATTATTAAAAGAATTGGAATGTGTTTAAAATATAAATTTTGAACCGAAGTTATTTCCACCTCGGTTCACAAAATATTTTTAGTGGCATCGAAATGTTGCCACAATGAATCCAGTGGGGTTGAGTCTTTGGAGTTTGATGGAGGGGCTTCTCTACTAACACAAGCAATTATAGCAACAGTTTTAGGTTTTTAAATTTTAAGGGCACCAAAATTAAGAAAAAAAATTTATATGTATTTTAAACTGTAGATATATGTGATAAATTTTCAATATTTATGTTTCTAGAGATAAATGAGAAGATATAACAAATTGATTGAATATTGACGTATGATAGTATTTTAATTTTTCAGATAAAAAAGTGTTGTTATGGAAGAAGAATGTGTTGGTGGGGAATATAACGTGGTTACACATATGATTCCAGATTGAGATGGATATTTTATGATTTTTCTATATATCTTAAAAAGGAACGACTTTTTTCTTTTAAAAAAAACCTTGATATCTTAGTTAGCTTTAGGCACAAAATATATTAGCCACATTTGTTGGAGTGGTTCTAGACTTCTAGTAGTTTTCTAGTTATTCTTGAGTCTATATCTAAGCTACTACATGTTAGAGAACTCCTTAAAAGACGACCAGAGGCCGAAGCTTTGATGAACACCCTCTAACAATAACATGTCCACATTATATATAAAAATGTGTAGTGTGTAGTGGCGGATCTAACAAACAAAAAAACTAGGGGTATCTAAGAAAAAAAAACTTTACGGTACATTTATTTAATAATGAAAAAAAATTATGGTACATTCATTTGATAATGAAATTTTTTTTCTGCTAAGAATAACTTGTTTAGAATGAAAATTTTAAGGGTCGTTCTCTATCACTAATTATTAATTTTTTTTTGATATGGCCTAATTCAGGTCGGGCTGGATCATACAATAAGAAGACAAAAATATCAAATTAAAACAAACAATATTCAACACTTGGGGTGTAAATGAGGCATGAGAAGTCGTGAGTTAGTCAGGACCGGCTCGTCAAAATCTCGGATCAAACCGAGCTTAAACAAGCTTGAGCTCGAGCTTATACTATTTACCATTTAATAGACATGTTTGAGTAAGATCTTCACGTATTGAGCCCTCTCAAATGAACTTTTTTTTATATAATTTTACTTAATATATTAAATATATATTTATATAAATAATTATTATTATATAAAAAAATATGATAAAAATGATCAAATTATAAACAAGGGATCTTAAGCCAAGTTCGAGTTTGAAAAATTTCAAACTAAAACACTCGGGTATTACAATTAAGTTTTACGCGATTCGAGCTTGAGCCTTACAATTAACAATCAACAAGAGCCGAGTTGTACGAGATCAAACTCTCTTATGTCAAAACAATCTCAGGCTCGATATGATTTGTCGACACCCCTATTTAACAGTCATGATAACATTCAAATAATCAACTACTAGCAATCTACTAATCAATAATCTAATAATTAACCTATCAAATAATCACCTAACAAGATAAATGACTTAGTTATCCAAAATAATTATTTGTATTTGTAACTTATTTTATGGGGTCGTTTTATAATAATTGGGTTGGTCTTAAAATTTCTTAGGGGTCGTATAAACTTTTTTTAGGATTGGACATTTAATCTTATATTAATTTGGGCTTTTTAAATTTGAGATGTAACATATTTTTTGCTCAGAGGTATCCTGACATTGAATCTTATATTAATTTGGGCTTTTTTTCTAAATTTGAGAGTAACATAATTTTTTTGCTTAGAGGTATCCTGATACATACAATGACGAAAAAAAGCGTTTTTGACACTTGGAAATGGGAGTTTAAGGGTAGTTCAGGGGTAGCCCGGGCTACCCAGCACCTTTATTAGATCCGCCCTTGGTAGTGTGTATAGGAGTGTGGAGTATGATAGAGGGAGAAAGAAGTCGAGAAGCTATTATCAAATGGCTAAATTTTAGATAAAGCTATCAATGAATCAAGCTAATAGGCTGACTTCACTCAGACCCAAAACGTAGACATCAAGTCCAACCCAACATACATCATCATGCGTCAAAGAAATTATACTATGACACATTTATGGTCGGTGGGTATATATAAATTATATATAATACTAATTATCAAGTAGTTTGTGCATAAAGGTGTGGTGTATCATGCTTATCAAGTGATTTAGGCATGAGAGTGTTGTACTTGGTGCATCATGGGTTGTACCATGTGCCTTTTGTTTTTTTAAGCTATAACTTTTTTATTTTAACTCATTACTTTAACATATTTTACAATTTAGCCATAATTCTTTTTTACTTTCAACTTTGGTCTCCAATACTTTTTAAATTTTAAAAAGTTTTCGTTTTACGTTTCGTTCTAAATTTTGTGATTTAACAAGCCACAGCATGTGTGTGAGGTTTAACATTTTTATGCTTATTTTTCCTTATTTAATGGCTCCATTGCAAGGCGTTGGTCCTAATCGACATACTTATTGTTTTAGATGTTTTATGTGTTTGTCTGTGTGATTCATCGTTTTTACGTCTACTTTTGTTTTTTTTTTCAGTTTTACTTCTTTTTTAATATGAACTTTTTCGGTATTAGTGGTCACTGACGGTTATGTGTCATTGGCATTATTTGATATGGTTTTACGCCTCCCGCCGCAACGTTGGGGGCTTAATACTAGTTTTTTTCAAATATCAACTTTTCGATATACATTCTTTTTTGCAAAATCAAATCTTAAGTTTCTTCTTGGTCCACTAATCTATGGATCCTTATTTTAAAGGGTAATTATATATTTCACCCTCTAAACTTATGAAATTACATATATCTCTAAAGAATGCTTAAAAATCGTTGTACTTTATACATTAAAACTTGTGTTTTGAATCAATATGTAATTCTTTTTGTGAAGAGGGAGATATATGTAATTCTCCCTTATTTAAACTCCGACTCGAGTTCGAATCATGGTGTGATGGTGGAGGTGGAGATAACGATGGTGGTGCGATGATGGTGATCTTGCGATGATGGTGATGATGCGGTGCGTATGATGATGATGCGATTGATGCCAATGGCCAGCGGTAGTGGTGGTTGTTGGTGGTGGTCGTCGGTGGTTAGTGGTGGTGGTGAGATCTGGTCTGAACCTAAGGTTATATATATATATATATATATATATATATATATATATATATATATATATATATATATATATATATATATATATATATATAAACACAAACAACCCCTTTAAGTTACACTAGTAATCTTTATAAAGTGAAAAGATAGAAATGCCCTTAAATATAACAGAAAAGTTAACGTCTGTTAGTGTTAATACCTTAACTCATTACAAATTGAAAACACAATAACGCAACCTATTACAGAAAAACCCTTAGTACCTAAACATGTTATTTAGAATAAACCACAAGGACGATCTGTGTAATTAACTCTTACTGAAACCATAACCACTAACCTTTCTTTATAACTCGTGGATATACATTCATCATCTTTTACTATCAGAACCTTAAAAATCAACCCAGAACCGCCCACATTTTACCTATCGATCTTCTACAAATTTAATACAAATCGTAACCACCGTTTACAACCTATACTTGGTATTTACGTATTTACTTTTAATGTAATTAGCTTTCATTATATATAACCCATTAGTTTTAATAACCCGTGTATTACAATAAATAAAATATTAAATATATTAAAATTTTATTAAGTATAAAATGATATTTTAAGATAAAATGTGATTGAAATTATGCATGAGTATGGACTATAATTAATAAAACAATGACATCAACTTTTTAAAATTTTGTTTAAAAAACTTCATTTTTTCCAAAAAAAACAAATAAACATTTTGATTCAAAACAAACTATAACTTCCAATTTTAACTACTATTTGTTAAAAAATATACCTTTTAAAAACACTAATTTTAAAAATTTTATTTTATAAAATTTGTATTTTTAGAAATAACATTAATAAAAAAATATTTTTCTTAATTTAAAAAAAAATTATTCTAAAAAGAGTTAAATCTTATTATTGGTAATTAGGTAATAATTTAATAAGAGAGAGAAACGAAAAATTTTTGATGATGGGAAATGTAATTCTGATATGTGTCAACTCAAGTTTTTCTTTTAATAATTTAAAAAGATTTGCGAGTGTCGGTGGGCTTCCCACCTCCCTCGCCATGTGTCACCATCTAATTCAGCAATAAAGTAACTTTTTTTTTTCTTCTGTAAACCTTCTATGCATATTTATATTAATTTCAGGTATGAAACAAGTTGTTTGGGTAGACAAGTTAGTTAAGACATAGTGTTGTTTTGTTGTAGATCTTGGGTTCGAATCCCACTGCCTTTTACTATTTTTCTTTGACGTTTTTGTCACATTTTTTTGTCCTTTTTAAATTCTTTTAGTTTTAATTGTTTTTTTATCTGTTTAGTTTCCTTTGATTTTTATCTACTAAGTTACTACAGTTATATTAATAGGTCGCAACGTAAAGAAGTTTGATGACTTCATGGGGACGTGTATGTCTTTTGTTTGAATCATTTTGTTTAAACTATTATGCCACAACGTATGAGACGTCGAATTCTTTTAATATGTGTCATTTATTTACTTAGGTGCATAAACATCCGACGTTGGTTATGAGTTTTGCAAACGTGCCCTTCATCATGTGACTGTCATCATGCATCAGGCCGCGAAGCGCAGAAACTTTACTCGTTAAAATGAATTCTATGTAAACGATCCGTAAGGTTAATTGTAACCTAATTATTGTATTGACTTCTCTTTATTTATAATTCCCTCTTACAAATAAGCATGTCAAATGAATCAAAGGATATTGGTTTAGTGTGAAATGCTAGTTTTAAATTTGCTATAAAACATATATTAAAAAGAACCACAAAAAATGGTTAATCCCTACACCTTCATATAGTAAAATGTGTTCTATCTTCTACTCTATTTTTCTCTCATAAAATAATTATTCTATATATGAAAAAACTAAGACGAGGAATAGGAAAGTGTATGTTTTTTGGGTATTGACCACCATTATTTTCTAAGGTTTTATCTTTGGCCCCTATGTGTTCTTCCTTAAAAGAAAGAGTTACGATGGAGATGGAGATTAGAGGGTGGGTGGCCGCCACCATGCAGGCCGTTACAATGTCGATTTTCGGTTTGGCCACCCTGTAACACTTCTACTGCTACCGATGGTGGATGTTCTGTCTTGTCGCCTCCTTGTTGCTGCTGATGTTGACAATGGTGATGGCGGTTGCGGGTGGAGATGGTGACGACGCCGATTGCCGCTTTACCTCCCGTTTTAGGTTGAGGTGGGGCTAGCGACGGCGACGACGGGGATGGTGTACGTATGATCACCTCTGTTGTTTTTCCCCTCACGATCTGTCGGTTACCCTATTAGGGTTTATTGATCTAGTCATCGGTCGTTGTTGTTTTGTCGACATAGGTTGTCGCTCTGCCTCTCGTTTTAGGTTAAGGTGGGGCCGGCAGCGGTGATAGTGGTGGTACGACATTATAACCACCTCTGTTGTCTCTCCCCCTCACAATCTGTCGGTTACCCTATTAGGTTTTCCGATCTGGTCGTCGGCCGTCGTTGTGGCTTTCTCTGATTGAGCATTCCGGCGTTATTTACCATCGCTGTTGGTTACCCTATTAGGGTTTTCCGATCTCGTCCTTACGCTTGTCGGTGATGATGACCGATGGCTCATCTGAGACATCTTGTTGGTGCTTCTGGGTTTGAACTAGGGTTCAGAACCCTAACCGATGTGTCTGATCATGAATGTTTGTATTCTGGTTTATCTTTGGTCTATGAAGCTGCTCTATGAAGTTGGTATGTTGTATTGCTAGCGATGTTATGAGCATTCATTCATGTGAGCCTTTGTTTGATTGGTTTTCTGTGTTGTATCTCCCTATTTCTGTATGTTGATGATAATGAAACATTATTCGTCTGAGACCTTCCATTGTTTTGCTACCTCAACGGCTATGGTTTTAGAGGAAACATGGTGTCGGTTGACGTGGCTTAGCAACCGTTAACGATACGCAGCCGCAACTAAACATTGATTTTGTAAAATCTAATGTGTTGATAATGATGAGCTTGAGCTCATCTGAGACATTTTGTGCTAAGGCTATGATTGTTGTAAAAAAATTAGGTCGGTTGCTTTGGCTTGGCATCCCTTTATGGTCTCCAGCTATAACTTGTAAGACCCCGATCCCGAGAACACTTACAGTTGGTCATTCATAGCGTAAAACATTTAAAAACATGACATTTGCAGCGGAATTTAAACTTTTCATACATAAATTGTAAATACATGACAAAACATTGTTCTTATAGTTGTATCACAAAAACTTGACATTTACAAGCATTGTCTTAAAATCTAGAATGCCAGACTCGGATCGTCCCAGTACTATCTCATCCATGCCTGCACTCCTCAGCTGCATCATTTACCTGCCAACTATTATGCATACAAAAAGTCAGCGACGCTGAGTGAGTTCTAGTTTAAATAATAAAATACTTTAATTTCATTTAAAACATTTCCTTTATTTTCGTACATGATCATACATCATACATACATCTAGATAATATTATTATTACCTTTCATCATCGTTCATAATCTTTTGTTTTCGTACATTCGTTCATTAACATTTTTCATATTCATCTAGATCCTGCCATATGCTATGCCCCATAATTATGCACGAAGCAAGTACCGTCTTGGGGTCAAGCGATAAGGATCCCGTTTTCATACGTCTTGATCCATCACAAAGATTGACCTCCCTGTGTGCATCCTCATGGGTTAGCTAAACAACATACAGTTGAGCTAATAACCCAATGGCTGTGAACCTCCATTCATTTGCTTGCACATTCATTCATTAGGTTTCACTTTCGTTAACATTATATTTCCCTTTTCTTTACATAATACTTTACTTATTACACACATAGCATTCAACTAAGGCTTTCATAAAATCTTTTTCATCGTAAGAGAAAATAGTTTAAGGCATCATAATACATCGTAAACCTTATAAAGCATCATAAGTAGGCACATTCATATCACTTAGCCTATCCAGCACTAGCTTAACTATTCATCCTACTTCTCGTACAGTAATCATACATCTTATGGCTAACACCCCAAAAATCATATAGTTAAGCATTTAATATCACAAAGGTATGCATAACAGCCCCAAAAACTGTTAAAAACTTGTAAAAGAGGGGCTATAACACACCTGGACTCCGTAAATAACTTCACCTAAAGTAGGCTCACAGTACACAGTCTACATATAAGTTGACATGCAAACAGGTCATTTCTATATAGTTTCTCATGCAGTTTCGCATGTAATTTCGTATGCAGTTTCGCATGCAATTTCGCATGCAGTTTCGCCCAACTTTCGTTGGAATTTCCTGGGTATGATCTAAAGAGACGTTTGGATGATGATTCTTACCTGGATTCTTGCTCTTTTCTTGTTGTTTGATGCCCAAAAAATGCAGATCTTCAATCCTTTGATCAATAAAGCCTCAAATCTTTACTTTCTCTTTCTACTTTCTCTCTCTAGAAAGTGGGTTGTTTGAGTTGAAAATGAGGATGAATATGGCTGGTATGAGCTATTTAAAGGAGTGATTATGAGCCCTTACGCCGATCTAACACATAGCCCATTATTATCAAATAGTTTGCTTTGACTTTTTTGGGGCGTTACATGTCCACCCCCCTTATTTAGGTTTCGTCCTCGAAACCTGTCAGTTGTCAAACAAATGAGGGTAATGTTGCCTCATCTCTTTCTCGGTTTTCCAAGTGGACTCGGACCCCTTTCTGTGCTTCCACTGTACTCGCACAAGTGGGACCACTTTATTCCTTAGCCTCTTCTCTTTTCTATCATTGATAGCCATTGGTTGCTCCACATAATTGATTCGTTCATCCACCTCGATATCCTCAAGTGGCACACCATATCCTCATCGGCTAAGCACTTCCTCAAATAAGATACATGGAACATTGGATGAATTCCACTTAGCTCATCGGGTAACTCTAATCGATAGGCTACTTCCCCTACCCAACGATTCGAAAGGGCCCTATATACCTTGGGCTTAACTTTCCTCGCTTCCTGAACCGGATGATCCCTTTCCAAGGCGAGACCTTCTACATAACTCTATCGCCCACCTTAAACTCGATCGGTCTACGCCTCTTGTCGGCATACAACTTCTGTCTATCCTTTGCTGCTTTCATAAAGGCTTTGTGTAAGACCCCGTTCCCGGAGACCTCACAGTTGGACCATCACAATATTTTTCATATAAAATAAATACATTTCATAAAAATATCATAGCGGATTAAGTTATCAAAAACCATTCATGCATTAATACTTGGGTTGCTAAATAATACATCATTGTATTTTAATAGTTACAAAAGAATCATCCAATTGTATTACAAAACAACAATATCATTAAGCACGAATGGATGTCAGTCTTTGCTCGCCAAGTAGCCTCACCCATGTGCCATCCCCAGCAACAAGTTACCTGCCAACTGAAAATGCATAAAAGTCAGCGTTGCTGAGTGAGTTCTAGTTTTAAAATTAAACTCCCTTGTATATATATAAAAATATCATTTTTCTTAAAATACTCCCTTTTCATAAAATTCATTACTTCCGTACGTGTTCACGCATCATACATACAACAAGATAATATTCATTATCATCTTTGATCATTTTCTCATTCATTTCATACTTTCTTCATTATCTTTCACTTTCTTCCGAACCAATGTGCAATACCCCGAACATTATGCACGAAGCTGGTACTGGGCCTAGTGCCTATAATAGACCCCGAACATTATGCCCGAAGCTGACTCCAGTACCTGGGGCAAGCAACAAGGGTCCTGTGAATCTCTAGGATTGACCCTGTGTGCATCCTTCTGGTTAGCTAAACCGCACATAGTTGGGCTGACAACCCAATGGCTGTGAACCTCCTTTTATTTGCTTGCAAGACTTTCATTCATTCGTTATGTTTCACTTTTCATTATCATTAATCTTTCACTCCTTTTATGATAATACTTTACATATACGAGCATAAACACACCACGTAAAGTCACGTAATAATACGAAATATAGAACATAATAACAGGCCATAAACATGAAAAACACCAACAAACATAACCATCAAAACATCCCAGGGATTAGTCTTAAAATTTCTATTTCCCAAAATTTCAGAAAATTTTCTAAGGCATTTAGGCGCATGAGCACTATGCGGGCGCACGAACACTATGTAGGCGCACGGGCACTTTAGGCGCATGAGAACACTTAGGCGCATGAGTACTGCTTGGGCGCTTGATCAACACTTTAGCAAAATTTAAGGCTTATGGGGTACTGTTCGGACGCATGGGCAACACTTAGACTTAATTTTAGACCCATGGGGTACTGTTTGGGCGCATGATCAGGTACTTAGGCACATGAACAAAATTCCAGGCACATGGGCATTATGTTGGGCGCATGGGTAGTTGTAATTTCGAACCTACACTATTTTTCAGACCCAATCATCGTTTAACATATTCCTAACCCAATTCTATCATGCCAAACACCTACATCAAGCATACAAACACGAAACACAACAATTCATACACAAACATACAATCACCCGTCAAAACAGAATATAACATACGGTTTCATACACATAATTTGTAAAACATTTTTACATGCATTTCAGCCCCGAAAACAAGTTTAAAAATAGAAAACCGGGGATCTAAAACTCATCTGCAGCAACTTTCGAGCAAAACTCCTTCAAACTCAGAAGCACTTGAAGTTAAAACACCTAAACGCACCAAAAACACAGAACCAAACACAAAGAATACATAAGAATCGGTCCCGAAGCTGAAAACTCAGCTGAAACCAAACAAAAACGCAAGAAAACACTCACCTTTGAAGGTTTCTCTCACTAGAAACAGATGAAAACCCTGTTCTTCTTCTTTTTCTCTTCTTTGCAACCGAGAGGACGGAATGCAGATGTAGTGGGCGGCCATGCCTCTTTTAAACATAAAATAATAAGGTTTTGTCCTTTATACAACTTTAGCCCCTCCACTTAAGCAAATTATCCTTTCTTTCTTTATACTTTTCTTTTCTTTTTCTTTTTTTGCAAATTTTCTGGTGTTACAAGTCCACCCCCTTATAGAGGTTTCGTCCCCGAAACCTGTCACTCCTCGAACAGTTGTGGGTAATGTAGTCTCATCTCTTTCTCAGTCTCCCACGTAGACTCGGATCCCTTCCTGTGCCTCCACTGTACTCGCACATGTGGAACCACTTTATTCCGTAATCTCCTCTCCTTCCGGTCAATGATTGCCATTGGTTGCTCTATATAATTGAGCCGTTCATCCACTTCAATGTCCTCCAATGATACAATCATATCTTCATCGGCTAGGCATTTTCTTAGATGAGATACATGGAATGTTGGATGAATCCTACTTAACTCATCGGGCAGCTCCAACCTATAGGCCACCTCTTCTACTCGAGCAATGATTCGGAAAGGTCCTATATACCTCAGGCTCAGCTTACCCCTCTTTCTGAACCGAATGATCCCCTTCCAAGGTGAAACCTTCGGTATAACTTTATCACCCACCTTGAATTCAATCGGCCTACGCCTCTTATCAGCATACGAATTTTGCCTTTCTTTTGCCTCCTTCATAAAAGCCTTGATCTTTTCTAGCTTTTCAGTCGTAGCCTCGATCACTTCCACGCTCCCCAACTCCTTCTGCCCAATGTCACCCCAACATATGGGCGTTCTACATTTCCTGTCGTATAGCATCTCATAGGGTGGCATGCCAATGCAGACATGATAACTGTTGTTGTATGAGAATTCAGCTAATGGTAAGTGTTCGTCCCAGCTTCCTCCAAAATCAATGATGCATGCTCGAAGCATATCCTCAAGCGTCTGTATAGTTCTCTCCGACTGACCATCTGTCTGAGGATGATAAGCCGTACTGATATGCAACCTCGTACCCATTGCATCATGGAATCTCTTCCAAAACTTAGATGTAAACCGAGTGTCACGGTCTGACACGATAGACACTGGTACACCATGACGGGTCAAAATTTTCTTGATAAATAGATCCGCTAACCTCTCAGATGAATATGTCTCGCGGATTGGTAGAAAGTGAGCACTCTTCGTTAAGCGAGCAACTATCACCCATATAGTATCGTACCCCCTTGCCGTACATGGTAACTTCGTAATGAAGTCTATGGTGATGTGCTCACATTTTCACTTGGGTATTTCCAAAGGTTGGATCTTCCCATATGGCTTCTGATGCTCTGCCTTTACTTGTAAGCAAGTAAGCCACTTACTCACGTACTCCGCCACATCTCGCTTCATGCCCGGCCACCAGTAATCTTTCTTCATATCATGATACATCTTGGTAGCACCGGGATGAATGGAGTATCGAGTCTTATGAGCTTCATCCATGATTTTCCCCCATAGGTCTCCATAACGAGGGATCGACATCCGCCTAAAGCGGGTTCTAACTTCGAGAGTTTTCTCACCCAACTCCGTGACTAGACCTCTCATCCTTTCAGAGTTAAGGCGATCTTCTTTCAACGCCTCATCTTGGAACCCCTTGACCTGCGTCATCACATCGGAGTTCATCACCAACTGGTAAGCTTTCACCCGGATTGGCTCGGGTCTCTTCTTTCGGCTAAGGGCATCCGCCACTAGGTTGGCCTTGCCCAGATGGTAGTGGATCTCATAATCATAATCCTTGATCAATTCTAGCCACCTCTTTTGCCTCATATTGAGGTCCTTCTGCTCAAAGAAGTATTTCAAGCTTTTATGGTCAGTGAAGATAGTGCACTTCGTCCCGTACAAGTAGTGCCTCCAAATCTTCAAAGCAAAGACCACAACCACTAGCTCCAAGTCATGAGTAGGGTAATTAACCTCATGGATTTTCAACTGTCGGGACGCATAGGCTATTACTCTTCCCCTCTGCATTAGCACACAACCCAATCCCGAATAAGAAGCATCTGAATAGACCACCAAGTCTTCATTCCCTTCAGGTAACATCAAGATAGGAGCTTGAGTCAATCTCGTCTTTAACTCCTCAAAAGCATTCTCCTGTTCCAGACCCCATACAAACTTCACGTCCTTGCGGGTAAACTTGGTCAATGGTGAGGCTATCTTGGAAAAGTCTTGGATGAACCTCCTACAGTAGCCCGCCAGACCCAAGAAACTGCGGATCTCGGATGGCGTCTTTGGAGACTTCAATTGCATCACCGCCTCAACCTTTGCCGGGTCTACCATGATCCCTTTGGAATTTACCACATGAACTAAAAACTGAACTTCACGCAACCAGAAAGCACACTTGGAGAACTTAGCGTACAGCTTCTCTCTTCTGAGTGTCTCCAATACTTCACGAATATGACCGGCATGTTCTTCTTCACTCTTCGAATAAATTAGAATGTCATCTATAAACACAATCACTGATTTATCCAACATCGGCCGGCACACCCTGTTCATCAAATCCATAAAGGCAGCTGGCGCGCTAGTTAGACCAAAGGACATAACGAGAAACTCGTAGTGTCCATAACGAGTGCGAAAAGCTGTTTTGGGGATATCCTGGTCTTTCACCTTAGGAACCGTAGTAATTCGATCGCCGTAGACCGTCACTGAACTTCCTTCAGGCGCTGTCAGACGGATCATCTTCTTACGACACACAATATTTGCCTCATAGGCTGCTAACCAATCCATCCCTAGAACTACATCAAATCCGCCTAGGGACATCATAAATAATTTAGCAGAGAACCTATGGCCTTCCAGTTCTATGTCACAATCCTCTATCAAGTCGGAAATCCTGGTAGACTTACCAATGGCAGTTTCCATATCGAAGGGTTCATCAATGCTTCTACTACTAATGGGCAACTTAGCACAGAAACCAGCAGAAATGAAACTCATACTAGCACCAGAATCAAATAACACAGAGGCACAAGTTTGGTTTACTAGGAACATACCTGACACGACATCGGGGTCCACTCTAGCCTCTTCCCGGGTCATTGTGAATGCTCTAGCGCTTGCCCTCTACCCTTCATTCTTTGTCCCCTTCTTCGCCCTAGAACTTTCAGTCCTCGGCTTCTTGCAATCCCTGCTCATATGGCCTTCTTTACCGCAGTTGTAGCACCTCCTAGCCTTACAATCCCTTGCCACATGACCAGGCTTCCCACATTTGAAACAAACGTTCAGTCCCCATTTGCATTCTCCCGTATGCTCCTTCCCGCACTTACCACACCGCTTCATCCCTGTACCTGCCAACACTACCCTTCGATCATCCACCCTGCCTTCTTGTTGTTCGGGGTGAAACCACCACGACCAAATCGTTTCCTGTCCCAGTTCCTATCACCACCACTCTTCCTGCTCACCTCCACCACCTCCACTTCTTCTCTCTCATCATATAGCCTTCCTGCCAGTTCAACCACCGAGCTAAACGTACTCGGACGGGCAGCAATCATGTGCCTGCGAATATCTGCCGGCAAACCCTGTATGTACCTCTTGATCTTTCTCGACAACGGCGTAACCTGGTCCGGCACCAGCCTTGCCATCTCGTTAAACTTTGTCATGTATTGCGGGTGTGTCATGGTTCCCGCTTCTAACTGCAAGAAATCCCTCTCTATCTTGTCAAGTTCTCGGTGAGGACAAAACTCCTCGATCACCATTTTCTTCAATTCATCCCACTTCATCTTCTTAATAGCCCTGCTGCCCTCGGCCTGGACAATATTGTCCTACCAGCATAAAGCCGAGTCCACAAATGAGTGAGTGACAAACTTCACCTTTTGGTCCTCTCTACATTCGCTGATCTCCAACACAACCTCCATCTCTCTCACCCATCGGTGAGCAGCAGCAGCGTTACCATTACCATACCCTTCACGATTTCCCGCATAGCCTCCTCCTCCTCATCACTGGAGGCACCATCTCGGCATCTAGTCGTTCCCCTTCATCATGACCCCTATCATCCCTCCTTCTCCCAGCAGTTTTCCTTCTCTCCTCCTCCTTCTCCTTCTTTTAATCTTCTCTCACCGTACTAATGACCTCGGTCACCATAGACGGTAGGATCGTCTGCATGACCTGATGCACTTCCTCCACAACTGCCTCCTTTACTAAGGCTCTCAAGTTGGCACTCTCATCACCGCCCTCCTGGTGATGATGCTCGGGCTCAGCAGGAGCCGTCTCAACAGTCTTAGTCTTGTTCCTCGTGACACGTGGTCCAATACCAATGGCCACCCCGTACTCCTCCTCGAGAAGCTTTCGACGATCTACCACCAACCATCTTCTAAACACTATAAGATTCAAACACCAACACGGGCATTAGCTCAGTTTATGTCAAGTATAGTAAGTCCCTAATTACAGTGGCCAGTTGTGATTAGCCACTTACTTTACTCTTCATCTCCCAAGCATTTCCTATCCTGACTACATCAGTATTCAAATCTACTAAGAGTACATAAATCAAATAACATACGCACATAATACCGGTTAACATTTAAGAAAACGAATTACCTGATGGTACGTAGCTACTTAGGCTGGCATCCCTACATTCGGTCCCATTCTTAGTTTAAGTTTAGGTTTTTAAAATAATTTACCCATTTCTTTTAAACTTTGGCTCTGATACCAACTTGTGAGACCCCGTTTCCGGAGAACTCACAGTTGGACCATCGCAGCATTTTTCATATAAAATAAATACATTTCATAAAAATATCGCAGCGGATTAAGTTATCAAAAAGCATTCATACATTAATACTTGATGTTGCTAAATAATACATCATTGTATTTTAACAGTTACAAAAGAATCATCCGGATGTATTACAAAACAACAATATCATTAAGCACGAATAGATGCCAGTCTTTGCCCGCCAAGTAGCCTCACCCGTGTGCCATCCCCAACAACAAGTTACCTACCAACTGAAAATGCATAAAAGCAACAAGTTACCGTACGTGTTCACGCATCATACATACAACATGATAATATTCATTATCATCTTTCATCATTTTCCTATTCATTTCATGCTTTCATCATTATCTTTCACTTTCTTCCGAACCAATGTGCAATACCCCGAAAATTATGCACGAAGCTGGTACTGGGCCTAGGGCCTATAAATAGACCCTCGAACATTGTGCACGAAGTTAACTCCAGTACCTGGGGCAAGCAACAAGGGTCCCGTCAATCTCTAGGATTGACCCTGTGTGCATCCTTCGGGTTAGCTAAACCGCACACAGTTGAGCTGACAACCCAATGGCTGTGAACCTCCTTTCATTTGCTTGCAAGACTTTCATTCATTCGTTATATTCCACTTTTCATTATCATTAATCTTTCGCTCCTTTTATGATAATACGTTACATATACGAGCATAAACACACCACGTAAAGTCATGTAATAATACGAAATATGGAACATAACAAAGGCCATAAACATGAAAAACACCAACAAACATAACCATCAAAACATCCCAGGGCTTAGTCTTAAAATTTCTATTTCCCAAAATTTCAAAAAATTTTCTAATGCATTTAGGCGCATGAGCACTATGCAGACGCACGAACACTATGTAGGCGCACGGGCACTTTAGGCGCATGAGCACACTTAGGCGCATGAGGAATCCTAGGCGCATGAGCACTGCTTGGGCGCTTGATCAACACTTAAGCAAAATTTCAGGCGCATGGGGTACTGTTCGGGCGCATGGGCAACACTTAGACTTAATTTTAGGCACATGGGGTACTGTTTGGGCGCATGATCAGGTACTTAGGCGCATGAACAAAATTCCAGGCGCATGGGCACTATGTTGGGCGCATGGGCAGTTGTAATTTCGAACCTATCATGCGAAACACCTACATCAAGCATACAAACACGAAACACAACAATTCATACACAAACATACAATCACCCGTAAAAACAGAATATAACGTACGGTTTCATACACATAATTTGTAAAACATTTTTACATGCATTTCAGCCCTAAAAACAAGTTTAAAAATAGAAAACCAGGGATCTAGAACTCACCTGCAGCAGCTTTCGAGCAAAACTCCTCCAAACTCAGAAGCACTTAGAGTTCAAACACCTAAACACACCAAAAACGCAGAACCGAATACAAAGAACACATAAGAATCGGTCTAGAAGCTGAAAACTCAGCTGAAGCCGAACAAAAATGCAAGAAAACACTCACCTTCGAAGGTTTCTCTCACTAGAAACCGATGAAAACCCTGTTCTTCTTCTTTTTCTCTTCTTTGCAACCGAGAGGACGTGAATGCAGATGTAGTGGGCGGCCATGCCTCTTTTAAACATAAAATAATAAGGTTTTGTTCTTTATACAACTTTAGCCCATCCACTTATGCAAATTTTCCTTTCTTTCTTTATACTTTTCTTTTCTTTTTCTTTTTTTGCAAATTTTCGGGCGTTACACCTTGATCTTCTCCAACTTTTCGGTTGTAGGCTCGATCACCTCAATACTCCCCAACTCCTTCTGCCCGATGTCACCCTACCATACGGGCGTTCGACACTTCCTATCATATAGCATCTCATAAGGAGGAATATCAATGCTGGCATGATAACTGTTGTTATATGAGAACTCGGCTAATGGTAAGTGTTCGTCCCAACTTCCTCCAAAATCAATGACGCATGCCCGGAGCATATCCTCAAGCGTCTGAATGGTTCTTTCCAATTGACCATCTGTTTGAGGATGGTAAGCCGTACTGATATGTAACCTCGTCCCTATCGCATCATGAAATCTCTTTCAAAACTTTGATGTAAACCGAGTGTCACGGTCAGACATGATAGACACTGGCACACCATGACGAGTCACAATCTCCTTGATAAACAGATCCGCCAACCTCTCAGATGAAAACATCTCGCAGATAGGCAGAAAGTGAGCACTCTTCATCAAATGGTCTATTATCACCCATATGGCATCATATTCCTTGTCTTATGTGGCAACTTTGTAATAAAGTCCATGGTTATGTGTTCCCATTTCCACTCGGGTATATCCAAGGGTTGGATCTTCCCGTATGGATTTTGGTGCTCCGCCTTCACTTGCAGACAAGTAAGGCACTTACTCACGTACTCTGTTACGTCGCACTTCATTCCCGGCCACCAAAAATCCTTCTTCATATCCTGGTATATTTTTGTAGCACCGGGATGAATTGAGTATCGAGTCTTATGAGCCTCATTCATGATCTTCCAACGTAGATCTCCATAACGTGGAATCCACATCCGCCCCGATCGGGTCCTGACACCAAGAGTGTTCTCCCCCAACTCTGCAACTAGACCCTTCATCCTTTTGGAGTTAATCCGATCTTCTTTCAGCGCCTCATCCTGAAATTCTTTGACCCGCTTCATCACATCAGAGGTCATAACCAACTGATAAGCCTTCACTCGAATAGGCTCGGGTCTCTCTTTTCGGATAAGGGCATCCGCCACCACGTTGGCCTTGCCTGGATGGTAGTGGATCTCATAATCATAATCCTTGATCAACTCTAACCACCTTGTTTGCCTCATATTGTGATCCTTTTGCTCGAAGAAGTACTTCAAACTTTTGTGGTCAGTGAAGATGGTGCACTTTGTCCAATACAAGTAGTGCCTCCAAATCTTCAATGCAAAGACCACAGCCGCCAACTCTAAATCATGAGTAGGGTAGTTAGCCACATGGATCTTCAACTGTCGGGACGCATAGGCTATAACCCTCCCCCATTGCATCAACACACAACCCAATCCCGAATAAGAAGCATCCGAATATACCATCAAGTCTTCGCTTCCTTCGGGCAACGTCAAGACAGGAGCTTGAGTCAATCTCGCCTTTAGCTCTTCGAAAGCATTCTCCTGCTCTAGACCCCATACAAACTTCATGTCCTTACGAGTCAACTTAGTCAATGGTGAAGCTATCTTGGGGAAGTCTTGGATGAATCTCCTGTAGTAGCCAGCCAAAACCAAGAAACTACGAATCTCAGATGGTGTAGGAGACTTCCATTGCATCACCACCTCAACCTTCGTCGGGTCTACCATGATCCCTTCCGGGTTGACCACATGACCCAAAAACTGAATCTCACGCAACCAGAACGCGCATTTGGAGAACTTAGCATCCAGCTTCTCCCTTCGAAGCGTATCCAGCACTTCTTAAATATGACCGACATGTTCTTCTTCGCTCTTCTAATAAATCAAAACATCATCGATAAATACAATCACTGATTTATCTAGCATAGGCTGAAAAACCCGATTCATTAGATCCATAAAAGCAGCTGACGCATTGGTTAAACCAAAAGACACCACGTGAAACTCGTAGTGTCCATAATGTGTATGAAAAGCTATTTTAGGAACATCCTGCTCCTTCACCTTCAATTGATGGTAACCAGATCGGAGGTCTATCCTAGAGAACCAACTGACACCCTGGAGCTGATCAAACAAATCATCAATCCTCAGTAACAGATACCAGTTCTTCATGGTCAACTTGTTCAACTCACAGTAGTCGATGCACATCCTCATGCTGTCATCCTTCTTCTTCACAAATAAGACCGAAGAACCCCATGGAGAGATACTCAGTCGAATGAACCCCTTATCCAGTAACTCTTGCAGTTGAGTCATCAATTCCTTCATTTCAAAGGGAGCTAGACGATACGCCTTAGCAACAGGTTGGGCACCGGGTATCAGGTCGATCTGGAACTCGATCTCGCGGTCAGGTGGCACACCTGGTAGATCCTCCGGGAACACGTCTGGGAAGGTACACATGACTGGTACATCCGTCAATCGTGGTACAGACGCATCCACATCCTTCACGTAGGCTAGATAGGCACCACATCCATGCCTCATACACTTCTCTGCCACAACAATCGAAATTACTTTCGGGATCGTACTAACTCTATCGACGTAGATCGTCACCGAACTCCCATCGGGCGCGGTCAATCGAATTATCTTCTTGCGACACACGATGTTTGCCTCATAGGCTGCTAGCCAATCCATCCCAAGGACAACATCAAATCCGCCTAAGGTCATCACAAACAGTCTAGCAGGAAACCTATGACCTTCCAATTCTATCACATAATCCTCTAAGGCATCAGATATCCTAGTGGACTTACCAATAGCAGTTTTTACTTCGAAGGGCTCATCAATCTTTCTACTCCTAGCAGGCAACTTATCACAGAATGAGGAAGAGATAAAGCTTCTACTAGCATCAAAATCAAACAATAAAGATGCACCAACATCATTAACCAGAAATGTACCTGATACCATATCAGGGTCCACTCTGGCTTCTTCTCGGGTCATGGGTAAAGGCCCTCGCCCTGGCCTTATGCACTTCCTTCCCTTTCTCAGACTCTTTTCCCTCTCTCGAGCTCTCAGCCCTCGGCTTTTGGCAGTTCCTGCTCAGATGACCCTCTTCACCGCAGTTATAACACCTTATAACCCCGCATTCTCTAGCCATATGACCAGGCCTCCCACAGTTGAAATAGATGTTCGATCCCCACTTACATTCCCCCACATGGTCTCTCCCACATGTAAGGCCCCGTTCCCGGAAACCTCACAGTTGGTCAATCACAGAATTATTTATATAAAAATAAATACATTTCATAGAAACATAGCAGCGGTTTAAAATTATCAAAAAGCATTCATGCATTAATACTTAATGTTGCCAAATAATACATCATTATATTTTAGGAGTTATAAAAGAATCGTTCAGTTGCATTATAAAACAACAATATCATCATGCACAAATAGATGCTAGTCTTGCCCGCCAAGTAGCTTCACCCGCGTGTCATCCCCAGCAACAAGTTACCTGCCAACTGAAAATGCATAAAAGTCAGCGTTGCTGAGTGAGTTCTAGTTTTAAAATATTAAAATACCTTGCTTAAATATATAAAAATATCTTTTTCTTCAAATACTTCATTTTCCATGAAAGTCATCTTTTCCGTACGTGATCACACATCATATGTACAACGAGATAATATTCATTATTATCTTTCATCATTCTTCTCATTCATTTCGTATTTTTATTATTATCTTTCACTTTCTACCGGACCAATGTGCAATACCCCGAACATTGTGCACGAAGCGGGTACTGGGCCGAAGTCTATAAATGGACCCCTAACATTGCGCACGAAGCCTGACCCAGTACCTAAGGCATGCCACAAGGGTCCCGTCAATCTCAAAGATTGACCCTGTGTGCATCCTTCGGTTAGCTAAACCGCACACAGTTGAGCTAACGACAACATGGTCATGCACCTCCATTCAAATTTGTTTCCAAGACTTTCATTCATTCGTTATGTTCCACTTTTCATTATCATTCATCTTTCACTTAATTTATGATAATACTTTACGTATACGGGCATAAACACACCACGTAATGTCACATAATAATACAGAATATGGAACATAAGAACAGATCATAAACAAGCAAAACCTCAACAAACATAACCACCAAAACATCCCAGGGTTAAGTCTTAAAATTTCTATTTCCCAAATTTTCAAAAAAAAATTTCTAAGGCATTTAGGCGCATGAGCACTATGTGGGCGCATAAGTACTATGCAGTCGCACGGACACTTAGGCGCATGAGAAACTTAGGCGCATGAGAAACTTCTAGGCGCATGAGAAATTTCTAGGCGCATGAGCTCTGCTTGGGTGCATGATCCATACTTAGGCGTCTGGGCAAATTTTAGGCGTATGAGCAAAAAACTTAGGCGCATGAGCAAAACTTAGGCGCATGGGAACTATGTTGAACGTATGGGCAGTTACCAATTCGAACGTGCACTTATTCCAGACCTCAAAAATCATTCTAACATGTTCTCAATCGAATTCTAACATACTAGACACCTAAAAACAAGCATACAACCACAATATACAAGCAAAACATATGGTATAACATGCTGAAAAATTTATAAATGTTAGTTACATGCATTTTCAACACCAAAACAAGTTTAAAAACAAGAAACCGGGTATCTAGAACTCACCAATTGTAGCCTTCAAGCAAAATTCCACCAAATTTGAGGGCACAAAGAGTTCAAACACCTAAACACACCAAAACACACAACCGAACACAAGAGAACACATAAGAATCGACCCCGAAGCTGAAAACTCAGCTGAAACTGAACAAAACGCATGAAAAACACTCACCAAAGCAAAATCACAGCTTCTTCTTCAAGAAACCGATAAAACTTCAGCTCTTCTACTTCTTTCTTCTTTTCCAGCCGAAAGCAGTGTGTAGAAAAGTGTTTATGGGCGGCCATACCCTTTTAAATAATAGAATAATAAAGCTTTATACTTTGCACACTTAGCCCCCTCCACTAGTGTCCATTTACTTTACTTTCTTTATACTTTTCTTTTCTTTTCTTTTTAGCAAATTTTCGGGTGTTACAAGTCCACCCCCCTTATAGAAGTTTCATCCCCGAAACCTGTCACTCCTTGAACAATTGTGGGTAATGTTGTCTCATCTCTTCCTCAGTCTCCCACGTAGACTCGGATCCCTTCCTGTGCCTCCACTGTACTCGCACCAGTGGAACTACTTTATTTCATAATCTCCTCTCCTTCCGGTCAATGATTTCCACTGGTTGCTCTACATAATTGAGCATTTCATCCACTTTAATGTCCTGCAGTGGTACAATCGTATCCTCATCAACTAGGCATTTTCTCAGATAAGATACATGAAACATTGGATGAATCCCACTTAACTCATCGGGTAGCTCCAATCTATAGGCCACCTCTCCTACTCGAGCAATGATTCGGAAAGGTCCTATATATCTTAGGCTTAGCTTAACCCTCTTTCTAAACCGAATGATCCCCTTCCAAGGTGAAACCTTCAGTATCACTTTATCACCCACCTGGAATTCAATCGGTCTACGCCTCTTGTCAGCATACGAATTTTGCCTATCTTTCGCCTCCATCATGAAGGCCTTGATCGTTTCTAGCTTTTCACTCGTAGCCTAGATCACTTCCAAACTCCCCAACTCCTTCTGTCCAATGTCACCCCAACATACGGGCGTTCTACACTTCCTACCATATAGCATCTCATACGGTGGCATACCAATGCTGGCATGATAACTATTGTTGTATGAGAATTCAGCTAACGGCAAGTGTCCGTCCCAACTTCCTTCAAAATCAATGACGCATGCTCGGAGCATATCCTCAAGTGTATGTATAGTTCTCTCCGACTGACCATCTGTTTGAGGATGGTAAGTCGTATTGATATTGATGAAATCAGCTTAAACTCATGATGAACATGAATAAAATGTTGATTCCCCCAAGGATCTTTTCAATATCTCTCAACTTCAACACACTAAAATTATGGTGCGGAAACCCATAATGATAGAGTATGAAATCAGTGTATGTGTGTGTTTGTGGGTGTATGGTGTGTGTGCAAGAACACAATGAAAATTAACTGCTTGTTTGTATTGATTTCATTCAAAAGCTTACAAAGGATTAGGGTAGAATGCTATTTATAGCCTATACACATAGCTATATACAATTACTGAACTACCCTTATGTAAACGAATATTACATAAATAATCCTAAGTGTCTAAGTTATCCGCTGTGGAGAATAAGTCATCCGTTATGGATAATATCTCATTCGCTGTGGAGAAGCTTGTCATTCGCTATGCATGGTTGTATGTTATCCGCTGTCGGATCTTGTTCATCCGCTGTGGATGAACATCCGCTGTGGAATGTTGTCCGTTGTGAGTTCTTCATCCGCTGTGGGATGGTTGTTCATCCGCTGCACACACTTGGAAACAAATCTTCATCCGTTGCTGATGATCTTCATCCGCTGTGAGACTTTCTTCATCATCCGCTGTGGATCACTATTCATCCGCATTGGAGCTTTTGTTCATCCGCATTGCAGTAGTTCATCCGCTGCGGATACTTATCAAAATTTCTTTTATGTACAAACCTGAAAAAGAAATTTAAACAATGATTAGTGAATGTTATGATTGTTAATGATGCTAATGTGTTAGTTAATGATTGTTTGAATTTTATAACACATTTTGTTTGTTATATGTCTGATATGGAAAGCATCATACTTTTATGCATTAATTCTTAATGCACTTGTTGAGTCCAACAATACTCCCCTTAAGGATGATGTTGCCATCCTTTAATGATTGCTTGTTAATATTTTGTTTGTTAGAAACAATATGTGTGTGTGTGTTGGTGCTTGTTAATGATTTGTTTGTCAGGAAAATGTGTGTGTGAGTTTGATATGAAAGATTGTATTGATTGTGTGTTATCTCTTAAACTGTTTGATTGCATGATTGTATGTTATTGAAATGGTTTGTTTGTTCATAGCGGATGAACATTTGTTCATGTGTTGTGGACACTTGAATGATTTTTGATTGTTTGTTCACAGCGGATGAACATTTGTTCATGCGCTGTGGACACATGAAATGTTTTCATTGTTTGTTCACAGCGGATGAACATTTGTTCACGTGCTATGGACACTTGGATGTGATGAGTAAATGTTTACAGCATATGATTACATGTGTGCATACGCTATATACACTTGCACTATTTCTACAACGGATGACTTATGTTGTTAGTCATGCGTTGTGGAATGGCACTGTATTCACAGCGGATGCCTTACCAACATCATGCGCTGTGAACACTTGTATGTGCACAAGTGCATAGCGGATGTTTTTTTGTTTTGTCCGCGATATACACTTGGTGTATTTTGCATGTTATGATGGTTACTGTGGCTACAACGGATGTATGTTTGTGTGTCCGCTGTGACAACAGCTTTTCAAAAATTTCAGATTTTTGTTTATTTTGAACTAATGTCTTCCGAAGCATATGTTTGATAAAATTTTCTTCCGAAAGAACATTTGTTTGATAAACTTGTTTAAATCAAAATGTTTGTTTAAAAAATTTGATTTAAAAATGTATGTTAAAATATTGAATTTTAACATATTCAATATATGGATGATAAGATATCACTCACAAGCAATATTGTGCAATATTGTATATATGTATGTGTGTCAAACTGCTGTGTTTGGGTGTTGGCTTGACTTGTCTTTGTTTAAAACTCAAAATTTAGAAAATTTCAAATTTTAAAATGTATGAATATGCACAATTCTGCTGCCTTTGATATTTCCATGTTCAATTTCTCCCCCTAATTTTTTGCATAGTTATAATAATCTTTTACAAAATGACAAAAATTTGTATGTATTTGAGTAGAAATTATCAAAGTCCAATTGATTGCTTTCTTGATAAAAGTTAGAAAGATAATGCCTTATCTAACTAATAAATGAATGATTTTCATGTTTTACACATGAATCTTTTGCACATACCATGAGATCATACTAGTCTATATTTCTCACTGAGTTGTTTGTATGGCTTTGAGAATAGACATAGACAAGTTCAATGTTGACTGTAGATATATTAATCCACTTAAACTCAAGAATGGTATTAATGGTTGATTTAAACAATGAGTGATTATCATGTTTTGAGTTGATTGACATGAGTTGTATGTACCCCACATCTGATTGTATGATTGGTACAACCCTCCTCAAGATATGCTAGAAAGAACTTTTAATACTTATAACCTAGCTACTTAGGACTATAAATGCTCAATTTGATCCATGCTGGTTGATCCTCATTGGGATTCTTTTTCACTTCACTTTGGAAGGTGATCCTCTTTGGGATTCTTTTGATTCATTCACAAGGAATGTAGTCATGAAGACTTTATTGATTTTTCATTCAAGATGGATGTGTTCCACTTTGGGAATCTTTTTGGATTACAATTTAGGTCATTAAGGTCATTCAGGTCTGTGTTTAGCATAACAGAGAATGCCTAGGTGTACTCCAGGTCTATGATTATCATAACAGAGGAGACACTTGTATGATTGAGCAATTTATAACTGTTTCACTTGGTGTATTGTAGTTACTTTGAAAGCAACCTATATAGGATAGATTAATACTCACCATAAACCAAGATGTGTTGTTGACCACATAATCATAAGAATTTAGTTCTTCATTCTTGTATGTGATGTTAGGTGTCCCATGCTGAGCCTATCCATATATCACATAGAATACAAGTCAGTCTTTATTAGTGGAAAATGACTCAAGTGAAGAAATTAACTAGTTTACTATCATTTCTCATGAGATGTATGTGTGATTCAATATAACAAATGAATGATTTGTATGATTTCTTGATTTTGAAAAATGTAAATTTGATGTTAATCATGGACTTTGACAAAATCAAGCATGTTTAACTTTAATGTTTTGAAAAACATTAATTTGGTGATTCATAGTTGATCATACCAAGTGACTGAACCAAAAATTCAAATCTTGTTAAATCAAATGGTTTTGTAAAAAGGCCAGCCAATTGATTATCCGTGTGGACTTTGATCAACTTGATCAGACCCTTTTCTAAGCAATCTCTTAGAAAATGATATCTGATTTCTATGTGTTTAGTTTTTGAATGTTGAACAGGATTGTCTGTTATAAACATGGTTGCAGAATTGTCAATGTGTATGGGTGTTTTAAGAAAGTTAAAGCCATAGTCAAGCATTTGGTTTTGAATCCATAACACTTAAGAACAGAATGCAAAAGCTGCTATGTATTCTGCTTCTGCTGTGGACATAGAGACATTGGTCTGTTTCTTGCACTGCCAAGAGATCAATCTTGATCCAAGAAATTGACAGCCTCCACTGGTTGATTTCCTGTTGTTGTTGCATCCCCATAATCACTGTCTGTATATGCATATAAAAAGAAATCTCCATCTTTGGGATACCACAAACCAAGTGCTGGTTTGCCTTTCAAGTATCTAAAGATTCTTTTCACTGCATTAATGTATGATTCTTTGTGATCTGCTTAATATCTTGCACACATGCATACTGCATACATGATATCTGGTCTGCTTTTTGTAAGGTACATCAGTGAACCTATCATAGATCTGTAAAACTTCTAGTCAATTGATGTTCCTTTTGGATCTGGTCCAAACTTCAATCCAGTTACAAATGGTGTCTTGCTTGAAGTGCAATCAACCATGTTATACTTCTTGAGTGTTTGATGCACATATTTGCTTTGATTGATGAAAATTCCTTCTGCTGATTGATGAACTTGTAGTCCTAGGAAGAATGTGAGTTCTTCCATAGAGCTCATCTGGAATTTTGATTGCATAAGGGTTTCAAACTCTTTGTAAAGTTGTGTGTTTGTGGATCCAAATATTATGTCATCCACATAGACTTGCACTACTAGCAAGTCTTGTTCTTTTCTCTTTAAGAACAATGTCTGGTCAATTTTCCCACGGGTGTAACCATTTTATAGTAGAAACTTTGATAAAGTTTCACACCACTTTCTTGGAGCTTGATGAAGACCATACAGAGCTTTATCTAACGTGTAGACTCTGTGAGAGAAATCTGGATCTTCAAACCCTGGTGGTTGAGCAACGCATGCCTCTTCATCTATCTTACCATAGAGGAATGCACATTTGACAACCATTTGGTAGACAGTGAACTTCTGAGATGAGGCATAAGCAAGAAATACTAGGATGGCTTCCGATCTTGCTACGGGAGCAAAGACATCATCATAGTCAATGCCTTCCTCTTGAGTATAACTTTGGGCTATAAGCCTTGCTTTGTTTCTTATGACAATCCCTTTGTCATCTGCTTTGTTTCTAAATAGTCACCTTATGCCAATTGCATATTGACCTTCAGGCAGATCTACCAGCTTCCAAACTTCTTGCTTCTTGAATTGTTGTAGTTCCTCTTGCATAGCTTCTATCCAATTATTGTCCTTTAATGCTTCAGTGATGTTTTTGGGTACAGTTAAGGATAAGAAACAGGAATACAAGCAAATGTTTATTGTATCAGATTGACTACGAGTCAATCTGGTGTTGAGGTCACCTATGATGTTTTCTATTGGATGGTCCTTGTGAACTCTTGTGGTTGTAATCTGATCAACAAGAATTGTTGAATCAAGATTGGTGATTGTCTGATCAAGTGATGATGGTTGAGCAAGAGTATTGGGTAATGTGTGATTGTCTTGTTAAGGGGGTTCAGTGAATGTTTGTGGTGAATCATGAAAGAAATCTAAGATTTCATCTTCATGATGTGTATCTGGTAGTGAATGGTAATCATCATCATCTTCATGTTGTTTTGGTTTGTTGGTTTCTTGTGATTGACTAGGTACAGGAGATGAAGATGCTGGAGTGTCTGATGATGTTCCTCTTGATATGTTTGGTTGATCAGCTAGTGTTGACACAGTTGTGCTAGAAGGAGTGTTAGTGGTTCTCCTTGGAGGATCAGCTGTCAATGGAACATCAATGGTTGTTGGTGGAACCATTGGATATTCTTTGTTATCCTTAGAACCTGAAACATCAAAATAAGATGTGTCAAATGATTTTGATAATGCATCAATATCAAACAGCCAGTTTGATCCAATGACTTTCTTAGTGAAAGAATGTTCATTGAAAACAACATCAGTTGTTTCTTCCACTATATTTAGCCTTGGATTGAATACTCTGTAAGCTTTAAGCTTCCAGAATATCCAACAAAGAATCCATCATCTGCTTTTGAAGCAAATTTGGATAATTGTTCTCTGGTGTTTAATATGGAAACAGAACATCCAAAGGCCTTAAGAAATCCTATATATGGTTTTCTTTTAAACATTAATTCATAAGGCGTTTTGGAATGTTCTTTAATGATTAATGTTCTGCTTTGTATGTAGCAAGCTGTGTTTATGGCTTCAGCCCAAAAAGATATGGGCAATAGAGAGTCAGCTAGCATGGTTCTAGCTGCTTCTATTAATGTTTTGTTTCTCTGTTCAGCTACTCCATTCTGCTGCGGAGTTCTTGCTATGCTGAATTGATGACTTATTCCTTTTTCTGCACAAAAAGTAGAAATATAGTCATTTTTAAATTCAGTGCCGTTATCACTTCTTAAAGTTTAACTTTAAGGTCAAGTTGATTCTCAATATTTGTGATAAAGGATGTAATGATTTATGTTGTTTCTGTCTTGTGTAGTAGAAAGAAAACCCATATGAATCTGGAATAATCATCTACTATGACAAGACAGTATTGCTTCTTTCCTATACTTAGGATGTTAGTTGGGCCAAAAAGGTCCATATGAAGCAATTTGAGTTGTGTGTTATTAGAGTTTATCAACTTTGATTTATGTGAAACTCTATGTTGTTTGCCTTTCAGACATGCTGTGCAGTGGTCTGTATAGAAAAATTCATTTTGTGACCTATGACTAGATCATTTTTAACAAGTTTGATCATTCTGTTAAAATTAGAATGACCTAATCGTCTATGCCATAATTCTGAGACATCTTCTGTAGCTTTTGATAATAAAAAAGTTTCAGGGGTTGAGGCTAAAACATTATTCATATCAACAATGTATGTGTTGTTTAGTTGAGGAGTTTTCAAAAGGATATGTTCTTCTGGAATCTGAAAACCCGTCTTAAGGATGTAGCAGTTGTTGGAGTCGAATAAGGTGGCATATCCCTTGTCATAGATTTGGGATACACTTAGAAGATTGAACTAAAGATTGGAGCAGTAGTTGACATTCTCAAAGCTAATCAACCCATTTGTTACTGTTCCTTCGCCAGTCATCTTCCCACCTGTTTTATCTCCTCCAAAGGCTACATTGCCTCCATGTTTGTTCTTAAAATCCCAAAGGAGGGAACAGTTGCATGTCATATGACGGGAGCATCCACTGTCAACATACCAAATGTTGTCAGGCCTTCTAAGATGTCCCTGTAAAACAGAAGAAATTAGTTAGTTGGAGCAACCCTAGCCAAGATGGTCTTGGATTTTCCATCTTTTCCAACAACGCAAATTTCTTCCAAAATAGCATTGATCTGCTGGTTTTGGAACTCTAGAAACACTAGATTTCCTTTGGCTTGTTTTAGCTTTATTGGGAGAAGTGCTTTGTGCTCTTCTCTTTTATGAGCTAGTGTCAATGTTTTGTCTGTTCTAAGACTTATGTCTCCTTGATATGTGTTGAAAATTGTCATAAAAAGTTTTATCATTATCTAAAAAAATTTTCTGATGAGAAGTTTGTTTAGGAACTCCCATTCTGCTCTTATTTTGAACAACTGATTGTTTTTCAGTGGTTTTCTCAATCTAAGCTAGTTTGTTTTGTTTCTTGTTCTTCTTATTGAAGAAACAATTTGCAGTGCTGTGATTGTTTCTTTCACAAATAGAGCAATAATTGTGACAATGACATGATTCTGTACTATGATTATTCATCTTACAGTACTTGCAGCACTTACCATATCTACATTTTTTAGTGGTGTGTGTGAATTGATCACACCACTCACAGTATGGCAACTCTGATTTTGTTTGTTTGCTGAAAACTTTTGATTTCAAATTAGATTTTAATGGAATTTCAAAAGTTACTGATTGTTGTTTTGGCTGAATTGTTGCTTTACCTTTTCCTTTATTTACTTGTTTGGGAGAGGCAATGGAAGTTACATCTTTCCTTCCATCGGAATAGATATCAAATCCTTGAATCTGTTTCGATTGTTTGTTTGATGTATCAGCCACACTAGAAACCTTTTGAGTTTCAGTAATTAGCTGATCAGACTCATCATCTAATAAATCATCATCATCATCATCTGTTGTTTGATTATCAAATTCATTATTTTATCCTCGATAAAAGTCAGTTGATTTGAATAGTGGCGGTGTTGAACTTTTAACAAACTTTATCAAGGGTGATTTTGATTTTAAAGGTGATTTTGATGATGATGATGATGATTGTTTGGAGTCATCAGTCTGTTCATGAGAATCATGTGATTCATCCTGTTTGTTGGTCATGGAGTCAGGTAAAGGAATATAATTATCATTATAAGGTGGACTTACCTTATTATATCCTAAACCTGAAGGGTCCTTAAAGGCCCTTTGTTATGCAAGAAGTTCTTCAAACTTCTTGTTACTAACCTAAAACTTCTGAAGTTTCACTTCAGTTTCAGCTTGTAATGATTTTAACTCAGTTAATGAGATAGAGAGTGGCTCAACCTGAGCTGCCAAAGTCAGTTTTTCAGACATTAATTTGTCTAAATCTGTTTGTAATGAAAGTATTTTAGTTGCATATTATTTCTGTTCAGATTTTAAACTTTCATTTAAAATGTTTGTTTTTATGACTTTCTTTGATAGTCTATCAGCATGCTCTCTATACCTATTTACCTCATCAATGCATGCTTGACTATAGAGGTTTTCTTTTACCTCTTTTGGGAAGTCTGTTAGTTTGTCTTCAATATCAGCCATAAGGGCATGATCTGAAGGTGATGGAATTTCAACCTCATAAAGGCTCGAGTCACATTCTCCATCCTTTTTTATGATCATAGCAGAGGATGTTGGATGTTGAGTTGGACTGAATTGTGTGATTTGAGGTTGTGTTCGTGCATTTGGAATGATAATTGGTGGAGGCACTTGTCTGTTTGAATGAATTTCACTAGAGGGTTGTGCCTGATATGTATTTCTGTCAACTCTGGGCTGTTGACATTCTCTTGAAAAGTGCCCATAAAGCTGACAGTTGTAGCACCTAACTTTGGTTTTATCAAAACCAATTCTTATCTTTTTGTCCATGTTTAATACCCGATTTCTTTGTAGAAATCTTGTAGACCTGTATGCTATCATGGCCATGGACCATTACAGATCCATCTCTTTTACCATATCAGGTGGAAGTTCATCCAAATCCTATTGAATGAATTAAGATGGAGTCAGACTTGCTCCTAAGAATGCTTCAAAACTGGTGGAAAAAGCTGCATGTGCTGCCTTTTGCTCTTCACTTTGTAGAATGATAGTAAGAGCATCCATTGGTTTCTCAAGTCTGTGTATGTTTGATGTTTGAGGTTTTGGCTATTTGTTTGAGTTGGAGTTATGAGGGTGATGCTTGCTTTGGGGTGTGGCTTTATAAGAAGCATGAACACCAGTCTTATTAGACTTGTGTTTGTTGCTGGATAATTCTGGTGCTGAAAAGAATGATGTGTCATGAGAATCCAATAATTCTTCTTCTTCATCTTCTCTAGTGCTTGTGAGGAAAGCACTATCTGTGTGTTGGGTTTCTTTGAACTTATAAGCCTCTACATGTCTGATCTGGTTATTGTTCCTTGATTTTTCATCCATTTCCAATGCTTCAACCTTGGCTACTAGTGAGTCAAGGGATAGCGCCTCTAAGTCCAATGTTGCTTTCATGAGTGACACTGACTGAGTCCAACTCTCAGGCAATGTGTGCAACATTTTCTTGTTGATTTCAACAGTGTCATATTGAAGTCCATACACTATCATTTCATTGACAAGTTGGACGTATCTATGTAACTGTTGAGGGATGGACACTCCATGGATGTGGTGGAAGGTCTCATATTGGGTCCTCAGTTTTTCCTTCTTGATTTCCCGTATCTCCTCACTACCTTCACACATGGTGTGAAGAACTTTCCACAGCTCATGTGCTGTTTTGAAATTTTCAACACGAGTTAAAATTTCAAAAGGCAAAGTAATTGCAAGAATGCTGTAAGCCTTCATGTCTGTTTTGACCAGTTTCAGGTCATCACCAGCTACACTCTTCAGACTGACTGGCTTTTGGATGTTGTAGTCAGGTCCTAATGTCAGTGGGATGTAAGGACCTTCTGTGATGGATGTCCATAGATCTAGATCTTGATATGTAATCCAGTTTCTAAACATAATTTTCCATTGCTTGAAATCTGATTTGTTCTTCACTTTAGGGGGTTTTAATCCACTGTTAGAACTCATCATTTCATCAGCCATGTTTGTTTGATTTTTTTAACTTAATAATTTTCAAGTTAAATTTGTTTGTTTAAATTTTAGTCTGGTGCTAAAATTTAATTAATCCTAATTGTCTCTAGGATTTGTTTGTTAATTTGATAAACTATTTGTTTTTAATTGTTTACCAAATAAAGGAATTTATTAATATTAATTAAATATCCTATGATTTGATTCTTTCTATGTCACAGTTGACAAGAAAGATTGTGTGAAAATGAATATTTGTCTTTTTTCTGATTTAATGAATAGTCAAATCTTTCAGTCAAAACCCTAAAAACACTAAGTTTGTCTTTTACAGAAAACTTTTTGGATCAAAAAGTTAGGTTTTGAGAACTTTTAAAAGAAGAAAAATGTTCTTCTTCGGTTCTTCAAATCTACAAACACAAATCCCGTGAATTGTGTATGAGTTTTTCTGATCAAAACTAAGGCTTTTCTAGGGTTTGTTCTAAAAAACAACTATTTAAATATTCAACAAAACATATTGTTAAATTTAAAAACACAAATGTGTTCCAAGTGAGATTGTCACTAGTATGTGATGATTATGAACAATATAACCGGTTTAGATTGTTCAAACAATGATTGGTTTCGATTGAAAACCAATAAAACATTGAATAAACACTTGAAATGTTTGCAAAAACCCTTTAAATCCGATAGGGTTTTAAAGGTTTGGATGAAGATTTGCAGTTGAAAACCTTCTGTAGAATGTTGTTTAACAAATGATTAACAATACCCGTGTATTGTTTTATCACAACAACCACAGAAAACTTATGTTATGTGTGATGTTCAAGCTGAAAAGCAACAACACTTCTTCAAAATGCACAAAATGATTCTGAAATCATATTTGTTTGCATTTAATGAATGTTTATGAGTAGAAGAAGATGAGTTTGATGATGTTTCAGCTTGTGAATGTCTGTTTTGAAGCTAATAAACCACTAAAATCAAGGTTGTTGAGTGAGAGGATCAAAATCAATGAATGATTGAGCCAAAGCTCTGATACCACCTGATGAAATCAGCTTAAACTCATGATGAACATGAATAAAAGGTTGATTCCCCCAAGGATCTTTTCAATATCTCTCAACTTCAACACACTAACATTATGGTGCGGAAACCCATAATGATAGAGTATGAAATCAATGTATGTGTATGTTTGTGTGTGTATGGTGTGTGTGCAAGAACACAATGAAAATTAACTGCTTGTTTGTATTGATTTCGTTCAAAAGCTTACAAAGGATTAGGGTAGAATGCTATTTATAGCCTATACATATAGCTATATACAATTACTGAACTACCCTTATGTAAACGAATATTACATAAATAATCCTAAGTGTCTAAGCTATCCGACGTGGAGAATAAGTCATCCGCTGTGGATAATATCTCATCCGCTGTGGAGAAGCTTGTAATCCGCTGTGCATGGTTGTATGTTATCCGCTGTGGGATCTTGTTCATCTGCTGTGGATGTTCATCCGCTGTGGATGTTCATCCGCTGTGGATGTTCATCCGCTGTGGATGAACATCCGCTGTGGAATGTTGTCTTCTGTGAGTTCTTCATCTGCCGTGGGATGTTTGTTCATCCGCTCCACACACTTGGAAACAAATCTTCATCCATTGCTGATGATCTTCATTCGCTGTGAGACTTTCTTCATCATCCGCTATGGATCACTATTCATCCGCATTGGAGCTTTTGTTCATCCGCATTGCAGTACTTCATCTGCAGTTGATACTTATCAAAATTTCTTTTATGTACAAACCTGAAAAAGAAATTTAAATAATGATTAGTGAATGTTATGATTGTTAATGATGCTAATGTGTTAGTTAATGATTGTTTGAATGTTATAACACATTTTTTTTGTTATATGTCTGATATGGCAAGCATCATACTTTTATGCATTAATTCTTAATGCACTTGTTGAGTCCAACAGATATGCAACCTCGTGCCCATTGCATCATGGAATCTCTTCCAAAATTTAGATGTAAACCGAGTGTCACGGTCCGATATGATAGACACTGGTACAACATGACGGGTCACAATTTCCTTGATAAACAGATCTGCCAACCTCTCAGATGAATATGTCTCGCGGATTGGTAGAAAGTGAGCACTCTTCGTTAAGCGATCAACTATCACCTATATAGTATCGTACCCCCTTGCCGTACGTGGTAACTTCGTAATGAAGTCCATGGTGATGTGCTCCTATTTCTACTTGGGTATATCCAAAGGTTGGATCTTCCCATATGGCTTCTGATGCTCTGTCTTTACTTGTAAGCAAGTAAGGCACTTACTCACGTACTCCGCCACATCACGCTTCATACCCGGCCACCAGTAATCTTTCTTCATATCATGATACATCTTGGTAGCACCGGGATGAATGGAGTACCGAGTCTTATGAGCTTCATCCATGATTTTCCCCCGTAGGTCTCCATAACGAGGGATCCATATCTGCGCAAAGCGGGTCCTAACTCCGAGAGTGTTTTCACCCAACTCTGGGACTAGACCTCTCATCCTTTCAGGGTTGAGGCGATCTTCTTTCAATGCCTCATCTTGGAACCCCTTGACCTGTGTCATTACATCGTAGGTCATAATCAACTGGTAAGCTTTCACCCGGATTGGCTCGGGTCTCTCCTACCAGCTAAGGGCATCTGCCACTACGTTGGCTTTTCCTGGATGATAGTGGATCTCACAATCATAATCCTTGATCAATTCTAGCCACCTCCTTTGCCTCATATTGAGGTCCTTCTGCTCAAAGAAGTATTTCAAACTCTTATGGTCTGTGAAGATAGTGAACTTCATCCAGTACAAGTAGTGCCTCCAAATCTTCAACGCGAAGACCACGGCCGCCAGCTCCAAGTCATGAGTAGGGTAATTAGCCTCGTGGATTTTCAACTGTGGGGACGCATAGGCTATTATTCTTCCCCTATGCATTAGCACATAACCCAATCCCGAATAAGAAGCATCCGAATAGACCACCAAGTCTTCGCTCCCTTCGGGCAACGTCAAGACAGGAGCTTGAGTCAATCTCGTCTTTAACTCCTCAAAAGCATTCTCCTGTTCCAGACCCCATACAAACTTCACGTCTTTGCGGGTCAACTTGGTCAATGGTGATGCTATCTTGGAAAAGTCTTGGATGAACCTCCTGTAGTAGCCCGCCAAACCCAAGAAACTACGGATCTCGGATGGCGTCTTTGGAGACTTGCATTGCATTACCGCCTCAACCTTTGTTGGGTCTACCATGATCCCTTTAGAATTTACCACATGACCCAAAAACTGAACCTCGCTCAACCAGAAAGCACATTTGGAGAACTCAGCGTACAGCTTCTCTCTTTTGAGTGTCTCCAATACTTCACGAATGTGACCGGCGTGTTCTTCTTCGCTTTTCGAATAAATCAGGATATCATCAATAAACACAATCACTGATTTATCCAACATCGACCGACACACCCGGTTCATCAAATCCATAAAGGTAGCTGGCGCGTTAGTTAGACCAAAGGACATAACGAGAAACTCGTAGTGTCCATAACGCGTGCGAAAAGCTGTTTTGGGGATATCCTGCTCCTTCACCTTCAATTGATGGCAGCCAGATCGGAGATCTATTCTCGAGAACCAACTTGCACCTTGGAGCTGATCAAACAAGTCATCTATTCTCGATAGCCGATATCGGTTCTTCACCGTCAACTTGTTCAACTCATGGTAGTCAATGCACATTCTCATACTACCGTCCTTCTTCTTTATAAATAAGACCGGAGCACCCCAGGGAGAGATACTCGGTCAGATGAACCCTTTGTCCATAAACTCTTGTAACTGAACCATCAGTTCCTTCATTTCTGACGGAGCCAATCGATATGGTGCTTTGGCAACAGTTTGAGCACCTGGTGTCAAATCGATCTGAAACTCGATCTCGCGGTCCGGTGGCACACCTAGCAAATCTTCTGGGAACACGTCTAGAAAGTCACACACAACTAGTACGTTGGACAATTGTGGTACTAACGCATACACATCCTTTACGTAAGCCAGGTAGGCACTACATCCACGTTTCATGCCCTTCTCTGCCACCACCAACGAAATCACCTTAGGAACCGTAGTAATTCGGTCGCCGTAGACCATCACCGAACTTCTTTCAGGCGCTGTCAGATGGATCATCTTCTTACAACACACAATATTTACCTCATAGACTGCTAACCAATCCATCCCTAGAACTACATCAAATCCGCCTAGGGGCATCACAAATAATTTAGCAGAGAACCTATGGCCTTCCAGTTCTATGTCATAATCATCTATCAAGTTGGAAATCCTGGTAGACTTACCAATGGCAGTTTCTATATCAAAGGGCTCATCAATGCTTCTACTACTAACGGGCAACTTAGTACAGAAAGCAGTAGAAATGAAACTCCTGCTAGCACCAGAATCAAATAATACAGAGGCACAAGTTTGATTTACTAGAAACATACCTGACACGACATCGGGGTCCATTCTGCCCTCCTCCCGGGTCATCGTGAATGCTCTAGCGCTTGCCCTCTGCCCTTCATTCTCGGTCCTCTTCTTCGCCCCAGAACTCTCGGCCCTCGGCTTCTTGCAATCCCTACTCACATGACCCTCTTCACCACAGTTATAGCACCTCAACACCCTACAATCCCTTGCCATATGACCAGGCATCCCAAACTTGAAGTAGACATTCGATCCCCACTTACACTCTCCAGTATGCTCCTTTCTACATTTGCCACACTTTTTCATCCCCGTGCCTGCTGACACTACCCTTCGATCATCCACCCTCGCCTTCTTGTTGTTTGGAGTGAAACCACCACGTCCAAACCGCTTTCCATTCCAGTTTCTGTCACCACCACCCTTTTTTCTCACAGCATTATTTATATAAAAATAAATACATTTCATAGAAACATAACAGCGGATTAAAATTATCAAAAACTATTCATGCATTAATATTTAATGTTGCCAAATAATACATCATTATATTTTAGGAGTTATAAAAGAATCGTTCAGTTGCATTATAAAACAACAATATCATCATGCACAAATAGATGCTAGTCTTGCCCGCCAAGTAGCTTCACCCGCGTGTCATCCCCAGCAACAAGTTACCTGCCAACTGAAAATGCATAAAAGTCAGCGTTGCTGAGTGAGTTCTAGTTTTAAAATATTAAAATACCTTGCTTAAATATATAAAAATATCTTTTTCTTCAAATACTTCATTTTCCATGAAAGTCATCTTTTCCGTACGTGATCACACATCATATGTACAACGAGATAATATTCATTATTATCTTTCATCATTCTTCTCATTCATTTCGTATTTTTATTATTATCTTTCACTTTCTACCGGACCAATGTGCAATACCCCGAACATTGTGCACGAAGCGGGTACTGGGCCGAAGTCTATAAATAGACCCCTAACATTGCGCACGAAGCCTGACCCAGTACCTAAGGCATGCCACAAGGGTCCCGTCAATCTCAAAGATTGCTGTGTGCATCCTTTGGTTAGCTAAACCGCACACAGTTGAGCTAACGACAACATGGTCATGCACCTCCATTCAAATTTGTTTCCAAGACTTTCATTCATTCGTTATGTTCCACTTTTCATTATCATTCATCTTTCACTTAATTTATGATAATACTTTACGTATACGGGCATAAACACACCACGTAAAGTCATATAATAATACAGAATATGGAACATAAGAACAGGTCATAAACAAGCATAACATCAACAAACATAACCACCAAAACATCCCAGGGTTAAGTCTTAAAATTTCTATTTCCCAAATTTTCAAAAAAAAATTTCTAGGGCATTTAGGCGTATGAGCACTATGTGGGCGCATAAGTACTATGCAGTCGCACGGACACTTAGGCGCATGAGAAATTTCTAGGCGCATGAGAAATTTCTAGGCGCATGAGCTCTGCTTGGGCGCATGATCCATACTTAGGCGTCTGGGCAAATTTCAGGCGTATGAGCAAAAAACTTAGGCGCATGAGCAAAACTCAGGCGCATGGGAACTATGTTGAACGTATAGGCAGTTACCAATTCGAACGTGCACTTATTCCAGACCTCAAAAATCATTCTAACATGTTCTCAATCCAATTCTAACATACTAGACACCTAAAAACAAGAATACAACCACAATATACAAGCAAAACATATGGTATAACATGCTGAAAAATTTATAAAAGTTAGTTACATGCATTTTCAACCCCAAAACAAGTTTAAAAACAAGAAACCGGGGATCTAGAACTCACCAATTGCAGCCTTCAAGCAAAACTCCACCAAACTTGAGGGCACAAAGAGTTCAAACACCTAAACACACCAAAACACACAACCGAACACAAGAGAACACATAAGAATCGGTCCCGAAGCTGAAAACTCAGCTGAAACCGAACAAAAAGCATGAAAAACACTCACCTAAGCAAAATCACAGCTTCTTCTTCAAGAAACCGATGAAACTTCAGGTCTTCTTCTTCTTTCTTCTTTTCCAGCCGAAAGCAGTGTGTAGAAAAGTGTTTATGGGCGGCCATACCCTTTTAAATAATAGAATAATAAAGCTTTGTACTTTGCACACTTAGCCCCCTCCACTAGTGTCCATTTACTTTTCTTTCTTTATACTTTTCTTTTCTTTTATTTTTAGCAAATTTTCGGGTGTTACACCACACTTACCATACAACTTCACCACTACCTCAGTTGCAGCCACCTTAGGACCCTCTACATTCATCCTTTTTCCCTTGGGGGTGAAACCACTACTGCCAAAACGCTTCCCACTCCAGTTCTTCTCTCCACGTCCCTTCCTGTTCACCTCCACCATAGTCACCTCCTCCCTCTCATCGTACAGTCTCCCTGCCAGATTGACCATCGACCTAAACGTACTTGGTCGAGCGACGATCATGTGTCAGCGGATATTAGTCAGTAGGCCTTGAATGTACCTCTTGATCTTTCGTGACACAGGCGTCACCTGATCTGGCACCAGCCTTGCCATCTCTTTGAACTTTGTCGTGTACTGTTCGTGTGTCATGGTCCTCACCTCCAACTGCAGGAACTCTCTCTCGATCTTTTCAAGTTCCTTGTGAGGACAAAACTCCTCGATCACCAGCTTCTTAAGTTCACTCTACCTCATTCTCCCAATCGCTCTGCTACCCTCGGGCTGGGCAATGTTGTCCCACCAGCATAAGGCTGAATCCACAAACGAGTAGGTGCAAACTTCACCTTCTGGTCCTCCCTGCACTCGCTGATATCTAACACAGCCTCTATCTCTCTCACCCATCGGTGAGCAGCAGCATTTCCATTCCCATCAAACGTCGGGGGCATGCATCTCTAGAATGCCCCATAGTTGCACCCCTTCGCAGTTTCCTGCACAGCTTCCTCTTCCTTATCATCATTGGAAACAACCATCTCCGTCTCTTGTTGCTCCCTTTCCCTTGAACCTCCTTCTTCGCCCCCCCCCCCCCGGCCTAGCAGCATTTTTCTTTTCTTCCTTCTCCTTCCTCTCGTCTTCCCTTACCGCCCTAATAACCTCAGTCACCACAGATGGCATAATCGTCTGCATGACTTGATGAACTTCCTCAACTACTGCCTCCTTCACTGAGGCCCTCATGTTAGCACTCTCATCCACACCTTCTTGGTGATGAAGCTCGGGCTCTTCAAGAGTCGTTTCGGCCGTCCCAACCCTGTTTCTCGTGACACGCAGCCTAATATCATTATTATCTTTCATCATCGTTCATAATCATTCGTTTTTGTACATTCATTCATTAACATCTTTCACATTCATCTAGATCCTGCCATATGCTATGCCCCATCATTGTGCACGAAGCAATTACCGTCTTGGGGTCAAGCGACAAGGGTCCCGTTTTCATACGTCTTGATCAATCACAAAGATTGACCCCTCTGTGTGCATCCTCATGGGTTAGCTAAACCACACATAGTTGAGCTAACAACCCAATGGCTGTGAACCTCCATTCGTTTGCTTGCAAGACTTTCCTTCATTCATTAGGTTTCATTTTCGTTAACATTATCTTTCCCTTTTCTTTACATAAAACTTTACTTATTACACACATAGCATTCAAGTAAGGCTTTCATAAAATCTTTTTCATCAAGAGAAAATAGTTTAAGGTATCAAAATACATCGTAAACCTCATAAAGCATCATAAGTAGGCATATTCGTATCACTTAGCCTATCAAGCACTACTTAACTATTCATCCTACTTCTCGTACAGTAATCATACATCTGACGGCTAACACCCCAAAAATCATATAGTTAAGCATTTAACATCACAAAGGTATGCATAACAGCCCCAAAAACCGTTAAAAACTTGTAAAAGAGGGGCTAGAACTCACCTGGTCTCCTTAAACAACTTCACCTAAAGTAGGCTCACGGTACACAGTCTGCATATAAGTTGACATGCAAACAGGTAATAGTTTCTCATGCAGTTTCACCCAACTTTCGTTGGAATTTCATGGGTTCGCTAAACCCACTGGTCTACCCATGCACTTGCGAAGCTAGGGAGATTGCCTTAGTTTCGCATGATGAATCCACAGTTTCGCTAGACGTATAAAAATAATGAACCAGCCCGTTTTTAACCCAAAACTTTAACTTTTTACATCCAAATCCTTCGGTTTTCATCCAGGAACTTATATTCAAGCTTTTTACATGATTTCATCCATAAAAATGTGACTTTTGTATGATTTTTGCCACTTTTCAAAACCCCAAAACCCTAGAATCTGGGTATGATCTAAAGAGACATTTGGATGATGATTCTTACCTGGATTCTTGCTCTTTTCTTGTTGTTTGATGTCCAAAAAATGCAGATCTTCAATCCTTTGATCAATAAAGCCTCAAATCTTCGCTTTCTCTCTCTACTTTCTCTCTCTACTTTCTCTCTCTAGAAAGTGGCTTGTTTGAGTTGCAAATAAGGATGAGTATGGCTGGTATGAGCTATTTAAAGGAGTGATTACAAGCCCTTACGCCCATCTAACACATAGCCCATTATTATCAAATGGCTTGCTTTGACTTTTCTGGGGCGTTACATAACTAGATATTGGTTCTGAACCTTATTAAACTCTTATCATTATGATATCATCATGTGTGGTTCTTTGTAATTATGACTATAATGTAGGGGTTTAATCTGGTTATTGTATTATTTATGCAGTAGTAATGGTCAGTATGTTTGAGGCTGTGATAATACGTTTGAGCCCCTGTTTTATGCGGGCGGAAAACCAACTAGTTTAAAGAATTCATTAATTTTAATAGTTTTATCTTATCGTCTCTACATGCTTCTATTTAAAGTTATATAAAAACAAATTACACTTTAATGTTTTTTTGAACGGCAAATATGAGACCCTGTTTGGAGGATAGGGGTTATCTTAGTTGGGCCCACCTATCTGTTTTCCAACCGGGACCGCACCCCCTACCCCCTCAAGTGGAAACTCATTGATGAGAAAATCCCTTGACTCAACTCTAAACATTTTGCTCAGAGTGAGACTTGAACTCATGACCTCTTAATATTTACATGTTATGGGTATCTCATCTTAACCAGTTGGGCTAAGGATCATTGGTTACACTTTAACTAAGATTGTCAAATGCTTATCAAACATTGGTATCGAATAGGGCTCAATTATTCTATAAGCCTTATGTATTAAAACTAGTGGTATTCCACATCGCGATGCGATTATGTTCGTTTAACGCTCACACAGTTAGGACAACACACCAAGGATGGTTTCCGCGTGAAGCAACCAAAAACCCTTTTTTTACCGTCATCACAACCTTTATATGTATATTTCATGTTACTATTCCTCGGTCAATCATCATTTTAAAATCACAAAATATACTATATGTTATTTATCTAACGAAAGGAACAGGGATGCGTAAGCGAATACTGCATCATGGTACTAGTTGCCATGCAACTTCCGATTGTTTGCTTCTATAGCCCTTCCCCCCTGAACTAAAAATCATATACATGATTAGAAAGTTATACAGATATATGATGTTGCTTAGTTTAGGCTCAAAAACACCTGTTGATTGTGGTTGCGAATAAAATATTTGTCCCGTCTAAACAACCGGCAACGACAAAGTTGTTTTGTCATCACAGCTTTCGTAACACGTAATCATTAGTTGCAACACTATATCTAAATTTTTTCAAACAATAAATCTAAACCAAAAGAGTATGATGCCTAAACTCCACAATGCCAACTTGCAAATCTTAGAAGAACCATGTGTCATCATCGTCCTAAAGCAGATCCGTGGTGAAAGAACCATTGTAATCATTAATCTAAACCAAAATGCATCACTAATCGCTTCTTTCATAATCAAATCAATATCACAAACATTAGGTGAAGAAACCATCAACAAACACTAATGTAGATACGACCACATGTAGTCTTAGGCGTAAAAGTTGTCACCCTTATCGATCTAACAGTGTGCCAAAGTCCCACAATCTAGACACAAAATCATCCCACATGAACAACAATAATCTACAAAATAACATTTTCAAAATCAAATAATGACCAAAAAAGTAAGCATAACAAGTCCTTGTAGTTTGGTGTCTTTGATGAAACAAAAAACAGATCTCACACGAAGCCAAAGTCACCATCATCGACCAGAATCAAACAGGTTAAACAACCATCTAGTAAGGTAAACCCCAACACAAAAACCTATTTAAAAGATCAAAGAACAACAATAGCCTCATAGCAAACAGAGAAAAAAATTAAATAAGCATAACAACAAGTCCTTGTAGTTTGGTGTCTATGATAAAACAAACAACGGATCTCTTGCGAAGCCAAAGTCGCCATCATTGACTTACATTAAACAAGTGAAACAACCCTATGTAAGGTAAACTCAAACACAAAACCCATTTGAAAGAGCAAAGAACAATAAAAGCCTCATTTACGCAAACAGATAACAAAGAAAATGACCATAACAACAATAGGTCCTTGCAGTTTGGTGACTATGATGAAGTGGGTGTTTGGGAGTGCTTTTTTTACCAACTTTTAACTTTTTAACTTTTAAAAAGTTAAAAAGTTATTTTATAGTGTTTGACAATATGATGGTTGTGAGGGAAATAAATTAATAAGTCAGTCCATACTAACTTATTAACTTATTAGAAAAGTTAATAAGTCAATAAGTTGTTTTGAAAAGCAATCCCAAACACCCCCGAAACAAACAACAAATCTCAGGCGAAACTAAGTCACCATCATTGACCCAAATTAACATGTAAAGCAGCTCGCTTGTGAGGTAAACACCAACACAAAACCCATTTGAAAAAGCAAAGAACACAAAAATGCTAATTTACGCAAACAAATAACACATAACCAAACAAAAGTAAATCAAAGGATAGATCAACACCGCCGCCACCAAGGTGCTCGATGAGTTTAAGACTACGAAAACAACCTTCAATACAATGACATGAAAGGTCGTCATTAGAGGAATCAAAAGAGAGACATAAATAGAAGACATGGATCACATACAGAGCAACATTAGGGCATAAAATAGTAATTAACATGGCCATCGCAGTAGCATGTCGGAAGCGTCTACCGTGAGCCTTGCGATTGTATTCCGACCTTCACCTCTCTATCAAACCCGCTCTCTCCACACCGACGGTGGGCAACAAACAATAGAAAGACTACAGACTCAAAACGTCAAAGAAATAGCATAAGAGAAGACAAAGATCTAACAGAGTAACATTCGCGCACAAAACAACGACGAAACACGTGTAGGGCTGTCCAAATAGCTCTCGGCTCGTAGCTCGCTCGAAGCTCGTTCAGAAAAAGCTCGAAAAAAGCTCGCTTGAAATGGCTCGGTTTTAAATTGAACCGAACCGAGCCGACTCGGTATGAAAACGAGCTGAACTCGGCTCGGTTCGTAACGAGCCGAGCCGGCTCGGTTAGTAACGAGCCGAGCCGGCTCGGTTTAGCTTGCTTGTTCGCTCGGCTCGATATGGCTCGGATTGTTTTACTTGTAATATATATGTTTGTTATGTATATAACATATATCATTGCATTTACTTATTTGTTAAGAATATAATATATTTTTTAACTAATCTTTTTATCAAAATATTAAACTATAATGTTTGTTTTGGATTGTTTCATGTGATGCTTATATATTTTTGTATATTAGAATAAATTATTCAAACATCATTTTAATTTATTTACTAAAAATATACTACTGGTTGTATGTGTGTTACGGGTTTTATTCGTTCAATTTAGATAATGATAAAGTTATTTGTATTTTGTTGAAGTTGAACTTAGTTTCTTTAAACTAATTCATATTTTGTGAAACTTGTTATAAACTGGTAATGAGTTATGTAGTATTTTAAATTTATTTTGTATTTGATTTTTTCAAATTGTGTTTATGAAATTAAAACCGAGCCGAGCCAACTCGGTTAAAAACCGAGCCGAGCTCGAGCCCAGATTTCTAGCTCGGTTTTAAAATCGAACCGAGCCGAGTTGGCTCGGTTTAAATTCGAGCCGAGTTCGAGCTTACCCTGGCTCGGCTCGTTTCGGCTTGTGAACCGAGCCGAGTTGGCCTCCGCCTCCCTCTCAAACCCCCCTCTCTCTAAACATATAAAATGTAAGGAAAACATCATATTTTAACTTTAAAAGCGGCGAAGACTATCGTTAGTTGACTTGTATAATGATGTAGTGCCCGCTTGCATATTACTGTTTATTTTATTGTAAATTTAATATATAGTATAATAGTTATTATCTAAAAAGTAAGTATTTTATTATAGTGTTAAAAATCACTATAATTTATGAATTATAATTTAAAGAATCCAATTAGATTGTGCTAAATGCATCCTTTTATCATATTGGTAGTTCAATCTTTTCAAAATTTGAATACAAGTTCTTATCATATCTTATCTAGATGTTACATGTTCAAATACTAGCATATATAAAGGACAAATAACAAACCCTCAGGATCTTATACTTTTATACAATAGCATACACACCAAACTACCCAAATATCTTGAGTTTTTTTCTAAAATGATGTAGTTTAAAATTTTATTTACCAAAATGGTGTAGTTGGTAAAATATTACCAAAATAGTGTAGTTTAAAAAAAATTTGTTTCTTACTTTTATATTATTGGCTACTTATTTAAATATTATTTTATACTTATAGGATAATATCTTTAAATTTTAAAAACTATTTTTTATTTAAATTGAACTTTTTTTAATAATTTTCAAGAAATTTTTTTAAGTTTTTTTTCTAAAACTATAAGAAAATAATCCAAATGTTAGATTATTGTATTAATATAAAAATATATTTTATTTCGTGCAACATTTTAACAGGAGATGTAATATAATTTTATTTAAGTTTCGTTTACTTTTTATCGATTCTATTATACTCTTTTTCCAGAATTTTTTTTCATTCGTGTAACAATTTAAAAAACGTTCTTATAGATATTATACTTTGCACATAATCTAACATTTCTAAATTAATACTCTAATCTAACATTTTAGAAAAGGTTCTTAGAGTTTTAAAAAAACTCAAAAAGAACTTCAGGAAGACCATAAAAAAATTAATTTAAAAAAATCTATTTTTAAAATTTAAAGATATTATCCTATAAGTATTAAATAAATTAATAAATAGCCAATAATAATAGAAGTGAGAAATAAAAAAAAATCAAAACTATACTATTTTAATAAATATTTTACTAAATACATCATTTTAATAAATAAAATTACTAACTACACCCTTTTAAAAAAAACTCCGAATATCTTACTTTTTATTGTAGCATAGCATCACATTATCTTCTTTCACTATGTTTTCTGTTTTTCTCTCACTACAAATCTACAATAGTCACTCTCTCTTTCTCACTCCACCTCATCATCCCTTCACACTATCGGGCACCCATTTAGTGGGTCCTAGCCTTCCAAAAAAAAATTTAGTGGGTCCTAGGGTTACATGTAGACTAATAGACTATCCATTAGTCCATTTTTTATGTTGACCAACAAACCCACGCGCCTAGCTCAGCGCGTAATAGTAGCAACTCTCACTAGACGAATGGTGGTCATGCCAAGAGAGACGTGTATTTCTTCTAAACATCCACCCGACCCGACCCGTTTTCACCAAAAAAACCGTTTAGGTTTTTGTGCTTCAAATACTCCCCTTTCAGCTTCATCACAAACCCTAGACAGAATCGATACCTCTAAATTCTCTTTCTATACTTGTATATATCATCATCCTATCACTCTACCTCCTCGATCGCCCGTAGGATCGTTACATGTAACCTTCAATTTCATTGAATTTGCTAATTTCAATAGAGTTATTTGATTATCGTTGTCGATCAATTGTTTGATGTTTATGTGCTTGTTTTGATCTTTCTAGTGCGTTTGGTGACGAATTTGAGAACTTGTGTCTACGATCGTGAAGTTTTTGCTTTTAGGTTTGTGTTAGATGTTAGAAGTCTTTATCGTGAAGATGTGTTACAGAGTGATAGCCTGCTGTTTAGTTGCTTTTGAGAATAATTTTGGAATTCTAACTTTAAACCAAGGGTTTATGAATACATGTGTGGTGGTTTGATGGAGGCATAATGGAAGTACTTGATAGTGTGTTTACTGATAAGTGATTCACGGGGTTTTGCTGTTTAGGATCACTATAATCTATCAATCTGAAGATCTTTTTACTCTGGAAGAATTAGGCTTTGTGCTTCTTGATTTTGTGTCATGAATTTTTCATGTATGATCCTAAAGATGAGTTTATTTAACTTTCTTGTATTTTATTTCTTAAAAAAAAAAATTCTTGTGTCTCAATTATTGTGGATCACAGTAATCTATAAATCTAAAGATCCTTTTACTTTGAATATATTAGGTTTGTGATTCTTGATTTTGTATCATGAATTTTCATGTATGATCATAAAGATGTAGCTAAATTTAACTTTCTTGTGCTTCATTTGTTTCTATTAAAAAACTTGATGGCTTTAGATTCTTATTTTGGAACTCATACTTGTTAGATATGAAAAACTGTAAATTATTTTACACTATTTATATGTTAAAATCAGTTGGTTTCTTAATTTTGGATTGAGATGTTAATTGGGCTTTTTTCATGATTGTGTGTACAGTGGTAGGGTTTGGATCGAGGCTTGTAGTGGGATCTGATCATTTCTAGCTATATTCATTTTGGTGACTCTGAATTATATTGTTTTGATGATTTTGTATGGTTAACTTTTTTTCTTTGTTTACCTTTAGATGTGTATCAGAATACATGTAAAATCAGAATTTTTTAACCAAAATATCTCTAGTCTTTTGGTAAAATAAAATTTAAAAATACAGCAGACTTAATCTTAAAATGAGTTCTGTGTTAGTCAGTAAAGAAGACTAAAGGTGCCTACAATTTTTTTGCAGACAAGGGAAGACAAAATTTGATTTCTGTAGAGTTTAGACTCACATTGTAATTTCTACCATTTATTACAAATGGTAGTAGGCTGTGCAATAAGTCGACTTTCACATAGTTGCTAGCCCCATTGCTGGACTAATATAATTCTCATCGAATTATATAGACATTCTTTTGGGGCTTGCAAGTGACTTCTTTTGGCTGAACCTGTAATGTACCAACAATGGAAAGATCGCTTCATTTAAATTATTTAGTTGGGTAGATCGAGTCTTTTTTTCAAGAAATCCATTAAAAGGTTAAGTAACTATAGAGGCAACCTTTCATTGTAAGTAGCGGTGGATGCTTTATTTTGGTGGATGCTATGTTATGCTATAGTTTCATGTGATTTTGTTTGTACCTTAAAATACTATATGGTAATGATGCATACACATAACATCTAAACACTTGTTAGTTTTATACTAATGATGTTTCATATTGCATGAATTTTTGATGCAGCCTTGACTTCTTGTTTATCTGCTGAAAAGAGGACCATGAGCTCTCAGGGACAAGTTATGAGGTATGTAAGAAATGGTAGGCGAAGAAAAGGAGTGCTGGATCTCAATGTTCCTCCAGTTGAAAACTTGGAGCAAGTGGGAGGGACAGCCGTATCATTGTCTCAGGGTGACTTCCCATCTGTTGCAGTAGCTCATGGTGGTGGTCAGGTTCATCAGCCAGCTGGATCCAGACAACCTGCTCCAATTGACGTCGAGGAATTGGATGATGATGTTGTTATATCATCGCCCAGAGCATTTGAAGAAGTAAATCTTTCATGCTATGGGAACATGACATTTGTTTTACTTATTTATATCATTCATGTTCATGTTATTAATATGTGCTTTGTTTCAGGCTAAAAAGAAATCACGAAGAACTCGAAGGAATTTGGTGGTTGATGTGGAAGCTGGTAAAGATTATTTTACTCTCATCGTGCATTCATGCATGCTCACTTTTGTTCACTTGCTGATAGCTGCATTTTCTTTCTGAATATTGGTTTATATTTGATTGGGATCTTTATTTCAATATTTTAGTATGTTGGTGGATAAATTCATAAATCTTAGACAAATGCAGAAAACTTGCTTTGATTAATCAAGGCACTTAGAATGACAGTTAAGGTATGTAACTCGAGTCAATTCAGTTTGATTGAATCTCAACTCTGAAGTATTGGATGCCGGTTCTCTCGATTTTGCTCCCTTTTCGTTATAGTATTAAGCGATGCCTTAAGTTAGTTACATACTTAATACTTATGATTTTGTATTGAAGCTAAGCTATGGATCTCATTTTAGTCATTTCTACTCTTGTTATCACACCAATTATGATCTGTTCGTGTTAAGTAACTATGGGGAAGGATAAAGTGTTTACACAGTAATGGTGAGGAGCATACATGGAACTTAAATATTTCTTTTGGTTTTACTTCAACGTTGAATCTTGTAAGGTTCGCAAATGTTCTATACGTGCTAAAATAGCTTTGACGATATACCCCTTTGAAATTTAAGATAATTTTCTGCTACAGTTCTACTCTTGTTATCACACGAATTATGATCCTTCTTCTTAAGGAAGTAATCATGGGGGAAGGATAAAATGCTTTCAATTTAATATTTTAATGCTGACGAGCTTGTGTGAAACTTAAATAGTTCTTATGGTTTTACCTTAATGTTGAATCTTGTAAGGTTTGCAAATGTTCTATATGTGCTATAATAGGCTTTAATGACATACCCCTTTCAAAATTCACGATAATATTCTGCTACATTGGTAGATCAGATTGTTTTATGCGATGCCATATTATCCTATATCTTATAGTGCAATCGCTTAATGTGATGGGTATAACAGAAGAAGCTGCTATAGGGCATGGGCTCAACCAAGCGTACAAGCGTAGGAGAGCTTCTCCAAGTGCACCAGTCATCAATTGTGAACTCTATGTAAATTTGGAAGGAAGTAGCAGCTCTATGGTAATAACACTTTACTCTGGTGTTATAGACAATATGTATATTCCTTTATGTACATTATGGGGTTCCGTATATAGTTCTTAATAACTTCCCTTTTTCTTTTTAGTATTCTGCTTTTCTGAAAATAGTTAATAAGCTACAAGTTGTAGTCACTTTAAAATATTCTTGATCAGCTACACCATCTTATGGAATAAACATACAAGAATCGAGCCGGAACTCTTTTTATGTGAATCCTTTGTGAACTATTTTAAAGGTGGAGAAATGGGTGGGTTGAGTACATGCCAAAATGGTTCTGGGTCTAATTGGGTTTATGCAAAATGGTTACTGTCCAACTTATAAAGTTTTTAATATCAATAACTAGTGGTCAAGGTAATTTAACTTTTTGAGTAAGTATATAGCTTGAAATTACTGCTTTAATAAGCAAGGGAACATAAGTTAAAAATTGATTTTTGCTTGAAAATACTACCTCTACTAAAGCAATTGGACATAAGTTGAAGAAAATTGTTTTTCCGTTTATGTGATCGCAGAGGGGTGGAGCACAATATGTTGCACCGCCACTGCCACCACCACCACCACCACCAAAGGAACCAACCTTCAGCTGTCCTGTTTGTATGGGACCATTAGTTGAGGAAGTGACCACCAAGTGTGGTCACATATTTTGCAAGGCGTGCATCATGGCTGCAATAAATGCTCAGCACAAATGCCCTACTTGTAGGCAGAAACTTACAAACAGAAATCTTATTAGAGTTTACCTCCCTGCCACCAAGTGAGTTAAAGGTATGTATATTTAACCTCAAAACACTTTGGTGTTAACTTGAATATTATTTAGGACATTTAAACTGTAAATTTAGTGTAGTCTGACAACAAAACCATCTGACTTGTACTCTTTGCAACTAAGTTCTAACCATTTGACCCGCACTGATTAATATGACCTGACTTAGTTTCATAAAATTTGGTCGAAAGTGCCTTTACTAGTCTTTATGAAATGGGGATTTCATATCACTCTATTGATTAATATGACCACCACCACCAAAGGAACCAAACACTGTTTTACTAACACCTTTTGGGCTCAGACAAGTTCCTTCTATTTTTCTCTTTGCTGGAGATAGTCTGGATATGGTTTGCAAGTTTTCACTGGATACCTAGAACTTATATGGTCTAATGGTCAAATATATGTTCCTTCTTAGTGGTTGGTGATTGGCCCGGCCTGGCCCACAGTTACGTTTTGTTCTTGTTTCTGAACTTTGCTGCCGGCATAGATGTGACATAATGAGTGTTGGGTAATGGGTTGGGCTGACCCACCATCACTGGTCGTTTTATTGAATTTTGTAGCTAGTTAGTTTATTAATGTGTCACACATTATTTAAAAAGAGTTTTTGCTTAAATTAAAATAAAGCTTAAACAAAGGTATGGAACAATTTGGGATGTAACTTGTAACCATTTGGATCCATGTTAGACTACCTGACCTGTTTCATTTTTAGCTACCTATTTTATATCGGTAAAAGTGAATATGGTGTTGTTAGGCATCTAAACATAGACGCAAAACCAATCAAAGTTACATCGTTTTGATTAAATCCTATTAAAATATGATTTTCATTAAATATTTTCCACATTCTCATTTTCCTTCCTTCTACACCCAATTTCCCAATATTTAGGCCATGAAGTTCATCTAATCTGCCATTTAAACTTCATTTGAGAATTCAGCTTAAATATGTACTACTGTTTTTAAGTATTAATTAAAAGTTAACTATTTATCACATTTGAAAATTTTCCTAATGTATATTATTGAAACCAAAAATTTTCAAATGCTAATATGAAGTCCATCTACAGTGATGTAGCCGCGGCCATTGATATTTATGTAAAAATATGAAAAGTAAAATGCATGTTTTCTCATTGCGTGATTTTATATATGCGGAACAAGCTTGCAACAAATTTTCCATAATCTATGACACAACTGTTGCTTTGTTGGACATAGTTTGAGTGGCGGGCAACGATGATAGCAGAGTTCTGCGTAAAATGATATGAAATGAGTGTAGGTTTGGATGGCAGGAAGGAAGAAGATGAGATGATGTGAGAATAGTCATGAAAATTAAATTTTAACTGGATTTAATCAGAACGACGTAATTTTGATTGGTTTACTGTCTAAATTCCAAGCTCTGACACCTAACAACACAATGTTCACCTTCCTCATCTATGTTTTACCTGCTTTTATCTTTTTCTATCGATTGACCTGTTTTTCATGTGAACGGGTTGAAATTTAGTAGTTCTATGCTGACGGGCTCTATGTACTGATAACAGGTGCACGGGCGGTCTTGTAGACATCAATAGTGTGTCAATTCATGTAAAGGTAACATTGGGTATAAGTAGTGAAAACATGACATTTGCTTCCGGTTTCTTGTCGAGGGGTAGGATGGAAGGATATATGCAAGCAGGTAGGAATACATTGAATGTTTTTTCTAGACCACAGTTATGTTGTATTGGTCACATGAGGTTGCTTGCTCATCTTATGTCTGAGCCGTTGTTTTCATTTAGCTGGGAATCTCTGCAGTTTATTGGTCTTTTTTATAATATATGAAATCGTGTTTGCACCATAATAGAAAGATGTGATGCACTCCTGATGTTATGGCATTGGCAAAATAGGTGGGTCGGGTTGTGAGCTTCAAACAGAGAAGAGTTCAAATAATATAACTAGACAATTTTCACAGGCACTTGATTTTTAAATCCTAGAAACGCTCATAATACTGTCATTGTTAGACACCAAGTGTGTTTATTTGATTCCTATGGTTTATACATACTTGAAACTATATTTGTATATGGACTAAGTGAGCCTAGTTGAGTTAAAATTCGTCTAAAGTTTTGAGCTCGTCTAGTCTTGAGCTTGATGTCTAAATAGGGTGGCTTATTAGTGAGCCGTGAGCTTCAACTTGGGATTGAGTTTGAAGTTAAACAAGCCAACTTAGCTTGTAAAAAGCATGGGCTAGCTCGTGGCTCATCGGTACAGCTCGTTTGTCAAACTTGCACTCAACTCGGCTTCTAAGTAACTTTTTAAGCTGAACCTAGGTTACTCAGTTGTTATATGGTAACTTTTTAATTTTAAACTTCATTTTATATACGTTCATGTATATTTAGTTATTTAGAAAATAATACATTTATAAAAACAAAAGGCTTGTTTAGACTTACAAACTTACTCAAGTTCAGTATATAAAGCTCGAGCTTATTTATTAATTAGGCTTTGAGTCATATTCCATGCTTAAGCTCTTCTTTATACTAAGTTTTAGCAAACATGTGGTTTACGAGTAACTCGACTCATTGACATCCCACCATTCTATGTTAAACGTGCACTCTATTTGTATGTATATTATTTATATATAATCAAAATATTTCTTTTTTGCATGTCACATTGATCAAGTTTGCCAACTATGTACGAGTCATAAATATCATTTCATACACACTGAACAGAGACATTCTCTCTGCAGATAGCACTAATATCAGTCACCATATTTGGCAAACAAGATGAACTAGACCATTGGATCTGATATCATAGCTGTACCATATCTAAAAGTGTCGGTATCGAGTATCATACGAGTATTATACGTCTTCAAAACCGTCTTCACAATCTGCATTATAAATACCAAAGCCATTGAACACTAGATTCTCACGCAACCCACCAATGGAGATTGTTCAGAAACCAGTGTTCTTGCTTCTTTCCGCCTTCATTTTACTGAATCTCACACCGTTTAGTTACGGCCGTGGAACGATTTTAGGGGATCATGTTCCAAAAAGTGTTGATCAAACAATGATACACGTCGGGTCTCCAGCAAAACCCGATGAACACCAGCATTCTTATGGTTCATCGGCTTCTGTGGGCAAAAATGATCAGAAACAGACTAGTTTTCTGAATGGGTTGACACAGGACTCCTATGGAGATCCTTATGGCTATGGCAACCCATATCCAAATGACATATTTGGATTCCCACGAGGCCTTTTTGGGTTCCCTAGAGGCTTCTTTGGGTTCCCCAGAGGTCTCTTTGGGTTTCCTCGTGGCATCTTTGGGTTTCCAGGTGATTATGGAGGAAACCCAGGTGTTTATGGGGTAAATCCGGGAGGTTATGGTGGGAATCCGGGCGGTTATAGTGGCGGCCGGCTGGGCGACAAGCCTGGTGGTGGTGGCTACCCTGGGTATGAAGGTAAAAGTACAGCTAAGAAGAAGGGCAAATAAGTCAATTCCATCATTGAGTTCATCTTAATGTCTAAATTATCCCAGGGTATTTTAGGTTTAATGAATAATATATCTTCATTGTGTGTAAGAGTTTGGTAGTTTCAGGTTCTAGTAAAGTTTGTCCTAGCTAGGTTGCTATAGTGACTTGTACCTTGTGTAGTGAAATGACAAAATTGCTTCTGATATTCAGATAGATGTACAATTAACCAACTCATGCTATAACATTTTCGTAATAATTAATCATTTACACACGAATAACAATTCATACGTGAATCGTGATATGAAGCGTATTACATTAGTTTAGGTCATTGTTGAATGTTGATGAACAAAAATCACTCTCATGACTAAATTAGTTATTTGTTTCTAATTTCAATTATTTACATTTTTTTAACGTTATCTACATGTTAATTGTAAAATAATAATATCATTATTCGGTTATAACTTAGTGTTTAGTCTACTTCTTGTATCGTTTTCAATAGATAAGAAAAAAATATAAAGGCGCTTCATATTTCTAATATAGTATGTACTATCAAGTGTAATGGATTTGGTTACTTTTTCCCCGATCCGAACTGGACCAAAAGACTTGAAATCGAATGATAGTCATTCGACACTGAAAAATCCGGACACTCATAGAAAAAGTTTCTAGGTCCGTCACTGTAAGAGACGATACCAAAATTTGTCTCATATCTGACCATTACCATCTCTGATTACAAAATGATGTCTATCTCAATGTAAGAGTATTCATAGCCCGTTTCTTATATTTATGTGAGTGTGTGCCTTATATTATAGGAGATGGTTGTGAGTGAAAGAGTAGAAAATTTATGAGGGTTATACCGTGTTTCTCCAAATATAAAAAATATATGGTACAACTTTTATAAATTTTTTAATATTTTTAAAAGTGATTGTGAGTGAATAAAAAATAAAATATAATGATAAAGGTATGAAAAAATATTATTTAATTAAAAAAATATAAATAATAATAATGTTTAGAATGTTCCAACTTGACATCGTCACTATCAATATGCAATCTTCAATCACATCATTCCTGCTACCAACGCAAAAATATTAAACATGAAAAAATCATATGGGAAGAATAGATTTTCAATAAATTTATCTAGAAGGTTTTATATATACTGCTGGTTTAACTATCGTGTATAACATGGGTTAAAAAAATTAAAATAAAAATAAATATAAATATAAATATAAATTATCATTTACTATTAATAAGTCTGTAATATATACATATGTGAGAAAATATTAAAGAAATATGTATATATGTAAATTAATAAAAGAATTAAATACATAAAAAACAATCTTAATGTTTACAAATCTCCTAAAACTTTTTATATAATTTTTAATCAGATTCAGTTAACAACTTCTCAAACTTAAAAAAACCATCTTTTTAAAATGTTTTCATGTATTATAGTACCCCATAATTAAAAATATAAAAATTAAGAATATACAAAAGATATGTTTTATAAGATAAATATTGAAAAAATAATATAACAATTCGATTAGTTGAACATTACCTCCTCCTCAACCACAATAAACTGAATGGAGTAAGTTTTTACAGAATTGTTATACATTGATTGCCTTCATAAACGAATCACACGAACCTTGATTGTATAATCATGGTGTGATATGTCAAGGTCTTTTAAAAAGATTATTTATGATACTGATGATATCTTGTTAAACAATATAATTGGATAGTTTATTAATAACGTATAAACCAATATATATAAATAAAAATAAACGAAGTGAGGTTATGATCGTAGGATATAAAATATCAGTATTAAGTTTTATTATTAACAACTTACTTTCTAAATCCAAACATATGTAATATTTTTAATTGAATGGATAAGGATAAAAATCAAGGATAATAATTGTATGTATAATGAAGAAGTAAGAGAAGTTATTCATGTAGAAGAAATCATTTCGGAGAATTATCAAGGATAATAATTGTATGTATAATATTGGAAGGACAATAAACAGAAAACAAGATGTTGTATATATAATAAAATAATTGTTTAATAGTATATAATGCAACCAAATATTATATGATATTGTTAAAATATAAAATATTCTCAAAATTTAAAACTATAACCCAAAAATCACAGATTGATTGTTATTGTTGGAATTTAAAATTTATGAGTTTTAAATTTTAGTTCTTGACTAATTTAGTTAGTTATTTATATATAAAATCTCGGATTGAATGAATTGAATTGTAGATTAAATTAAAAATTGAAGTTATTAAATTTCTATTTCAAGCATTAAATTTAAAATACTAATTTTGGAATACTGTTTAAATATAATTCACGAGATTTCTTTTAAAACCATATTACTAATAAAATGGCATGTGACAATCATATGCTATGAATGTGTCATGTGACGACACAATGTTTAAAATCTCGACACATGGCTTAGCCCTTTTCTTTTATTATATACTGAGATATGCATTCGTATAGTAATCGGTACCAGATGCATTTTGCTCATAGAGGTTGTAGTGGCAAGTCAATCTAGAGAGTCATCTAACATTTAACATCACTGCTCAATAGTGGTGTAAGACCATCTCAATTGTGAATGAAAGAGGCTGTCCGTGATTGGATGTGGAAGAAAGAGAAAAGATGTATGGTTTTTGGCAAATGCATTGTATGATTTGCCACTACGGATGCAACTTAGGTAACACAGGATAACCCCCTAAATTGAAAGTTGCTACTGGTTAATCTCAGCCCAACTCAAGTCCCAAGATAGTCAAATTTATGACAACCGGATTACAGTGAAACATTGTAAAGGACCGATGGAGCAAGCATAATCAATGCACTAAACCTGGCCCCTAATTGGGCATTAAAAACATAACATCCTTTAAAATCTCTATAGTAATAAATAAAAATAAATCCAGACACTTGTCATCATTTTAAACTATTTAATAATTAGTTTTTTTATTTCTCTCTCTTCTTAATTATGAATGCTATAATAGTTATTAATTAATTAATAACTATCCATAATTAAAATTTCAAATATGTTAATTTTAAATTTTCAAATATGTAATACATGGGTTTATTCAATCCATATAATACACAATATTTAAGACATAAATTTTTATATTATTAACCATTTAACAGTAAATTTATTTAGTCTATGTATTACACAGGATTATAGCCTTGTGGAGTAATATATATTAACATAGGGCGTTCAATCGAGTCGGGCCTCATCATGTTATTTGGGGCGTAACATCTTCAGAGATCGCAAGTGAGGATAAAAACGATGAACAATCACTTATAATAATGAGTAACATCTACAATAATTAATCCAAGTTCTTGGCAAAGACCAAATACTTCCCGCATGACTATGTCTAGCGGTTAAAGCTTCAGTAGTCAAAGCTAATGACCACCAAATAAAACACCAGCCATCAGACCTGTTATGTTGGCAATAGTGGTTCTTGATAACAAACAATTAATACTCCTCATCTCAACTAAAAAGAAGTATTTAAGCGTATATGCTAAAACCTAAAAGAGAAGAAGGCATTCAATTCTATTCATCCTTACCTGTTGCTTAGAGTAATTTCTCACTATAGTTTGTACCCGTGTATTACACGGATTGAATAAATAAAATATTAAACCACAGGTTACGTATATTTAACTACGTGTTATCATGTGTACACAACTATGTGTTATGTACATGTAATTCATACAAGTTACATATACGTAAGGTGTTTCGTCATCATCTTCGTTCGCTGAGGTTTAAATTTATATGTATGTGTGTGTGTGTGTGTGTATATATATATATATATATATATATATATATATATATATATATATATATATATATATATATAATGACTTAGAATAATAAGGTTGAAGTTTACTCAAATACATTATAAATAATTTAAAAAATAATTTATATATTATATGATTGGCTAGAGATAGTTTTCACAGTTTTAATTATAAATATATTTTTTATTTAATTTCTCCCGTGAGAAAAATGGGTAAAATGAGAAGGTGCCCTTTCAAAAATAAGAAAAATTATAAAAAAAGAGAAAATGAGAAGAATAATGAGATGAAGTTGATGTAGCATGCGGGGGAAGCGGAAAAACTAGGACACCCTATACTCTTAACGAAACAATTCTCAATCCTCTTGAGATAATATAATCTAGGAAATCTAGCACCACTTCCCACTTATTTTGTTAAGGCACTGGCCGTTGTCTCATTTTTTTCTTTTTCCTTTATATTACACATCAACACTACATTAGTTTTTTTTTTTCCTTTATAGTTTGTCAATATTTGTGTCATATATTTAACAATCAATCCAGTGTTTTATCAGCGTAACAAATATCATAAAATTGATTTTCACCCCTCATATGAGATATGGTTTCATTACAAACTCTCAAAGCTTGCTCTGTTCAAACAATAATTCATATTGTTGATAATTAGACCTGAAGGTTGTCAACCATTTGGTTTGACACTCTTTCCACATGCAAGGACATATATAAGTAATTATTAAGGATATATTATAGTAGTAAGTTATTGAGTTTGTTACCCTGTGTATGTTATTTTAGTTGACAGTTGTATCAACTTTGAAAAATAAAGAGGCCTTGTATTACACTTTGAGCTTTAAAGAAAATGAAATATATCGAATAAGTATATTCTTCTGGTGGAATCGAGAGGCATACGAGATGAAACAAAAACGACCCTAGGAAGGTTAATGTTTGTGTTTGGAGGGTGTTGTTAAATCAGTCATCTACACGCCTCAAAGTGGTGCTCGTTGATTGGATTGAGGCGTGTGATATGAGATCTTTTAGGACTACAGGCTTGAAGCACCAATTAGTATCCATAGATGCAAGAAGCTACACTAGGACCATTATATCCTCTTGATCGACTGGTTTCAGTTTTAAACTAATACTCTACTTGAATTAGAAATTTATCATCAACAATTAACGATTTATTATGCAACTTAATCAATCGATTACTGAAAAACAACAATGAAAATTAATGAATGGTAAAAGTCTAGTTAACAATTCGCTAATCACCACTTATAATAAAATCTCAAAGATGATAAAGCGGTTTTCCCACATAGATTCACATAACAACCAGATGAAGTTTTGATAATTATATATCTACTCTAAAACAAATATTGCAGAAAAGTAAAATAAATACATTTGCTTGACAGATATATAGTTTCATACAACACCTCAAGTTTCGTAATATACCGAAAAAGAATATCATACACAAATCAATTAAATGAACAATAAAATATAATAATGAGAAATAAAATAATAAATAATTTTACATTTCAGTAAAAAAAAAAGAAGTTCAAGAATAGAAGAAAACAGACACAATTTAATCCAACCATTCATAATAGTTTCTTTTCATCTTACTATTTTTTAGTGCCCCTAAACGTCAAATCAACTTGTTTCACTCACTTTTTTTATTTCTTTTTCTTTTTTTAATACAAAGATAAAAAAAATATAAACCAAAATTAAAAAAATTATTACATAGCATTCTATTAGAAATTAATATACACAAAAGATTAAAACATAAAGATAAAATAATTAACTAGTCTTTGTTTTTGTCTTCGTCTTCATCCTTATCCTCCTCTTCTTTTTCCTCTTGGTCTTCGTCTTCGTCTTCGTCTGGGTCCCCGACTTGCGAAGACATGATCCGTCAAACCTTTGTAATGAACATCATGCATATTTAGTTATGTAATTTGTAATTATTAGCATCTCTTTCTTGCTCATTAAGTTCAATAGTCAGGGTCGGGTATCAGTTTCATCACCTCGTATGTATTGACATGTGTTAGGATATTTAGCCTGCGTCCATGTCGGTTTTCATGTTCCTCATATAGTTTTACAATGTCACTTCAATAAGTTTATAGAAATTGTGTCCCATAGACACTAATGATAGCTTTACAGAAAACATGAAGACTTATGAGTGAACTGCTCTTGGACATGTTCACGTACTCATCACACGAGTCGCTTGAGATGTCATAACATAGTTGACAAATTACGAATGTGCATTTTTGTATAGATGTAAAACATCTTTTACCTCTAGCATCCCATGATAAACTAAACTTCACGAAATCTAAACAAATTACTAAAATCATAGAAATTAAATTTAAATGAACTATTATTGTTTAAAACCTGAAATACATGGTGGTCTCTCTCCAAGACGTTGACTATTTGTAGGAAGAGTGGTCATTTTATGCGGAAACATCGTTGGAATGTTTTGAGAGTGTATAGTGAGTTCTCGTCATTATCAACAAAGTAGTCATTCCAAAGACGATCATATGCTTCTTCAAGTAATATGTTTATGTGAGATCTTGCCCTTATTGATCAAAAACTCTACTTCATCTTCTAGCATTTATATGGTTTGCATGATTGTTTGAAAGAAAACGTTGATAGCCTTGCTCAGTGATGATGATGATGAATGACAACATCTGTTTAGAGTGAGATATGAGATGAATGATATGTTGTTGTGTGAAAAGCTTAAGAGTTTATTTTAAGTGGTATTTTTAAGGTATGTTTATTGTTTTTTAAAACAAGTTTTTTTAGCAGATAGCCATTGCCTAACTGTATAAAATGAGGGGAGGGGACAACAATCTAAATTGGAGAAACATAAGGTTCACATGACACGACAAAAGTTCACTATGAAAGGGTGGATGTTATGGCGCCTAGGGAGGGAGTAGCGTGTTGTCGTGCCCTGCCACACAACACATAAAAATGTTGTGACCAACGACAAGACCACTAAAGGCAACATGATTGATCGTTTCCTTGGTTCTTTCAATTAATTTTTGTCACACCTTGGTTTGGGTCACTCCAGGTTGTGTGAACCTATTGAGACCGTGTATCAATATCGAAAATTCATTCAATATCAATATCGTAATATTGCTTCGAATATCATGTCAACTGGATCATTTATTGATTTACAACATCATTTTGCAAACTCATATTCATGTTTACAAGCCATAAGATTCACAATATTGTGATACGCCCATCTTATCTAATCTTCTGATATCCAAAATCTGACTTTAGATACATCTACAAATTATAATATAGCATGCTCTAAAGTTATATTCGTACTCAAACAATCTTTACATGTAAAAGATTTGAAAATACAACATTAGTGAAAAGCAGGTAAATAACGTTCATCATACTCAAAATATTTTCGTATGCAAGCATGAAAATATTAATTTAGATTAACCATACTAGGCAAATAGGATAAAATAAACATCCAAGTCATTCGTTGTGCACCGGTAATAATTTGTTATCGGGTTGATCGTTGGACCATCAATGTCTAGTAAGTCGTAATCCTTTGGGCACCAAACCATTACCAACCATGCTTTGGCATAGTACACCTTTTAGGGTCCCATCCTCCACATGTGTATCATTTCTAATGGACCACATGTACAATCTTAATCCGATGCTTGTCTTGTATTTCACTAGCATGCATTATAAATTAACTATTGCTCATGCTAGTTTTCAAAAATAATGGTGAATATCAAGGATTCACAAGTTTCATTTCCAAGACACACATGTTGACCTTTTTGATCAAGCAAAGCCTTGTCTTATGGTTCTAAGGTTAGTTCCAATTCGCTTGGGGTGCATCTCAGCTTAGCACTATGTCAGAAACGTACTACAGGAACTTGGTGAAAGCTTCGCATCTTATTTATACTTAGGGCAGGGGACCTGACGCGTTGGTTCATGAAATGAGTCAGGATAGGATCTGGGCATAGAAATCAAGGTTATGTGAGTGTTTTTGAAGGTGTGGAGTGAAGAAAATAGGTAGAGGGTTCACTTATTTATACTTAGGGCTGGGGACCTGATGCGGCCTTTAAAGTTTGAGTGTTGCGGTCCACATCACATGTATGTCCTGTATGTATGACATGTGTCACACATGCATATCCTCGAGCCTCTTTGTGTTGTTGCAGCTTGTCACACCCTAATCTCAAGCATGGGTTATGTAATTGGATGCCATTAGAATAATGCAGCGAAAATAAACTAATCTTTATTAAACCTTTGTAATGTATACAATTGTTTATGATACAACACGATCTAAAGATCTATAACCTAAGTCCACACGATCTTTATCTGCTCCAGTCTAAAAATCTATATCTTTTAAAACTTCCAAACCTACATTACATAGCACCTCGGATGTATGCCAAAAATAATATGACTCATCTTACACCGTTGAGTTCATGGACACGACTTGAAACACGTATTCACTTGACATAACCGAGCATCTGCATACGTGATAAGTATACAATAGATAGAATAGATAACATAACAAAGTCACATACATCGAAGACATCACTATACTAGTAACATCAAAGTAAACATGAAAGTGCCAGTGTCACACCCCAACCGATGGCGGAAACATCGGGGCGCGAGAAGTGATAGATTGTTCAAAGACAACATAGCACTAAAGTGATAATAAATTAAGATTGAATTTTATTTCCATTCATCAAAATAACATTACAATATTTCAAATAAACATACTACAATTTTGAGGAATACAAGTCTAAAACAAACATAATAAAATGATAGATTTGGTGTGTTTCTAAGTCCACCTAATTGAATTTCTTGATAAAGCTTCAAGAATTTCCTGCAACATGTATAAAATATTGGTCAACATATGAATATGTTGGCGAGCATACAAGTTTGAAACATAGCATAATAGTGAGCAAAATCTCAATTCAACATGGACAAAGTATACTAAAGTTTGTACGTTGATAGCATGCAAAGCCAATAATCAAACCAAAGTGTCTACTAGCATAATCTTAGCATTAAAAATGACCAAGACTGTAAAGATTGAATAACTTAACATAGACCCATCATAATAGGGCGGATGTGCTAGTCCTATAACGCTATACATGTTAAGGGAGTTTTATATTGCTTGCAAGATAATGTATTCTAGCATGTATTCACAAATAGTATAACAAGTAAGCATGTTTGTATAAATTGAATTTTAGAATGATTTTGATTGAATGAATAATTGAGTGTAGTTGATAATTGATATATGTTGCAACCCAAATAGTCTTAAAATAAAAGGGGTGAAGTATGACTCACGGTTTGGCAATTAGAATCCACAAGGACAAATGAATGAGTTTAAAGGATTAAGTCACCAAAGTCACTCTAAAAGATAAACAAAGTGTAAAAGTTTAGGATTTAAAGTTTGAGATTTAGCAATTGGGAAGTATACGAAAATTACAAATATGAGAGTATATGAAAGTATATACTACTTAGACACTTATTTGGACACTATGTAATATGTACATTCTTTATGAGTATTAGTCACTCATTGGAAGATCAAAATGAAGAATCATAAGATTAGTATAATGTCTACCTTAACACATAACATTCAACCATGGTTTGATTGATGTTACGGTTTGGTTTTGACTAAGTATTATGTAGATATAAATATAAGTCATGCATTAGAAGTAGGATAATCCACAAACCTCAAGTGTTATGTTCATATAAGTTATGTATTAGAGGTGGGGATATCCACAAACCTCAAGATTGTCACCATTGCATAAAATCTCCACATAAGGGTGATTCAGATGGTTATGAGTACATAAATGAAAGTACTAAAGTAAACTAACTAGTTTGACTAAGTATTCAAGTGGGGTATGGTGGAAAGATTAGTTGTAGAACCAAGGTTCAACATCACCATTTCATACCATAACACAAGCCTTTCAACATTGGTTTGAGGCCCAATTTTGGTTTCATCTACTTCTTGATTTGTAGATCACTTAGTGTTTTGTAAAGATGAAAAAAAAAATAGGATGTAAAAGCCTCAAAATTTCATGAATATAACTTCAACACAAGCCTTCCAATATTAAAGTTGTCGGTGACTTGGTTTAGTATGCAAAAGGCTTATAAACAAGACAAGAGAGAAAAAAAATGTATAAAAGAATCAAGTAGAAAATTTCCAACTTGGACCTCAAAAATAGAGGTTTACCATACTTGTTCACCTTGATGACTAAGTGGTTATTTCCTAGAGGTTGTTCCAAGTAGTAAAGAAAATAGAAGAAAGAAATAAAAAAATTTATAACTCACAAGTTGTTCTTAAATATTTCTTGCAAGAAGATAAAGTTTTTGAATGGAATGAGAGAGTTTAAGAGAAAGTTTAGAGTGATAAAAGTGATTAGGGAGGGAATTTGGCTAGCATTTATAGATGAAAATTATGGTTGGATATTAAAGAAAGTAGTTGGGGAGATGAGTGGAGGGAAAATTCAAAAGTTTTAATTTTAACCCCTCAACTTATTTTATTTATTAACTTATACCATAAACTCATGATTAAGCATGTTTTGAGTATTTTATCATGTGAACCATAAAAAGAAAACTTATAAATAATTTTCCGAAAAATATAAGTCACGATAAGTTGCTCAATTTTGCGTTAAAATACGTATTCGCATATAATCAACAAGAATGATATAAAAAGATATTTCCACTATGATTAAGTCTCGAGATTACAAGGATTGAATAAGGAGTAATAGTACATTTCAAAAAAAAAAATGAAAAATAGGGAACGTTACAGCCAGCATGTTACCCAACATTCTATCCACCATTGTCATACTCATCACAAATGTTATATGGCTATCAAGCAATTACCAATAATAAGATAACACATCTTGTTTTGAAAACAACTCTCCATGGCCATGTAGCTCGTGCCCTCCGAATATCCTACCCGCATACCTGTCGGGTTCTCGACTCAACCTACCCCTTAACGTAGGATAGATGAAGAGAATTTACCTTACAATCCACTAATCTTAGGCTAAGCAGATACTCTTGAAGTTTTCATAAATCAAATGAGAGGCCAAATGCCTTTATCTATAGTTGAACTTTGACCATGACCGTAATAAAAATAGATGACGGACCCAACCACTTGAGTTGGTAACAAGGGGCATGTGGTGGTTTTTTAGCCATATATGAATTGACTTAACATTACCGGTTGTAATATGAATGTGTTGTGGGAGTCTGCAACACCTTCCCTAACTAAAACTTGTTGGGCAGTTTTTTGAGAGCTTTCCGTTGACTAGTAATGTGTCTCGTAACTACACTCCTAGCTCAAGTTATGATTGTCGGAAGTTCGGGAACTCCATCGTGTCAGGTTTTTGGGGTGTTACACAACCAACATCCATAACTAATGATGTCTTCATCGACATCCAAGCATCATATTCTTTCCCAGTAGTCAGCGTGCACGTGTTAAATCCATACTATTTCCTTATCGTGGTTCTTGTGGCCTGCATCCTAGCTTCAATGATGCCCCCTGCATCGACTGTTGCTCTCCGCATCAAGATCTGACTATCAAATTCTTTATTTTTCTTTGAATCCATGTTTCGATAATATAACACTTTTGGTGTCCAACTTGCACAAAACCGAATGTACTATAAAAGATAGCACATGCGAGAAAATCTAAATTTTCTACGAACCTAATGTAAGGCGCCCTTTTTGACATTTTCTTTGTCAAATTATGTGATATTTGCCAATCTTACAAGACGTTTAGTTGCCACTAGGGTGTAAACAAGTCAAGCACAAACCCAAACTAAGCTGGTTTAACTTTAAATGGCTTGAGCTAGAGCTTGGCTTGTATAATGCTCAATTTGTAAAGGTCTAGCTCAACTTCTGAATAGTTTTAAGCATGAGCTCAACTCTGCTCGGCTTATTTATTACTTATAAGTTATTTAATTATTTTATTTATATATTTTTATAAATAATTATAGTTATAATTCTTATATATGTCATGACACATATTAAATTACTTTTATTATAATTTCACTTATAATAGTTGTTATTATATAAATATATGTTTAAATAATAAATGAAAATTATATAGATAAAAATCCTAGTCTCGTGCCTACTTAAGTTTGATATGTGAAGTTCGGACTCAAGCTCGTTTATTACATGACCCTCAATAACTTTTTACAGTCAATCTTTACTTGTAAAAGGTTTGAAAACACAATATCAGTGAAAAGCTGGTACATAACATTCATCAGACTCGAAGCATTTTCATAAGCAAGCATGTGAATATTAATTTAGATCAACCATACTAGGCAAATACACATCAAGATATTTCGTTGTACATTGGTAATAGTTTTTTTTATCGGGTTTCCTGTTGAACCATCAATGCGTAAGGAGTCGTAACCCTTTGGGAACCCAACCATGTTTTGGCATAGTACACCTTTCAGGGATCCATCCTCCACATATGTAGCATTATTGATCAGACACATATACAATCTTAGTCTAATGCTTGTTTGTATTTCACTAGCATACATTAATAAATTAACTATTGCTCAAGCTGGTTTTCAAAAATAAAATGAGTTCTGTTTTAAAAAGACAAACGTATTCACCTTGAGTTTCGTTTAAAAAAGACAGACGTATTCACCTCTTTAATCAAGCATGGCTTTGTCTTAGGGTTTGAAGGTTAGTTCCAATTCGCTTGGGCAGCACCTTAGCTTAGTATATATTAGAAACATATTGCAGGAACTTCCTGAAAGCTTCGCGTCATCAGAAATTGCATGTTGGTTCATGAAATGAGTAGGGATAAGATTTGGACATGAAAATCAAGGTTATGTGAGTGTTTTTGAAGGTATGAAGTGAAGAAAATAAGAAGAGGGTTCATCTATTTATAGTTGAGGCTCTCGGGCTGAAGAGGCCCCCAATGTTTGGGTGTTGTGGTTCGCATCGCATGTATGACACATGTCACACATGCATATCCTCGAGCCTCTTTTCAGAGATGCGGCCTGTCACGCCCCAGTCTTAGGCACAATTATATGTGATTACATGCCATTAGAACAATGCCATGAAAATAATTTGACCTTTATTAAACCTTTGTAATGTATATGATTTTTTACAATACAACAAACTATTATATAAGTCTAGGCTAGATTTAGAGATCTATAACCTAAGCCCGCACGATCTTTATCTGCTCTAATCTCAAAACTATACTGTTTAAAACTTCCAAACCTACATCAAATGGCACCTTGGATGAGAGTCAAAAAATATTATGACTTAGCTTACGCCGGTGAGTTCATGGACACAGCTTCAAACATATATTCACTTGATATAACCGAGCATTTGGTGTGCATGATAAGTACAATAGATGGAATAGATAACACAACAAAGTCACATACATAAACAATATCACTAGAATAGTAACATTGAAGTACAATATGATAGTGTCACCATGTTACCTAACATTCTATCCACCATTGTCATACTCATCATAGATGCTATATGGTTACAAGCAATTACTAGTAATAGGACAACACATCCCGTTTTGAAAACAACAACTCCATGGGCACATAGTTCGTGCCCTGCGGATTTGCTACCTGCATATCCATCAGGTTCTCGACTCGGCCTTCCCCCTAACCTAGGAGAGAGGAAGAGAATTTACCTTACAAGCCATCGATCTTCTGCTAAGCCGACACTCTTAGAATTTTTGTAACTCAAATGAGATCCCAAATGCCTCTATTTACAGTTGAACTTTGACCAATATTGCGGATCGCAATAGAAATAGGTTGCGGGCCACAACCACTTAAGTCGGTAACTAGGGACACATGGCAGTTTCTTAGCCACATAATAAACCGACTTAACATTGCGAACTACAATAGGAATGTGTTGCAGTCCACAACACATTCCCTTACTAAATCTTCTTGTATGGTTTTTCAAGAGCTTTCTGTTGACCGGAAATGTGTCCCGTAACTCCATTCTTAGCTCAGGTTATAATTTACGAAAGTTATCGTGACAGGTTTTCGGGGTGTTACATGACCTGCATCCATAACTGATGCGGTTTATATCAATGTCCACACGTTAGATTCTTGCTCATTAGTCAACATACACGAGTCAAATTCATATTGTTTCCTTATCGTGGTTCTTGTGGCCCGCATCCTTCAATGTTGCGCCCCGCATCGGCTGTTGTGATCCGCATCAAGATCTAACTACCAAATTCTTTATGTTTCTTCGAATCTGGATTTCGAGAATGTTACACTTTTGGTGTCCAACTTGCACAAAACCGAATGTACTATAAAAGATAGTTGTGAGATGTTTCCATGAACCTAATGTAAGGCGCACTTTTTCTCATTTTCTTAGCCAAAATAATGTGACATTCGACAATCTTACAAGACTTTTAGTTGCCACTAGGGTGCAAACAAGTTGTTCACAAGCCCAAACTAAGCTCGTTTAACCTTAAATGGCTCAAGCTCGAGCTCAGCTTGTATAATGCTCAATTTGTAAAGGTCGAGCTATTCTAGTGAATAGTGTTTGAAGCACAAGCTCAACTCAGCTCGACTCATTTATTACTTATAAGTTATTTAAATGTTTTATCTATATAATTTTATAAATAATTATAGTTATAGTTCTTCTTATATATGACATTGTATATATTAAATTACTTTTATTATAATTTACTTATAGTAATTGTTATTATATAAATATATGTTTAATATATTAAATAAAAATTATATAAATAAAAATGTCAGTCTCATACCTACTTAAGTTTGATATGTGAAGTTCGGAATCAAACTCGTTTATTACATGACCCTCAATTTAAGCTTAAGCGTGAGATCATTTCGGCTTGCCTCGGTATAAGCACTTAGCGAGTCAAGCTAGAGGAGCTCACAAGCGAATTGAGTCGTTTACACTCCTAATTTCTAGCGTACTTTTTATAAAACTGTTAATCCGCAATTATTTGTTTATTTCTACGATTAACCCTTACAAATTACATCTATGTATTTGACTAGTATATATATTTATTTAACGTGGCAAGTAGGCACACCCACGTCTTGTCTGGTCGCGTATTTAGTATTCATTTATTTGCTCTACATTAATATTCAGAGCAAAATGTTCACACCGGATTCATTGCTACACAGTAATTATATTCTACATAATTATGGATTCTGCGTATCTCCATTTCAAATAATTAAGTATTATCTACATCAGGTAATTCAAGTGTATGCACAGAATATGTATAATATATATTAATTAAATAAATGCCAGTTAATTTCACTATTTTATTTCATAAGATAAATAAGTTAATGCGGATAGGTGGGGAGATAGTATTGACTTTTTTAGTATTATATGATGTAAACATAAAATAGTCATTGTATTATTATGGGTTTTATTTATTTTCAAATTAAATAATTAGTATTTGAGATCATAATTATATTAATAATATATTTTCTTTAAATTTTGTTTACATTCAACAAACGAAAGCCAATTAGCCAACTAATATCACATATAACTTAATTATGAACCATGTTGGATGAGACTGGGTCTGAAATTAAGTTTTATGGTCAGATCTGGACGAGGCTAGGAATGTCAAAACTCGTCGCTAACTCTTGTTCCTCATCGCTAGGTAACTTGGAGTAATAGGATTTAACATCGGTAATCGGTAAGATATTATAAAGGGTAAACAAGAAGAATAGAATCTAAGCTCTATTAATTTCAAGTTTGACTCACTAACTTAAAATTTAAGCTCAAGTTAATTAGTTTCAAGTCAAGTTTGATTCGTTTCAAGTCTTGTGTGTAGAGCTTAAGCTCGTCTCGTGTATTACATTTGTATTTGTTATTCTTTTTTGTGTGTTAATTCTATATATCGTAATCTTTTAATCTTTTATCTTAATTATACAGAAATAACTTTTATTCTGTAATGATTTACATATTGTATGTAAATTAAGCATCCTTTAGGCATATAAGTTTAATTGATTTTAGTATTTGAAAATTCGTATTTGAGCTCGTTTATTATACAAAACTCTAAGTGGGCTCAGGTTTGACTCAAACACGTTAAGACTTGATTAAGATTAGATTTTAGTAATGTACAACTCACGAGTAAATTAAACTGTCTATTATAATGGATTTAACAAATAAGTTTTATATAAAAATAATTGAATTGGGTTGATTTAGTAGGAGACAATGTGAACCTATGACAACCACCTTGTTATCAACTAATTATTTCCAATCACAACTATAAAAGCAACTAAATATTTGATTCGAGCATACCACAAAGCCAATATCAAAAACTCAACAGGAAAACTTCCAAAGATGGCTGAGGCAGAGCAATGGCGGCCCGAGGCGGAAGAAGAGGCGGGGCAATGGCGGCCAGAGGCGGAAGAAGAGATGGAACCGGGGTTGAAATATAGCGCCACCGTCGACTTTGCCAATGGTCACAATTTGGGCAAAAGTGGAGGTAAAATTAAAGCGATGTTATAATGTTCTACCACATGATCACAAGTTGATATGTATAATGTAACACGGTAACATATGCAGATGTTATGGATATTTTGGGATTTGATCACATTGGTGCTGGTATTAATGGAACCGCGAATGGGGGCGAAAGCGGCATGAGTCACGTGGAAACCGGAGAGAGTTCTAAGAACGTTGGAGATGTAGTCGAAGAGGAAGTAGTCGAGCTAGAGTTTGAAAAAGTGAAGCCAAAGCTCGCGACACATTCTATGCATTGTCCCAAGTGCAAGTCCGAGATCACAAAAGTTATTCTTCGTCGAAAGGTGCTCTCGTACCGACCCCGCCCCGAGCAACCCGCTCGGGTAGAGCCAGAACCTGAAACCGAGACGAAAAATCTACTCGGATGTTTTTCTTGCTTAAGTTTGTTCACTTGCTCAGGTAAAACAACATTGTCACATTTGTTAAAAAAAACATAATATACTGTAAACTCTAACTAATATATTCTCTTTAATAATACCTTCGTGTTTCCTAAACAGAAAACGGATGTTTCAACCCGTTTGACATCTTCAGAAGACCAAAAACGACCGTCGATCCTACAATTCCATCTAGCGAAGAAGGAAAGGCGAAAGTTGTGGTTCGTGAAAATGGTAATATTTTATTATCTTACAACACATCATACTAGATTAATTTTGACTATGAAATTCGTTATTTGTTAATTCTGAAAATTAATATTATTTTGCAAAATTCAAACAGAATCATGTTTCAGCATGTTTTGGATCATCGGGAAGGAAAAAGATAAACCGAAACTAGAAGATCCTCGGTCATCGGAACCCGTAGTCGTGAATCGACACCCCATAATAAGTTCTGATCAAGTGCAACCTCCTACATATGTCACAGGGACGACAATCATCCCAAAAGGTAAAGTGTTCACTACCTCGAACATACATTTATTTATTTAAATTTCTAACATAAAATTGAACCAGGTTGCTAAAACATCCCTTATTGCTAAATGTATCACCTTTCATTTGATAGATTTTGATTTATATTACATAAAAAAATACATATACACTCATATATGATATAACGCTTTGTATACGCTCATATACTTACCTGTTTACATCTTTAAAGAGTCATATACAGCTTTTTTTAAATATACCTACGTGTATAATATTTTTTTTTTTAATTCGTGCATCTGAGAAGATTGGGCCCTTGAGATCATCTTTAAAAGCAAACATTGTCTAGCTGGTAATATAAACATTAAAAAATCAAGACCTGGGGATTAAATTCTTAATTTGACTTAAACCAAAAAAAAGTTGTAATACTCACTAATAGTATATAGTTCATCATTCATTCGTCTACTTAAGTTGCCTTCGTTGCATTTTTCATACAATAAAGGTATAGAAAGGAAAGGTAACCAATAATTGTACACGGTTAAAAAAAATATTTGGTTACTAGTTAAATTTATGTGTCGATTTCACGTAATTTTTATCTTTTAAGCTCTATTTTTATAAGCTTTGGTGCTTATGATTCAGGTACCATAACCATTGTTGACGATGACGAAAGCGGAGAAAATACGGGCCTACTAGGTTCGTTCAATTTACATTGTAATATTATATTACTAGGTTAATATCCCGTGTATTACAAGATTGCATAAATAAACATTAAATTGTTAGTAGCGAAAATTTATACACTATAAAACAATATCTTGAGATATGATATTATTAAATTACGTACGAGTACAGACTTTAAATAATAAAACAACGATATCATTTTTTAAACTTGTATTTTTTTAAAAGTATTTTTTAAACATTTTGTTTCAAAACAAAACATTTTTAAAAATGCTATTCTTAAAAATTTTCTTATGAAAGTTAAAATTTTAATCATTTTTGTTTCAAAAAAGATTTTATATTTTAAAAACATAAGTTTTAAATCATTTCTTATTTTTAAAATTTTTTGATGTTTTAGAAGAAAAAAAATTATTTTATAAAAATCATTTATTTAGAAATAATATTTTTAGAAAGATCTCTTTTCTTAATTTATAATAAATATTTTTAATCTTAAAATGAATTAAATAAAATTATTAACAGTCAATGCAATTATTTATTAGAAGAGAGAAACATGAAAATAAAATTTAAAAGATCTATAATTGCATCATGTGTCATCAAAAAATCTTCATTTATTAGTATAGATAGATAGATTATATATATGTAAATTCTTTTGTTTCGAACACACTGCCTAAATTTTTCTATAATAAAATTATCATATCATACATCTTGCAAAATTAAAACCATTACCTTTTAGTTGAGAAATAAGACACCTACCCTAGATGCCCTTTTAAGACAATATTATTAATTTCTACGCAACAATTAGTTGGTAAATATTCATGTCATTTTTAACATTTGTTTTTGAACGGCAAATTTACGATCATTCTTCGAATGATATGTGTTATCTTAATTGGACTCATATATTCGTTTCTCAGGTAGGATCGCACCCCAAACCTCTTAGGAGGAAACCAATTACTGGAAAAATCTTCAGTCTCAACTCTGAGCATTTTTGCACAGAATGAAACTTGAACCCATTGTCACGTCTAAGTTCAACCTTTCTATCTTGCAGGTGATTCTCGAGTAGGAAATGAGGATACAACAATCAATATTCCAAATGAGCCAGGTAACGACTAGAAACCGAACCATATACAGAACTCAAATTGTTTATAAGTATAGTTTTTAACATAATCTTTGGCGTTTATAACACAGAACCCGTAGTTGTTGCACCATCTAGAGGAAGATCATGGCTTGGTTACGACGGTCTTCTTGCAGAGATCTTGAAGAGTATTGTTTATGGAGGTTTAATGGAGGTGATTGCAAGCTTAAGTGTTGTAGCATCTGCAGCTGCTTCTGATGCAACTACATGTAAGTTTTGAACTGTTCTTGTTTAGTGATTCAACTTTTTTTTATTAAACATAACACATTTTGCTTGTCTAAATAAGAAAAGAGGTGGTTGACTAGTTTTTGGGCTCAAATTAGGTAAATTACTAGGCTGGATCAACCCATGTGGCCCATGACATCGAAGTCGAAATAGTGGTGACCCATTTCTATTCCGATTTGGTTTGGCCTAATATGGTTTTGATTAGTGTTGACTTGATCCAAAACAAGTTTAAACCAATATGGTTTGACCAAAAACTAGTTTTTTGCACCTCATCTATATTCGGCCCGAATGCTTCGATATCGAATCCCGACACTTGACACTATAATTTGATACAGTGAGCATCATATCGGTGGCACTCGCAAGTCTTATGGGCGGGGTCTTCATCATCGGACATAATGTGAGTAAAACTCTAATGTTGAATCATATTATATATGTTTAATAGCAACTCTTTTGATCACAAAAACTATATTCTTAGCTTTGGGACCTTAGAGATGATTGTTACAAAGATAGCTCCAACAATGAAGCTGTTAGCAAGTACAAAGAGCTACTTGGACAAGTAAACTATTTCCCGTTACACGCGTTTTTCGCGATACTATCCTTCCTCGTGTTCGGAATGGTCCCGCCGGTGGCATACGGGTACGCATTTCATGAGACAAATGATAAGGACTTTACGGTTGCGGCTGTTGCAATCGCGTCTCTTATATGTGTAGCGTTATTGGCAATATTCAAGGCTTATATCAATAAGTGCACAGTTTTTGAGTACTTTAAAACCGTGATGTACTACATCACTACAGCAGTATCAGTGTCGGGTGTGTCTTATGTTGCTGGGAATCTGGTTACGAGGTTAATGGAGGAGTATGGGTTGTTCGGCCCAAGTTCAGATGGTGGGATGTCCTTCTTCCCCGATGCCACTGCGTCTCTAGAATCTTTCTGATGCTCGAGAGTAAAGAACAATGTTGTTTGAGTTGTTTCGTCATTCATGATTTTTTTGTATTCATTTTAATGATTGATTTGATTGTATTCGCATGACAAGAATGTATCATTTATAAAAGTAACAGAAAAATCGAATAATAATTTATGATTAGGGATAACCTTGATCACTTTCTTTATCAAATGAGGTTTGTTTGTGTTGTGAAATTGCCCTTAATCCTTTACTGATATGGATAGAACCAAGAGTTTTAGAGTAAGATTAGGACCTTGATAGATTGATAGTCTGAAATGTACAGACTAAACGAAAGTATGATTTGAATGAACGAATCGAACCATCATAGAATGTAAAGATTCTTGATATCTTATAAGAGTAAAAGGTGAGTAAATATGTTATGTAATAGTAGATTGTATCAAAGGACGGTTGTTTGGCGGATATCAAGATTATGGATTGTGTTCTTGACTTATCCTTTGCTGGTTAAAAAGTGAGGTGACCCGTGTTGCTTTCACTGCTTCTAGAGTTCTAGGTGGTGAGAGAAGGGATTATTGCAACAATTTTGGGTTTCTGGTGAAACATCTGATTAATAATGTTTAACGAGCAAATTTATCCACAAGTTGCGACGTGGCGATACGATTATTTCGTGTGTGTTACAGTGTGGAAGTACGATTAAAAGAAACATATGAAATTATGGCGGATCAAATATGAAAACTAAAACGTAGATAGAAAACACAACTATGCCTTGTACGTTATTATATAGGAATTTTAAAAATGCATTTTTCGGGGAAGTACGTTACGATGTAAGAATTTTAAAATGTAATTTAATAGAAAAAATATAAGAAAATTCAAAAGAAAAAAAAAGAGAAAACAAAAATAATATATTGTACGCTAGGGGATGCAACATTCCAACCAGCGCCGTCGGCCAACTTAAAATCACGTATAAACAAACTTCGCTAGTCGCATATTTGTATTTAACAAACGAATAAAATCATATTTTATCTGACCCAACATTTTTCTAAACAAAATTTACATCAACACACAACCAACTCAAATTACATGTACATAAAGTTAGCACACAACAAATTAGTATATTTCTAAGTTAAGGAATGAAAATCAAGTGGGTCAAAGTAATATTTTATAGAGATGTTAGAAAGTGAAGGGGTAGAAACTGACATGTTGAAAACTTAAGGAGATAGAATTGGATTTTACGATGTTGTTAGAAAGTGGAGGGATAAAAATGATGATGTCGGAAAGCTGAGGGGCTTGAAGTGGTTGGTGAATGGTGATAAATACCGAGATATAGTAGGACACGTTAAATGTAAATATTAGAGTTAATTACTATTTTAATACTTGTGGTTTGATGATTATAATATTTTTCATCCAATAGTTTAAAAACAACAAACTTAACTATAGTAGTTTAATATCTGTTACAGTTCAGTTCAAATCGTTAACTCTAACCAATTTTGCTGTTAAATTTAAAAAAAAAGACTATAATACCCTTTGAAATGGTTATTTTTTAATAAATATATAAAATACTTGTAATATTTAAACTTTTTAATTTATATTTATATATTATTATAATAAACATTTATGGGTCTCACAACACCAAACCTAAAACCCCACTGTTTTCCTGTTTGACCGAACCGCATTGCCCCCACCTCTGTCGACGTCTTCAAAGTAAAGCTATGAACTCTGCTTCTAAAGTTAATCATCTGACGACTATTACCGTAAAAATCATCAGAATCCGACACCGGTATCATCAAATGATTACTCTTCGGTGAGATCATCTTCTTCCTCATGAAATTCTTTGATGTTCAACCTATGTGATCAAGTTAAATTAACACAAAACCCCACCATAATCATCATTCATCATCTCGCATCCTATGAAACAAAACAAATTTGATTAAGGCTTTGATGCAAACAATACGAATAAGATGGGTGTGTGCAGTGACTGTGTGATAGTGGCAGTGGCTATGAGGTGGTGGCTGTGATGGTGTGGTGGACGTGTGATGGTGTCTGAGGTGTGACGGTGACCTCGATAATTATATATTACATTACCAACGGTGAGTCTAACCGCTGGTAGAAATTATCTGAACCGTTTAAATTGGCTGAAACTAAATCCTAACTCTTTAAAATAGGTAGTTTTGACGGTTCCAGATTGGTTACCGGTGGTTTCTTGATGACGGTTGCTTGAAGGCAGATTCTGAGTGGTTTCAGACCTAAAAAACCGTCACGTGTTGGTTTCAACATCCTAACAAAATCGGGGTTGGTTGTGATCCTATAACCGCAAAAAGGCCCTATAAAAGCCCCCCTGATGTTCTATATTATGCTTTTTTAGTTTTGTACCTGCTGCGAGAAGAAGATAACAACTCTACAGAGATGGAAATGAACGTCCTGTCAATACAAAGGTAATGAACATAATTCAGTTGGGTTTCTTATGGTATCACAAGCTAATATTATGAATTTTAGAAACTCAGGCTGCAAACAATGTTTTCCTTTACAATAAATAACAAGAGGTTACTGCTGGATACAAGAAGATACCATTTCTTGCAACAATTAAAGTAAAATTTTCTACCAACTTACTGCACTTGATCCACGTATAATAACAAATCATTTTAATTACTCGAACGTACTTTCTGTTCTTAATGTTAATTTACTGTTAGGCTGCACAGATGAAAACTGTTATGGAGGAGACAGATGAGGTAAGTGTAAGAAAGTGCTATTTTTTCCATGTTATGTAAATCGTTAGAAATTTAATTGTTGTTTTGTTTAATACAAAGAAAGATGCTGGTGACATTAGTCGTCATGAAGGTCATTTGCTTTGGTTGTTGGGTATTTGTTTTCGTATTAGTTTTTGTGTTTTCTTCTTTTCTTTGCCTTTTTTAGTATGTTATACGGTTATATTGGTTCTTTATTGGTTTTTCTTTGTATTTAGTTGATTTGTGGGAGATGGAAAACAATAACTGGACAAAGGTTTTGTTCGTGCCACGTATCGTTGAATTTCAGGTGTCGCTTTAGTGTTTCGTTGCCTGCATTGCATCGACAAGGAAATGACTAATGATGTCTGGGTGTGGCGATGTTTTCACGTTTACTATGGATAAAAAGGGTTGGAGTTTTTTACACTAGCAAGTATTATTGTTTCTTAAAAGGATCAATTTACACCAAAAGTGTTATTTCACCGGCTCTTTATGACATTAGACTATTATGTGTGGTGTTTTTTATTGTGTTTGTGTATTTTCTTTTTTGTTCTTCTCGCCTTATTGTTGGTGTGACTTTGTCTTTTTACTATTGTTATGTTATTACTATAAGTTTGTTTGTTGTCGTCTTATCAAGTGTTGCTTTTGTTTTGCTGATCATATATTATAAATTTAAACCTTGGCATCTCATTCGCATTTGATGTCAGTACAGAGGTTATACATTTGTTTTTGTTAAAAAGTATAGGATGCTATGATTAGGTTATAATTTTTTATTTATGATAGCATTTGTTTCGTTCCAGTATGATAGCCCCATGGTTTTACAATATGTTGATAATTTTTATGAACTTAACTTTCAAGATATTATAAACTAAATTAATGTGGCATGCCTAGATCGGGTTCAACTTGGGTTTAAGCTGAAAATTGAAACTCAAAGCAAAATTTTGAGTTCAATTTTGACTCGGATGAAAAGATAGCCCGCTCATGGTACATAATTGAGTTTCAAGTAATATGTTCAATTAGAATGTAAAGAAGTATAATTGTGTCATTATGACAATAAATACCCGGCCACCGGAAGGGTATTAAACTAGTTGTTTCTTGGCAGAGAGTTGTCCGTGGTTTTTAGAGAGAGAATAGATATAGAGAGTGAGGTGACTGAATGTGATGATGGCTATGAAGTGGTGGTGGTGAGCTGGGACATGTGATGGTGTCGTAGGTTTGTTGGTGGCGCCAAAAGTTGTAGTTGCTCAGGCGGGAGGTGGAAGTGGTTTTTAGAGAGAGAGCGAGAGAGAGAATAGATATAGAGAATGAGGTGACTGTATGTGATGATGGCTATGAAGTGGTGGTGGTGGTGGTGAGGTAGGGCATGTGATGGTGTCGTAGGTTTGTTGGTGGCGCCAAGAGTTGTAGTTGCTCAGGCGGGAGGTGGAAGTGGTTTTGAGAGAGAGAGTACAGTGACTGTTTGGCAGTGGAGACGGAAATGAAGTGGTGTCTGAGGTGATTAGATGGTGCCGATAGTGGTTGCAGAGGCGTGGAGGTGGCGAATTATTTTTAAACGGGTTTTTTTTTGGAAAACATGATGGTTTGTGGGTTGATTAAAAATGTTATTGTTTGATAGGTATTCCACATATGGTATTTAAGGAATCCAAGTCCTAGTCATTGAATCCGTAATTATCATTTACAGATTACATTTTCCGTTTGTTGACTATTTACAAACAACGTTTCATCGAGTTAACCTAACTAACTATGCAATTCATATCTATGGAGTTAAGTTTTTTTTTTCAACTTACGGCACGACAGGCTTTACGAGTGGATGGTAATGCCTTTTCCAATACCGCGCTTCGATGACCTTCTGGATCACCTAAATGGGGCCAACTTATTTTCTAAAGTTGATTTGAGAAGTGGCTATCACCAGATCCGTATGCAAGTCGGGGACGAGTGGAAAACAACATTCAAGACGCTCAACGGGCTTTACGAGTGGATGGTAATGCCTTTTGGGTTATCGAACGCTCCCAGCACTTTCATGCGATTGATAAATCTTGTTTTTAAACCATTTCTCGGCAAATGTGTGGTTGTTTATTTTGACGACATCTTGGTTTTTAGCAAAATCTTGGAACAACATTTACACCATCTTCGACAAGTTTTTACGGTTCTACGGGAACAAAAGTTATTTGCCAACATAAATAAATGTCATTTTTTATCCGAAGAAGTCATAATTTTGGGCTACTTAATGTCGGGAAATGGCATCCGCATGGATAATACAAAGGTTGAAACAATAACAACAAGGCTGACTCCGACATCCTTCCACAAGATGTGAAGCTTTCATGGCCTTGTTTCATTCTATCAGAGATTTATTAAAAACTTTAGCATAATTTTGACACCCATCACCGAATGTTTGAAGAATAGTAAATTTTTTGGTCCGTCGTGTCTCAAGCAGCGTTTGAACACCTAAGACATGTTACAGTAGCACCAGTACTTGCTTTGCCAAATTTCGACAATATGTTTCAAGTGGAATGTGATGCTTCGGGTCTGGGGATCGGTGGTGTTTTAATCTAATTGAACCGGCCGATCTCATTTTTTAGTGAAAAGTTCAATGACATGAGGCGACGTCATGGTACCTATGGTATGGAGTTTTACGCCATCATCCGAAGCCTCGAATATTGGAGACATTATTTGCTGCCCAACGAATTCATTCTATATTCCGATCCTCAAGCATTGAAATTTATTCACGGGCAAGCAAAACTCAACCGCGACATGCAAAATGGGTGGAAACTTTACAAGATTTTTATTTTATCATCCGTCACAAAGCAGGGCATGCCAACATGGTCGTCGAGGCCCTTAGTCGTCGTCCGACGCTGAAGATCTCTTCCACCATTCAGGTGGCTGGCTTTGAACCACTCAAACTGTTATATAAAGATTATCTCGATTTCAAGACTATTTAGGGAAGTTGTAGGGTTACTCCGTTTTGTGATTATGTTTGGCATGATGGGCTGCTCTTTAAGGTGTTGATTATATCTTGAAACATGGATAAAAACATGAAACCCTAATCATATTTATTCAATCATCAAATACAAACTAAACATTAAAACGATAAAACTTACTTGTGGGAATAGAGATCTTTGATGAAGATGATGAAGCATGATCGTAAGATTCGTTCCCGTTATGATGTTTAGAGGGATCGATGGATGATCTTGAGAGAATAGATTATTGGTGTGTTTTTTGTTATCTCCCTACTCCTTTATTTATAATATCTAAGGGGAAACCCTAATTATAATTATGGGGTATTTCCATCAAATAACCCCCTCATACTATTAGGGACTAATTATGTCATTTGGTGAAACTTATTTAAATGATCCGTAGGCCACATATTACTGGTTATTTTTAACATTCTCCCATTTGGCCGAGTGATCATTTGTGATGAGTATACATAAGTTTGGCCAAGTTAAACACTCATCAAGTTTCATATTGAAACTTATAGCAAATAGTTACAGTCATTCGAATTAAAGTTAATTCGAGACCTCCAACGGTTATACTAAAGTCTCAATATAAAACAGCAAACATAAAACCAAAATGACTTAAATAAACCCTTAATGTACAGTATTCATCTGCATTAATTTGTCTATAGATCGTTAAGCGCGCATTTAAGTTATTATAGACAAAATAAATATCCCAGAAAATCAAATTAATCATTAATGCACACTTGATATGCTATTATATAAGGTCTCTAGTAAAGCCCATCCTCGTTACGAGTTCTTGGAAAGTTTTGGGTGGTAGACCTTTAGTCATTGGATCCGCAAGCATATCTTTTGTGCTAATGTTCTCGATACAAAGATTATTTTTCTCTACTCGTTCTCGTACGAATAAATATTTTGTATCAAGATATAAACCAGCTCCACTCGAACTGTTACTATTCGAGAAACTGACAGCAGCTGAGTTGTCACAGTAAATCTTCAACGGTCGTGATATGGAGTTAACAATTTTGAGTCCGGTAATGAGATTTCTTAACAACATCCCATGGCAAGTTGCATTATAAACCGCAACGTATTCTGCCATCATTGTCGAGGTTATTGTCAATTGCTGCTTATGACTCCTCCATGAAATAGGCCCACCTGCTAACATAAAGATATACCCCGATGTTGATTTCTTATCATCTTTGCACTTAGCAAAGTCAGAATCAGAATAGCCCACCACTTCTAAGTTATCAGTTCTTCTATATGTCAACTTATACTCTTTTGTCCCTTGAAGATATCGCAATACTTTCTTTGCTGCTTTCCAATGATCTAGACCAGGATTAGATTGATATCGGCCTAGCATTCCAGCAATATATGCAATATCAGGACAAGTACAAACTTGAGCATACATTAAACTTCCCACTACTGAAGCATAAGGTATCAATTTCATCTGCTCCTTTCCATCCTCTATTTTCGGACATTAAAATGAACCAAAAATGTCTCCTTTAACTACTGGAGCAACTGAGGGAGAGCAATGTTGCATATTATAACATGTAAGGACACGTTCAATGTAAGCCTTTTGAGACAATCCTAATATCCTATTGGCTCGATCTCGGTGTATTTTGATGCCTATCACATAAGAAGCTTCTCCGAGATCTTTCATGTCAAAATTACGCGAAAGCAGTCGCCTTGACTCATGCAACAAATCTAAACTATTACTTGCCAATAGAATGTCATCTACGTAAAGGACAAGTATAGCAAAATTGCTCCCACTCATTTTGAGGTAGGTGCATTGATCCACTTGATTTTTAATGAAACCTTGTTTCATCAAATTTTAAATACCACTGACGTGATGCTTGTTTTAACCCGTATATGGATTTCTATAACTTACAAACTAAGTGTTCTTTACCTTTAGGTTTAAAACCTTCAGGTTGGTTCATGAACACATCCTCATGTAAGTCACCATTAAGGAAAGCGGTTTTAACGTCCATTTGATGTAAGTCTAAATCAAAATGAGCTACTAAGGCCATAACTATCCTTAAGGAATCCTTTCGTGAAATAGGTGAAAAGTTTCCTGATAATCAATTCCCTCCTTTAGAGTATAGCCTTTAGTAACCAACCATGCTTTATGACGTTCAATATTACCATTCGGGTCTAATTTGGTTTTGAAAACCCATTTACATCCTACGGGCTTAACACCCTTGGGTAATTCAACCAATTCCCAAACATCATTCTTATACATGGAATCAAGCTCATCGATCATAGCTTTATTCCATTCAGAAGATTGATCACTACTAATGGCTTCATTATAAGAGGTTGGATCGTTACATTTTCCTAAATCCAGATTAGCCTCGTTAAGGTAGGTTACATAATCATCAAAATTAGTAGGCCTTCTAGACCGTGATGACCTCCTCAGCTGATTTTTGGGTTCCGCAGTTTCAGTAGTCGTATGAGGGACTTGCTCTTATGGATTTGATGGTGCTTCGTTTACAGAAATGTTCGGAGCAACATGAATTTCTGAGGAAACATGAGATAATGATGCAGTGTTTTGTAATGGTGTAGTGTTAAGTACAAGAGGTGTATTAGGAAGTAAGTGTAGAGAGCCCATCCCCCATTCCTCTTGCACTTCTTTAAGTCAATGTCTTGACTTTCACTGCTCCCACTGACCTTAGAATCCTATAAAAACATAGCATGACGAGTTCACGATGCTAGTAGTATGAGAAGGATAATAAAATCTATACCCTTTTGAATGATCAGGATATCCTATAAAGAAACAACTGACTGTCTTCATGTCAAGTTTTCTTTGTTGAGGATTATAAAGCTTAGCTTCAGCTGGACAACCCCATACTTTCATATACCTTAAGCTAGGTTTCCTTCCTGTCCAAATTTCAAATGGAGTTTTAGGGACAGACTTAGAAGGAACTCTATTTAGTATATGAACAGCTATCTTTAATGCCTCTGTCCATAAAAATTTAGGTAAAGAGGAGTTCGCTAACATACTTCTAATCATGTCCATTAGGGTACGATTTCTTCTCTCAGCTACACCGTTCTGCTGAGGAGTACCCGGCATGGTAAATTGGTTTACAATCCCGTGTTCTTTACAAAAGTCAAAGAAAGGACCGGGAGCTTGACCAATATCAGTATGTCTACCATAATACTCACCACCTCTATCTGATCTCGCTACCTTTATTTTACAATCAAGTTGATTTTCAACTTCAACCTTAAAGGTTTTAAACATGTTAAGTGATTCAGATTTATCCTTAATTAAGTACAAGTACATGTAATGTGAGTGATCATCAATAAAAGTGATAAATGATTTATGTCCTGATATTCCAATAGGATAAGGTCCACTAATATCAGTGTGTATGAGTTCTAGTAAACCAGAACTCCTGACGGCGCCCTTTTTAGATCCATTAGCCATTTTACCTTTAAGGCATTTAACACATGTTTCAAAATCAAAGAAATCCAAACTTGGTAATACTTCATCTTTCACGAGTCTTAACATGCGATCTCGTGAGATGTGGCCTAAACGTTGATGCCACAACATAGATGATGTTTTCAAATCTTGTTTTCGTTTGTTAATGTTTTCATTTACATTATATGATAATAATGATTTTGAAAATTGATCATCTAGTTCTAACTTATAGAGATTTCCATCCAGATAACCATAACCACAGACATGAGAGTTTAAAGTAATAGTGACTTTGTCATGACCATGCAAAACTTCATAACCATCATTGTCTAACTTTGGTACAGATACTAAGTTCTGAGTAATTCTCGGTACATATAATGTATCATAAAGTTTAATACAATGATCATTTTTTATTATTAATTGCATAGGTCCTACGACTTCAACATTATGTTCATCACCATCTCCCACCTTAATTGTCCTTTGGTTTCTTTCCAGCTTTCGGATTGTAAGGATTTCTGTGTTGAGTTAGTAATATGAACCATAGAACCAGAATCAACCCACCATGTGTTAATTAGAACGTTAATATTAAAGGACTCAAATATCATGTATAGATGGTTACCTTTCTTAGGCAGCCACTCCTTGAACTTAGGGCAATCTCATTGGGTGTGTCCCTTAGTGTGGCAGAATTTGCAGCGAGATTGTTCGAAGGAGCCATTTGAGCTGGAAGCTATACTTGTACCAACCTTATGGACTTTGGAGCTTTCCCCTTTAAAATTTCCCTTCCTCTTTAATGGTTTAATGGTGGTAACTGATCGATGTCGAAGTATCAATCAAATAATATGTTAAAATGTGTGTTCCTATTCACCTTAAACTAGTTAGAGTAAGTAGGGTTGTCGATCCTCGTGGAATTAGTGGTCGGTGTATTGTACTTTAATTTATGAAATACTAATTAATTAAATTAACAAATTACTTAACTATTGCCTCTTGGCTGTGAAAATTGGATTTTTGGAATAATTAATAAATAAACTAAGAAAACAACTTGGAAAGAATCAAACTTGATTAAGAAAACGATTATAAGAGAAAGTAATCCACTTCGGTTCTAGGTTTGGTTTTCAGCAATTGTTTAGTTTAACTTTAAGGAAAATCCTTAATAGGGATTCTGTACGTGCTATGATTAAGTTATATCGATAATCAGGACTTAATGGGTCTTGATACACAATACCAATTCAATTAGAAACCAAAACTTGCAATCATATAATTTCCGGAAGATTAAATGATATTCAACTAGAAGTTTACCAACATCGTTGTTTAAATAATCAAAACACAAGTTAAACTCATAAAAGAACTTAACGGGTTCTAAAGTTTAATCCCAACAAAGTTAAACAAAAACAAAAACCTAATCACACAAAACCTAATACCCGAAGTCGATCACGAGAGGATTAGCCGCTCATCGTTCTTGAATGATCTTCAAAACCGTTGTTGATTTGCATTCCGGATGATTGAATCTTGTTTTTGTGGGTTGGAATGGTGAATTTTAGGCCTAGCTACTCCCAAAATTCAAGTCAAATCGATCTAGGTCGAAAGGGGGGCAAGTGGTGGCTGAAACATAACAAAAACGCGTTTTTATAGGTTTTCAAAATGTGCCCTGGCGTAGGCTACGCTGGCCACCGTAGCCTATGCTAGGGGGCTTTCTGCTGATTTTTTTCTTGGGCTGGCGTAGCCTACGGTGGCTACAGTAGGCTACGGTGGAAGCCTTTCTGCTGCACTTTGAAACTTTGTTTCTTGACCCTTCCAATGCCTTGTTTCATCATGTAAGCTTCCAACTTTATTATTTTACCTACAAAATCACTTCCAACTCATAGTTAACTTATTCAACTTAATCACATGCATATAAATGAAGAATTAAACGTAATATTTAGCGTTTAGACACTTAAAACACTATTCCAACACACTCGTGTCACATTCCCCAACTTAAACATTTTTCGTCTCGAAAAAGATATACAATGAGATCATAACTATTATGTTAATCTTATAACACTAATTTCAAACAAAAACATAATAATACATTAACCATGATTGCCAATATATTGTGTCCATTTTAAACTCAGACGCATTTAATCCAGCTAATGCCTCGTGCTTTTTATATCATACAAAATTACCGTAATGGTTTAACCATCCCCACACCTAATGCCTTTAGCAAAAACCTACCCAACCTCAAGATTTATTGAATGTTCACTAGAGCATAACCTTGAGGAACCATAGTATGCTATCATGACATATTATTTTTTTCTTTTATTTTTGTTCTTTTATTTTTCTTGAGGTCGGGACTTTTCTCCCTTATTTTTCTCTTTTTCCCCAAATAACTATATATACCATTTTTTTCATTTTTCCTTTTTTTTCTTCTTCTTTAACTAGTATGTCATGTTAACATAGATATGGCGTGTGCCAAAGCAATAAATTCTCAATCTGTTTTTGTCAGGATTCAACTTTTAACTATTGGCACTAGGATGGAAACACTAAACACATATTAATCTATTAGCATTCACATAAGACATTAGTGTTCGTATTCAGGTCGAGCCTATCAACATATCACAAGTTATATGTATTTTCTGTTCTAAAGATTCATTACATGTATAAGTATCAACATACTAGTTTTCTATCATCTCTCATAAATGCTTAAGTTTATTTCAAGGGACATTGATTATTATTATTTTTTTTTTCAAGGGTATTATCACAATCATTTTTTTTATATTTTTTTATTTTTAAGTTTAACATGTAAATACAAACATGTACACATGACCTAACATGCAAAACTATAAATTTAATTATTTTCACAGAATTTATAAAAAGAACAAGTTCACCTGATTATTTCGTTGTGGCAGGATCCTCGTGATTGGTAACGATCTTCAAGTCTTATTCAACAACCTGCAAAACTTTATACAAATCGTGTAGAAGCGAACTTCTTACGTCGTGGTTAACACATAAAATTTTAAAAATTTTGCAAATTTTCATTTAATCCCAAAACCATAATTTCAAAATAAAGATGTACCCCCTTTCCCCAACTTAAAGCATTGCATTGTCCCCAATTGCATCATTTAAGCTAAAATTCTATAAAAATAATAAAATTTTCAAAATAAATTCAAAATTACAAAAGTTAAGTCCTAAACTCACTTTCGTAGGAATCACGGTTGCATTTAGCATATGCAACAAGCCTTTTAAACCCCTCGGTAGGCCCGAGTGGACGAGTGAAGTCTCGTGAGGGTTTCTAGTGAACATACCCACAAAGTTCTCCGAGTTGCCTCCCGGAAAGCGCTAAGTTTTAGGTCTTCAGCCAGACCGTACCTCATATAGTTATGGTGGTTTAAGTGAACATTTGCCTACCGAATTCCCAATAAACGCGCGGTGGTTGACATTCCATTTTAATAATAGTTTCTCACTAATTAACATGTAAGCAAAGTAGTTATTGAGGAGCCATTTCTTGAAAACCCGTCCAATGTCTATTGGTGTTACCTTCTTCATCTTTGTCTTCAAATCTTCTTCCCCAACTTTAATGGTTGAAGTAGTCAGCATAGGAGAAGGTTCTGGATAAACTAGATCTTCATTCGGCTTTGACTCCTCCAAAGAAGTTATGACTTCAACTAATTGTAAACAATTATATTCAAGCTCAGGAAGACCCATAACTTCTTCACTATCAACCATGATATCACTAGCCAACTCACCTTGCTCTCGTTTAAGTTCGGCCACATCCTCAGCAAGTTGGCCAACCTGCTTAACTAAAGACTCGAATGTTTTATCTCTTAGGTTGTCCTCTTTCTTCATTACCATCATCATGTTCATGATTGCATCAAGCTTAGAATTTATTGAATCTTGAGTATCGTCGTATGTGGACTGAGGGTATTCATGATAGTAGTCGTCATACTCCTCTTGATAACATGAGAAATGTGGCATCTGAGGTTCATAGTTGGTAAAATTTCGTTCTTGGGCATAGTGGTAATCCATATCTACATGATAATATTCTTGATAATTTGATGATGGAAGTGGTTCAGAGTGTGAATAATATGACGACACCTCTTCATCTTCATAGTCTGCTCTCATATATCCCTTTTGTCGTCTATATTCAGAACATCCTCTCTCTATGTTTCCATATTTGCTCTCGAACAATGGAAAATCTTGAACCCAATGACAATGGCTCCCACAATAAATACATGGATCATAATCATCATCATAATCCCAATCCATGATTTTACTAAGCCTGTAAAGAAATTACCCTGCACAAACAACTACAATACCCAATGTAAAGACGAATAAATAAAGCAAATAAAAAAATACTTTTGATTTTTTTTTTCACTTATTTTTTATTTTATTTTTACTTTTTTTTTTATTTTTTTGAAACTTAAACAAATAATAACGCTAAAACCAATCAAATCAAATAACACAAAGCGCACTAGCTCCCCGGCAACGGCGCCATTTTGATCGATGTCGAAGTATCAATCAAATAAGATGTTAAAATGTGTGTTCCTATTCACCTTAAACTAGTTAGAGTAAGTAGGGTTGTCGATCCTCGTGGAATTAGTGGTCGGTGTATTGTACTTTAATTTATGAAATACTAATTAATTAAATTAACAAATTACTTAACTATTGCCTCTTGGCTGTGAAAATTGAATTTTTGGAATAATTAATAAATAAACTAAGAAAACAACTTGGAAAGAATCAAACTTGATTAAGAAAACGATTATAAGAGAAAGTAATCCACTTCGGTTCTAGGTTTGGTTTTCAGCAATTGTTTAGTTTAACTTTAAGGAAAATCCTTAATAGGGATTCTGTACGTGCTATGATTAAGTTATATCGATAATCAGGACTTAATGGGTCTTGATACACAATACCAATTCAATTAGAAACCAAAACTTGCAATCATATAATTTCCGGAAGATTAAATGATATTCAACTAGAAGTTTACCAACATCGTTGTTTAAATAATCAAAACACAAGTTAAACTCATAAAAGAACTTAACGGGTTCTAAAGTTTAATCCCAACAAAGTTAAACAAAAACAAAAACCTAATCACACAAAACCTAATACCCGAAGTCGATCACGAGAGGATTAGCCGCTCATCGTTCTTGAATGATCTTCAAAACCGTTGTTGATTTGCATTCCGGATGATTGAATCTTGTTTTTGTGGGTTGGAATGGTGAATTTTAGGCCTAGCAACTCCCAAAATTCAAGTCAAATCGATCTAGGTCGAATGCGGGGCAAGTGGTGGCTGAAACATAACAAAAACGCGTTTTTATAGGTTTTCAAAATGTGCCCTGGCGTAGGCTACGCTGGCCACCGTAGCCTATGCTAGGGGGCTTTCTGCTGATTTTTTTCTTGGGCTGGCGTAGCCTACGGTGGCTACAGTAGGCTACGGTGGAAGCCTTTCTGCTGCACTTTGAAACTTTGTTTCTTGACCCTTCCAATGCCTTGTTTCATCATGTAAGCTTCCAACTTTATTATTTTACCTACAAAATCACTTCCAACTCATAGTTAACTTATTCAACTTAATCACATGCATATAAATGAAGAATTAAACGTAATATTTAGCGTTTAGACACTTAAAACACTATTCCAACACACTCGTGTCAGTAACATGAAAAACATCAGGCTTTTCTAGCTTCAGGCGTTCTTCCCACGCACATTGCTATCAACTCACCCATTGACCATTTTTTTTTCTGGGTGTTATAGTTGATCTTAAAAGCATCAAAGCATGCAGGAAGAGAAGTCATAATGAAGTGTACTAGAAAACCATCACTAATCTTCATGTCTAAGCTCTTGAGTTTATGAGCCATGTCGTTCATCATCATTATGTGCTCACGTACATTATTAAACCCATCATACTTTGTAGTAAGCATCTTCAGAATCAGAGTGCTCGCATGTGTTTTAGAAGATCCTTTGAACTGTTCCTCCACTGATTTTAGATAAGTTTTGACATTATCTGAATCAGGTATTGCTCCCCTGATTGCAACATAGATGGAGTTCTTGATTACCATCAGAGACATTCTGTTAGACCTCTCCCACTTTTCATACTCTTGTTTTTTATCTGCAATACTTTCAGCAGTAAGAGTAGCAGGAGCGTCATGTCTCAAGGCATAATCAAGATCCAACATGCTAAGAGTAAGTTTGACAGAGTCCCTCCAAGAGACGAAGTTCGCCCCGGTTAAAACTTCAATTCCGAAGTTAGGAGTGATAGTGGATGCTAAATTGATACAAGTAGTAGAAGAGTTAAAGTGAGCTAATTATGGGATGATAAAAATAATAATAAATAAAGCAGACAAGATTAATACGTTGAAGATAAAGCCTATTATAACACCAACATAATAGACTACAAGTAAAGTTCTAGTTGAATATTGGCTTCACGTTGGCTTTAACCAAAATTCAAATGTTAGGAACAAATTAAAGTAGCGTTCTACTTGCACGATGGCTTTACGTTGGCTATGACCAATGTGCAAGTGTTATGAACACATTAAAGTAAGGTTCTAAATGAATGTTGGCTTCGCATTGGCTATGACTAACATCCAAGTATTATGAACAAAATTGTAGTAAGACACATAAATACGACACATCACCTTTGGGCAGAAGTGTAATATCTATATTAATTTGCCAATATTCATCATGTGTATTATCAAACAACTAGCATTTGGGTTTATTATTTGACAACACACGTAATTATATAAATGGTAACGTTAAACTATATTGTCAAACCAAATGATGTACCGTTGGGATTAATCGCTTAATCTTTCAATAAAGTAACCATTATATAGTTATTTATGTCATAAAATTTAATACATGAATAAAAGATCAAATTACGTACACAATAAATTATTTAATAAAAGGAAAACTTATTTATGTGGCATGAAATTTCATTTACAAAGTTTATCGATGCCTTATGGAATAATCAATTAGTCATAATTTATTATGGATAAAATTCGATTCCATTAATATACTAGAAACGGTATCACAAAATTAATTGTAATGAATGCAAAACTTCTAATGTTAAATTGCATTGAAAAATATCAATTCTAATTACTCATTCGCAATTATATAAATTTAATTACTAGAAATCGGTTTGTTATTTATTTATTTATTTATTTATTAATATTTTTTGTTAAATGATCAATACCAATTTTGTTGCGGTAATTTTGGAAATCAATTCTATCAATTTTTGATCAATTTTCAAAATCATTTCACAT